>JAVLUX010000004.1:9200986-9800986 GCA_032164185.1 Moxostoma hubbsi | reverse complement strand
TCTGTACAAGGCTGTCACGTGACCATTGGCTATGTTTGTTTTAGCTCGGTGTGGTGATGGGTACGTGGTCTTGTGTCTGTTTGCGGGAGAAAGAGAGCGTTATGGCTCATAAACTGGGTTGTCAGTATTTTTAACACCTGTTTCTTGTTGTAGTGATGGTGGAGGGAGACATAAAAAGGCACACGAGGCGTCCAGAGACCAGAGAGAGAGACGTGTGTGCACGTCTCTCTCTCTCTGGTCTCTGGACGCCTCGTGTGCCTTTTTTATGTCTCCCTCCACCATCACTACAACAAGACGTGTGTGCACGTTTGACTACTTGGCCACTGAGTGCCTTTTTGTTTATGTTTCATTAGCGATGCTGAAGATTAATAAAAATACTCATATTGACAGTTCGCTACCTCCTGACTCCTTCATTACCCAGACAACTAACCTTCTACAGTGGTGCCGAAACCCAGGAATTCTTGGAGGACAACGTCTTCAAGGAGTCTTCACCACTAGGAAAAGTAATCTAGTCCCTCGCCAGCATCCAGCAAACACAACATCAGGCCCTCATGGAGTTACGCCTGGAGCAGGAGCAACATTGCCAAGTCCTGCTCTAGGCTCAGTCGGAGGACCAGTAGGCTTTCCAGAGCCTTATTGACTGAGAAGGGGCTGCAGCTGCCACCCCAGACCCCACATTGCCGGAAACCCTCATCAAAATGGGGCCAGGCGATAATCTCTAGGCCTTCCTCAACCTCTTTGAAAAGACCGCTGAAGTGTGGAAGTGGCCTCCCTACCCTACTCTCCAGGGAAGCCCAGCAACTTCCTGCTCCAGCCTCCTCGAGTATAAAGACCTTAAGAGGGCCATCATGCAACAAGTTGGCTGTACTCCCGAACAGAGACGCCAGCATTTCAGGTCCCTGAGGTTTGGGAAACACGGCCGCCTGTTTGCTTTTGCACAACAGCTCTGGGATGCCTGCCGGAAATGGTTGCTGGCTGAGGGAGCCAGTGGCGCCGTGGAGATCGTTGATCTGGCGACATTGGAGGAGTTCATCTCCCAGTTTCCTCAAGGGATGGCAGAGTGGGTCCAGTGTCACTGCCTGCCAACACTGGAGGAGGCAGTCCAGCTGGCTGAGGACTACATGGTGGCTCCAGCCTGGTGTCGCACTCATGTACTCATATTTTTATATTATTAAAGATTAGTTGTATCTAGTGACACAGGACACTCAAACAAAAGAAAATACAACACAGTTATTAGTGCCAAAGAGCTGTCGGGAAACCCTCTTCCAGGCGGCTCAATATAATCCATTTATATTTTTTTGGGGCCGGGCATTCACAGGGATGTATGCAAGTGGTGTGCAGCATGCTGTGAATGTCAGTTGGTGAATCCACCGGCCACCCCAAAAGCGCCACTGTGCCCTCTGCCACTGATCAAGGTCCCCTTCGAGAGAATTGCCATGGACCTTGAGACATTAGAATGGACTGCACGCGGGCATCGCTTTGTATTAGTTCTTTTAGATTATGCAAAGCGATATCAGGAAGCAGTTCCCTTGCTCAACATCTCATCACATAGTGTTGTGGAGGCACTCTTCAGAATAATCTCCTGAGTGGGGATTCCAAAAGAAATCCTCACTGATATAGGCACTACCTTTATGTCATGAAGACTACGTGAACTATACGAATTGTTAGGCATTAAATTGCTTCGCATCAATGTTCATTACCCACAAACAGATGGATTGGTGGAACGATTTAATAAAACCTTAAAAAATGTATTTGTACGTTCGTACACGAGGATGCTAGGAATTGAGATAAGTGGCTCGAACCCCTGTTATTTGCAGTGTGAGCGGTCCAGCAAGCCTCCACAGGGATTACCTAAAAGCGACGAGAAGTATGGTTCTGTGTAGACTATCATAAAGTGAATGCAGTGTCCAAATTTTACGCATACCCAATGCCTAGGATTGACAAATTGCTCAATTGGTTGGGCACAACTCAACAAAGGATTAGTGGTAGATCCCTTTAACTCCTTTTTCCACTCAGTTCAGCTTTTTTTTGACCAATTTATGACCCTTCCATTCAGTTTGTTCGGGGCCCAGGCCACGTTTCAGCATCTCATGGACAAAATTCTCAGACATCCTACAGCATATGCCGCCGCATATTTAGATGATATTATTATCTATAGTAATGACTGCAACATCTGAGAACTGTCCTGAGGTCACTGCGGTGGGTGGGACTCACGGCCAACCAAAAGAAGTGCTCAATTGGGCAGGTGGAAGTCCAGGGATTCCACTTGGGCCATGGGCAGGTGCGTAACCAGGTTAACAAAACTACAGTGATCATGGCCTGTCCAAGGCCCAAGACCAAAATATGAGATGAGACCGTTTCTGGGGCTGGTTAGCTACTACTGAAGGTTTGTGCCTTGTTACTCTGATGTCACCAGCCCGTTGACTGATCTTGCTAGAAAGGGGGCCCCTATTTTGTGTGGGTCCGCTTTTACATGCTCCTAATTTCTCTCCCCCCTTTATTTTGCAGATAGAGGCATCTAACAGAGGGCTGGGGGCAGTGCTCTCACAGGATGTGGAGGGGTGACTGGCAGAGGGAGAAATAAAAAGGTGCATGAGGAGTCAGAGTGACAGAGAGAGACCAGAGAGAGAGACTGTACCTGTGTATGCTCAAGAGAAGCCTTTACTCATTTTTGTGTGTGACTACTTGGCCACTGAGTGCCTTTTTGTTTATGTTTTATGAACGACGCTGAAGAGCAATACAAATACTCACATTGACAATTCGCTGTTTCCTGACTCCTTCATTACCCAGACAATGAACCATCTCCACTCAGCTATGCTATCAATGTTTTTTGTGACTTTCTCAGTCTCTTTGAACTGACACCATCAGCATTCCATTTCAGTTTGCTGTGACATAAACTCTGCATTGTTTATATAGTCAACACCATAGATGTGTCACCCAAAATAGCCACATGTTCCCCAACTACAACCCTAAACATAAACCTAACCATCAGTGGATTCAAAATGTAATGTCAGGAGGGAAAATGCAACCCCCGAATTGTGCTCGTCATGCGATTTCACGAACATGATTACTTCCTGGTTTCAATGTGGGATGCAAACCAGGGTCTTCCATATTGCTGACACATTCATGCTGCTGGTCATGCCACAAAGAAAGGAAAATAATCTGCAAAAATGTGTGATGGGAGATGGCGCTTATCAGTGAGTTGGTATAATGTGGCCGATCCTAGGGTACACCGATTTCCTGTGTGATCATGTTGGACTTAAAGGAGCTATCAAACATAATTTTTTATTATTATTTTTTTTTTAGCATAGCGCCATAGCAAAAATGCCTCAACCACTGTGTGAGCTGCCAGGGCTCTCTTTTTGCCAAACCAATGGGAAGTGTTTGGGAAAACTGTTTCAAATCACTGTCTAGAGCTGGAAGTGTTGTTGAACGTATGGGCACGTGTGAGCTCCACTTTCCAGGTGAAATGTCCACAGAGTGGTGCCAAAAGGAGATGTATTTTTAGTTGCTAAAAATAGCAACTAAAAAACCACTGTATAACAGAGCAATACTCTAATGAAATTAGTGGGCTAAAGTCAGTCACACTCGACTTTCTTCCAAATAACGCACATTTTATTCATAATATTATAAATACAGGCCTATAGTTCCTGCACATTTTTGTTTTTCTGTGTGAAATGGCTAATAAAAATAAGTAATACAAAACGATTATGTGGTCACCTCACCAAGGTGAATTGGTTTAGTCTTGACTTCTGGCCGTGACTCGTAACGTGAGTGACAGTGTTGGGGGGCGGGGGATGGGAAATCTGTTGATTGTCGAATGCCAAATAAACAGGGATGGATAGGAAAAGGTCAAAGCCATCAGGTGCACAATTTAGAAAAAAAAGAAAAGAAGAAGAGGAGAAACGAGCAAAAGATAAAGGTATGCAACTATGTTCTCTCTGTGATATGATTACGGTATCCATGTTGTCATGAATGAAGGGCTAATGTTAATTGTTGGTAACTCTTACGTTTGTTAGCCTATTTGCTATGATGCTTGCTATGCTTATACAACAATAATTCGGTTTTAAGTCAACAAACACGAGATCTAATTTCACCATAATATTGTGCTTTGCAACCAAACTGTTACAAGTTCAGTTATTATTTATTTCCATCAGTTGGGTTACGTTAGGCCCTGTAATTAGCCAACTGAATTTTTTTAAAAATCTGTAGGTAGTTTCAAAGAGACGACATTTGCTATTTATTTACTACTTATTTGCTACATGACACATGCCATGAATATGAAGGAGGTTTTTATGCATGTTTATGACAACTGTCATTAAGTGTCACTCGCTCAATTATGACATTTTTAATGCAAATATGACATTATTTGTTTGAGATGCCTTTGTTGACAATTTGACATTACCAAGACATCATAACCTGTCATAAATATGTCATAAAAAACATGACATAGCAGATTAATTATTAAACTTAAGAAACTACTTAGCTTTATGAGTTAACATTACATTAAACTGCCATGTTGGTTTTGACATTGGCTGTCATGAAGCCATTATAACTGTGTCATGAATATTTTTCTGACCACTTTTTTTCCCAGTAGTACAAATTGAATGTCATTAAGTGTTAATACTCTGTCAAGTTGTTTTATAACAGTGTCATGTATACTTTTCTTGACCTCAAGTGGTACAATTACATTTTAATGACAAATTCAATGTGTACCACTGTAGTTGAGTGTAAAAATATTCATGACACAGTTATAATGGCCTCATGACAGCCAATGTCAAAACCAACCACATGACAGTTTAATGTAAAGTTAACCCATAAAGCTAAGTGGTTTCTTAAGTTTGATAATTAATCTGCATGTTTATGACATATTTATGACAATTTATGTTGTCTTGGTAATGTCAAGAAGTTTTCATGTTTATGTCTCTCTTATTATGTTTGGGGTCAATTTGACTGGCTGTTTTAGCTGTTATAAAACATCATCATATGGTCTTTTAATTTCAATTTCAATTGCAATTCAGGGGCACTTCTAAAATATTTTGGAGCATCCTCTGCCACTGGTCAGGATGAGCCACCCACCTCCCCCGCTACACAGGCCTCTTCTGGAATGGTCTCGACTCTTCAGGATGAGCTACCATCTATGTCCTCAGCTACACATATGTCTTCACAAATTTCTCCACAAATATCTGATATTGAGGATGAAGTCAACTTTGCCTCTACTTCTCTCCAGCATGAGCCTTCAGGTGAACTTTGTGTGTGTATGTGTGTTTTTTTTTTTTGGGGGGGGGGGGGGGGGGGGGCGCTCAAAGGTGGTCTCGCCCAGGGTGCAATTCAATGTAGAACCGCCACTGCCCCAACCCATATCCTAACTGTCAGTGAAGTGAAGATGCAATTTTAAAGCTAAAATGCAAAAAAATCCATTGATTATGTGAATGTGATTACTTCCTTTTTCCATGACCTTCCTTTTTCCATGTGTGTGTGGTGGTGGCGTAGTGGCTAGAGCACAGGGCTGCTAATCAGAAGGTCACTGGTTCAAACCCAGTGGCTACCACCATTGTGCCCTTGAGCAAGGCACTTAATTCCAGGTTGCTCTGGGGGGATTGTCCCTGTAATATGTGCACTGTAAGTTGCTTTGGATAAAAGTGTCTGCCAAGTGCATAAATGTAAATGAGACCAGAACCTATATCTGTGCTATCATTGGCACCAGAGGGAAATGTTTTTATGCTTTAATTGATGCAAAAATATCTGATGGGGGATGACGCTTGCCAGAATTTCGGCTGAATGTCGATTATAGGGTACATAAACATCCGAAGGAACATATTAAATTAAAATGTGGTATCATGTTGTTTGGTAAAGCTTGTGGTGCAGAAATTGCACACTTCACCTTTAAATTATTTTCTCATTAACATATGTAAACATCTTCACCTTACGCTGACTTGAATTTTTTTATCCATGCAATGATGTAACATGATCATTGGCTACTTTTTGTTTGGGTTTGGAAACACTGTCAATCATTTTTTATTACATTCTCAGTTTTTGAGTTAACACCTTCAGCATTTAACTTACATTTGTTGTGCTAAAACACAGCATTGGTTTAAACTGTCAAAACATTTGACTTACCCATAATAATCCCTGGTTTCTCCATATCTGTCAGGTCCCTGGATCTTACACAACTTAACAATGACATCTTGTGATTCCAGAGGCATAAAGCCATATGTACTCCATGCTTTTTCAGACTTTTACGAATGTTGCTAGTCAGACAAAATTTCTGATGCTGTCAGAACTTCATCAGAGGCTAAGATTAATTTTAAAAACGATTAACAGGCCATCAGTGAGCATGTCACACTAAGCAATCAAAGACTGGCAATTTTGCGAAATGACAAAACTGAATGCCAGAAGATCCTCAAGCCCTGCCATTCTTCTACCTCTCCACATCCGTCCCCTTCTCCCTCCTGTGAGGGGCCTCCCTGCCCACCACCCCCTCCAGCAGCTGCTATTTCGGGAAAACAAAGGTGACTCTCTCGTGGTTCCCCCTCACTCAGTTGCTCTCACACATGGCCACAGTAACAAGACCAGGCACTGAGAGGCACCGCAGCCCACTACAGAGAATCAAGCATTATAGTCAATGAATACTCCCATGAGGTGCATAGTTTGTCTGAGATTTGTGAGCTACTACAGTTGACAGTCTGCCACTATGCTGTCCTGCATCAGTGTTAGCGTTTACACTGGCGACATGTTACAAAGAGAGATACTGCTACTGTTGCACATATTTTACAGATGTGTTGGTCCTGTTAATATCCTTCACATTCTTGACACAACTATAGATGTGTAATAGCAATCTAGTTTATACTAGAGAGCAGAGCTATTGGTGCAAACAAAATTAAATTTTCATTAAAAACTACTCACTATTGATTGCAGTTCCAGCCCTGATTGCAAATCAACAAGATCACAAGCTGCTTCCGAATGTTCCTGTATCCTGAAATCAACCCAATTCTTCCACTAAAAAGCAACATTGCTATCCTACATTTTTGCACTATTTCAGACATTTTTAAAAGAATACTCTGGGTTCAATAAAAAAAGTTAAGCTCATTCGACACATATTGTAGCATAATGTTGATAACCATAAAAAAGCACCCCACTGAAACCCAGATTTTTGCTTTTTTTTTTAAGAAAAGAGGGGACAAGTCGAAATTAGTTTTTGTGGTAATCAACATTATTCCCCAAACGCTGTGGATTGAGCTTAACTTGTATTGAACCCAGAATATTCCTTTAAGGATGTGCTTCCATTCAAAATCTACAGTATTTTAATTGGTAAAACTACTAAAACAATATTTAGCCCAGTGTTTGTCCAATGCGTTAGGCTGGTAAATAACACATCTGCCGTTTTTAATGCATTTACAATATTGTCAATTGTCCTATTCTGCCTATGTCATGTTAACAGTATTGCATATTGTTGGGCCCATGCACATTTGTTACATTTGTACAATAAATAATTTTGGGACTGTGTTGGGTTGCCACTTGATGTCCAATGTAAAATCAGAAGAAAAACAGTTGACAACCACTGTGCAATGGCATAATAAATTATACATAACACAAAATAATACATTCAATTAGTGTTGTCACGGTACCAAAATTTCAGTAGTCGGTACCAATACCAGTGAAATTTCACGGTACTCGATACCTTTTTCGGTACCAAAGCACAATAAATATAAGAGTGAACAACACTCTTTTATTAACAAAGTTAACAAAACATTAGCAGCAAAACTAAGAACAAAAATATACCACTGAGCAACACTAAGTTAAATATATTATTTTGAATTAAAACAAAACTGTACAATGTATGCATAAAGTATTTTTGAACACTTATATTAGATTTGCTTCAACTTTTGCAACTTTTCCTTTAAGTTTTTACCAAGTACTAAAAAAAAAAACTAAATAAACAAACATACAATAGAATGAATAAAAAATTTTTTCCAAACAAATGCGCAAAGTGCGCTCGTATTAATAAAGCTGCATATTGCCAATTTTCTTCACGATAAGAAATGCACAGTGACATATATTATGATTAAATAAGTCGCGAGCAATCACGTTCTAATCTAGCTGCATTAAGCGTCCGCGCTCGAGGGATGAGCGTCCCCGAGGCAGAGTCTCTCTCAGCCGGGTGCAGTTTGCCATCCTTTGCATTAGGATGGATCAATCTCTCCCCCTTAGATCGGGACATCCAGTTTCTGAGTTTATATTTATTAACATGATCTACTTCTGTATTATTTGAACTTTAATAAAGATATAACGCATTAAATATAACTGCATTTAAGATGTAACGCCGGGGTGTTTCATTTAAAGAGCTCCGCCTCTGCTTATTCCACAACGAGAGTGCTTCTGAATTTACCTTTTTTAAATATAAATAATTCCCTAATACTTTGGGATCTACATAAGATGAAGCTGTGAAAGTTTAGAGTGCATCTGGACTGATCTGTGTAATTCTTCTTCTCCTCCGTCAGGCATGAACGGCTGCTCTCATGCTTCATCATTACAGTTTAATGTGATTTCATGTTACGTTAAATAAGATCAAATGACTATTAGACAACGAAAATTTTTCTCGACAATTTTTTATTTCCGACGTGGCCGATAATGTCGACTAAACGTTTCAGCCCTAATGCAAATGATAATATGCTTTTAAACTCACCTGCTTTAGTTGCTTGAATAAATCCGGGTGTCTGTATTTCAGGTGCTTTATTAAGTTTGATGTGTTTCCTCCTTTCGACAGAAAATTGTGAAAGCAGCGTTTACAAATAGGTTTTTGGTGATCTATGATGTTTCCCTTTTCATCAGCCTCAAATCCAAAGAGTTTCCAAAACTGTCTTTTTCCATTTTTCTTTTCGACAAGATTCAGTTGAGACTCCGCAGCAGCCACTTTGCTTGTTGTGAGCATTCGAAAGTTCCCGACTCTGCATGGGAACCGGGTAGACCCGGTACTCGGTACTCCGGTACCTTCAGAAATTCTGGTATCGTAAATTTGTTTTTGTTTGAGTACCGACTTGGTACCGGAGTACCGGTATTTTTGACAACACTACATTCATATATATATATATATATATATATATATATATATATGATCTACTACTCCACTTTACTACTTTTACTACTACACAGCTTTTAAAATTTATGTTCTTTTCAGGTCAATCTGTGATGTTTAGACCATGTATTGGTCAAAATCAGGAATTTGTAGGTCAGAGACCTTGAACTTTTAAAATAATAATAATAATATTAATAATAATAATAAAATAAATAAAAGGGGTAACCTGCAAATTGTTACCGCAAGGATCTATTTTTACTTGGTCAAACCTAAACAAATTACTTCCGTTGGTGTAACCTAATTTAAATACTGTTTTGAATTAAACCAGTTAATTTAAATTTTACCACATGAAGCTAATTTTTAAGGTTACCTAACAAAACATTCATTACAGTGTCCACATTGCAATACATTGAGAGTAAACTCCTACGTATATCCTTCAGTTCCTGCTCTTCCATGCATGAAAGTGTATAAACACAAAGTGTACTGTGACCGCCCTTTGAGTGAGCGAGATTGTTAGTGCAGTGATATCCCTGTGCAATGTGTCAGTACGTCCTACATAATTTAAATGCAATATTTACAAATTATTAAAGAACAAACACAGCCATGAATATAGTGCAGTCCAGATTTAGGATCCCTAGCTGAGTGCACTTGAATAAGAACTGCTATGTTAAAATATATGTGCATACTGTTAAAGAGATGATACAATTTTGTCACATAACAGGCAGTATTTTAAGATGTTGTGACATCTATAGGCTTTTCAAAACAGCAGCACAACTGTTTAATTCATCCACAGAGAAGACAGACATTCATCTGAAGCTCTGTGGTTTAGTGGCAATGCGGTATTGAATCATCTTCATTCTTTTAACAACTATACATTTTTGTAAGAGGCAGATATTAAAACCTGCTTGACGTGTCATAAGAATGCAGTATTACAGTCCTCATTCAACTAAGGGCACACCAATACCTTCAATGCACTTGGGTGTAAAAGATATCACAAATCAAATAAACATACCTCTTATATAGTATTAGATGTGAAACTGTGACAAAGTGTACAACTGGGAGCGAGTTACTATGTTGCACTAAGACAGTTTATGAGTGTGTTAACCCAGAGAAAGTCTGCAAAAATTAGGGCAAGTCTCAACTGAATTGATTAGAGCTCCACACAATATTGTTTTTTTCTAATTTGAATTAGACCAACAGGACAATCATTACGTTTACATGCACTTTAAAATTTGTTTTCAGTCAGACTAAAACAATTAGTCTTTTTAAAATGTCACTGAAACTCTTTTGCAAAGTCGGATAAACAAACTTAGATAATACTATTGTAAATCAGCTTAGGCCAGCATGTACAAGTTAATCAGACCACAACTGGCCTCAGCACTGTGCGCATGCTCCAAATGACAGAGGTGACACATGTGTATTTAACCTGGCATATTTGTCTTTCTTCCTTCAAATGATTGATACACATTGAGTTACGTTGGTGAAGATGAAGACAGTAGCTTGACAATGCAAAAACTCACTGCAGCTCGATCTTAACTGCACATGTAAACTGTACGGAAAGTAACTGTTGTTGCTTAAACAATGGGTTCCCAGATCTTATAAAGCATTAAAGGTGCAATCAGTTTCTTAAGTATACTGAAGTATGGCTTACGCTGACACCTAGTGGCCTGGATGCATCATTCAAACACAGTAGTATTCCATTACCAATGCACTGTAGAAATTTACTATGTTAATTTAATCCATGAATGAGAGCGTTCAATAACAAGGCTGTTACTGAGATTAAGTGAGTAGTATTCAGCTGGTCATGAGCTGCTAACATGACTTCCCCCATGAGGCACCCCTCCCCCATGTAGAATAAAAGAGCTTTTATAAGGTTACTGATATGACTGAACTCTTTATCTCAAATGAGTGGTCATGATTGTATACATCTGTTTCAACATTACAATTCATTTCTTTTGAAGTGAAACTTTTTAAAGTGAAAAAAATGACTGAGTGCACCTTTACTATCCATGAAGTCATTCGTGATTAGTAGATTTTCAAAAATCTCATTTTATAAAGATACTCACAAACATCAATTTCTAGCAGATGAAATGTTTTTAGAGCAGAGCATAGCTAGAAAAAATGTATATTAACAAAATAAATTACCGTGACGTTTTAGGATTTGGTTAATTTCCATGACTTCCAGACCTAGAAATAAGGGCCCTGTAATATGAACAAAAAACAAATTTTGCAATGATTTAATAGATGTTGCGAGTGGGTATTTAATTGTGATTTTGGCAAATGTTTTTCCTTATTTATACATTTTACAAAAAATAGACTTTACATAAGTGATATATGATAGCATCTTTGTTCTTTATTCCCTATTTCTGTTGTCTCAATGGTACCTTTTTTTCCTCACTGAATTCTGCAATATCTTGTCAGTGTGCAAAAGATGTGTACCAATCAGAATAGTGAATTAAACATCACAGAATTCTGAGTAAAAAAAAAAAAAAAGAGGAAATTAAGCATGCTCATATCGCAATTGCATTGCGATTTATTGCGCGACCCTGCTGGAAACCACAATTTCCCAAATTCCCTGTTATTTCCATGTTTTCCGTGACTGTGTTAATTCTGTAGATAGTCGTCTCGCATGCAACGTAAAATGAGCTTTGTTTTGCATAATCAGGAATGTAACAAAGCCAAAACTACATCTAATTTTTTTGGTTAAATAAATATCTTGCTGTACCTTTAATGATTAATGACACATTGTACACAACGTAATTGTTTTCCTCTCTTATTTGGTCAAACATCTGGTGATGCACAGACAATATTCTGGTCCCAACGTAAGTGGCTGAGTACAGTATGATGCAAACAGATACATTCCACTGAGCCATTAAGCACTTAACATAAATAACAGTTTGTTAAGAATGCGAACCAGGCTGCTATCAGCACAAATGCAAAACACAATGACTTCAATCAAACAAATGTCTTTGGCGACTCTTTAGATTTTGGGCAGCGTCAACAGCGATTTGCTCAAATCCTTAGCCTCCCCGGACGTGCGCACACGCAGGTATCCGAGCAGAGACATTGCATGCTGACAATACTCCTCCACCTGCCTGATCTGCTGGTAGTTAAGCACAGTTCTCCAGGCACTCGCAGCTTGTGTTGCATTCCTGGATGAAACGATGAAGGGTTTAGAGGAGGCGCTGCTTCCTGTTGTCATATTCATGGCGAAGGCCTCAATGTCGTGATTGGCTGAAAGGTTGACAAAGCGATAAACATTCCTAACCGTTTTAACAGGGTTTTCCACTAAGTCCTCATAACGTACAGTCATGTATTTCCCCTTGAACCAGGTGGGCGGGTGGAGGGCGGTTTTCAGAGTTCTGGATGTCCGTTCACAAATCACTTCCATGGCTCCTATGGAGTGATAGTCTGCACCGTCCTTTTTGTTCACTTTGTGGTTCGGGTCCACAAATGGCACACGACGCAGCTTGGGGTCTCTGCTGCGCACGACTTGCAGATTTTCCCGTATGAGTCCGTGTCGAGATTTAATCCTGGAGTTGGCCACCGCCCTGGGGTCTCGGACTAAATGGATGATTTTCAGATTCAAAGAGGGGTCCTCCATCAAGGGGGCCAAAACACTGATATCCAAAATACGGACTCCCTTAATGACTATAGTGTTGTACTTCAAACATTCCTCCTCCAGGACTTGGAGGCTCTGTGGAGGGCACTTTTTGCAAACTTTATCATCCACCATGCCAACTACATCCTTCCTGTACGAAGAACAGATAGGGTATGAGCAGATGACCTTATTGAGAGTGGCACCGAACAGTCCAAGCGAGGTTATGTTCTTCCCCCCAGGGCTATTGTACAACTGGAAAACCGAGAAATCACACCTGTAAAGAGAGCTCAGCATGTCCCGGGCAGCACCCTGGAGGGACACAGCATCCCCCGGGTACAGTTTTTGCCAGATATGCCACATAGGTTCATACAAGAAAAACACATCTGGGTTTTGGTTGAACAGTTCCCCGAAAAAGGATGAACCGGATCTCCAAGTGGTCAATACATACACAAGCTGCCTTTTCTTGATCTGGGGGGCTTTGTAAAGAAAACGGATGTCCGATCTGCTTTGGAAAGGCATTCCCTGCATTGGCTGGTTGCATTGCTGTGGCTCTTTTGTCCATTTGTAATTAGCCAGGTTCAACATGGTCAAAGCCACCAGCAGAAAATAGGCAAGAAACATAATGATCTTCTTCCGGCGCAGCACTTTCATAACAATGCCGGGGTTGGCTATTATTTTGGTGTGGTTTCTGGTACAAGGCTTGTGTTTCCTTCCAAAACCAGCATTCTTCTCCCATGGTGGTGTGAATTTTAGTGGGTAGGATTTGTTTTTCATTTATGACACAGGAGAGCCAGTGATATCCAAATAGAGCTGCACTGAATCAAATACAGTGCTGATGATGGCATAGAAGAAAGCGTGACATCTGCCCCCAGACCACTTAATCGATTATCGATTAGGTGATGCGTGTGACACCCCAAAATATGAAACTAAAACAAACCGCACTGCAATGCGCACGGTTTCATTCGGATGCAAGACTAAGAACGCTGTTAATTTCGTATAACGGCTCACAAAATCAGTGTAAAGCATTTTAATGTACTCTTACCGATGAACATACGGGAGAGATGCATCCCGACGCTGCTATGCTGGTGAAACACTGAAATGAAATGTAAATGTTGCGCGTCCAGGCCACGGGCTGCGATAAAATGGCGATATGCGTTTATTTGACTTCAGAGAGAAAAGAAAACATTTTTTAAAAGTTCATATTCTTTAAACGCCGAATCAAAATACGGTGGCATCCCCCGTCAAAGTGGTACCCAGCTTTGGCTCTGTTGTCCAGGCGTCCGCTGTAACTAATTGATCCTGCACGAATTCAACCGGAGCATAGGAACACAAGTCCCGCCTCCTCCAAGCGCCGATTGGTGTAAAGAGGAGCATCTAGGCGTTCAATAAGGACGCTAATGGTTCGTGTCTACATCTGTCAAATCTCACTGGAATGTCAGACAGTTTGGGCTACATAGCAACATCTCTATGATGCTCTATATATATATTCAGAAATTAAAATTTTTCCGAATATTTTGGAGACTCCAGGTACCTTTTGCATATCCTATGATCTTATATCTAAGATTCTATTTTTTTTTTTTTATAAAATATTTAGTTACTCCATTTTTTCTATTATTGCTTTATTAGGCCTACATCGCAAAGAATGTCTCCCTAAATTGTTTAGATGATGTGTGTTTGTGGCTGTTTAAACATCCGTCGTGACAATCCTGAATATATAAATAAAGAAAACTAAATAATAATAATAATAATAATAATAATAATAATAATAATAATAATAATAATAATAATAATGAAAACACCCAGGGTTTTTATCCAGTATTTTCGTGGGTCTTAGAACCTTCAGGATTAAAATTGGTGCCAATAGATTTTTTTTATTAGCCTAAATAACTCGACAACAATGACATGTTAAAAAGTTTATTTGCCAAACACTGTTAGTGCTTATTCTTATTAACTATTCCTTGTGGTTACTGCCACCTGCTGTTTGTTTCTGTCTCTTTCTGTCACCCACTCACTCTCTTCAGTGTGTCATGTTCTTATTCTACATTCACACTCTCACACAATATAAATATGTAATTACCAGTTTGTAAAAAAAAAATAAAAAAAAACCCGCCCACACACACACACACACACACACACTCTCTCTCTCTCTCTCTCTCTCTCTCTCTCTCTCTCTCTCTCTCTCTCTCTCTCTCTCTCTCTCTCTCTCTCTCGCTCTCAATTTTTCTCAATTTAATTTTAAAGTACTTTATTGGCATGATTGTGTTTACATACAATATTGCCAAAGCATTAATACACAAAACAGATAATGACAAGACAAATAATAATAATAAAATGGTAACAAATAACAATAGAGATAGAATTCAAATAAGGTGCCAGGTAATGAATAAAATAAAAACTATAATAACAATATACACTATAGAATGTAAAATAAGCATTTAACAGGACATTATGAACATAAGAGAATAAAAGTACTGTGACTGAAGTACATTAAGGCAGTGATTGGTCTCTCACTGCCTTAATGTCTCTCTCACACAATATAAATATGTTATTACCAGTTTGTAACCTAAAAAAAATTTTTGTAAACCACCCAAACCCGCCCACTCTCTCTCTCTCTCTCTCTCTCTCTCTCTCTCTCTGGCACCTCCGGCTCGTCTTTATCCACCTCCCGGCTGATTAGCTTGTTTCAGGGCGTGTGTCCTCATGGCCTGGCCTGCCCTCCTCCTCGTCACATACTGTTTATCTGACAGATGCTGCGATTGGCAAGGAAAATTGTCAGTCATATGTTGACAAATAGTTGTGCAGTCCCAGCTGTTAAATAGGGCATTGCAGGCTTGCATTATAGTTTTTTGTGCTTGTGTGGCATGCCATGGAATTATTATTATTAGTAGTATTGTTGTTGTTATTATTATTATTATTATTATTATTATTATTAAATATTATAATATTAAATATGTAATATTAAATATGTAATATTAAATATGATATCATATACCATATATATTGAGATATAACAACAAACTGTTAATAATAATAATAATAATTATTATTATTATTATTATTAATGATTATGATGATAATAATAATAACAAAATAATAAAAATTAGAATATTAAGTATTAAATGTTATGAAATAATCTAAATTATTATTATTATTATTATTGTTATTTATATTGCTATTATTATATTTTTAAGTATAAAACCCTGAAGGTTTAGTAACCAGAATAATTTGCAAAAAGTGAACAAAACAGAAAATTAAGCTTATAGTTTAAACAGGTAATAAAACTACCACTGTGTCTTTAAAGTTTAGAGTGCACATTTCCTATGGATTTATAGTTAATTTGCTCATGTTTGCTGGTATCGATATATACTTTTCTGAATTACAGGAAGTATAGAGGTAACAACATGCTAAACAA
This sequence comes from Moxostoma hubbsi, assembly GCA_032164185.1. NCBI lineage: Eukaryota > Metazoa > Chordata > Actinopteri > Cypriniformes > Catostomidae > Moxostoma > Moxostoma hubbsi. Next base: position 9,784,897 of record JAVLUX010000004.1, on the reverse strand, counting down.
CACTGACTCAGTGACTCACTTGTACTCTTGTATTAAAGTAGAATAATCGTTGCCATGCTTAGCCTACTTCCTGTCGCAAGGGCCTGGGTAATGTGGTAACTGATCCTCTTTTCAGAGCAATCAATAATGCAAGTGGCAACCCAAAGGATGATGAGTCTCTTAAAGGAGTGAGCTCCGTATTGGGTGTCAGTAAAACATTCTTGGATCTTGAAACTGTTTGTTCTTCCATCCAGAATCCTTATTAACCCTCTTGAAGGAGAGTACAATCCACATTGCCGCTTCAGAATGGATTGCTCAGAGTTTGATTAGAGCACGGCAACTGTTGCCTGGATCCCTTGTAAAACAGGAAGTGAGGAGCATTGTGAGTGGTAAGGTTGCAAATGTTTTCTTCTTTAATATTTAACTTGCTTTGTGACTCAGCTGGATGAGTAATCATATTACTGTGTTAAACTTTTCAAATAATTTGCCTGGACAGATTGTTTGCCTTAAATTACATTAGATTTATGCATTCTGAGATGTGTATGATCCATCATACGGCTCACAATTGCATCATCCCTCTATTCGTGGATGAGCTGGATCTCAGCAGTGTTTTGCATCATAATTTTCTCTGTGAATGTTTGATAAGGTGACTTGTTTGTTTATCTGAATTTATTTTTGTACTTTTTATTCACTTGACAGTAGAGACAGTAGACAAGAAAGGTGTGTGTGTGTGTTTGGGGGGTTCTGGACTTGAACCTGGATCCCCATGAGCCAACAGCTTTCCTATGATATGATCATAAGTAAATGTGTGAAATGCTGTATTGTGTGTAGGGTCATACTTAAAACATGAAGCTCTGCTGCCAAACATCTGTCAACTGAGATTTCTTGTTCCACCTCCAGGATCTACAACAGCACTGGAAAACATTCAATTACTAGAATATTACTTTCCAAGTCATTCTTCTGTTTTATGCGTGGTGATTCCCTCTTTCCAATCATCAAGTCAGTCTTCCCACAGTTAAGATCTTATTGCAGAGTAGGAGGCTATTTATGCAGTAATGTGCTGTTCAGGAAGCGCGTGTGTTATCGCTGTACTTTTATCGCCCTCTTGTATCCAATCAAACTAGTTATAACACCGATTAAACACAGTCCATTACATTAATATCAAGGAGCTCTTCCAGATTCTGTTAGTTCATGGGTTTGTGTGTGTATTTTGCATGTATGTCCATTACACACTGAGTGTCAAGTGCAGCCCATAAAAAGGACACTACAAATGACTGGAAGAGGTCGCCTTGCCCCATAAATCCTTGTTTCACAAGTTTCATTCAGATATACTGTTCTACTTATATAATGCATCAAAGACAAAACCAGTGAAATGTGAAGCCATTTTGTTAGGTCACTATGTTATGGACAAGTGTCAAGGAGCTAGAGTGTAAAGTATACTCACATGTCACTGCTTAGCTTGAGTCAGGTACAGTTAGAATTTCAGCTCTGAGGAAAGCAAGTCTTGAGTGACATGACATCTTTAGCTGACGCAGCGTTGGGTTGGTGTTAAACTTTAACTTCGAACTAGGCCCTCGCCTTTATTGGACAATATTGGCCAAAGGTCTGTTACCGTGTTATGCCAATGTCTTCATGAGCACATGAGCTCCACACACACTGTGGGAGAGGACAGGATACACTGTGGAGGATTCAGTTCGAATATTCACATATTTTTTGCTATATCTGAAGTACTGCAGAAGTTTAGGGGAGAGGTACTGTTTTCATTTTCAGCTTGATATGATAATTGGAAACATTGACATTAACATTAGTTAACATTATAGTTAACATGAACTAATCATGAACAGTACTTCTACATGATTTAATAATTTGAGTTAATTAATAGCATTTATTAATCTTGGTTATGACTTAATGTTCATTTCTACATATACTAATACATGCATAGCATGAATAGTTGTGTACATAGTTATTTATAGTTAATGCATTGTGAACTAACATGCTACTAACAATAAATGTATAAATTAAATATAAATTCATTTATTGTATATTGTAACATTTCTTTTCAATATTATAACGTATTGTTATATATTCAAATGTATAATGTATTTAGAAATTAACATTAACATCATGTATTACATATATTTATAAATATTAAAAATCATGTTTAAAAATATACATTTGAATAATTATATGTAATAATTGTTTATACTTAATGTATTTATACTATATATGTTTTTTTTAATTGTTTTTTTTTAAAATTATTTTATATATATATATATATATATATATATATATATATATAAAATAATTTAAAAAAAAAACAATTTTTTTAAAATTATTTTATATATATATATATATATATATATATATATATATATATATATATATATATATATAAAATAATTTAAAAAAAAAAAACAATTAAAAAAAACATATATAGTATAAATACATTAAGTATATATAAAATATATATATATATATTTTATTATTTTTTTTCTTCTTCTACAGCCATCTTATTAGACCCAAGGCGCCTCAACCTTAAAATGTTGGCCTGGGCCCCGTGAATTTAGCTAACTACGTTTACTAATACTACTAATTGTTGCATTAAAGTTTTAAAGTCTTATCCTATCGAAATCGCTAAATTAAATTTATTTGCAGACATTTGTGAAAGAACAAGAGCATAACTGCCTCAATGGGTTAATCCTGTATCTATAAGTGTATACTGTTAAGTAATTTTAACTGTCCAACACATTTGTGTTTTCATGGATGAATAATTTGCTTATCTTGCAAGAGAGACAGCAGTGTTTGGACTAACAGAGTATATAACACACAAACTCTCAATGTGGACCTTTTTGGCAGGTCTTTTGCTTGGTGAGCACTGCCGTGAGGAGACCAACATGGAGAACAAAGTCACACAGATCTCTCGAGAAGATCTGGAGGACCTGAAAGAGGCTTTCAATAAAATTGGTCAGTTCTGTGAAAGCTCCTTCACATTGCCTGAATCTCAGCAATAATTGTAGTGAATTGGTATGTTCGAACATGTGAAACAGTGTTAAATCACCTGACTTGGTGCTTGTGAGGTGTCAAACATTACCAAAGATTGCAGTAAGTGAGGGCATAAATGTTATGTCAAAGGTTGCCTGCAATGATGGATTCAACTTTACCACTGGATAGTTTATCATTAATAATATCTTTCATTTTAGATATTGATAACAGTGGCTATGTCAGTGATTTTGAGCTTCAAGAGCTCTTTCGAGAGGCTAGCTTTCATATTCCGGGATACATGGTACGGGAGATAGTGGAGAAATTCATCGCTGGTGATACCAACAAAGACGAGAAGATCAGCTTTGAAGAGTTTGTTGCGGTATGCTAGACTATCATTGTTTTTTATCCTGTAATTACCTCATTACATACTCTAAATTACAGTGAATGGGGGATTTTGGGATGTTGAGTTCCAAAACTGACAAACTCCATACCCATCATACATGTTTACAATTGTGTTTACCTTTCCCTGTGGTGCTACTGGTAGTGTGTTGTGCGAGCAGCTTCAGAGACGCAGGTTCTGGTCCCATGAAAAAAATAATCGTATTCACACAAGTAATTGTGGCCGTGACAAAGAGGTTGCATTTTTACTCTGAAATGACATGTTCACTTAACTGACAGATAGTTTTAGGGTTGGGGTTAGGGTCCTTACAGTTATATAGCGCTTTTCTAGGCACTCAAAGCCCTTTACATAGTATAGGGGGAATCTCCTCATCCACCACCAGTGTGCAGGATCCACCTGGATGATGCCACGGCAGCCACAGTGTGCCACAATTCCCACCACTCACTAGCTATTGGTGGAGAAGAGAGTAGAGTGATAAAGCCAATTTAGGAATGGAGATTATTAGGAGGCTATGATATATAAGGGCCAATGGGGGAAATTTGGCCAGGACACTGGGGTTATACCCAGGACACTGGGGTTATACCCCTACTCTTTACGAGAAGTGAACTGGGATTTTTAATGACCACAGTGAGTCAGGACCTCAGTTTAATGTCTCATCCAAAAGATGGTGCTTTTTTACAGTATAGTGTCCCCATCACTATACTGGGGTATTAGGACCCAGACAGACTGCAGTGTGAACACCCACTGCCCTAATACCACTTCCAGCAGCAATCTTAGTTTTCCCAGGAGGTCGCCCATCCAGGTACTGGCCAGGCTCAACCCTGATTAGTTTTAGTGGGCAACCAGGCGAGAGCTGCAGGGTGATATGGCTGCTTACATCATTTACAACTAAAAATACAAATTGCTTTTGGCGCCACTCTGTGGGCATTTCACCTCAACAACACTTCCAGCTTCAGCCACTGGGGATAGTGGTTCAAATGAATTCAGTAAGCACAGAACAATTTTAGAAGCAAAACTTTCAACCTCCTGTCGCACAATTCACTGTGGATTTAGTCTGTCAAATCTTCTCCGCTGTGACTCTCAAATCTCATTCACATTTTTTAGTACATTCAAATCAGTTGCAATGCGCCATGTTTGACATCGATGACATCAAATGCCAATTGATTCAGACCTAATTATTACTGACTTGATCTTCATTGGTTGTGAAAGGCCAAAAAATATGTCAGACTCTCTTTAAGAGATACCTACTGATGTTTTCTCTTTTGCAGTTTTAAAGCTGTGATCGCACTTTATTCTTCAGGTCTATCAGGAGCTCAGAAGTAAGGAAGTGAGAGAGACTTTCCGCAAGTCCATCTCTAGGCGGGATGGGATTCGGTCGTTTGGTGGAACATCAGGGATCTCAAGTGAAGGAACACAGCATTCTTATTCAGGTGAGGACATATATATCCTCAGGCCAGCCAACATTTAAGTGAACATTACACTTACAGTATATAGTGCTTTTCTTACTCTACACTCAAAGTGTTTTACATATTGAAAAGGGAAGTCCTCTCAAAAGCCACCAGTGGACAGCTTCCACCTGGATGTTGCCACAGCGGCCATAGTGCGCCAATACACTTACCAGACACCAGCTATTGGTGGAGCGGTGCAAGTAGAGTGTTAGAGTCAATTCAGGAATGGGAATTATTTCATAATTGATAAGGGCCAAAGGGGGGAATTTGTCCAGGACACCAGGTTTACACCCCTACTCTTTACAAGAAGTTTCTTCTGATTTTTAATGATCACAGAGAGTCAGGACCTCAGTTTAACATCTCATCCAAAAGACAGTGCCTTTTTACAGTATATTGTCCCCATCACTGTACTGGGGCGTTAGGACCCACAAAGACCGCAGGGTGGTCAGTACTTTCCTGACATCAGGCATACCGCTTAATATTTCAACCCCTATCCTCCTAACTACTTGGATATGTTCTGGTATTTAATGCTCACTTTTCATGAGCCAATAATCCTCCCATTGTATGAAATCAAAGCCCACCCTACATTTTTTTGTCACCTGTGGGACATCACTGGACCCTTTCTAGATCCCCTTCAATTTGCTTATCGAGCAAACAGGTCTGTGGATGACGAAGTCAACATGGGATTGCATCATGTCCTGCAACATCTAGACAGACCGGGGACATACGAAGATCCTTTTTTTGGACTTCAGCTCGGCTTTCAACACAATCATCCCAGCTAAACTCCGGACTAAGTTAAACCAACTCCCTGTTCCCATGTCTATCTGTCAGTGGATTACCAGCTTTCTGACGGACAGGCAGCAGCTTGTGAGACAGGGGAAATTCACTTCCAGCACCTGTAAAGTCAGCACTGGTGCCCCCTACGGATGTGTGCTCTCCCCACTACTCTTCTCCCTCTACACCAATGACTGCACCACCAAGGATCCCTCTGTCAAGCTCCTGAAGTTTGCAGATGACACTACTGTCATCGGCATCATACGAGATGACGATGAGCCTGCATACAGAAAGGAGGTTGAACGGATGGCTGTCTGGTGCAGTCAAAACAACCTGGAGCTGAACATGCTCAAAATGGTGGAGATGCTTGTGGACTTTAGGAGGAACACCCCAACACTTTCCCCCTCACCATTCTAAACAGCACTGTGGCAGCAGTGGAGTCATTCAGGTTCCTGGGCACTACCATCTCACGGGACCTGAAGTGGGAGACCCACATTGACTCCATTGTGAAAAAGGCCAAGCAGAGGTTGTACTTCCTTCTCCAGCTGAGGAAGTTCAACCTGCCACAGGCGCTGCTGATACAGTTATACACAGCAGTCATTGAGTCTGTCCTCTGCACTTCAATAACTGTCTGGTTTGGTGCAGCTATGAAATTAGACATCAGAAGACCACAGAGGACAGTTCAAACTGCTGAGAGGATTATTGGTTGCCCCCCCCTCCTTCAAGAACTATACACTTCCAGAGTGAAGAAAAAGGCTGGTAAAATCACTCTGGACCCCGCTCACCCTGCCCACTACCTTGTTGAAATGTTGACTTCTGGCCGACGCTTCAGAGCTCTGAGCACCAGAACCATCAGGCACAGGAACAGTTTTTTTCCCTCAGGCTATCCATCTCATGAACAGTTAAAATTGCCCCATTGAGCAATAATTATGTGCAATATACAGTTAACTCTATTTATATTCATATATTTATATGTATATATCCAACATATCCACTTCTGCCATTACATACATTGCACTGTACATAATATACTGTATTTTTGTTCTTTATATAACGGATTTGTTACAGATTTGCACTACGTGTGTGTGTGTGTGTGTATGTGGGTATGTATGAAGGTGAGTGTATGTACGTATATGTATAATTATTTATTTGTATTATTCTTTTTTGTTTTTGTTTTTAATTATCTATGTATTGCTGCTGTTTTTGTATTGTTGTACACTGGAAGCTCCTGTCACCAAGACAAATTCCTTGTATGTGTAAGCATACTTGGCAATAAAGCTGATTCTGATTCTGATTCTGATTAAATAATTGTTTGAATAAGTAGATGTACAGGTGTACCTAATAAAGTGATGAATGTGTGTATGTCGCTTTACGGAAATAATTGTGAATAATTTTTAATGTTGACTTTAAACTATCTTTGATTCAGGACATCAAGAAATATTAGATACAAGTTATATAATAAAAAAAACAAAAACAAGCTACAACTTCTGTGTACCCTGGCCAACAATTAATTACAAGATATTTCTCTTAATATATGATTCGTAGCGCCTGCCACTAGTTCATGGGCTTAATTCCAAGGGAACACATACACACTAATAAATGCATAACAAAAAACAACTTTATGCAAGTTGCTTTGGATGGAAGCAAAAAAGTTAACTTATGTAATGTTTACTGCTGCTACAGTAGACAGATCCAACCCCTGATTGAAATTAGATTTGTAAGTCAATTAATGACCTCTGATACAAGTAGACCAAATGTCTCTGAGATTGCCGTCATTTTTTTAAGTTTTGTATTTTAAATTATTCTTAGATGAAGAAAAAGTGGCCTTTGTGAACTGGATCAATAAGGCCTTGGCAAATGATCCAGACTGCAAACATCTCATCCCAATGGACCCGGAGACTGACAGTCTATTCAAATCTGTTAAAGATGGAATATTGTTGTGGTAATATGAGAAAAGCTGTGGTTTTACATTCTTTGTTTTTCTGCATGTTGTTCCACCCTGAAGTGTTTGTTGTTGGGTTTTTTTTCTGTTGTGAAATATGCTGAGCTATTAATGTGTCAATAATTACTGTTACTGATAAACAAGAGTTCATGTTAAACAACCTTTTGTCAATCTCTTTGCAGCAAAATGATAAACCTCTCCCAACCAGATACCATTGATGAGCGAGTCATCAACACAAAGAAACGCACCCCTTTCACCATGACTGTAAGAACTCTTGCTTTTGAAATTTCCAACATCAAAATGTAGATTTTTTTAAACCACTGTGAATCATAAAAGCATTTACAAGTTACATTTCACCCAAAATTATAATATATATATATATATATATATATATATATATATATATATATATATATATATATATATATATATATGTATATATGAAGATGTCACTTCTCCAAAACTGGCACAAAAATAAATATAGCCAGACTACAGTTTGCAAGTGCACATGGGGGGGGCAAAGATTTTAGTTTTTGTAGAAATGTCCTCTGGTCTAATGAAACAAAAATTTAACTATTTGGCCATAAAGGTCATAGTTATGTTTGGAGGAAAAAGGGTAAGGCTTGCAAGCCGAAGAACACCATCCCTACCGTGAAGCATGGTGGTGGTGGCAGCATCATGTTGTTGGGGTGCTTTGCTGCAGGAGGGACTGTTGCACTTCACAAAACAGATTGCATCATGAGGAAGGAAAATTATGTGGATATATTGAAGCAACATCTCAAGACAACAGCCAGGATGTTAAAGCTTGGTCGCAAATGGGTCATGTATAATATAACACGATCCCTTGCAGGTTCGAGCACACACTACAAGGAGTGTGGCATCCTCGTAGGCACTGGCCAATGGCACCTCTCTAGCAGACATCTGCAGAGCGGCGGGCTAGGCAACACCCAATACCTTCGTGAGATTTTACAATCTTACAATCTCATCCCGTGTTTTGACAGGTCCGAACACGTTGAATTCAGTAATACGGGTGTATGGCCGGGTGTATCGCTTGCGCATAGCGCCTTTTCCCTCCTTGAGGTGAAGACATGTGCTCTACTCCCCCACTCGAGTCCAAGTTTCGGACCCTGGGTGTCCTTCCTCCCTAACCCTCTGGCTCTGAACTCAGGGATGTGGGAAACTATATGATGTCTCTTGGGGCATTGGGGAAGGTTACGTGCAGTCTGATGCACCTTGCTTGCACCTGCATCAGCAGTCCACGTAACACGTTCAGTGTTGAGGCATTTTTAATAGGGACCCCTTGTGTCACTGCATCGACACAACGTCAAGTGACTGACAGAAGGGGAACGTCTCGGTTACTGTTGAAACCTCCGTTCCCTGATGGAGGGAATGAGACATTGTGTATATATATATATATATATATATATATATATATATATATATATATATATATATATATATATATATATATATATATGTATTTTTTTATTACACATTAACAATATATTTTTTATAGTGACATTATTTTCATGACAATTAAGTACATCTAACCCCAATTTCTCATTATGGTAAGGTGTCTGGATGCTTTATCTATTTTTTACTTTGTGTCTGTACATAATATTATTTATATATGAATTCTTTCTACATATGAATTTGACTTAGTAATTCCCATTATTCTCAGTGGTGTATCACATTAGACTCTCAGTAACATAATGCAGTATTTTTGTATTGTTAATATTTAAATCAGCATAAAGGCAGGACAACAAATACTACCATTTTGTATAATAATTTTTTTTTGCATAATAGTAATATGAATTATTACTATATTTTTTTTCCATTGCAGTAAAAAGAATTTGGGGGTAATAAGTGCTGAATTGTCATGAAAATAAACCTCTTTGGCTGAACTTGATTTAATTATAGTTTTCTTAACATAAAATTACTATGTGACATTAACTCAAATGCTTTTTGCTTTTTTTTTAATTGTATATCACAAAGCAAAAAAATAGCATTTTCTTTATATACATTGTCTTTGATGTCCAGTGTTTCGGTTGAATGTTTAGAACTAAATGATTATCTGAAATGATGGTTTAGAGACAACCAGTAAGCATTTATCTTTTCCTTTACTGCCCTGTTGTCTAATGTAGGACAATTTAGTGTTAGCACTGAACTCCGCTTTGGCCATTGGCTGCACGGTGGTCAACATTGATGCTCAGGACATGAAGGCAGGGACACCTCACCTTGTGCTCGGCCTCCTCTGGCAAATCATAAAAATCGGCCTCTTCGCTGACATTGAGATCTCCCGCAATGAAGGTCATTCCCCATCTTTAATAGCCTGAATTGATTTTAGTATCCATGCTGTTATCTAATGGTGATAATGACAGCAGCATAAATAACTAAAAGCAAGAGTGTGCATGAGTGACTGATTTGTGCATATTTGTGTAACACTTGTCTGTGTACTTATGTGTGTATGTGCAGCTCTAATTGCTTTGCTGGATGAATCAGAAGACCTGGACCACCTGATGTCAATGTCCCCTGAGGATCTTTTATTGAGATGGGTCAACCATCACCTCAAAGCTGCTGGCTGGCAACCAATCAGAAACTTCAATGATGATATCAAGGTACATGCACATTTCCCATCCCTCTTGTCCAAAGGTCTTTGACCCACTCAGTGATACATTTCTTAAATATTATTATTTTACTTAATATATTTTAATGTGTGAGGGACAATGACATAGAACTAGGGTCTTTAACTGGGAAGCCTGTGTATTTATGTATAAAACAGAGAAATTACTTTCATCAAGAAATGGAACATTTTAGATACAGTACATGGATGTTTCTTCATCATTGGACACTTTCAGCCTGGTGAATTTCAAGAATTGTCTACTAAAAATATCGAAGAGTTGATGTTCATGTATCACAGGAAATGTATATCATTTTTTATTTTTTTTCTGCTATAAATTCCCAGTGTCAATGCCAGCACATCTCAAATTCTGTATAGATTAGAATCTTAATAGAATTATGGTGGAAATTATTTGAATATATATATATATATATATATATATATATATATATATATATATATATATATATATATAAAACGATACACAAAGCCTCACAATCCGATACGTAAAAAAAAACAAAAAAACAGCGCCCACAAATGTTTCGCTCAAACTCATTCAAGGATTCACCATCAATGCATTATAAATGTCTGACATTGGCAACAAAAAGCAGAGCTCTATAATAAAGTGACAAACAATAGCACTGCGTTTATTTTGTTTTAATGTAATGAGAAAAACTCATATGAACTCACAATTTTCATGTTACTCTTGAGAAAAATTTGTTTGTCTACACTCTAATCATTTATATTTGTGTAGCACTTTTCACAATGCATGTTGTTTTAAAGCAGCTTTATAAAAACATCATGCCTTTATGTCTGCTCTCAGTGTTGCACTGCTTGGTTTTAACTTCACTATAATGTGTTTGTTTATGTATCGTATGATACATATTGTACAATACAATATTAATAGTTTTTTAGACCCCTAATATATATTAGGGGTCTAAAAAACTATTAATATTGTATTGTACAATATGTATCATCATATATATATATATATATATATATGGTTTACGTTTATTTTACCCTTTGTTTATATTATCATAGTTTTAAACATGTTATAATTTGTGTTCCCCGTCTGTCGCTCACTTCGACGTCGTGTCGAAGAAGCGACACTAGGGGTCTCTCTTGAGCGCCGAAAGATACCTCTGATCTATGAAAAAAGGCCAATGAGAGTTGGGGAACAGTATTTGCATACTCCGCCTCCGGATACGGATATAAAGGCGAGAGAAATACGCTCGTTCATTCAGTAATTTTCTTCGGAGCCGATGGTCGTGTTTATGCTGACTGCTGCGTGTAACACAACTGATCCTGCTTCTGATCCTCTGACGCTCTGCTGCTGTTGGATTTACGGTGCACTACAGCGGCTGTTTTCTCTTCTCTGCCGGCGTGCAGTTTGCCCCTGGGCGCTTCGACAGCACAGAGTTGAAAGAGTTTCCTTTATAAAGAGTTATATTTCTCATAAAGAGTTTATTTCTCTAAAAGAGCAATACATAGTGGTGTTGAACGCCCTTTTCAGGGCACGTCTTTATAAAGATGCCATTCAACCCCTGTGTAGTTCCTGGATGCGGTAGAGTGCTCTCCGCTTCTGACGGCCACAGGTGCTGTCTCGTGTGTCTGGGCGCCGATCACACCGAGGCAGCGTTTGTGGATGGCTCGTGTTCTCACTGCGAGAATATGACCATGGTAACGTTGCGGTCGCGGCTTGCTTTCAATAGAAAGCACGCCACTCCAGCCGCCCCCCGTATCGCTCCTTCTTCCCACGGGATTGAGGACGATGCGGTTGGCGCTGGAGGCGATTTGGGGAGGGCAGCGGGTGCGCTTCCGCCGGGCACGCCCCCTCGGACCACCCGCCCCCCGGCACGCTCGTTTACCTCCGTCCAGTCTCGAGGTAACGGCGACTCGCCTCCGGGCCGGTCTGCCTATCCTCTGGAGCTTGAAGCCGATGAGCTCGCCGCTCCATCGGAGAGCGTGGCATCTGACGCTGACTCCTCCCCTGGACTGCCGCCTTCGGGCCAGCAGGCCCAGGTTGAGGCGGATGCGCAGATGTCCAACATGCTTGCCCGGGCCGCCGTCGGGGTGGGGTTGGACTGGAAACCTCCACCCTCCCCACACCCGTCACGGTTGGATGACTGGTTCCTGGGGTCTGGGCGCCGCTCACAGCCACGCCCCCCCCGGTCCCGTTTTTCCCGGAGGTGCATGACGAGCTGACGTCTTCATGGAGAGCACCGCTCTCCATTCGTCAAAAGCCCTGCTCGTCCGCTCTCGCTACCCTCGACAGCGGAGAGGCCCACGGGTACACGGCGATTCCCCAGGTGGATAGGGCAGTTGCGCTCCATCTTTGTCCCGGTGACCCTACCACCTGGCGCGGGCGCCCTGTACCCCCTTCCAAGGCCTGTAGGACTTCATCCTTCTTAAACAACAAAGCCTACAGCGCCGCGGGACAGGCCGCCTCCGCCTTGCACGCCATGGCCCTCCTGCAAGTCCACCAGGCCAAGGCGCTCAGAGATCTGCACGAGGGTAGCCCTGATCCTGATGTGTTGCAGGAACTGCGCTCAGCGACCGACCTCGCCCTCAGAGCCACGAAGGTCACCGCGCAGGCACTCGGGCAGGCGATGGCCACCCTTGTGGTCCAGGAACGTCATCTTTGGCTCATCCTGGTCGAGATGCGTGAGGCCGACAAAGCTCGCTTCCTCGACGCCCCTGTCTCCCAGCTTGGCCTCTTCGGCGACACCGTCGAGGACTTTGCCCAGCAGTTCTCCGTGGTGAAAAGACAGACGGAGGCCATCTCTCACATCCTGCCTCGCCGCAAACCTGCCGCCAAGGCCACTGCCCCGTCTGCTCGCCGAGGGCGTCCTCCTGCGGCTAATAAATCTGCTCCGCCTCAACCCGGGCCCAGCTCTCAGCCCCTGCGTCGAGCACACCGCAAGAAGCAGACGCCCCCCGTCTCTCGGACTCCCTCGAGGACCCAGAAGGCTCCCAGGCGGTCCTGAGACGGATGACCCAGCGACACAGATGTTAGCTCCGGAGGTGGTAAGACCACTCCGTCCCCCGGTGGAGGGCCGGGAGGAGAATCTTTTGTTTGTAAACAATTTAATTTGCCGCCCCCCCTTAAATGGGGTTGCGGTACCCACATTCTCAGTAAAAGAGCTATTTCCTATGTCTCTGGGTCACCTGGCCCGCAAATGCCGTTCTCACGGCACTTTGCCCTTAGATCTCAACAGTCCTGGCTTCCTGGACACGGACCACCCGTCTTCAGCCCCACGACTGTCCCCCGGCTGGCCGGTTCCGACGAGTCTAGAGGACGCCTACCCAGGACCTCCTCCTCAGTCGCTAACCCGCCCCCTGCCGGGTGTGCGGAGCAAGGTAAGTGCTTTGAGTCTTTTCTCAGCACCTCAGCCGCGGGTCGCCTCGTCGCCGCCCAACGCTGCCCTACCTGCTCCGCCTCGCTGCGAAGCCCCGCCGGGTACGTCCAAATTGACCGTCCCTTTGGTGCCCCTAGCGCTGAGGTTGGACGCGTGGCTTTCACTTCCCAACCCGTCTCGCTGGCTGGCACACTGGGTGTCTCACTGGGTGGTGAAGGCCATTCAGTTGGCCTACCACACCCAGGCCGTGCCACCCCCCTTACGGGTGCGGGCCCACTCCACTAGGAGCGTGGCATCCTCATGGGCACTGGCAAGGGGCACCTCCCTAGCAGACATTTGCAGAGCTGCGGGCTGGGCAGCACCTAACACCTTTACGAGATTCTACAATCTCAGGGTTGAGTCAGTCTCGTCCCGTGTTCTCTCAGGTCCGAGCCCGTAGAACTCGGTACACGTCGACGATCTGACCGGGTGAACCGCTTGTTCCAGCGCCGTTTCCCTCTGCCAAGGCAAAACAGTGCGCTTTTGTCCCAGAGGACCCAGGTCCCTGGTTGATTCCTCCCTAGCACTTCGGGCCCGCAGCAGTTCAACGGAGGAACGTGCTGGTCCAGTCCACTACGGGTACCTCCAGCTACCCCTACTGGAATACGTGCTCCACAGATCAGGCCTCCTACGGGACTCCTCCTGTGTGTATTTCCGCGGCACGGTCACCTTACGAGCTGACCCGCGTCTCCCTTAGGCAGTCCTTTGTTGCCCTCCGGTCGCCGTGTTGTAGCAACTCCCCCCTCCTCGAGGTTGGATCTACCACCGCGCCATTTCCTCCCACATGCCTAAAGTGGCCATGTGATGTATTTTGCCACCTTTACCTCCCCTGCTGGGCGGGTGTGGCATCCGCAGGGTCTTTTCCCCCTAAAAGAATAGGAATTCGGAATAAGACCCCCTTCCCTCGATGCGGTAAGGGCCCCGGCTGCTCTTGCTCTATGCAGAGAAAACATAGAGAGAAAAGAGGCCCAGCCAGGCTTGGCCCGTTCCCTAGTTGGTAGCGTCACCTTGTTCCCCCCTAGGGTAACCAAAAGGATGCTGATGCTTTTTCGGGGCATTAGGGAAGAGTATGTGCAGCCTGAACACAGTTGGTCGCTTGTGCACGTGCAAATACCTGCGTCAGCAGTACACGTACACGGCTCAGCGCATGGCGAGTTTTGAAGTGGACCCCTAGTGTCGCTTCTTCGACACGACGTCGAAGTGAGCGACAGACGGGGAACGTCTCGGTTACGTATGTAACCTCCGTTCCCTGATGGAGGGAACGAGACGTCGTGTCTTCCTGGCCACGTCGCTGAGCCGAGCCGCTGAGATGCCCGGAACACTCCCGGCTCCTCAGAAAAATCCTGAATGAACGAGCGTATTTCTCTCGCCTTTATATCCGTATCCGGAGGCGGAGTATGCAAATACTGTTCGCCAACTCTCATTGGCCTTTTTTCATAGATCAGAGGTATCTTTTGGCGCTCAAGAGAGACCCCTAGTGTCGCTTCTTCGACACGACGTCTCGTTCCCTCCATCAGGGAACGGAGGTTACATACGTAACCGAGACGTTTTTATTCTGGATTGTCATAGTTTAATATTGAAAGTCAGGGTCTGCGACAAGGCTAAAACACTGAAGTCTATACATCGCAGGGATTTGAAAAGATTAAAAAATACTGTGAATGATGGAGACCTGATGAAAAGTTTGTAAGTCAGTTTTAATGTGACATTCCTATATATATATAAAATTGAAATCTGCTATTTATAATAAAAAATAAAAAACACCAATATATTAAAATTAAGTTCTACATTGTTTTAAAAGTTTTTTATTTTATTTTTTATTAGAATTTTTTTTTAATTCATGGTCCATTATCATTACTAATGGAAGTTATTATAGCATTACTTTTAAAATCAAAATTTTTCTATGTGGCAGTCCCTTGGTGGGTGGAAAACATTGCCAACCCTGCTCTAGGGTTAAAGGGATAAGAAGATACACGTTTATTACAGTACTGTATTTTAATACAGTGAGTAATCAGTCCATTATCTGATTGCTATCAAGCCATTATAATCATGCTTTGGACTCGCTGACTATGTAATACATTAATGAATCACTGGCTTCGAAATAAAAGCCTATATAAATCCAGCCTTTTATCTCATTTGACATTAAATTCTTTGAACTGTCATTTATGCATGTCAATTAACAGTGCACTTTTTGTGCTCTCAGGACTCCAGGGCATATTTCCACCTGCTAGATCAGATCTCACCGAAAGGAGAGGGGGATGATGAGATGAGGATTGACATTGACATGTCCGGTCTCAATGTAAGTCAGTCTGTATGTGTGGCCAATGGCCTTTGTTTCCTCACTGAAGTGAACACACTGATTTGCTTCCTGTGTCAGGGTTTGTTCCACCACTTAATGAGATGCATTAGTGCAGATAAGAAAGAGCGGCCTTGTGATACCCAACACTGATTACTGCAACAACACAGTGAAAAGAAACATGAGAACAAAAGAAAACAAAACTGGATCAAGAAGGCAGATGTAACTGAAATGTTTTAAGACATCGTGGCTACGACAATTGGGTTTTTTATGTCCCATCTGCTTTTTCTGACAAAACCAATCAGGTTTAAAGTGGGAAGGAAGGTTTTGTTGATTTAAAACTCAACAGAGCATTACCCTTAAACACCTAATATGTTTGGGAGAGAATGTAACTGGTTTTTAGCACCACTCTGTGAACATTTCACCATGGAACTGCCACGATATGTCTAAGGAGTCACGAAATATAATTTAGCATAAAGTCGCTACAGTTACGTTATAATCATGAGATCAGGCTGCATCCTAGCAACTGCATAGTCACATGCTAAAAAACACTCAACACCTTAGCAACCGCATAGCAACATGACAGCCACCCACAGCACCTTAGCATTGTGGCAGTGAGTTTTACACATGCAAGCACCACTCATATTTTCTTTAGGAAATGTATAAGTCTAGTTTGAATTTGTCACATGTTTTCCACATCTTGATGAGAAAGTCATCTAGTGGGAGTGCATTCAAAATAACCTTGATTTAAAGGACTAATACAACAATATACAACCATTCATTGCTAGCACAGTCTATTTTTTAAACATTTTGGTTACTCAAATTCAGAATAGGCTACTGTGTGAGAAATGTGTGTTTGTAGTGTTGCACATATGTATTGTAGTATTATTGTGGCAATGAACACCCATAAATAACATTGTGACATGATGATTTTTAATGCTGCAATGTCTACAAGATAAACATCTGCTGAAGAGCAATGCTTCAAATCTTTCTGCTTTAAAGCAATGTCATTTTGATTTAATAACTGTATCTTTTAGGAGCGTGATGATGAAATGCGAGCCGAGCTGATGCTGAGGCAGGCGGCCCGTCTGGACTGCAGACAGTTTGTCACACCGCAGGATGTGGTGGCAGGAAACCATAAGCTCAACATGGCCTTTGTGGCCAATCTTTTCAACATGTACCCAGCCTTGAACAGACCCACCACCAATGGCATTGATTATACAATTGAGGGTGAGCTGCATTATTTTATTTCTTGAAGCTATTCTGCACAAAAAGTGGTGTATGCAATGTGGGACTCTTAGAGCAGTGTTTCCCAACCACTGTGCCACGGGAACAATGGAAAATGATCAGATTCCACAAAATAAATAAATGCATGAAAAAAAACCTCCTCACCTTTCAGAGAAATTTGCCGTTTTGAAACCATTATCGGTCACTATTATGATTGTGAAGAGCAATGATTAATGTGCAAATGTGAGTGATATTTATACGTGTTAAATGTCTTTCATGCGAATACACTGAAGTATATGACATGACCTCACTTTATACCAAAGTGTTTCTCACACAAGTTTTTGCTTCACCAATAATGTCTTTGAGAGTACGAAGCATCAAGAAAATTTTTAAAACTGTCCAAATTTGTGAAGAGACATTGAATGTCTCATAACTTCTTTTAATTAAACATTACCTTATTGATTACGAATATCAGAGACCCCAGTTATTGAACTAATTTAAATTCACCAAGAACACGCTTCGACCTAAACATAAACAAGTCCTTTTATTACTTTCTGCTATCAAAGCAACTGCAAGCAATTTTTCTCTCTTGCAAATACATGTTTATAATGTTTATTGTGCACACCCCCACACTCCTGGTTTTGTATGTGGCAAACACGCAAAATCGCCCCTCTGTGGCACTTTCTGCAACTCTTATCATGTGGAGGGCATACTGTGCTCGATGCTGGGTTCAGCCGCCAGAACCAAATTAAAACTGCAACGAGAAGTCGTCTGTCTGAGGCAAAGATGCAAAATTTAATGACAAATGCCTCAGCATCAGTCTCCCTTGATGGGAGAAACTCGCACAGGCGAGTTTAAGTCGATGTGGACCAGGAGGAAGGTTTGAGTTGTCGATAGAGTTCTGTTCAGTTATTTTTTTACGTGTTTTGTTCATATTTTAATCGTATTTGTTATTTTTATTTTATATTGCGTTGTTCATATCTCTTGTTTTAGTGGCCTCCGCTGTCACTGCGGGGAAAAAACATTCATCTGCTTTGTGTGGTGTCTGTTGTTTATCTGTTCTCTTCATGAATAAATAAATGCAGAATCTTATATATGCTCATCCTGTAAGTTCATTATTAAAAATTAAAATGTGAATGAAAATGAAAGCTATTAAATGTCATTATCATTCAAATATGAAAATTAAAATGACGGGTAATAATAGATTATGACGGAATTTTTACGCCCCAGCATGCTTAATTCTAAGAGACAAATGGTGATGCAAAATCGCCTAGGTTACAGATGTAACCTCCATTCCCTGATGGAGGGAATGAGACGTTGTGTCGAAGAAGCGACACTAGGGGTCTCTCTTGAGCGCCGAATATACCTCTGATCTATGAAAAAAGGCCAATGAGAAGTTGGCAGACGATGATTTTTCTGAGAACTGCCCAAGGGAGACGCGAGTCCGCTCGTAAGGGGACCGTACTGTGGAAAATACACACAGGGGGGAAGTCCAAGTAGGAGCCCTGACCTGTGGAGCACCTATTCCAGTACAGGGTAGATCTGAGTACCAACAGTGGATTGGGTCGGCAAATTCCTCTGCTGAATTGCGGACCCAGAGGGCTAGGGAGGAGTCATCCAGGGAGCCGAGTGAGTGGGATCACCTGGGAGAAAAAGCGCACGGTTTTACCGAGGTAAAGGGCGCTAGGTGCACCCAGTCAGTCCGTCAGCGTGTTACGGAGTTATACTGGCTTGGACTTGAGAAAACACAGGCCTGGGTGCGATAGGGCAATGAAATGGTGTCCACCACCCAGTGGGAGAGCCTCTGTTTGGAGACAGCGTTCCCTTTCCGCTATCCACCAAAGCAGACAAAGAGCTGCTCAGAACATCTAAAGCTCTGTGTGCGATCCAAGTAGGTATGCAAAGCACATACCGGACACAGCAGTGAAGGGGCTGGGCCTGCCTCCTACTGGGGCAGTGCTTGCAGGTTCACTACCTGGTCTCTGAAGGGCGTGGTATGAACCTTGTGCACGTAGCCCGGCTGTGGTCTTAGGATCACATGTGTGTCTACCGGACCAAACTCCAGGCAAGTGTCGCTAACAGAGAATACTTGCAGGTCACCGACCCTCTTGATGGAGGCGAGCTCGATCAGCAGGGCCGTCTTTAGGGAAAGGGTCCTGAGTCCAACTGATTCTAGCGGATCGAAGGGGGGTCTCTGAAGGCCCGAGAGGACCACTGAGAGATCCCAGGAGGGGAACAGGCTTGGCTGGGAGGGATTTAACCTTCGGGCACCTCTTAGGAACCTGATAATCAAGACGTACTTACTCAAAGACTTGCCGTCTACTGCGTCGTGGTGGGCTGTGATAGCAGCTACATACACCTTCAAGGTGGATGGGGACAGCCTCCCCTCCAACCCCTCCTGCAGAAATGAGAGCACTGATCTCTGTGATCTTTGTGGGTCTTCGGCCCGAGAAGAACACCAATTCATGAACAAGCACCACTTTAGGTAAAGTTGCCTGGTAGAAGGGGGTTGAACTCTGGCTTGGTTGATCATGTCTAAAACGGCAGGTGGTAGATCAGCTAGATCTTTCATGTCCCGTCCAGGAGCCAGATGTGGAGGTTCCAGAGGTCTGGGTGCGGATGCCAGAGCATGACCTGTCCCTGAGAAAGAAGGTCTTTCCTCAGGGGAATTTTTCAGGGAGGGGCTGTTGCGAGGAGTACGAGGTCCAAGAACCAAGCCCGGGTGGGCCAATAGGGAGCCACTAGAGTGACTTGTTCCTCGTCCTCCCTGACCTTGCATAGCACCTGTGCAAGGAGGCTCACTGAGAGAAATGCGTACTTGCACAGCCCCGCAGGCCAGCTGTGTGCCAGTGCATCTGCCCCGAGGGGAGCCTCTGTTCGGGCATACCAGAGCAGGCAGTGGGAGGTCTCTTGGGAGGCAAACAGGTCTACCTGAGCCTTGCTGAACCGTTCCCAAATTAGCTGGACCGACTGGAGGGGAAGCCTCCACTCTCCAATGGGCAAGCGTTGTCGTGATAGCGCATCCGCCACCACATTGAGGTTGCCAGGGATGTGAGTGGCGCGCAGCGACTTGCCATCGAATGTGAACCATAGAAAGGGTCGATGTCGAGGCAATATTGAGACGTGGAAGTACGTGTCCTTCAGGTCTAACGCTGCGAACCAATCTAGATGCCAGACGCAAGTTAAGATGTGTTTTTCCGTGAGCATTTTGAACGGGAGTTTGTGCAAAGCCCGGTTGAAAACTCGCAAGTCCAAGATCGGTCATAAGCCGATGGCTTTCTTGGGTACGATGAAGAAAAGCTTCTTCATCTCGGTTGGAGGGACAAGCTCTATCCAGTCTTTGAATAAGATGGTCGCGATTTCCACGCACAGTGATTTGGCATGTTCTCCGTGTACTGCGGTAAAGCGGATGCCCCCGTACACCTGGCAGGGGGCTGTTTAGTGACTTAGGAGGAGGTCCGTTGGAGGCATCCTCTAGACTCGTCAGAACCGGTTGGCCGGGGAACAGTAATGGGGGTGAAGGCGGGGGTCCGCGTCCAGCATGCCAGGACTGTTGAGGTGTGGTGGCAGAGTGCCGTGAGAATGGCATTTGCGGGCCAGGTGACCCAGAGACAAAGGAAATAGCTCTTTTATTGAGAATGTGGGCAAATTAAATAAATTCAAACAAGGATTCTCCTCCCGACCCTCCAACGGGGGACGGAGTGGTCTGATTACCAGCTCCGGAGTGAACATCTTGGTCTCTGGGTCGATCATCTCAGGAGCGCCTGAGAGCCTTCTGGGTCCTCGAGGGGGTCCATGAGATGGGGGGGGGGGGGGGGGGGGTGCTCAACAAAGGGGCAGAGAGCTGGGCCCGGGTAAAGGCAGAGCTGTGTGTTTCTTAGTGCAGGAGGACACCCTCGGTGAGCAGACGGGGCTTGGCCCGTGCGACGGGGCAGGATGTGTGAAATGGCCTCCGTCTTCTTTTTCACTGTGGAGAACTGATGGGCGAAGTCCTCGACGGTGTCACCGAAGAGGCCGAACTGGGAGACAGGGGCGTCGAGGAAGCATGTCTTGTCAGCCACAGATGACGTTCCTGAATCACAAGTGTGGCCATCGACTGCCCGAGTGACTGCGCTGTGGCCTTCGTGGCCCTGAGGGCGAGGTCAGTCGATGATTGCAGTTCCTGCAGCACGTCGGGATCAGGACTACCCACGTGCAGATCTTTGAGTGTCTTGGCCTGGTGGACTTGCAGGAGAGCCATGGCATGCAGGGCGGAAGCGGCCTGTCCGGTGGTGCTGTAGGCTTTGGCGGTCAATGATGACTTCGTCCTACAGGCCTTGAAGGGGAGCATAGGAGCCTAGTCATACGATACAGAGCCTGTGGCCGTCTGAAGCGGAGCACTCTACCGCATCCAGGAACTACACAGGGGTGGAAAGGCATCGTTATAAAGACGCGTCCTAAAAAGGACGTTCAACACCGCTGTGTATTGCTCTTTTAGAGGAAAATGCTCTTTTAGAGCTGTGTATTGCTCTTTTAGAGGAAAATGCTCTTTTAGAGAAAATCACTCTTTTATAAATTCTTTTAGTTTGCGCTGTCGAAGCGCAAACTGCACTGCCGTGTAGAGAAGGAGAAAGCCGCTGAAGTGCACTGTAGATCCAACAGCAGATCACCAGAGGTAAGAGGAACAGGTGTGTGTGACTCACAGCTCGCTGCATATACGACCATCGGCTCCGAAGAAAATTTCTGAATGAAACAGACGTATTTCCCCGCCTTTATACCCGTATATCTGGGGGCGGAACATGCAATTTCTGCCTGCCAACTTCTCATTGGCCTTTTTTCATAGATCAGTGGTATATTCGGCGCTCAAGAGAGACCCCTAGTGTCGCTTCTTCGACACAATGTCAAAGTGAACAACAGACGGGGAACATAGTATTATTGTATGTATTATTATTGTTGGTGTAAGAGGTTAAATAACATCATCACTGGACAAGGGTGCTATGGAAACTGGTAAATGCTACCAAAGTGTCAAATATGCCCCATTTAAAGTTCACAGTTTGCTGTAAATAGGGACAAACTATTTTTTTTCCAATAAATCAGTGGAAATAATGTGAGCTGAATAAATAATGACATCTAAATGACAGCTAAAATAGTAACCCTGTTCAAGCACAAACTACATATACAATTTATTAACACAACCAGGGCTGGAATGGCAATCTGGCATACTGTGCATTTTCCTGGTGGACCGACACACTTTGGATCATGGACAGATTGGTCAGCGGGAGAACCGAGCAGGCTGGTGGTGCATCCGCAAAACGTGCCGAATGGTCCGCGATAAGCAAAAATGAGCCACTGCGTTATGCAGAACGGACCACAAAACGGCGCATGATATGTAGAAAAGGACAGCGAACAACAAATACCCCCCCCCCCCCCCCCCGAGGAAAAATTCAGGGCCGATTTCTCTTCCCAGTCCAGCCCTGAACACAACACTGGTATGTCTAACAAATGATCCCTTTCTCTTCCTACAGGGGAAACAAGAGAAGACAGAACATTCAGAAACTGGATGAATTCCCTGGGGGTGTCTCCACACATCAATCACTTGTACAGGTAACAAGGCCATTTGTTTAGTTTGCTTCTTTGACATGCTTTTCTACTACAGCATTGTTGAAGTATCAGAAACAATGCTGGCCCTGGAATAAGAAGCTAAAACAATACAGATAAATAATTCAGCAGTGGAGTCTATGTTTCCATCAATGTTTTTTATGCACATTTTGGGATACTGCATTAAAACTGCTGGATGGAAACACAAAGATGTGAATAAATCTCCAAAACATGCATAAAAAAATTATATGCTTACTTGAGGTGGATACATTTTTATTCGATAAGAAGAAATGCACATAAACTATGATGGAAACACATTTACCGAATAAACTCTTATTGAATTTGTTAGGAATAAAAGATGTGCATCAAAAAGATCATGTGACTGAATAACTCGTTCATTACTGGACTAACCAGTGGGCCAATCATCGCATCTGAAATATTGCTCTGGTCATCCTGAAATAACGGTGTCTAGAATATCCAAAGGCTACAAAACGTTTGCAGAGCAAATAAGTCGAAATCAAACTTGAACTGTACGGAACAGAATGTTTATTGAAAAATATCTTATAGATCCACACGGTATATTCATAAGGATGGAAGAATGTACATATATAGTACTCAGAAGTGTGTGCGCTGTCACTCCCAGTGTTTTGTCTGCATGCTCTAAATCGACAGAATTGTATTAATAAAAACACTCACAGTGGCTACAATTTCTCCAGAAGTGACATTTCATCCCTTTGAACACCCTTGAATGGAAATTTGGCTTTGCACACTGTTTTTCCAATAAATTTTGCATAAATGAATGTGTCCTTCAAGTTGACTTGGAAAAAATCATAATTATGAGTTCCGAGCACATGAATGACCCAGCGAAGTTGGAAGTTCAAGTGGGACACTCAGAATTCTAGATGATTCCTGAGTTTATGAGATGGGAGGAGTCCTAAAATTTCAAAATGGCAGAGGAGAGTACAGTTTCTGTCGTGAATGGTTTTGTTCATTTTTCTAAATTCAGCAAATTTTTAGCACTTGCCATTTTGGTCATATTCATTTATGTAAATCAGCAACCTTTCTATGCATGTTGTACATATTGACACAGTGAAAATAGCTTGTATTTGACCAAAATACCATTATCGTCAGCAAGCTAACTGAGTGATATGTATTATGGTGTATGTATTAAGTTCCTCAGGAAATATGTATGAATGAACCTGGCGTCGTCCATGTTTTCTGTTCTTTCCAACAACAAAGTACTTGAATACAACGTACTCATAATTACCACTTCAGGAAGTGGAAACACTGGGAAGTAGGCAAATTCCAATAGCACATGAAGCAGCATCAATTCACAACTTGGATGAAAACATAGCTGCTTGCATCATCTTGGCTTAACGCAGATTCGCGAGTCCCTTTAGGGTCCATAATAATTGCCAAGGCAAACGTAACTTTTTTTGTTGCTCTTACCTTAGGTTTGTTCCGAACCCTTAACTCAAAGTAATAAACTTCAACACCCATGCCATCCCAACAATATCCAACAGTATAGAACGCTGCAAAAGTATTGTATAAAGTCACATCCCATAGCATTTGTGCTACGATCATGAATGATATCACCACAATTCGTGTGGCTTGTTTCGGAGTGAACATATGTATGTGATAAAAGAGACAAGCCCTTTCATTCGTCCCTCTCAAACTTACTGTTTTAATAGGACATATTCCAACACAGAGGAGAAAACTGTCCTCATAAAGCCATTTCATAGGGTGTTTGACGTGTGCTAACATTTGATGCTTTTTCCATGAGCATATTATGAAACATGATAACAAATAGTGTGCATTTTTTAATTATTAACATCTTACTCTTCAGTGATCTGCATGATGGTTTGACCATTCTTCAGTTATATGAGAGGATCCAAGTACCTGTCAACTGGGCCAGAGTCAATAAACCTCCATATCCAATTCTGGGCTCCAACATGAAGAAGGTTTGTACCAGATCAGCTTTGAATTTCAATATTGTGAAAGTATTCCAATTAACCCTTGAGATGAAAGAACTTGATTTCCAGTGAGTCTCAATTTTATTCTTCATTACGTTAGTTGTTAGTCAAAAATATGTTTGTTTCTGACAGCAAATTAAGTAGCCCTGCACTAAAACATGCTGAATTTTTATTATTCCCACTGAAATTATTTGCACAGCGCTGCTTCAGGGAACTAGCTAGCTCAGATTTAAATTCGAAATGCATACTGTATTTGTCTAAAATTATATTTATGTACGAAAAACTGCTGTAGTTCTGGGTTGAATTATACATGTAATGTTAATTTGTCTAACACATGTTTGTTTTGTAGCTTGAGAACTGTAATTATGCAGTTGCACTGGGTAAAAAGGAAGCAAAGTTTTCCTTAGTGGGAATTGGTGGTGAGAATATCAATGAAGGAAGCCCCATGCACACCCTGGCATTGGTCTGGCAACTTATGAGAAGGTACTTCATCTGCACTATATAAAACTGGGTCATTCCTCTTATGCTCTCAGTAGGTTTTTTTTTTTTTTTTTTAATGAAAATCCTTGTATTGAAATTTAAGGAAGTATTTTTTAAAAGACATGCTCTTGTCAAGATCAGACCCTTAAATGTTATTAATTATTACACGATTTACACAATGTTAGTCAATGATTAGTGAGGGATTGATATTTATCTTCATTTGGATTTTCTTTTGAAATATAGAAACATTTCTGTAATTGTATCAAACTGGATGGAATGTTTCCAAGTAAGACTAACATTAAAAAAAACATCACAGAATTCATTTAATTCATGGCTAATGATGACCATTTAGGAATTCCAAGACTGATCTCACTGTGAAATTGGAAAGAGCAGGGTTAAGTTATCTTCGGCTTAAATTGGTCTGTGCTAACCGAAATTCAGAACACTGCCCTGGTGGCTAAAGCGGTAAGTGTTGTTGTGCATATGGGCAAGGGTGAGCTTCATTTTCCAGATGAAACCAAAAATGATTTGTAAAGCGAGTTGTTTTCAGATGTACAGGATGTAAAGCAGTAAAGAGGAATGGACATTTTATAAATTGTAGCCCAACCCAAACCCCAAACCTAAACCTAACCATTAGTGGAGTAAAAATGTTATGTTAGAGGGGCAAAATGCAATCACAGAATGGCGCTTGTCCTTGATTATGCGAACATGATTACTTCCTGGTTTCAACATGGTATTCCAAGGAGAGTTTAATATTTTATCCAATAAATTGAGTCATGCAGTATATGATGGGGACATGAAAATATATTGCATACAGTGTGTAAGTACTGCCAGTGCCCTTGAGAGCAAAAATGTGCAATCATCATTCAGAAGGGATATCGGTAGTTAAGGATTCTGTGATCCCATTCATTTACTGTATAAGAGAGGCAAGAAATACATGAAAATACATGGAATATTCCTTAATAATGAAACATAGCAAAAATGGCAACATCTGCTCAAACCATATTGAAGTTATTTAAAGTTCACCCTTACATTCACTTAATTGTGATGTTGTGATAAAATAAAGCTAGTATGATTTCCATTTTTAAATTTGTGAGTTTAGTATTTTATCCAACACTTTGAGATAAATATGATGGGGACATGAAAATGTACTGCATAGTAGGAATGATCCAAATATTCCTGATGATTATAGCTTTGATGTCTATTCATTGTGCTGCATATTGTTCATTAATTAAAAAATTAATGACATTGTCTGGCAAATACTAACTCTCTTGCAGGTATACATTGAAGGTTCTCTCTGACATCGGAGAAGGGGAAATAGTCAGTGACCAAATTATTGTCAATTGGGTGAACGACACATTGAAACAAGGCCGCAAAAACTCGTACATCAATGGATTCAAGGTGACTGGACCAGCCACACATTCTATGCTCAATGTCAAAATTCCTTTAATGTATAGAAGAAGAAATAAACATGCCATTTCAAATTTAAATGAGCACATATAGCATTTTACATTTGTAACCTCTTTGCAACAAGGCTTAAGTGAAACCTGCTTTTAAAAGCATTGAGTGACGTAAAAGTACACATACTACATTCACATGATACCAAATATGCCTAAATGGAAATTACACTTCTCTCATGCATTGTAAACAATCTATCATTTCAGGACAAGTCAATCAGCACTAGCCTGCCAGTGATCGACCTGATCGACACCATCGAGCCCAAAGCCATCAAATACGAGATGGTGAAGAGTGGAGACATGACCGCAGAGGACAAGCTAAACAATGCAAAGTATGTTTCCACTCGGTTCCTCATAAATTACGCTGATATCATCTGACACCAAATTGCCTCTTGTCTCGCCACCGGCAACCTTTTTCATATTTGTGTTTTCCACTCGCAGATATGCAATCTCTGTGGCACGAAAAATCGGCGCCAAGGTGTATGCCCTCCCCGATGACCTTGTGGAAGTCAAACACAAGATGGTGATGACAGTGTTTGCATGCCTTATGGGAAGAAGCTTGAAGAAAGTAGATGGCTGACCTTTTTGAAGGACATTCGCTTATGCAAAAAACTCACTTTAGCACTTTTCTTCCACTAACTTAACTCACCAGCTCTTCGAAATGATCGCCTTATCTGTCCTTGAATATTTCTTTAGGCCTTGGTCTTTGATGAATTTTACTCCCTTTTGAAGACCCCATGAATTAGCTTGATGAGCACAGTTTTTTCCTGTATTTCCTAATGAAATTAGAAGTTATTGGGTCATATCGAAGTGGTCGTCCCTTTTTTAATAGCAAATAGTCCACTTTTTTAGCCATATTGGTTCTTGGTTTTTCTCATAATTTTTTTTTCCAAGAGGTATTTCATAAAGTATTTTATAAAAAAGTTCTAAGCCATAAAAAACCAACAAGCACATCCGTGAATCACAACATCACAATTGTTGATTTTAAGTAAAAAACTTTTTTGAACTTTGGACAAAAAAGACAAAGGTACAAGACTGTGCACATTCCATCTTTCATGAGGGCAAAATATACAATACCATGAAGCATTGGGAATACGTATTTAAAAAAAAAGAAAAGGAAATATCAAAATATAAAATTGATTTAAAGTTGTTGATTACAAATATAGAATCATCATGTTTTAAGTTTATTGCAAAATATTCAGCAAATGATACAGCAAAATATATCAGTAGTTTGAGAGTATCGGGAGACCGACTCAATTTGAAATTCAGCTTATTTATTGTGATTTTTTAACAGACGCATATAACACTGATTAACAACCACTGAGCTCACAGTAGGTCTGTCTTTAAAGGTTTGTAAGTTATCATTAAAAATCAATTCCCATATGGAAAAAATTAAAACCACCTGCCTAATCTTGTGTAGGTCCCCCTCGTGCCACCAAAACATCGCCAACCTGCATCTCGGAATAACATTCAGAGATTATATTCGTCTCACCACAATTGTATAGAGTGGTTATCTGAGTCACCATATACTTTGTCAGTCGAACCATTCTGGCAGTTACAGAAATATCTGACCCGTCTGGCACAAACAATTATGCCACAGTCCAAATCACTGAGAAATATTTTTTCCCCATTTTGATGGTTGATGTGAACATTAACTGAAGCTCCTGACCTGTATACGCTTGATTTTTTGCACTACACTGCTGCAACATGATTGGCTTATTAGATAATCACATGGATGATTGTAGGTGCCAGACGGGCTGGTTTGAATATTTCTGTAACTGCTGATCTCCTGGGATTTTCACAATCAACAGTTTTTAGAATTTACTCAGAATGGTGCCAAAAACAAAAAACATCAAGTGAGCGACAGTTCTGAGGTCAGAAATGCCTTGTTGATGAGAATGGTCAACAGAGAATAGCCAGACTGGTTCAAACTGACCAAGTCTACAGTAACTGAGATAAACGCTCTGTACAATTGTGGCAACAAGATGCATGTTGGTGCTGTTTTGGTGGCACGAGGGTGACCTAAACACAATATTAGGCAGGTGGTTTTAATTATATGGCTGATTGGTGTAGATGGCCTCAAAGTTAACAAACATGGACATAAATCCAGATAACTCCAATACTGATTTCATGGGGTCTTCAATTTGAGCATTCTCTCTATGGCATAATGACTGCAGGAGAGCATACACGTCTATACAATAATAATTTAATTACTATCTAAGATGCTGCACCGAGATATAAGATTATTTAAATGCATTCTTTATTGCCTTTATATTTGTGAATCCTTGTAAATGTTTTTAATTTCCAGTGACTTATTAAAGTGCTTCTATCAATTGGAGACAGATTGTACATTTATTTTTTATTTTTTTACAATACATAACTGAAGAAGGCATCCACAGGAAATATTCGAGACAATTAGATCTGCACATTCATTTGGTTTATTTAATCAGGCTTGCAGTAGATGAAGTTGGCAACCTGCTCTGGCATAGGATCTGACAGTTAATGCATTCTTTTAATTTTGGGTGTCATTCTAAACAGTGTTAGTTCATCCAGTGAAGCGCATGATTCTGCAGAGGAGGATATTATACAGTGAAATTTAAGTGTAAAGCAAAGGAAATGTGCCAAAATGTTAATCTTCTCAAGCCATTTCGGCTTTCCAAATAGACTGAAGTAATAATTTATCCAGCACCCACATGATTTAAGAGTGGCTAGAAATTAGTTTTTGAAAAACAAATACTTTCCCTGAGCTCTGACTCATTTTCAATTCAGTTTAGTGAGTCTGCCCAGCACTGTTCTAGTTTAAGGGAGTTTCTCTTGGTGTGGTTGTGAAATTCCAGATGTGTTGGAGTTTCTGGGACGATTACAGCTGAGCTGAGTGTTCCCCTTTTACAAACATACCATTATGTAGAGTTGTGCTCAGTTTTGCCTAAGAGATTATTGAGTGCCCAGAAACATTCCCTCTAGGGGCAGTTGATCTTGGTGCATAGGATACACTTAACAATTTGTCTCATTCTCTCTACTGCATTTGAAGCATTACCAGATAATTAAACTGATATGGAAAACTCAAAGGATTCCAGTTTTCAGGTCAGTCTTTATAAAAAAGCAAGTCTCAAAATATTCAAAATAAGTCTCAAATAGTATTCTCACAATGATGTGTCCACCTCTTATGCAGTAAATGAATGGTGATCACTGAACACTTGACTACCGATAACTCTTTTGAATGATGATTGTGGATTTTTGAGGAAGGGTCCGGTTCTCATGGGCACTGTCGTTAGTTACGACACAGTATGCAATATATGTTCATATCCCCATCATACAGTATATGTTCTATTTTATTGGATAAATTATTAAACTCACAATTTTTGAAAAAAATATTTTGTGGTGAAGTAAATATAGCAGAATTCATTAAATATTTTCTACATTGAATAAGTTAAAGCTTGAACTTGAAAATATTAAGTAAATTCCACATTTGTACTAAATTCAAACATATAAATCTTACTGTAATGCTCTAGCTTGTAAGTCAATAGAATTTATGATTGCTTATAATTTTTACAATGTGTTATCATGTAGCAGTAAAGTATAAAACTTTGCAATATTTATTTGAGAAAATGTAATTTAATTGAAATGGTTAAGTTAAATTTACTGTAGTTTTCTTGATCACAATATCAGAATTCAGCGAACATGTGGTGCATTTTAAATAATTTTACTTGGTTTGAGAATATGTGGGGGGGGGGGGGGGGGGGGGGGGTTGCATGTGTTTTATGTTTTTTAAATGGGGTTTAAATTTAATGGGGTCGCCTGGTCCTAAGCCAGTCCTCCACCATCTGGCGGATGAGAGCCACTCCTCCCATGACAGCCCAGCCCTCCTCCTTCCCGGGTTTCAGCACTAATGAAACAGGTTAAGGATGGGCAAGGAGGAAGCGGGAACCGACAGAACAGTCAACATAACTTTAAAGACAGAAATGAACTTAAAACAACATAAAACACATAAACACACACACACACACACAGCGGCCGTGTGTCTCTCTCTCTCTCGGACTGGCATCTCTGGCTCCCCTTTATCTCTCTCTCCTGCTGATTAGTTGACTCAGCGCCAGCTGTGCACCCTCATGGCCCGGGCACGCCCTCCTCCTCGTCACACAGGTGTTTCTTAAGTTTGTAATTTCTCAAATCAAAAAGTTTCGAAAAAACATATTTTCTTAGGAATAATTTGTATTACTTGATAATAAATGTTGTGGCGAGCAGGGTGTGGCAGAGTGAGGCCGGGAAGATAAGTGGTGAACGAGTTCCACCTTTGTGCCACACCGGCCTCACGTTCCATTGAGGAGTGTCAGGAGATTTTAAGGACAGGAGACAGCGGCAGACGGAGAGAGAGAGATGTATGGAGCTGTGTGCATCATTATGTTATGTGTGAAATTGAAAAGTGTATTGTGTTTAAGCTGAGCATTAAAGTACGTTGGAATGCTTCACCTGCTTCCCACTTACTCCTTTCCACTCAACAATGAACCTTGTTACAAATAATTTTATTTTCATCATTTTCTATCCTGTTAGTCTTTTGTAATATCCCTTTAACAAAAGACAATTCTCTAATGATATTATCCTCCAGGATGCCTCCATTATTGGTGGAAAACCTCACAAACATCAGTATTTGCAAAAGACTTTGTGATGTTTTATGGTATTAGTTGTTTTGTTTCGCTCTACAATATTCCATCCTGTTTGATACCATTAAATAAATCATTATAATAGTATCAAAATGTCAGTAGATGACAATTAAAAAATAAAGTTAACCATGTTGGCACATCATGCAAGGTGACTCTCAATCCCTTACTAAGCAATGGCTAACTTGAGTTGCTTATTTACATCCTGTTAGGCACCTTGTTCAATTTATTGACATTGTGTGAATAATCAAGTTATAATTTTCAGTATTAGTATTATAGTCTGGTATAACTTCTAATTACAATGCAACTATCTTCATGTTTTAAAGGTTACAGAGTTCAAAATGTATATTGCATAACATGAATGATCCTGGACCTTTCTGGTCTGACCTCAACATATAACCAATTTTACAGGGTACTTCATTTCAACAACATTTCATTTTGTCATCTTTAATCTACGTTCTCTCATCACAACACTAAACAAATGTATTAAACAAATGTAAAATGCAAAGGTCAACATGTCCACATCTCTTGCAACATAAATGCCATCACCCTCCCGGCTAATACAAATGAGTTTTTGTTGCCTTGATTTTTAAATAGACCGTTTCTCCACTGCTCTGCAAATTACAGATCTTCAGCTGTGCTCTTGAATTAAGAAAAGCTTTTATGATGTGTTTTCTATTCAAAATGTTTACTAGAAATGTGCTTATTAGGGTTGTGGCACAAAAATATTAAGTAAGAAAAGAATAAAGTAAATCACTTGTGTGCAAGGCAATGTCCAAATTTGATGTCATCATGGATTCATGTAATCGAAGATATTTAAAACCCATTGAAAGTCTTCCAAAGTTAAAAGAACAACAAGAACAATAAAATGTAAATAATTTTTGTTGTTTTAACGGTATTATTACTGTATTTCCAACTGAAACTTACTGTAGATTAAGTTTACAGTATGTAACTTTCAAACTGAGTTGTATTCTTTAGGAAAAAAATGAGCGGGAAAATAATTACATTAGTTTACTGTTAAATTGCATTAGAACTGGCTCAATCTCAAACCTGTACATTCACAATTTAGAGGGGAAATTTGTGGTATTATTCAGTAATTATCAAAAAGACGAAACCCAGGAGATATCTTCTCTGCAATGGATTTGCACAGTCACATAAGAACTGTATGGGAATGCACCTGGCAACTTATGAAAAATGAGCCTGAACTCAACTCCTCATCATTTTACATTACATTTACATTTGGCAGACGCTTTTATCCAAAGCGACTTACAGTGAACTTATTACAGGGACAATCCCCCCGGAGCAACCTGGAGTTAAGTGCCTTGCTCAAGGACACAATGGTGGTGGCTGTGGGGTTCAAACCAGTGACCTACTGATTACCAGATTACCAGTTATGTGGTTTAGACCACTACACCACCACCACTCCGTCACTTCAGCCTTGAGACGAGCAGAAGTAAAGTGATCTCTTTTTGAATGACCCAGGTGAGTGCCAAAAATCGCAGAACACATCTTTCAGCAGTTTATAATAATTTTTTCAAACATTCATCATTTGACAATGAAGATCTGCATGTAATCTTCAACAGCAGATTTTTAACGATAAAGTTGGCATTCTCAAAAAGATACTAGCATTAGTTATAATGGCCATACTGTTTAGTATTGAAGTAAGCACTTACAAGTTGTGAAGTACTGTAAGCAACCAAATTACCTTGTGTTGAACGTGTGCAACTCAATTTTTTTGTATTTTTGTTCTCTAGGTCTGAACAGGCAAAGAATTGGAGAGTGTTCTTTCAGTCATCTGGTGAATTTAGTATTGAAGTTTTTGAATAGACTTTTATATGTTGTCATAATTTACCTTTATGTGCTATTTATGAGTCATCAATGAGTTGTCATTGTGTAATAAATGTTCTGTTTGCAAAAGGCCTCAATTGTTTCATTCTTCTTTAACTTGTAATAGATACAAGTTAGTTACTTTAACTCTGTAAGCTAAAACTGTGGTTTGTTCTATAGTATGGATACCGCAATTTAATATTCAATCTCAGAATAAGCAATTCAAGTATCTAAGTAAGTCCACTATCCTATTTTTCAGTCCAGACCAGCTGTGAATATGTGTGTAAAACGTTAATGAACATTGACCGGAATTTATAGCCTCGGCTGATGTAATCATTAGACGCACCTGTGGCCAGGCTATAAATGGATGCGTCACCAGAGTGTCGTAAGATCCGTTTTTTTTCAGAGCCATTCTGTGTATGTCTGTTTCACAAACCTGTCACAAACTTTCTCTCCTCTGCTAGGAGTTATAACTTGGTTAGGCAGTGTTCAGTGAACCTTTTCTCCTTTCTATTTCCTCTGAAAAAAAAAAAGGAAAGGAATGATTGATAAACAAAACAAGTGGGGTGTGTTCCTATGTTTACGCTCTACGGCTGAAACGGACACACACCGGTTTTTGTTTTGTGTGTTTGGGGAAGAGCATGCTGCTCTTGCGTTGGGGCGGGGCAGGTGCGAGCTTTGCGATCTGTTTACAGTCTAAATGCTTCGCGCTCGTCTTGCTTACTTCCAAGAGCCAGTGCCCACTCTTTCATCGTGGGGCTCTAGCATAAATCTGGCTGAGGAGCGAGAGACGGGTCCGTCCCTATCGCTCGCTCTCTCTCCCCAGATCCAGCTGATACTTCTCGTGAGCCTGAAGAGGACCTCGGCGTCTCTTCGTTTCAGGAGGGGGGCGTTTTTACTTCCTGTGTCTTCGTGCCATTGATGTCGGCATATTCGACTACCGTAGGTGCTGAGACACGGGGCTATTCACTGATGCCGCCGGTAGAAGAGAGGCCCTGAAATACTTCCTCCTGAGGCTGCCATGTACATAATGGTAGTTTATAGTATCAGGGGACATGGCAAAACATGGCAACATAATCTCAAACCAAGTAAAATTATTTAAAATGCACCACATGTTCGCTGAATTCTGATATTGTGATCAAGAAAACTACACTGAGAAAAAAATTACTAGAAAGATTTATAAAAAAATATTTTGCACATTTTTGCACAAAATTTTTCTACAGTGAGTACATTTTGATTTTAGAAAATTAAGTAAAATCTAATATTGATTAAAGTAAATGACATTTTCTCAGATTAGCAAATAAATATAGCAAAGTTTTATACTGTACTGCTACATGATAACACATTGTACAAATTATAAGCGATCATAAATTCTATTGACTTACAAGCTAGAGCATTACAGTAATGCCTCTTACATAAACCATCAGGGGGATCCACGTTCATGTCAGCTAAATTTCTGGCACGCTGGATCCTTCTTGGGGCCCAGGGCAGCTCCTGTCACTCAGGACAGTTTCGTCCCTGGATGCCCTTGTGTGTGGAGCAGATTTACTCTGAGGTAGTGAACAAATCTGGGTGAGATTTCACAGGGCAGAAGAGGACCTCTTTGCTATGATAGCACAATGTCTCCTCTACTTCTCCCTGAGTCACCCAGCCCCCTTGGGTCTGGACTTAAAGGCACATACATAACCCTGAATGCGTCTGTATGCGTTTTTTTCCCCGGTTTCTTTGCTCCCGGGAGTCTTGGCAGGCAAGGTTCGCCAGCAAGGGTCTTGCCTCCTTCTGATAGCGCCGCGCTGGCTGAACAGAGTATGGTTCTCTCAGTTAAATTCTCCCCTCGACGGCCCGCCTTGGGCGGTTCCGAACAGCAAGGACCTTCTTTCTCAGGGACAGGGGACTGTATTTCATCCCCGGCCCGAATTGTGGAACCTTTTCATGCTTGGCCCCTGTTGGGTACCAACTGAGGTGCACAGGGCTTTCTCCTGAGGTTATCAAGGACATTTTAAGTGCTATGGCTCCCTCCACTTGGAGAAGATCTGGGTAGATTTTAAAGGGCAGAAGAGGACCTCTTCGCCTCTATGAACAGCGCAATGTCTCCTCTACTTCTCCCCGAGTCACCCAGTCTCCTGGGTTTTTGCACCAATTTTGCACCCTCGCCCTGACCACCTACCTAAGGTGCCTTTCGCAACCCTGCATCCGGTCACTCTCTAAGCCTTCTGCTCCCTGCCGTTTGTAACAATTCTTCCCATGGAAGCCATAACCGGGGGGGCTGTCACCTCCAAGTGGACTATGTCACCTGGGGTGAGGGACGCTACTGCCCTGGCCTACGAGGCGCGCGGTCAAGATTCGCCAGTAGTTGTTAGGGCTCACTCTATCAGAGGGTTCGCCTCCTCTAAAGCCTTGGCTAGAGGTCTCCCTCTACAACAAGTTTGTGATGCGTCAGGTTGCCCCCTCCGCACACATTCATTAGATTTTTATAGTTTGGATGTTCTCTTATGTCCTTGAGTCGACATCTCAAGCTCGTGTCTGAGGCCTCTCACGCTCTTGTGCACTACAGGGGTAGTTAGGGGGTCCGGACAGCCACAGTGCGGCGGCATGGGTATTCTCGTTTCCAAAGCGCTCTCAGCGCAGCATCCTAGTGAAGCTTTTTGTAAAGAGAACGTCTCGGGTTACGTATGTAACCCTTGTTCCCTGAAAAAAGCGGAACGAGATGCTGTGATTCTTTGCCGCACTGGGATGCCCCAGGACTGCTCTTCAAAAAAACATATCTGACCATACTCTGGTGACGCATCCATTTATAGCCTGGCCACAGGTGCGTCTAATGATTACATCAGCCGAGGCTATAAATTCCGGTCAATGTTCATTGACGTTTTACACACATATTCACAGCTGGTCTCAATACAGGATTGTTCCCAAAGCGCTCTCAGCGCAGCATCTCGTTCTGCTTTTTTCAGGGAACAAGTGTTACATACATAACCCGAGACGATTTACCTAATAGTTTGTGTTAGGGTTTAAACTTTAGGTGGTTAGGAGGAAAGAATTTTAACATTGTCTATTTGTTTATTTTTCTCTATGAAAGAAAAAGCCAACTTGTACAATTTCTTATGATTTTTCTATCTCATAATATTATTATGACTTGTGATAAGACCAGATTGGAGAAGCGACTGAGATGTAAAAGAGATCTAATTTGTTTTGTTTTTTCTATTAAATGTTTTACACTGGATAAAACCTATCAGAAGTGAAACTATATCTACTGTATGTATCCTCATTGTATTCTTAAACAATTAAGGATAAAGCTCACATCAACTATCTAAATCTACATATTATGTGCAAACTAGGATGAAAGTAAACCCCTAGTAACTCTCAGTCACCATAAATCATTGTTATTTGCTGTTATAGCAAATAACTGTTATATCCATGTCAAAGTGCGGATGGAAATATAGGTACAGAAGATAAAGTTGGAGATGAACTGTGCACATTAGCAGTGTGTATTCTTCAACAGTCTAAGGTCCCTTTGCTTAAAGGCCATCATAAAGTTATAGGGGGAAACAATATCTTTTTCCTGTTCATCTGTCTGTCCCATGACAAAGTAGTTCAGCCCTGAGCAACCATAACAAAACGGAAAATACTCTCAGTCAAGCTGTTGCGAGAAGTATATACTGTAGAAATATGTAACAGGAAAACGTAAAAATGTAGTAATATAATAAGTGTTTAGATGTCATAAGATAGTATGATGTGAGGAACATGGAGAAAAGTAAGTCTAATCTGTCGTTTTACTTGTGATTTGTGTGAAAGGGAATAAAAGTCATTGTTGTTGTAGCGCCTCTAGTGTTCATTTCCCCAGCAAAGTGCTGTGATACAAAACAAACCACCTAAAAATACATTCGGAAAGTGTAGGTATAGTTACATGTACTATGTTATGGTACTATGTAGAAAAGAAATGCTAAACAATATGCTAAATTAAACAAGTATTATATAGTACTGTATGTAAAGTGTTTTCCCTTGCCTTTTTTTCTTCTGACAATGAAAATTCCATTGCAAATGATGAATGTTAAATGGTTTCTCTGAACTGCCTCTAAAAATCCCCTCATGCATATTTCTAATCAAATTCTTCTATGGTGCATTTCTAGAAATGTCATTCCAAACTAAATATTCAATTCTCTGCGTTTCCAAGCAGTGGCTTAATATTTCTAAATGTGATGTAAAGAATGGCACACTAAAGTCACATTCCATCTATGTGGTTGAGGGGAATTATTATTCTAGCTGCCTATGCCTATGCAAACCAACAGAGACCCTCTCCTTAGCGAGCTTTAAGTTACACACCATGACAGTGAAAAAGGCATATCCTTCCTGAAATATCTCAACACCACATAAGGCACCAAAGGACCTTAGAGGGGCTCTAAATTTGCAAAATATCACCTTTCAAAGT
This sequence comes from Moxostoma hubbsi, assembly GCA_032164185.1. Classification (NCBI taxonomy): domain Eukaryota; kingdom Metazoa; phylum Chordata; class Actinopteri; order Cypriniformes; family Catostomidae; genus Moxostoma; species Moxostoma hubbsi. The sequence continues at coordinate 9,747,436 of JAVLUX010000004.1, read as the reverse complement.
GCAGCTAAATCAACTCTAAACATCTGCATGACTCACAGTGTTATAGCGGAGACTGTGGTGGTTTCAATTAACATGATTAAAGCTGTAGTGTGTTTTTTATTTATTTTTTGGTTAAAATACTTTATCCAATTCCAGCTTAATAGGCGGAGACAGCTATAATTCAGGCATTTGATTTCCCATAAAAGTTTAAAAACTGTGGCTCTGTGGTGCTTTCAAAATATTGCTTGGTTTGTTTGAGTATCCCATCAGCCCATTGCAGCAACACTAGCCAACACTATGCTGTGAGTTTGGGGTGGAACTATCTGTTTGCATAGATACTTACCTCTTCTGACCAAAGGACATTTTTTACAGAGGACCAGGATTTTGGCACTCATGGTTTTCCTGGCCTGTTGGATGGCTAAACTTCCTTCCTTATAAAGATGATGGAGAAGATGAATGCTCTTGTCCCTCATGGCGGCTGAGATAACAGTGAAAGTTAAGTGTAAATAGTATTCACTGAATTATGGTTTCTTCTTTGTACAAATGCATAAATGCGTTTTCATGTTAATGCAGAAAGTATGTGTATAGTTTGCTATGCTTGCTGCCATTTGTACTACGCTCAGTGGCTTTATTGCCACTGCAATTAAAATAACAAAAGAGCTGAGTCTCAATATTATCCAGAGCATATTTTCCATCTTGTGCATTGTTAAAACAGAGACATTGGCTAAGAGGTTTAGTTAACTTTCAAAACCAGCCAAGCACATTATTTCTGTTGGCTAATTAGGTTTGTATAACTTTGTAGACATGCATGTCACAAAATTTTGATTCATATATATTCATATGTATATTTATTGATATTTTAAAGGAATAGTTCCCCCCAAAAATGATTTACTATCTCAAACTCGTAAGACATTCTTTGTTCTGCGGAACACACACAAACAATTTTTGAAGGATGAATGATGAGATTGTTTATTATTTTTATTATTGTCCATTCAATGTAAATCAATAGGGTTGAAAACTTTCAAGCTTCAATAACGATATAAGGGCAGCATAAAGTTAATCCATATGATTCAAGTGATTTAAGTTATGTCTTTTGAAGCAAAACAATCACTTTGGGCGAGAAACAGAGCAAAATGTAAGTCCTTATTCACTATAATGCTTGATTTACGGCCCAATTGGAACACAATGCAAAATTGAAGATGATGATTTTTTGATGCTGCACACAGTTGCCAGGTACTCCATCCTGGTATCATTATACATCAATTAGATGTTGCATTTTAATTTTCAAGTGTTTGTCATCAACCTTTTGCGAAAAAACTCAACCCGCGACTCATCATTTTAACGTACGTCTGTATATTAAAAATAGCCCAACTGGTCATTAAAACAGCGAACCTGGCAACCCTCTGTCAGGATTGTGTACAGTTTTCTATACAGGCGTCAAGTGATGTGAGAAAGTGTGTGAATGAGCTTCTCTCAGGAACGTGCCAAGGACTCTGAAGATGGTCAAGATTTATAGCGAATAAGGACCTACATTTTGGGCTGTTTCTCACCCAAAGCAGTCATATCTCTGCAGAAGACATGGATTAAACCACTTGAGTCATATGGATTACCTACATGATGCCTTTAAGTCCATTATTGGAGCTTGAAAGTTTTGGACCCCATTGACATACACTGGATGGACATAAACACCTCATATGTCCATCAAAATATCTTCATAGTCATATGAGTTTGGGATGGCATGGGGGTGAGAAAATAATGAATAATAATTTTTTTAAAACAACTCCTTTAAATGCTATAATGATTGTTAATGGCTCATTAAAAGTCAACATGAAGCAGCATTCGTAACCATTTTACTGCTGTAATATGACTTAATTCTGAGTGAAACAGTCGTGTGGAACTTTTATTCATCAGGAATTGATTGGATTGTAAAAAGAAGTCGTTACATACCAGAATGGAATCAGACATGAATGTAAGTTTGTGATTATCAAAAATACTGCACTCATGAAACACACTTCACACTTGGATGTAGAGCCTGGAGGTCAAGTTTACCCTCAAGAGCATTTTGACATATCCTAATGGTAAGTATCCTAAATGCTAGTTTTTCAAATATTTTTTTTTATATATAAACCTTAATTACATTAATCATCATTAAAGTACCGTGTTAACTATTGGCAAGATTTTAGAAATGTTTGGTATTTTAATGCCTTTGTAAAAACCCTACATGTATAACGAAGTCAAGAATGTGTTGAGTGCTGATGCCCGGAGCAGGAATATCAAAGATGAGGAAATTCTTGGAATTCCTGCTGTTATTTGGATTTGCAGAACGCAAAAAAACATTCAAATCAAATGACACCCACTAACAAAAGTTGCTAGAGCAGTAATGACTTTCAATTTTCCAGTCCTTTTTGCATTTCTGCTAGCAAACATCTTCTGAATATGTGAGGGCTTTTAGGAAAAAAGCCTTAATCAGCTTTAATGCTGTATAGTGATGACAAACTATAGTGGTCTTTTATCATAATTCACTAATAATAATTCACTTTTATTTCTGTTAAAAGCACTTCTGCAACAGAATGGGAGTGCATTATTCATCCAATGTGACCAGCTTAATGCGTTCCATATGAACCAAACATAATAAATCTTCAATACATTCCAATGTTATAACCTAAACAAATATATTCACATAATCTACAGCAGTTTAACACCACACTGCTATTGCATTTTTCATTTGAAATGAAACCGTATGGAAAGTGGGCTGTGGACTCACCTACAGGCTCTGTGGTGGGTGGGATGGTCCTGATGGGGGTAAGAGGGGCACTGTCTGTGGTAAGGCTTTTGGATTTAAAGCAGTAATTCAGATTAGACTCAGATCAGACAGAAACATAACCAGTAGGTGATTGCCATCAGAATAAACTGGCCTACAAGAAATATTTAGTCATAAATTTACCACTAATCACCATAGATACATTAAAAATACCTCTCTAAAATAAAATGTAATTGTCCTCACCATGTAGACATAACACCAGTTTGGGAGTGTACCAATAAGAATAAATTACATTGGCATTAAATGTACACCTATTACAATCTCAAATAAGCTTCTAAATTAAAATATATCCATAAACAGCTATGAGCGGGTGGTAAATGGTCTATTAAAGCATCTCTGATAATCTAAGGGTTTTACACGGGTGGGCTGTCTCAGCAGAACTTGCCGATCTTCCATTCATTTCTTCCCCATTAAACGCGTCCAAGTAGTCATAGCGGCAGAAACTGTCCCTCACCACAATCAAATTTCTCAAACTTCAGCTCAATGATCTGAGAAGAGGAAGGTTATTGCAATCTGAACCAAATATTTAGGGAACGGAGATAACTTTGGCAGCTCATCTGCTGGACAGACATCTTTTTTTTTTTCCACCCTTAGTGTGTAAGCAGATGTGTGATCTTTTGAAACTCATGTCATCCTTAAAAGCAAGCTGTGTACTATAAAAAATTAAATAAAAATGCAGGTAACCTAAAAATGTGCTTCATGTGGTAACATCTAAATTAACTGCTTCAATTTAAGTCAAAAATGTTATGTTATCCTATTTAATTTACCTGTCAAATTAGATTACACAAACCAAAGTACTTTTAACTGTTAGATCAAGAAGAAAGTTCTTTGAGGTAAAGGCTGATTTATACTTCTGTGTCAAGCCTACGCTGTAGGTACTGTAGATTTGCATTTTCTTCAGGATTATAATAAAATCCATGCACAATATTACATTGTATTTGGGCACATTTTAATCTGGAGCATCAGCTGTTTTCATATTCTGCTTATGTTTCTTAATGTTATCCATGAAAACATGATATGGGGGGTGATTTTCCTTGTGATAACCTCCCCACCCCCAATGGCAAAACACGATCAAGGATGACCCAACCCAATCAAAATTATCAAGAAGAAGCATTCACTGGTATGACAAAGAGACAACAAGTTGCCCACTCTGAAGATCAAAATGCCCCCAAAGATTAAATCATAGTACCACCCCGATTTTAGCTAAAGAAAACTCAACCTACTCATTCCGAGATCAGTCTGGACAAGGCATGTGATTGTATTTGATTATTCGGTATATAACTGTAATTAACATGCACAATATTGTTATCATGGACACTTCAAAATACCATAAATAATTCTAGATAAACTTTTAGCCAAATTATTATTATTTTTATGATTGCACAGTAGTATTTGTCCCATCATTGAATTAAGATTCACAATACTGTGTGTATGTGCAACAATTGGCACATGCACACTCTGATGTAAACAAACCAGCATGGACTACAAGCATGGCTGAAGGAGGAACGCAGCCGACCATTTATCCGCATTTAAAAAGGATTCAGTCGGATGTGTGGAAGTATTTTGGGTTACATAAAAATGCAGAGGGATTGTTGGTTGGTAATGCTTTCCCTTTGTGTAAAACATGTGGCAAAAAATTGGCACTGAAACACGGGAACACCTTCAACATGTTTCTCTCATCTGCGGGACAATCATCCCGTGCAATTCAGCGAGATAAAGGTAAATTGTGACAATTCTGCTCATATTTTCAAACTGTGTTTTAAATCTGATAGACAACACTTTAAGAGACACATTGCTAAGTGACAATTAAGACGACAAAGTAATTGAACCGTTGTTGCCATTTGCAAATAATGTGTAGCTTACTTTAAAGTGCCTTAAGAGTAGTTCGCTAAAACTCTGCTAGGGACACATTAATGTTTGCGTCTCATAGTAACAACTAAACTACAGTTGTAATCAGCTAATACCAAGCCCTGAAATTAATAATGGCAATGTGGCACAATGATGAGTTCAAGTTGGAATGCAACGCAATCATATGTTGCCATACAGTGAGTGAACTTGCAGTTACTACATTTGTAGCTAGCAACTAGCTATATATTAGCAACTGGCTTGCTATCCTGAAAAACATGCATACCTGTTGAAGCCAATAGCTACTTTGATAAAATTAGTCTAGCCCTACTTTAACATTAGTCTCAGAAAGACAAGGACTGCACTGATCTGTAATGATCAGTGGCCCTGTGGCATAATGAATATTTAAATAATAAGACATCAACTTAATGTTATATTTGGCTATGTATCTACGGTGTTGATGGTAGTTCTTTAAATGTTCAGGGTTCTTTTCAAAGTTGTTTGTTATCTGTTCATTTAAAGGCCAATTATTACATTTGTTACTAAGAGAACAAAAATAAAGTTTGTTTATTGCTCAACCCGTTTTTGTAATGTAATTCAATACCATGATGATACCGTATACTCTGATAAAAGCTTCAGCAATTATCGTGACATGAACATTTTATACCGTCACGTGCCTAGTGGGACATACCAACACAGAACTATAAATGCAAACCAACACATTTTATAAGCTGTACCCCAAAGCCCCAAACCTAAACCTTAACCTTAGTAGGGTTGCACCAGCTGTGCGCAAGGTCTCACTTAAGTTGGGACATAAAGTTGACACTAAGGGTTTATTAACTACTAGTTAGTTTGTAACTAGTCAGTGCTTAATTTGGTTGCACCACCTTTTCTTAAGGCAAGACTAAACTAGTAAGTAGTAAACTCTCCATAAAGTAATGTGTTGTCACACAATATGAAGTTTACCTGTATTGATCCAATAAACAGCCTTCAAATTTATACACAGAAGTGTTAAACAGTTGTGAATTTCAGTTTTATCTCGCTACGGTTGATGTTCAAACCTAGTCTGCTCATGTAACTGTCAGCTGTAATAAATTATATCCCCATTAAAATATGATACGTAATAAAAGTAGACTTAAATAGTATACTTGTCCTGTGTAAATAACGATATATATGAACTGTATCTAAAACACATAAGGGGTGATAAATTAATACTAATACAAGAGGCTGGAAAAATAGACATTTATTCATTTTATTATACAATATATATTTTTAATGTTTTGAAACACCGGGTGACAACCTGAAAACTGCACTGTTAGATCGGCTTCATGCTGAAGACCCGCTTAAAAGTACCTTATTTTCTCTCTTGTAAATGTAAACGGGTGTAAATGTCAACATCATGCTGTATGTTAAAAGGTTTGGAGCCCTTCAAACATGAGCACATTGATGTCATTAAATGAGTCTGATTTGTATTCCATCCATTACTTCTGGTCGGAGGCTTCTGTAAATATTTAGTTTATATGTCGGGTTACGTCCTGCCTAAGTTTAATTGTGCAATGCTCAAATATTTAGTAGTGTGTAAATTGTAACTTTGTGCCCATTTACACCACAACTAGGTTACAGTAAGTTGTAATTGTAAACTGTACGTATAGCTGGTGCAACCGGACCCAGTGGAATACAAATTTAATATTAGAGGGAAAAACGCAACTTCTGAATCACACTCATCACTGATTATGTGAATGTAATTACTTCCTGGTTTCAACACAGGATTTGAACCTGGATTCACCATGATAGTGACACAACGCACTTACTGTCATGCCACAAGAGAAGGTAAACACGCTGGAGCCGATGCAAAAAATGTCTGGTAGGAGTTGCCACTTGTCTGTGAGTCAGCATAATGTGTCAGATCCTATGGTACTGGAACTCTTGTGGTCTCATGTTCGAGTTAAGTTCGACACATAAGTATAAATCTTCCTTTTTTTCAATGTATTTAATCCTAGTTGAGCTCCAGATCATCTTTGTTGATGCATAACTTTTTTTTATCAACATTAAGTTTTTAAGGTTCAAATTTATATGAATGACTGGAGAAAGTGTATATTTTAGCGTCTGTATATTGTCACCATCACCGTAAAATATTCCTTGTAGTCTCTCATATCAGTATATCATATCACACAACAGAAAAAACTTTCATCAAGTGAAAAAAAACTTCTCATAAGTATTTCATGTCAACTACCCAAATGCTTGTCTTGGTAATCTTTCATTAAAAATTAACAACTTGCTCCGCCACTGAAACAATTTTCCATTTTAGCTGATTTTTTAGTCATTTTTTTCAAGTGTGGCGCAGAAATAACACACTTCACCTTTATTAAGTTATTGTAAAATGTATGTCATGCAATTAAAATGCAGTAAAAGTTCAATTTGTCAAAAAGGAGAGAGGATTCCAAAGACCTGATGAGCAACATAAACCACAATCAAATTGCATTTAAATAACAGGGAAAGGCAGCTTTCTACAGGGTATTAATGAGTTGGTAGCATCTTTACATCTTTCGTTTGGGCAAATCGCTGAGTATATAGCAAGAAAACCACTCCCAGCTGTGTTTGCATCTGACACAATCACTACTTGCATTTTGTTTCCATTGGTGTCCAGGAAGCGGCCGAGATGCTGCCCACTGATGTGGCCATCATATATGTCAACAAAATCATATCTTCAAAGACCATCAGTCTCAAGATCCAGGACTCGAAACAAGAGGGAGGCTGCTCGCCCCTGAGGGACCTGAAGACAGTTGGGTGATTCAGAGGAGAAAAGAATGGAAAACTTATTAGTATGAGAGAAAACTTGGGCTACTTCTATTAAGAGTCATGATCAGGAAATAGACAAACATTATAAATATTACATAAAAAAACAAGTTTCTAATTCATTAGTGTTGCTTGCTAAGGCGCAAAACTCATCCCAAATGTTTGTGCTCTGGACATGAAACGATCCCTAAAATAATTTTGTTGAGAAGAGGTGTGCTTTTACATTAAAAAAAGACTGGATGTAATAAGAAATATTTTTGGAAATATTCTTGTGACGAGGAGGATGGCATGGCCGGGCCGTGAGAGTCGCTGTGTCAACTAATCAGCGGGAGAGAGAGATAAAGGGGAACTACAGACGCCAGTTTGAGAGAGAGAGACAGAGAGAGAGAGCGAGAGAGAGAGAGAGACACACGTGGTCACTGTGTGTGTGTGCATGCACATCTATGTGTTGTATGTTGTTTTAAGTTAGTTTCTGTCATTAAAATTTACATTGATTGATCTGCCGGTTCCCGCCTCCTCCTTGCACATCCATTACATTGGTGCCGAAACCCAGGAAGGAGGAGGGATGCACTGTCGTGGAGTCCTTGCCGCTGCTGTCCGCCAGGAGAGGAGCCGCGGCCATCCGCTGGGGGATTGAGGAGTCGCTGCCAGCTGCCAGGAGTCGGAGGAACCTCTGCCATCCGCCAGGGGATGGAGGAGTCACTGCCGGCCACCGGGAGTCGAAGGAACCACAGTTTTAATGCATTACAGCTTTATTAAAGTTCAAATAATATGAAAGCAGGTCATGTAATTAACTACAAACTCCAAAACTGGCATTTCTCTGTGCAGTCAGTGCCTTTTCTATGAGTTGCGCGAATGTCCCAATCTAAGGGGGAGAGATTGAAACTGCACCCGGCTGATGAACACTGTCGCTGGGACCAGGGCTGAACTGGGAATATAAATCGTTCCGGGATTTTACATGGCAACTGTCCTTTTCTGCATATTGTGGCGCCATTTTGTGGTCCATTCTGCATAACGCGGCAGCTCATTTTTGCTTATCACGGGCCATTCGGCACGTTTCGCGGACCTTCACCGGCCCTCTCGGTTCTCCAACTGGCCAGTCTGATCATGATTGGCCTCAAAGAGTGTCGGCCCACAGGGAAAGTGCCCGGTATGCCATATTGCCAGTCCAGCCCTAACGGGGATGCTCATCCCTCGAGCCCGAACTTGCTAAATCTAGATTATAATGTGATGGCTCGCAACTTATTTAATCATAAAATATGTCACCGTGCATTTCTTATCGTGAAGAATATTAGCAATAAGCAGCTTTATTAATAAGATGGGGTTTGTTTTCAGTGAGTTAAAGATGGATTGAAGTGAATAGAAATGTGAGAGAGGATGTCTTCGCTCCATTATACACTGCAACAAAATAAGTTTATAATTTGTTTTGGCTTGTTTTCCAATAAAAATATCTAAATCTCCTTTAAAAAAGATGCATTCACCTGAGAAGAAGCATATCTGATATTGAGTCTTTTAGAGAATAGATCTTGAATATAAATATATTTTGTCTTCACTCCACTCGCAGAATTATAACCAATGAAAGTATATACTTGTTTACAAAATACCCTTATATTTAAGATGCATTCTCTTATAGCAAGTCTAAATATCTTATATGTTGCTTCTAAAGTAAATTTATCTTGTTTTAAAGATTTTTAGACCATTTTAAATGGAAAACATGACAAAAACACTTGATAAAAATAGGATATTTTTGCAGTGAATTTCTTTACTGAATTAAAATTAATAAAAAGTTTTACTTCTTTAATTCAGAGAATGTCATTTATAGGTATTTTTAAAAGATGATTTTGTCCTCTTTATTGTTCGTAAGCACGTTTAATACAACCTTTTAATTCGGGACACAAGCAGAATAATCGGTTAAGAGATAATGATTAATCGTTGCAATAATCGCTGAATAGTCGAATAATCTTCAATCAAAATAATCGTTAGTTGCAGTCCTAATAAAGGGTGATATCTCCCATATATCTGTCCCTTACTGTAATTCTCCACACACATTTGCTCTTGGATGGGTTGATGCCGGGATACCCCTGACTCCCAGTCAGTCCTGTGTCTCCAGAAAAGTTCCTTCAACATGTGAAAACTGGTCTACAATGGGGCAAACAAGCATATTCAAGTGGAGAAAGCACATGTTGAGTTTGGTATTCATCAAAAAGACAACACTGTCACACTTCGCATTAGATTGCTCATGTAGTCTTCATGAGCAGCTTATTACTTATTATTATAAGTAATATAATTAACTCATCTACAGCCTGATGTTAAACTACAGACATTGTTATTGCAATTATAACTTATGATATTAAAATACAATGTATAGATACTGTCTATAGCATACTGTCTATGGATACTGTCATGTCAAATGTGTCCAACCACTCTTATAGCTATATGCAAATCACCAACAGGTTTCTTCTATCCCTCACTTCTAAAAGCTATTGTAGGTACAAACTAAAGTGGACTATACAACCTTAATTATTCAAATACTTTAGGCTACTGAGAAATTTGTGGCTCCATGAATTTTTTTTTAAGTATTTTATCCACATACCTTCGCTGTCGTTGTGCGAAAATGAAGTTGAACAGGAACGCGCCTGCAATACTCCAGATTATAATCCTCATTATATGCGGCACTTTTGAACAAATGTGACATTCAGTGAGAAAGAGAAGTGAAACCTCCAGAGAAACACACTGCTGACTGCGGACTGCAGCTCAAATGAATGTGCCTTTTGTTCTGCTGCAGATCGCGGAGGGGAACAGGTTTCCTGTACAGCCCTGTAAATGAAGACAACTCACATCATCAAAGTCTAAGGTATTAAAACGGCGAATGAGATAAAACTACAGCTTGCGTTAAGGTATGCAATTAAATGTGTAATTGAACCGTTACTTGTCAGGGTTTTTTTTTTTATATATCATTATTATTGCAATGAATCCACAATGTGTACATATTATGCATCTGTTCTTCTTTCGTATGCATTATAGCCTATTTTAAAATAATTATAAATTACAATTTATACAACAGCGAATTTTGCGTTAAATCATCTGATTTAACTCATTTCACCTCACGCGCAGGCACCTGATGAAAGACCACTAGATGTCTACCTTATACAACATTTTATCAAAATGGTACTGCGTGCTGCCTACATGTTATTGTAATATAGTCATATTATATAATAATACATTATATTGTAATCACCTTGTCTTTCAACTTTAACTGAAATTTGGATTTAGAGTTGGGATTATAATTAAAACCACATATAATGTCTAACTCGATGTGTTGGCATTTATTTATTTATTTTGTATTTTTTTTTTAAGGTCATTGACCCTGATTATCTTATGTATCACTTATGAAGCATATCTTACTTGGGCTGACAATATTATTTCCACTGAAATTCCAATGGCAGTCAAGTATGGAGGGACAAATTTCTCAAAAGTAAATTATTAAATAAATATTTACATATTTAAATAAATAATTAAATGCATAATTTAATCATTAGAAAAACTATGCAATTATTATATTAATCAATAAATCACTAATTAAATCAATAAAAATGTTAATTATTATTTTAGCGCTAAATTTTAGCACTAATTTGCATCAGTTTTTACTTAAGCATTATATCTGGGTTGATTTGTTTTATTATTATTCAAGCACGAGCTTCATGTATTTTTCATTTTTTAGGGTTATGGTTTTGAGCACGTCACTCAACGACAGTGGGCGTCACCTTTCAAAGTAGGACGTCCGCTTCTGTTATGAGTTCTCTCGCAGACTCAACACCCTAGCCAATGTAACAGTCATTTAAAGCGTTTATTTTATCCAAAAATATCTGTGTGGGTTAAAATTAAGTGTTTGTCAGCTATTTTTAAATCTGCAAGAGTTAAAAATCTCTTATTTTACCAAGCTCATCCATCCATGCGGTGTGGAAAAACAGACCTAAACTAACCACTAACGATTTTGAAAGGTGACGCCCACTGACGTTGAGTGACGTGTTGGTAACCGCAACCCTGAAAATGAAAATCGAAGTTGATGCTTAAAGGATGGTTCCCTTTCAAAAAGCTACACTTATGATGCTGTGCTGAAAAAGCGCTTTGGGAACAACTTTAGGTGCGACCAGCTGTGAATATGTATGCAACACGTCAATGAACATTGACCGGAATTTATAGCCTCTGCCGGTGTAATCATTGGATGCACCTGTGGCAGGGCTATAATAGATGCGTCACAGGCGCATAGTCAGATCTTTTGTCTTCAGATCACTCTGTGTGTGTGTGCTACATGAGCCTGTCAGAACTTCCTTTCCTCTGTTAGGAGTTAGAATTTGTTAGGCAGTGCGCAGAAAACCTTTCTCTTCTTTCTAAAAAAAAAGAAAAGAAAAAAAAGGTAAAAAAGAGAGAATGACTGAAAGTCAGAGCAAACGATGTGTGTTCCCTTGTTTACGCTCTATGGCTGAGAGGGACACATCACTTTTGCTTCATTTGTTTGGGGGAAGAGCATGCTGCTCTCGCGTTGGGGCAGGGCGGGTGCGAGCATTGCGATCTGCTTTCAGTCAAAATGCTTCGCGCTCATCTCGCTTACTTCCGAGATCAGTGCCCACAATTCGTTTGTGGGGCTCTCTTATGGATCTGGCTGAGGAGCGAGAGACGGGTCCGTCCCTTTTTTTTTTTCTTTTTTTTTTAAGTTGTTCCCAAAGGGCTTTTTCAGCGCAGCATCTCGTTCCGCTTTTATCAGGGAACAAGTGTTACACTCAAGTAACCTGAGATGTTTACACAAAAAAGATAATTCTTTCATCATTTACTCACCCTCGTGCCAGCACAGAAGTGAATGACTTTCTTTCATCTGCTGAACACAAACAAAGATTTTTAGAATAATATTTCAGCTCTGGAGGTCCATACAATACATGTGAATGTTGGTCAGAACTTTAAAGCTCTAAAAAGCATATAAAGGCAGCATAAAAGTAATCCATACGACTCCAGTGGTTAAATCCATATTTTCAGAAGCGATATGAAATAAAACATCAATATATACTGTAAGTAATTTTTTACTAACAATCTCCACTCATCTTCATTTTCTTCTTTTGTATTTGGTGATTCGCATTCTTCGTGCATATCGCCACCTACAGAGCAGGGAGGAGTATTTACAATATATCCCTCTTCAAAAGACAACGACACTTATGAGCGAGTAACATGTGGGAGGAATTCTTCCCTTACTTTCGTGATTCACCATCACTTTGAACCGAATATTGCATACATATTTGAGCAATTTCCTGCTGACCAAATGTTTGCTGATTGGGCTCCAGCATACCTTGGCCCGCCACAAAATGAGGATAAATGATTTTTACGAAGCACTTACAAGGTCTTATTTATTGTGCTTGTGTCAGTGCCTTGGCACTGCTTAACTCGGCCTCTGGCACTGAGACAAGGGCCTCCATTTGGGCTGTAGCCATTCTGTGGATTAATATTAGGCTTAATGGAACGAGATGTGGCCATACAGCCAAGTGTCTGACATATAATTCATTAATGCAAACTGGTGGCCCAAGGGAAAGTGGTGACCTAGTAATGTTTTCTCAAATGTAAATTAGGATCTAATGACTCAACTACAGGATTTACGTGCAAAGGGGAGACAATGATGGAACTGACAGGAATCAGTCTGGGCAGGGGGACCTTTCGCCATGCTTTCTAACTTTGAAAGAAGATCAGATTTCAGTTTTGTTTTTTGTTTCGTTTTTTCTGAAGTTTTAGCCAGATGTGGGTCCGTGCAAAGTACACTGACTGCATATATAGCCAAATATTTGAGTTTTTCTTGCCAAAATATACTTTAAACATATCGTAAATATGTACAATTGAAAGAAATGTATTGTCCAAATTGACAATATATTTTGTTATGCCTTCAAATTTCAAAATAAAGCTCAATTGCATTTAATGCAATGTATTGTAAGCTTTAGCTCAAAAAAAGTAGCCCCATGCTAATGACTAATTACTTCTCTAAATTGTGACTTTACTTATTTTTCTAATCTTTATACATTGTACATCCTTCAGTTGCACAGAAACACAAGAGACATACATATGAATTCATATTTTAAATGTATTATACATAAATAATATTATTTTATAAGTAAGCCAAGTAATGTACTTGAAACTAATTACTTTAATATAAAATTTGTGACACTACTTTTTTTAACTTAAAAGTAATTGGATTACAGTAACTAATCAGATTACACCCAAAACTGGTTGTAAACAGCACAGTTGAAAGAATTACAGTTTCCAAATAGAGAAAATCTTTCGGGTAGCTATTTACAGTAAGGTTTCATTCATTTACATTAGTTAATGCATTATGTAACATTAGCTAAAAGCCATCTAAATTATTTGTGTAATGTACTTTTTAAATATATTTTGGACAATATGATTTTAATAAAAATTGCCTGAAAATGTATCAGGAAACATAAATGATTAAAACATGTTCAAAAGACATTTATCTATTTTACAGTAAATATAACCACTATATTTTCGTGATTTATTTTTGGCCATTTATTCAATATATGATTTATGATATACTTAAAATACATCTATTAAATCAACTCCTGAACCTCCTGTAAAAATGTACACTTAAACAATTACAGGCAAATTGAAGGTGTGCTTCCCCTCTGCCCCCCTGTCGAGGGGACTAGAGTTTCAAATATGCACATGGAAGTCATGAAGACCATTACATGGTTTGTTTTTGCATGCAAGGGTCCAAATATCTTATGTCAGTTTCTGTTTATTTTTGAGTCTGTGCTTTGGTGAGGCCTGCTTTTATTTCCCTGGATAGTTTGTGAGAGCCTGTCGGTACGGCCATCATTTTGAACAGCCTTAGTAAATATCCCTGTGCCCAACCCCCCAGTAAGCTGGTTTTCATTCACACTGTTATCTGAGCCCACTCCCAAAAGATGCACTGTCAAGCGATGCCAGACCCTGCTTAGTGTTTGATCCGCAGCTTTAATTGATTGACAACAATGATGGTGCCTTTGAGGGAGGCTCGGAAAAGCAAAGTTAGACTGCGTTCCAGGATAAGAGGAGACACCGATTTAGATCATTTTTGTCTTGACACCAGCCATCAGCAATTCGACGAAAATGTCTGGAAACAATGCAGCCCCAGGTTAAATAAATGGCGAATGGGGTGGGTTTACTCAACTCAGAAGGCAGGAAATTGATCAATAGAAACCAACCATATATCATGTTTAGAACCTGTCATGTCAGTTTTTGCACCTGCTCAGTATTGGGATTTAGTGTAATGAACTGACTGTAAAAAATAAAAAAATTCTAGTGCTGGGGGATTTAGTTATTGTGGAATCCAGGGCCGTTGCTAGTATTTGATGAGGTAAGAGGCAAGCTTTGCCAATTCTCCCCCCCTAGGTATTCGCTGGCGGTTTGGGGTGATGCCATTGATGTAAAAATGTCTCTTGTAAAAATCACATTGATGTGAAATGTTAAAACATCACAAACAAAGAAGAGAGATTATGGTTGGCTAAACCAGTGAGCAAAGTCTTAAATAAAGGGAAAATGCAGCCTCATTATTTGTTACTGTTAATAAGAGTGACACAAGAGTAAAACTTTTAGCTCAGATATTGTTTGTTAATATATAATGTTGTAATTGCATAATGTATAGAGAGAATATTTTACTCAATGGGAACAACAAATCAAATACTGTATATCCAAAAAGCAAATGGCTATCACATGCAATTCAGTAATCCCAATAAGCCTAAAACGGCTTTTGTAGTTATTGCTACAAAGAATATTTTCTATTACAGTATATTATTCTACAGTGTCTGTTAACTCCAGCTGTGTTCTTTAGACACCATTTATCGGGGGTTTTACACAAATCCTGTTAAATCTAACAAATGTAATTTAAATGTGAAAGAAATGTGATCAGAAACCACAGGAAATCACAGAACATCAATTTAAACAATAATCCCATTTAAAATAGTCGCAGAGTAGACTGGTAAAAATATAGTGTAAAAGGTGTTAAAATACAATCCAAACATAATTTTCTCTCGACCAGGGCCTACTTAATCAATATGGACAAGTGCAGACAGGGGGAACACTCTCCAAATGGAAAATGAATTCTGAGTCAGCTCACTGGAGATTAAAAACGGGCAGCAAATGAATAATGGAAGAAGACCATGAAGCAAAAACAGCACAGAAAATGTGGCAAGTCATCAATATTGCCTATTAAGATTGTCTCTCAATGAAAAAGTACAGCTGAAACAACCTACTAATGCAAATGTTTTCGTTAATTTTTTGTTTCCGAGCTAAGGGACCCTCTCCTGATGTAGAAAATTGGATAATGAAGGGAATGGGGAAATTTCAATTCTCATAATCTTACCTGGACTCATTTGTATATAAAGTCTCAAAGTAAAAGTGCTGATCTAAGATTTCCATCAATTTTCATTTCACTGCTGAAGAACAAAACTAATCCAAAATCACCACTCTCGCCCTGAAACCTGACAACTGTTTAAGGGTGTGCAGCAGCTTGTTAGAGACTGTCCTGGGAAGAGTGAATGTTTGTTTAATAAATGCAACACAGACTTGAAACTTCAAGTCCGTTATAATTTAAATGTCCCAATTTTTCTTTAACAACCAACCCAATGAATTACCAGTGATTCAATGACCAACAGTATGTAAACACCCAAAAAGCACACCCATATATGCTTATTGAACATTTAAAATATCAAAAGCATGGGCATACTGAATTGGTCATTTGACTGCTATAACAACTTCCACTCTTCCGGGAAGGCTTTCCACTAGATGTTGGAGCATGGATCCATTCATGTTCCCATTCAGGCACAAGAGCATCAGTGAGGTCAGGCACTGATGTTGGACTATGGGATTTGCTTGCTATTGGCTTTCTGATTTATCCCAAAGTTTTTCAGAAGGGGTTCATGTCTTAGCTTTGTGCTGGCCAGTCAAGTTCTTCCGCACCGGACTCAGTACATAATTTCTTTATGGGCCTAGTTTTGTGCACAGGTTCATTGTCATGCTGGATCAGAATAGATACACACTATTATAGTTTAAATGCTTGTCTAAGGAGATTGCTGATATGCTGTATAGCCAAATCATTCTGTTCATGTGTTAAACTTGATATAGTTTACTTCCATGTTGTTTCTTCTTCAAATAACTATGTCAAATGTAACTCAAGTCAATCGCTGAAACAACAGTGCTTACTTGGGTAAGAAAATAACAAGTATGTGTACACGCATAAGACTGATAGTTGCACAGAAAATCAACATGATACAGTGGTGATTTGTATTTTAATAGTGCTCTCATTTGTCTTGTAATAAATAAACAAATAGATATCCTCTGATAGTAAACTTGAATATATATGATATAATAATTAAAATGTGATTTATAGAAGTGGAAATATACTGTATATTGCAACACTATTACATATCTCAGGTAACTAAAGATCCTATACACTTTTTGTTCACTAAACAATTAAAAAACACACATTTTTGCAGTTTTTGGCTTTTGATAGTTAGAAGATTTATAAGAGAAAGGTTGAGGAATACTAAAGTAGTGGGGCATAACTCCAAAAAATGGATGAGGAGGAGAAGGTGAAAGAAAGGAGGTGCAATAAGGTCTTGGGTCACTAGAAACCATAAGCATTTTGGGGTTACTACAGTCATTACAAATTTGTTTAATAATGTTGCTTTGAAAAAAGTTCTTAAACCTCTGGAGAGAACAGCAAGCACACAGTTCTAGACTGATTCACAGACCGATTCACAGACCGATTTGAGTTAAAGGAATATTCTGGGTTCAGTGCAAGTTAACCTCTACCAAACGGCATTTGTGGCATAATATTGATTACCACAAAAATGTATTTAGACTCATCCCTCCTTTTCTTTAAAGAAAGCAAAAATGTAGGTTAATTCATTCTTCTGTTAAAACTCATGTATAATTTGAGCTGTTTCGTTGTTTAAATTATAATTTTAAAGTGATTTCAGGGTTTTACAGTTTGTTGACATTACATCGTCATGACAAAAATTGTCGATAATTTTACACGGAAAATGTTAGTAAGTGATTTTATTACACTATAATCATGTTTATGTCTTGTGGCTATGCTTTTGAAAAAGGGACTATTTTAATGTTTAAAAATTGGCCTCCATTCACTTCCATTGTAAGTGCCTCACTAGAACCTCAGTTTTAACTTTTTATAAAGAAAATGAGGTAAAAGTCTAAATTATTTTTTGTGGTAATCAATATTATGCCACAAATTCTGTTGATTGACTTGTATTCAGGGCTGGACTGGTAATCTGGCATACCGGGCATTTTCCTGGTGGGCCGAAGCACCTTGGGGCCGATCAGGGGCCGGACTGGACATAGGGAGAACCGAGCGTGACGGTGGCTCGGCCGTGAAACGTGCCAAATGTGCCACGATAAACTAAAATTATCCAGAACGGACCAGAAAACAGCGCCGCAATATGCAGAAAAGGACAGCGTAAAGTAAAGGACATGCAGAAAAGGACAACTATTGGGCCAGTTGCCATGTAAAATCCCGGGCCGATTTCTCTTCCCAGTCCAGCCATGCTTGTATTGAACCCAGAATATTCCTTTAACTAAAATCGGTCTGCCCCCAGTGGCCAAAACGGTAGGTGTTGTTGGGCGAATTTGCTTGTGTGCGCTTCATTTACAGGGTGAAATGTCCTCAGAGGGGCAACATAAGTGAGTTGTTTTCAGCTCTACAGGATGTAAAACAGTGAAGAGGAATGCCCAAACCTAAACTTAACCATCAGTGGAGCAAAAATGTAATGTTAGAGGGAAAAAAAGCAACCTTCGAATCACATTAGTCACTTATTATACAAACACATTTACTTCCTGGTTTCAACATGGGTTGCAAACCCGAGTCTCCCATACTGCTGACTCATAGCACTTCTGATTGCTCCACAGGGGAAAAATGCAAAATTGTCTGCTGGGCGATGGCGCTTATCATCATAATATGGCTGATCTCAGGGTACTGGAACACTTGGAAACAACACTTCTCGTGTGATCATTCTTGAAAAGCTCAAACACCAAAATTTGAGAAAAACACATACTTTCAAATGCTCATCATTCTCACCACCCATTCTGATTTGTTTCTTGTCACTGGTTAGCTCTTGAATCATTGTTGTGGTCATTGAGACCTTGATGATAGAAAAACAAGTCTCTGATCAAGTGTTTTGAACGGAGAGAGGAAATAGGTCACAGCTACATGGTCTACTGCTTTTGTAATGGCCTAATGCTCTTAAACTACTGAGAAAGTATAAAAATCCATTGTTTGGCCAGAGTTTGACCAGTTCAGGGGTACCCCATGACAAAGAGAGCAGAGACCTTTGTGATGGCATTTACCAGCTCTGCTCTTGGTTTCTGAGAGAGCTCGATATTCCTGTGATTTTCAGGCTCAGCAGTGACAAAGTGAAAGCTGTTTTCATCGCCACGCCAGTCTATTGCACCCATGCAGCCCTCTATATTTCAGCAGCGTCTTGAAAGCGAGCCACACAGGGAGACTGCTTTATCCACCTCTGTCAGTTTACTGTATTGACTCGACGCTTGGCCCTCTGGCACCCTCCCTCTGTTCTTCCTCATCCTTCTCTCTTCTTCCTGTCTTATGTTCCCTAGCCAAACTCTGCCAGTGGCTAACTGTCCAAACACTAAAAACAAGCCCCTGTTGACATCGCTGCTTGAAACAGATGTGAAGACGTTTTGTGTGTGTTATGAGCTTGATCAAAGTCTTTTGGTAATTGCTGGGGAAATCATCAGATGATCAGACATGATTTAATTTATTTATTTTTTTTAGATCGACTTGTCCCTCCTTTTCTAACAAAAAGCAAAAATCGAG
The DNA here is from genome assembly GCA_032164185.1 of Moxostoma hubbsi. Taxonomy (NCBI): domain Eukaryota; kingdom Metazoa; phylum Chordata; class Actinopteri; order Cypriniformes; family Catostomidae; genus Moxostoma; species Moxostoma hubbsi. Next base: position 9,728,111 of record JAVLUX010000004.1, on the reverse strand, counting down.
GTTGCAGAGAGGCACTATTGAAAAATATATTTTTGTGGTAATCAACATTATGCTACAAATGCTGTTGATTGCGCTTAACCTGGAATTTTTCATTAAGTATTGTGACAAATATTTTTACTTTACTATACAATTTAGCCATTACCTGTGTGAGCTAACCCAACTAACATTTTATTGTTCCCACAATGTTCTAGGAACGTTAGGTTTAGGTTCATAGAACGTTCACAGAAGAACAGAGTTTTTATGGTACTTTTATTGGTTTCAACTTTGTTTGTTTTTTTTATGGAAAGACAATTTTTGTTTTAGGTTGTTTAGTGAATATGAGAATAGAGGGGTACTTTTGAAAATTTTATTTTCATACCACTTTTAATTATGATCCAAATGCCATTTTTCCCTGATGTTATTCTTTTCTAGGAAGCTTAGGATGTCTCCAAACATTTTACAGCCTATACTGATAAAGTGGATCCCATGTATTGTAAAAGTGGGACACTTCTTTGTTTCCCCTCCTCAACAAGACTGGGGGCATTTATTATGTTTGCAACCTGCTTGCATAAAGGTTCAAGTATTAAACTAACAATTTTCCTTTAAAGTCTCTTTAAAATATCCATTAAGATTAATCATTTGTAATGTTTTAAACATTAGGTGAAAATATTTCTGAAAAAGATAAACACAGTTAAGCATTTCAATGCAGTATAATTTTGCTTGCAACCTTGTAGGCTCAAAGATTAACATAAAACCTCAGAAAGCATGCACAACCACAACCCAAAGATGCAGGAGCTCTACTAAAACAAAATCATTAAAAAAATGGAAAATAAGATGCATTCATTTGTATTTCATATATATGCTACATAAATATGAAAATATGTTCAATGGAACAATTTTTTTTTAAATCCTTCATTACATGTAAATACAATACATTACGCACTGAACTGCACTACATTATATATATATATATATATATATATATATATATATATATATATATATATATATATATATATATATATATATATATACATCAATATATTTATTGCTATGTAGTTAATAGTAAACTCATAACTCTTCAAATCACTTGACTTCTGGTATAGTGGGACAGAGAAAAAAAATCTTCTATAGAAAAAATCTGCATAATTTTCTACATTTTATCATATACTTTCACATTATAAATCACATGCATCATTTACAAGCATTAAGTCAACTATTACTTTTTATGTAACCTTAACCAAATTTAGTGCATATGTTTACGTCATTTTCCTTAAAATGTATTTTCTCACCAGGGGTTGTGAAATGAGATCTGCCACAATATAATAATAATATAATTAACTTGGGAACCAAAGAAGTTAATTAATTACTTCCCAAAGATTAGTTTAATAATGATTTTTAACCATTTAAGGAAATACATATGGATACATGTGGCATTTCCTTAAACACTAAACCTCAGGACATTAATATACAGATATTGAATCATCAAAGATTGTCTTCCCTCAAAAGTTTCCCTCAAAGAGTTGTTTACCATATATATTTGGATGATCTCATGTGATTTCCCAGGAACCATGATGCATTGGATAAGAGCTGTTGCTCTTCTGAGCATGACAGACATTATTAGGAACCCAAAAATGTCATTGTTTACTTCCCAAATATTAGTTTAGTAAGGATTGTTAACAATTTAAAGGGATAGTTCACTCAAATATTATTCTCTAATCATTTTCTCACCCTCATGCCATCCCAGATGTGTGACTTACTATCTCCTGCAGAACACAAATGAAGATTTTTAGAAGAATAGTTTTTTAGGTCCATGCAAAGCAAGTAAATAGTAGCCAGAACTTTGAAGCTCCAAAAAGCACATAAAGGCAGCATAAAAGTATCAATATGACTCTAGTAGCTAAATACATGTTTTCTGAAGTGATATGATAAGGTGTGGGTGAGAAACAGATACATATTTAAGTCCTCCTGTACATGCAATTTCTAAAACACTGTATCTCAGTACAGGACATTAATATGCAAATATTGCATCATCAAATATTGTCTTACTCAAAGATTGAAGCTGTTACCCTCAAAGAGTTTTTTACCACAAATATTTGGATGATCTATCATGATTTCCCTGGAATAATGATGCAATGATTAAGTAATACAAATTATAATAATAATTTCAATTCATAAAGTGCTTTTCATTGCATAGCAATCTCAATGCACTAAAAAAAAACTCTATAAAGAGGTCAAGTGGTTGTGATTACTTGTAATGCAACGCATGATATCATTGATTTACAGTTTTGAAGGTTGTTTACAGTGTCCCTTTTGCCTTCCTGTCAACATGCATCCCATTATTTAATCAGCAGAAAGCTGGATGGTGATTTTATTATTGGCGGTGAATGACTGTTACGTGAATATCCTACTTGTGGCCACTTGCCAAGTCACTCCCTTCATCATCAATTCCTGCAGTAAACAAACAGCGAGTGGCGCTGTGCAACAAAGAATACCTATGCATTGAATCCCCACAACTCTGATTCTGGGGTCTTGGATGCTATTTGTCTTCATAATAGTGTATGCAATAAAATAGTTACCAGTCATTATAATACTTATCTAAAAAGACTATTAAATGCATAAATGAAAGAACATGGGGGAGTAGTTCATCTGTAAGTTATCTGCGGTGTCCCGCAGGGGTGTGCCTTAGGACCAATAGAGCTTTGGCCCCCCTATTCCACACAGTTGACACTCCTCCGCGTAGTCGCAGAGAATCAACAGCTTCTTTCACACCGAGGATGATGCCACACATGTAGAATAGCAGCATGAGAGACGGAGATCTTCCAGTACTGAATGAAATATGTGAAGGCATCCTTACCAACAGAAACTGTGCTTTTTTTCCCAGGCGGAATTTTATACTCGGACAAGGCGTGAATTTGCCACTCCAGTACCATGTACGCTGAGATTTAACGAGACTTTGCTTCCCGACGGCATATGGGCAAACCGCTATTCATGTTGCAACCTCAAGCTTTATGACAATGGATTATTCGCTGTTCTTATACAGCCTTTGGGTTCCCGTTATTCTCGCTGTTGAGGGTAAGTGTGGACGCTCTTTGTTACGGAGCTACTTTTGTTTCCGAGCCGCTCGTATGGCCATCAGTTGTCTGATCCCGCTTATGAAAGCCATACAAAAATATTATAATGCAGGCCAAACCTAAACATGTACTCATGTTTGTAGCAGAAATTAAATGTTTTTATTATTATTATTATTAATTTGTTTATTTATTTATTATTTTTTAATTCACATTTGACGAAGTTTTAATGACGAAGTGCCGTTAATGCTTCGCCCTGCAGTTGAATACCGATACACGAAAAATAGCGACAAATGTGCAATATTGCAGAGCCTATAAAATACATTAAAGAATAAATGTGTGTGAGGGGAGAAGCGATAACGTCCGTTTTATGTGCGGGATCATCGTTTAATTTGACTCCATGGAAATATATGGGTTGTACGTGTGTGTCTGTTTTATTATTATTATTATTATTATTATTATTATTATTATTATTATTATTATTATTATTATATCAGCTACGACCTATAATTCTTGCCTTTTTACATAATTCTAAAGAATCTTGATTCCCAGATGTCTGTTTTCGTGAAATGATTTTGCTTAGTGTATCATATTTCTCACAGCGCTGTGATGAGATGTTTATGTGTTAACATGTCTTCTGTATTGATACACATGGTGCTTCCCCACATGCTCTCTGCCTTTGCTATTATTACAACCAACTCTAAACCCATAGAGAATAAATCAATTCTATTAGCAATTGTTGTGCTGAACAAATTTGCTCTTTACGCATCCCAGCATCTCTTTCATTGCAAGCTTGGAAGTGCAGACGGTGTTCTGCTTTGATCAATGCTTTATTAAAAATGGCATATAGTTGTTCGATTTTCAGGTGTGCTCTGTGGTTTTTGCGACACATGTTTTATAGGACCGCTGAAAGCCCCCTGTTGCGCTGGTGTGACACATTTCCCCCCAAAGCCTTTAAAGTCATCTAGACAGTGATGATAGAAGCATCACATCGGGATAATTGCAACACATGTTAATTGGCTTGTGTGATCGCAGCTGTTCAAATGACTGTACAGCGTTAAGAAAAGGAGTAACATCAACGGGACAACATATTTTGCTGTTTTGAAACCAGTGGCCAGGTGAAACATGCCGAAATTGAGAATGTAGGTGTGGTTTTTAGAAGCTATTGATATCTTTGAGATTTTTAGGCTACATCCTGTTACACTGTAAAAATACAGAAATAAATAAATGCAGATTTTGTCAGGTAACCGAAAATGTCTTTCATGTGGTCACATCTAAAATCTATGGTTTTATTCAAGTCGGAAAAATTATTTAATTCGCATAGGCTAATCAACCTGATTACATTAGGTTACACCTATAAGAGTCATTTTAAAGGGTTAGATCAGGTAGAAATTGCTGTTTATACAGTGAAGAGTTGTAGAGTTCTTGCAAATATGTTTGCATTACATCATCATTTTTATTACAGTCCGTTTCTGAGGGCGATAGAAATCTGTAGTTTGCATATTTGGCCAAAAAATTTATAAATTACAAAAATACATAGAGGCAATTAGTCTTCCCTTTTCCTTGTAATTTAACACTTGACAAATATTAATTGCATATTCAAAACGAATTGCTGCTTTCTTTCTTCTGCAGAACACAAATTAAGATTTTTAGAAGAATATTTCAGCTCTGTTGGTCCATACAGTGCAAGTGAATGGTGACCAAAACTTTGAAGCTCAAAAAAGCACATAAAAGCAGCATAAAAGGTTTAATCAAAGTCTTCCGAAGTGATACAATTGGTTTTGGGTAAGAACTTACAAAATATAACTCCCTTTTCACTATAAATCTTAACATAAGCAGTCTACTTGACGATCATGATTTCAAAGTCAATCACACTTCCTGTAGTGTTGTCTGGAGCTCTGCGTATGCATAAAGCACTAGGAAGTGTAATTGAGCTTGAAATCATTATTATGCATAGAGACTGCAATAGCGAGATGTATAGTAGAAAAGGAGTTACATTTTGGTCTGTTCGCTTCAGAATACATGGATTAAACCACTGGAGTCATATGATTACTTTTATTCTGCCTTTATGTGCTTTTTTGGTGCTTCAAAGTTCTGGCCACATACACTTGTATTGTATGGACCAACAGAGCTGAAATATTCTTCTAAAAACCTTTGTTTGTGTTCTGCTGAAGAAAGAAACTCCTACACTTCAGGAATAGCATGAGGGTGAGTAAATGATGGCAGAGTGTGCATTTTTCAGTGAACTATTCCATTAATGTGGTATATTTAAATTGTGCAAACATGCATAGCTGGCATTATTATGCACCTCAGTCGTGTCCCAGGAATCCTTAATTACAGCACAGCCAGATACTCCTTCACCTTGGCCATGGCTACCTCGATTTTTCTTCAGTTTCACTGTCAGGATCTCAATCGATACAGTGTGTGCGTGTGTGTGTCTGTGTGAGAGATAGTATGTGTGTGACTCACAGGCACAAGTTTCCAAGCAGGTTTCTTAACAGACTGCATTAGTTACACTTGCAGTGTAGGTCAAGTTGGGCCAGAGCACCTCAGACAAGAGGAAAAGAGGACAAGATGCATCCCGGGTCCCTTGTGTCAAGTCAGTCCATCTGTCTAAAGCCTCCCAGGCACTGTGGTGTCTATATATAAAAATAAAATAAAAAATGAGGAGTTTTTGTTAGGCCTGTTAGCAGTTTTGTCACTGTGGTCTAAAGCTTGGCGATTATTTGTTATTACAATGTTATTATACGTTTGTAACATTTTAATAAAAAAATTCCCTTTTTTTTCTTTCTGAGCGCACATGGTGGAAGCATAGCAAAATTACAAAAAAATATTCACAAGGAAAAAGTGTTTGGTACATCTGCTGACTGTACAAAGCATAGTTTTAAAGAACATCCTGTGTATGTTACTAACTTCTGTGAAATACACTATAATAAGCTGCTTTGTTTGGAAATGAAAGAATTGTGACACTGTGTTCGCCTATTAAGTCATATTCGCAGATGCAACGAGACTTAAGGAACTTGACTGAATGCGGTCATAAGGGATTGATCAAAGCATCAAAAGAAATTCAATCCAATTTTATGAATATTTCACACAGCGAGATATACTTACAGCTATTTCATCACACAATTAGCTTTCTCTCTCTATGATTTACAGCACTATAAAAGTGGAGGTGCAACATACACATAAACACCATGTGTATTTTCGCCAGTGTGCACTGCATATGCGGACGTATTTGCCGGGGCCTTAATCAGCTAAGTTGATGTTATGCTCTAAATATTCCATGGACTTGCTTGCAGATGTGTGTGTGTCAAATTAATTTGAAGCAAGCGCTTAGCTTCATCGAACACAGACTTATAAAGTGAATACAACTTTTGCATGTGCAGTCCATTTGCAGAAACTGTCACTTACAGTTTTGCTCCACTGATTGGAGTGTATTTAGAGAAAAGCGAGCGTCTGATGCAGAATTTCACTGTGTGGAGTGCACAGGATCTGTTCTGAGATCAGCCACAGGCCAGTGCTGTAGTGTGTAGATAAATGCAGATTGCATTATTAGTGTGCAAATTGAAAACTGTGATTATGCCTTCCACAGACTATGCGAGGAATTCAAATGTGTGAAGTGCTTTGATATGCAAAGGTTTAAATTACAGTTTTTAGCACAGTGATGCACTGTTGTGTTTGCAATTGAGGCTGCTGTTGTCTGGAGCCTCACTGATTGTCTATTTTGCAGAGACGCTTATGGACAGCAGGTGGGCTACTACAGAGCTGGCATGGACCACCTATCCAGAAAGTGGGGTGAGTGTGTTTGTTTTTTCCTCAGTGCAATTGTCTATAAGGGTGTGCATTCATCAATTTATGCATCAAAAATTCTGTCATCATTTATTCACTCTTATGTTGTTAACACTTATGACTTTCTATCTTCTGTTAAGCACAAAAGTATGGAAAAAAGATGTAATGAAAGTGAATGGTGATCATCTCCTTTTGCGTTCCATGTAAGGAAGAAAGTCAGGCTGATTTAGAGCAACCTGAGGGTAAATCATGTCAGAACTTTCATTTCTGGGTGAACAATCCCTTTAAGACGGCAGTTTATTTTGCACATGTGACTCCTAAGAAAATTAACCAGAGCAATTGTGACCTTAAGCTTGACACCTCCACTCCCAACCCCCCCAAATCCACTCTGTCCCGTAGTACGATTTGTCTTTGGAATGTGCATGTGAAGTCAGTCAATGGAAATGATGGGTTGCCATGGCAACAATCTTAAGCAGCTCAGCCCTTTCCGCAGGCTGGTGCTCCATGTCTGGCATCTCAAAAGCAATGCATCATCATAAGTAATGTGTTCCTTCACACCTGGAGATAAACACATGCTACCCCTCACTGTGATGCCTATTAATTGTGTTGTGAGAAGTTCAGGAAACCCAAATGTCACCTTTGAGAAAACATTTCTATTTACCCAAAACCCTCAACATGAATTTAATTGAGCATTTTAAGCTGTTCATTATTCCCACTTCCATTTAGTGCTACTTTGGGGCACAAGTTGAAGGTGTTGTCATCTTTTTAACGATTAGTACATCTAGATTTACTGGATTACTGTTATCATTTACCTTGAAATTGAAATGAAATACAGGGATGGCTTAGAGAACAAAGAGGATGAGGAGTGTAACAAGTTATGCCGTTTCTGGGTTCCATGTTTTTTCATTCTAGTTTTATTGTAACGAGTAAATTTGGACTAGTGGTCGATATACTGTACGCCTGATGCGAATACTGATATCAAGAGGCCACACATAGTCTTCAGTATCTTCTACAGATCCTTTTAATTATATACATGTACCCGATAAGCAAAATTGTGCTTCTTTTTTAAAAATATTTTAAAAGTAATTGGTCACCCAAAAATGAAAACTTTGTATAATTCACTAAATTACCTCATTTTGTTCCAAACCACATGTCTTTCTTCCATTGTATACAAAAATTGGAACATTGTATTTTAGGTACAATTTTACACTCAGTCACCATTCACTTTCATTGTATGGGAAAAATATATGAAAAGAAAGTGAATGAGTCAAGTCAAGTGGTGAGACTAATATTCTGCCTAACATCTCCTTTACTGGTTCATGGAGGAAAGAAAGTCAAACAGGTTTTGAAATAGTGTAAGTAAATTTTTCCGAAGCTTGTTTTCGAAGAATGTATCTTGGGTTATTAATACAATTATTATTTAATTATTTTTAAACACGATAAAGAATCATATCTTATCTAATTCCACAACAGGGCTCCAAACAAAAAAAAAAAAAAAAAATCAATTAAGGAGCCAATGGCTCCTACAGGGGGAAAAACAGGCGCCAAATATTTTAAATTTTTTTAACTCCATCCATTCCTTTTCGTCCCGCAGCTCGCTAACAGTGTAGTCTGTGGAGCATTCTTCGCAATTATGTGATCACGTGCATTTTTATGCTTGTTACTGTCACCGTGTTTTCTAACAGTCTCTTTTTTGAAATTGTTAGTTCCTGCAATGAACTCCGTTTTCCCCGCTATTTCTTTGATATAAACTTTTGTTATGTATCTCGGGAAATGTAAAGCAAATTTTAAAATCAAAAGGGAGTAAACTTTTACTGTCACCAATGGCGACCTTGACAGAAATTACACTCACAAATAAATTTATTTGGTCACAAATGCGACCATTTTTAGTCGCAGTTTGGAGCCCTGCACAAGGATGATGATTTATCGACTTTATAGACATTACATTTTTATCGTCTGTTAATGCTGAACTTCTGTAAAGCTGCTTTGAAACGATGTGTGTTGTGAAAGGCGCTATACAAATAAAATTGACTTGACTTGACTTGACTTGAATAGCATTGGCAGTTTATCACCTGTTTTAAGCATCTACAAGTCAAAAATCAACAGTCTCAAGGGAGTAGCCAGGAAATTACTTTTTTGTGGGCCTTAATAAAAATGGCTGGGCCAATTTTTCGCACAATTTATTAAAAATTTTTTTTTACAAAATTTCCTTAACAGAGATGCTGCACATTTCAAACAGTTCTTCCACACTTTCAGAAATCATAATTCATGCATTTTTGAAACTATTTTATAAATATATATTTGAAGTAAAAAAAATATTCGTAATATTATGGGGTTGGCCTGGATCTTTGAGTAGGCAAAGGCCCACCCTGGCACACCCTTGTCTATGCCACTAAACAGTCTCAATAGAATTCATCAGGATACTACGAGGTGGCGAATTAGTGTAAATTATTACAGCTTCATTTGTACAAAAAAGTACAGCTTAACAGGAAACAGAAAAAATACAAATTGTTTATTATCCATTGAAAAGGATGCTGGTAGATGAGTGAGGTAACGCCAAGCGGACATGATTATATGCTGATGTCATTAATCTCGAAATATCGGTCAGCCTGGCCAATATATTGGTCATCACTCCCACGAAACTGACTGATAAATTACTCATCATACAATTTCACTGGTCTCTTTGTTGGAAACAGTTAAACAATATAAATACAGTTACTTTGCCCTTATAAAGACAGTCCATTGTACACTCAGTCAGTGACAGTCATTTATCATTTTCTCAGTGGGAGGAAGTGAGTGGATATGATGACCACTTGAGCCCCATCAGGACATACCAGGTCTGTAACGTGCGAGAGCCCAATCAGAACAACTGGCTCCGGACGGACTTCATCCCCCGTCGAGGAATCCTTCGAGTCTACGTGGAGCTCAAGTTCTCTGTGCGGGACTGTGGGAGTATCCCTAATATTCCCGGGTCCTGTAAGGAGACCTTTAATCTGTTCTACTATGAATCAGATGGAGACACAGCCACAGCCAGCAGCCCGCCTTGGAGGGAGAACCCCTACGTAAAGGTCAGCTTGAATGAGTTTGCCTTTTAAATAATGACTTTGCATAGAAATTTATTTTACTACATTTCGGTGAATGGTGGTATTTTCACTCTTGACTTCGGGAGATATATATATATATCCAGGATCCAGTGTGTATATATATATATATATATATATATATATATATATATACTGCATATATATACTAGATTTATTTACAAAAAGAATCAAGGAATCACAACTCAATCAATCATGTGATGGACTTTGGACTCTGATGTCAGTGGTTGGAGAACAGTCAAGCACGCAAGCTGAAACGTGAGACGAAAGTGTCATAGAACTTACACAAGATGACGTGGTTGCTTCAGAAAATTTGCTTTTCAATTTTCATTTTGTATTTGGACACTATTAGTTAGGTTTAGGTTATAGTTTTAGGTCAGGGAGGAGCATTTACCTCTATCAAACATTCAACTTAAAAACCTTGTCTGATTACAACAGTGTTTCACTCGCATTTGCCGCCCCCCGCTGGACATTTCACTAGGAAACTGCAGCCAATTGTGTAAAAAGGCACATTATTTTGTTACGCATAAATGTCGCCACGGTCATGTAATATTCGTGAGACCAGGCTTAGTGTTTCAGAAGTGAATTTAAAAACCTTCATTTAGGAGAAATTTGAATTTGAATAGAAACATCTCAGAAAGACACTTAAAAGGTATAACTGACACATGAGCTATGAAAAAGGGACCGATTGTTTTTATATCCTCTTGTTTTCCTTATACTCTCTCTTCTTGTCCTCTGTCCCAGGTGGACACTATAGCCCCTGATGAGAGCTTCTCATTGCTGGAGACAGGGATTGTCAACACCAAAGTACGGAGCTTCGGTCCTCTTTCCAAAGCTGGTTTCTACCTGGCCTTCCAGGACTTGGGTGCCTGCATGTCTCTCATCTCTGCCAGGGTCTTTTTTAAAAAGTGTTCCACCACCATCGCCAACTTTGCAGTCTTCCCAGAGACAGCCACGGGTGCCGAGGCCACCTCACTAGTCATCGCTGCTGGAGCCTGCGTGCTAAATGCCGTGGAGGAATCAGTCCCTCTAAAGCTGTACTGTAATGGAGATGGAGAATGGATGGTACCCGTGGGAGCGTGCACCTGCATGCCGGGTTTTGAGCCGGCCAAGACAGACACTCAGTGCCAGGGTGAGTGTTTGGCTTTTTAAATCTAAAGTGGATTGTCGCCAAAGCTTTTGAGTGTTTGCTGGCAGATGCCACAATACAGATTATAAATCTGTATGGAAGAGATGCAGAGGTTACTTGCAGGTCAAATAGATTTTATTATGTTGTTTTAAGCAGTCACCAGCAATGCTAATTTTAAATCTGTGTTTTTTTTAACACATAAATGTCACTCTGAATTGCTCAACCCTACAATATTTCAATTTTTTGATATATATGTTCACATAAATTGGTAGCTTTTTAATCTGATATTCCTTAACACTTAATTAAGGTGTCTTTGATCATGTGACTTTTTTGCTATCATATATACAGTATATATATATATATATATATATATATAGTTGAAAAGAAGGAGTTGCAACCAAATATATATATATATATATATATATATATATATATATATATATATATATACTTTTCATATATACATATATATGTTTTATTATTTTTTTATGATGTTAAGGCCACCTTCAAGGCATTGGCAGTCTGATGAAGGCTTTGATGGTGAATGAAATGTCATGTATATTTTAATCAAATACATTTAAGGCTCTATTTTAATATTTTTTATATTAAATATATATATGTACCAAATATATCATGAACAAATATCTGTCCCCAAAATTATAGCTAAGGAAACACACACATGGTGGAGACTTTCCTTTGTACTGAGCTAATTATATTTTCTATCCCCTACCCCTTAACCTAACTCTCATTGAAACCGTTGTAGAATTTTAAGGTTTTAATGAAAAGATTATTAAGTATTTTTACTAAGCTGTTTTCCTCATTGGAACCATTTGCTAGACCCTAAAATATAGGTAATTTCAGATTTTATTGCCCTAGTGAGGACATTTGGTCCCCATTATATAGGGAAAACCTGGCCCATATAAACACACACATATAAACACACACATTTGTTTTTCTATCATGTTGGGACCTCTCCATAGACATCTATTTTTATATATAACTAATGACATTTTATGTCCCTTAAAGGGATAGTTCACCCAAAATTTTTAATTCTCACATCATTTACTCACACTCATGCCATCTCAGATGTGTGTGACTTACTTTCTTCTACTGAACATAAATAAAGATTTTTTTTTAAAGTATTTCAGCTCTGTAGGTCCATACAATGCAAGTGAATGGTGATCAGACCTTTGTAGCTCCAAATATCACAAAAATTAAACATAAAAAATAATCCTTATGTCTACAGTGTTTACATCCATATCTTCATATAATAGGGTGAGAAACAGATCAATATTTAAGTATTTTGTCACTCTAAATCTCCAATTTAACTTTCACTTTCAGATGTGAAAGTGAAACTAAACAGGCCCCACATGTGACTTTCAGATGTAAAAGTGAAAGTGGAGATGTGGAGTAAAAAAATTACTTAAATATTAAATATTTGTCTGTTTCTCACTCACTTATTATACCCCTTCTGAAGATATGGATTTAACCACTGGTTTCCTTTATGTGAGTTTTGGGGCCACAAAGGTCTGATCACCATTCAATTGAATTGTGAGCACCTACAGAGCTGAAACATTCTTCAAAAAAATCTTAATTTCTTTACTGCAGAGGAAAGACAGTCATACACATCTAGGATGGCATGAAGGTGAGTAAATGATGAGGAATTTTAATGTTTGGGCGAACTATACCTTTAACCCAAACCCTAAAACTATCCCTCACAGAAATCTTTTTGCATTCTTACATTGTCATGATTTTTTAGGATGTTTATTCTGCTGTTTTCCAATGACAGAGATTTCAGATTTTACTATCCTTGTGAGGACATTTGGTTGGCACACACACACACACACACACACACACACACACACACAGACACACACACCCCCAGACACACACACACACACACACACACACACACACACACTAAAATATGGTTAAAATGCAAATTCATCTACCAAACAAGCAGTGTTATAAAAAAAATATGAATCTAATTGATTTCAACATGCATTCTAGTGGGGAGTTTGCGATGAGTACTTGGGTTAAAAGGCCAAAAATACTAAGAGGATAAAAGCTTTTGTAGATGAATATAAAAAGGCCTTGATTTTGGAGCTTAGCAAGGCTAGTATTCCGTTGCATTAGGCAGAATCTGGAGTCTTGAGCATTATACAGTCTGAACAATGTGAGGATCCAACCATGCTGATCCACAGTCTCCAAACAGACCTTATCTGGGCTCAGCATAGAGGAGAGAGAGAATTTCAGTAATGGGTGGAGGACTGCAGTGGTGTCAGAGATAAAAGCTGCCAACAGAAGCAGCCCACAGCTTCCACTGACACATCTGATAGGGTCCTAACAGAGCGATATACCAGAGATGGATGGTGCTGCAGAAGGCGAGACGAATTCATAAACGCGGAGGGGAGAGTAATGGGGAAAATTAAAAGACAGACTACAGAGAGTGGGGAGGAGGGAAGGGAGTGTGAACAAATGATGAGGTGGACTCACAGTAATAAAATGCGAATTGGACGGGCCTCCTGGACTGTTCGCTGGGAAGGAGCTGGTGGACAGAGCGGAACTTCCTTTGAGAATGCCAGAATGTGGCAGCTCATTTGTTTCCATATGGTTGTTCAAGGTTAAGAGTCTGCCTTAAAGGACTGATAAACGACTCTCCTGGCGGCGCTAGAGCTGCGAGATGCACCGTGGCCAATGGAGAGAGTGTCTAATTTCCTTTATCACCTTCCAGCTGTAATCCGCAGGCCACCATGCCCCCACACACACACACACACACACATGCACAGGGAATCAGCAAAGCCCATTTCAGGGCTCAGCAATGAGGATTTTTTAGTTCTGCTGGCCCGATGGGGCCAATAGTTCATATTTGTACTTGTCGGCCAACATTTTCACTGAGCCACCAAAAAATGTATAAAAATATACAACAAAAAGAAAATAAATGTATTTTTACAAATATTTTTAAAGCCTATGTGCTAAAATTTCACATTTCATTATGACAAGTGGCTCAGCGGTTAAGGCTCTGGGTTACAGACCAGAAGGTCGGGGGTTCAAGCCCCAACACTATCAAGACAACACTGTCGTAGGTCCCTTGAGCAAGACCCTTGACCCTATCTGCTCCAGGGGTGCTGTATCATGGCTGACCCTGTACTCTGACCCCAGCTTAGCTGGGATATGTAAAAAAAAAAAATATATGCAAAAATTGTATATATGCAAAAATGCATGTATAATATGTGACAATAGATCAATTATATTATAAAGTTTAACCCCACACCCAAACCTAACCATGATTATAGAAGGAATATCTTAGTTTTTACTATGGAAGTAAGAACAGCCTTAAACTTTAACCTAAACTTAACCATTAATGTCCAAATACAAGATGTGAAATAAAAAGCACATTTTCTGAAGTAACCATGTCATTTTGTTTCGCTTCTGGGCTGGGCTTGAGTCTCCGTCTTCCAAGTTCAATGTCAGACACTCTATGAGGTGAGCTACTAATCACAGTAAGTGTGTAAATGTAGGTGGGTCTGCAAATCAAGCATTCAAATTTATAATTTTTCAAATTATACATTACAGTAAAAGTGTTTAGATATCATAACATAGCAGTACGTGAGTAATAGAGCACCTCTACCCTTACAAATAGTAGAGACTAAATGTTAATTTCACCAGGAAACTGTGGAGAAACATAGAACACGCATGTAAAATTTTACAAAATTGTATAGTAACGTTCAGTCTATGAGACTAGGTTGCATATTAGTCATTTGTATTGCATAAATAAATTTGAAATGAGTAACCAAAATAAATAACAAATGAATAAGTAAATTAAGGTTTTACATTTCTAAAAATATAAAAAAAAATATAGACAGTTTTAATAACTGCATGACTATAAATTCATAAACGCACCTTTGCTGGAAAACAATGGGATTTAATTCCAAACATTACTGACTGGTTACTTTCCAAGACTTTCACAAGACAATCTCCCAATTTCATTTCACAATACATCACTGGAAACAATGTTTAAGATTGCAAGGCATTTAAATCAGATGCACAATATCAACAAATATTTAATGACAATGCAGCAGTGGCCTAAAACACTCCCGCACTAGTCCCGGACAGTCTCGTCCATCCTTATTTTTGATCCCTGACTGTTAACATATACCTGTCTGGCTGGGCATGTTCTGACTTTCTCTCTGTGTGTTTCTAAGCTCTTCCTGTCTCTTCTCTCGCTCTGTCTCAATGTGGAACACCACGCGTGTTAAGTCAGGGAGCAGGGGCCACTCGCACAGATTTTCCACTGTATTAATATGTGTCATGGGAGGAATATTGAGGATTATTTTTTTCTCAGCTTGCTATCATTTGTCTTCAGTGTCATATGTAGCATTGATATAGTGGGGTATATACAGGGGGGGGGGGGGGGGGTGGAGATTGTTTACAGGGAGAAAAACATTAGAGCTTTGTGAAAGCAGCAGATTTGTCAGCCAGACTGTTACATCAGCCTTTTTCTTCAGACAGAAACTGACTCACTTTAATGCAGTATTATAACACATTTTGTCCCTAGTGGTGCTGTTAGCAAACTAACTTTATCTGAGCTTCGATGATTATTCTTGTTCAAAATGTTTTGAATCTTTATATTTTATGATTCTCATCTGGCGGATTGTGGCCTAAAAATCTGTTCTGGTAGGGTCACGGACAGCAGGGTTAAACAATGCTAAATGCTAATGCTAACATGCAAGAAGCATAGTTAAGATAACAAAATAAATAGGCTAATAATACTTTTAAAAGAGAGTATAAAACACTTCCCATACTGCATCTTTTGTTGTTGACGTCAAAATGCTGTGAATTCAATCAAATTGGTATTTTGGTGCAAATTCATCTGTCGCTTAGTAGAAGCTAGCCAAACTAGGCAGATGCTAACATGGGCAAGTTACATACCTCATTCTTGATAAACATGAACACAACTATGCAAGGTAAAATACGTGTTCACTAGCAGTAAGGATACATATTTAGATTTGTTTGTGCTAAATCAGGGGTTCAAAAGATGCCAGGTGGTGCCGAGACATATTTTTATCAGACATAATCATCAAATCTATCATCAAGTTCCTCTTTGCATTAAAACATTTATCTAGATTTGAAGTATATCAGTTGGTTCTCGTTTATACAGGTTTGTACACATTTGTACTGCAGATCATCTGATTCTGAAGTCTAGTGTCGCATCTGAAGTATCTGGTTTAGCAGCGTCAAATACCAGGCGGAGGCACAACCTCGGCTAATGCACCTGTATGACTCTGTAGGTGGATACGGCTCAATGAACAGAGCAGTGAGCACAAAGCTCTTAAAGCTCGACCTCTTAAATTTACAGCTTTGCGAGAATCAGTGAGAAGCAGAAACCATTTGAATTGGGCACAGAATTCTACATCACCACCCTTGAATTTACTATAGGAACACTGCCTGTACTTTAGGCAGAATTAGATTCATAATAATTATTATCATATCACTATTCAGCTCTATTAAATTTGTCATAGGCTACATTAGGGGAGTGAGGGAATATAATACATTTTTGATACAACTTTTAAATATTTATATTTCTTATTATTTTTTTTTTTACACGTGTTTAGAGTAGGTCTACTGTTTATAATATAAAAAATGCCTTAGTTTGTTTTATACAAATCATGTTACATCTACCCATATGGTAGTGAAGAAGATCCATGCTTCGTGCTTACTATGGTAAGGCAATTAAGTAGGGGGGCGTTCATCAAAATTGATTGAGAACTATTGTGATAAATTATTGGTTGCCAAAAGCATGAAACCATTTAAGAGACATTTAAAAACCAAACTTCTTCTATTTAGCCTATATCATGGTAGTAATTTAGTATATTGTTGGGCCTATTCAGTTTGCTGTATTTTTTATTTTATTTTTTGACATTTTTGTTTTCTTTTGTACGCTAAACATATTTTGGTAATGTGCTGGGTTGCCAATTCATGTCCAATATAACATTTGTGTCCTAATGCAAATTTGTTTGAAGACCTCTGCTTTGCTTAACTCAACTTTTTTCTTCTATGCCACCCTTTAGCATGCACCCCGGGGACCTTCAAATCCAAACAGGGTGATGGTTTGTGTGTGCCGTGCCCTCCCAACAGCCGGGCCAGCTCTAGGGCGTCCAATGTGTGTCCTTGTCAAAATGGCTACTATCGTGCTGACAGTGACTCACCTGACAACACCTGCACTAGTAAGTGATGTATCATCAGTGGCACTTGTTAAATCAGGACAGGAAATATGTTTTAGCACCACATTGTGCTAATTGTATGGTGAAAAGTTTCCTGCATTTGCCCTAAGGCAAACTTGACTGATGACACGGAAAAACAAGCAGATAAAAAGGTCATCATCGCTTTTGCCGGTTGTGCGCATCTAACACATAGAACACGCGATTACAACTAGTTAGCTTCAGGGCAGCTGAATCTTGACACATGGGTTTAATTGGAAATATCACATTAATTCATACGTAGATGCAATGTGTTGCACAAGCCTGTGATTGGACAACATTTTTGCATTGGTGGTCTTTTGTAACTCATTTTTCGAGAAGTCTGGATGTTTTTCATAATAATAATAAAAAAAGTAAGTTGTGCTGGAGGTAAAAAAATTACCTTTTTTTTTTTTTTTCTTTTTAAATAATTATAACTTAAGCTTCAAATTCCTTAGGCAGTTGTGCGTTGAAATTCCAGCCCCTAGTTTATATTATTTTACATCATGATTCACTGATGCAAAATTCATTGGGGAGAAAGTTGACCCTGACAAGTTAACACTTTGGACTTGCGTTCCCCATAAGTCATTTTTGGAACAAATATGCATGAAAAATTTAATAATTTACCAGTGACAGCCTGAATTTTTTAACCCTCCTGATTTTTTAATTAGTGTCAGATTACAGTGTGAGAATCAACGAAACTGTGGTAGTTAATAAAAAAAAGGGAGTCTAATGGATTTATTATTTATGATTAAACACAGTATTCTGCAGGATAAATGCTCGCATACATGTCGCAATTGAATAATGTAAGATTTTTTTGCTGCAGGACATCCAATTTGCCCTATTAAATTACTGGTAACACTTTTCCAGTAGCTTTTATTTGTTGAACAATGAACAATAATGTTAAAGCACTTATTAATCTTGCTTAATGTTAATTTCAGCATATACTAATACGTATTTTTAATGAAAAGAATCTTATTGTAAAATGCTACCAAATTATAGGACATGGGTGGATGATGATAATGTGTCCATGGATTTTTTTAATCAACATTTATTTTAGATGAAAACTTAAATGAACATATAAGAGAAAGCGTATATCTGGAGTTCCTTTTACTGCTCACCATTTCTTTTAAGCTTTTCACAATTTTTAAATACCTTTTTTCCATCGTTCATTTTAAATGGTAATGCGGTGTGGCAAACCCGTTTTTCTTTTAAGTACAAATATTCCATGTAGTCGTTCAAATAATATGAGATAAAAGCTGCATACATAGAAATAATAAAATAATTAGCAAAATGATGTTTACTTTTTTTATATGGAGTATGGCATGTTACACCACAGGACTTGCCACCGTTCTAACAGTATTTATTGTTAACTGCCCCATATCATGTTGCATTGGTCCATAAGTCTAACACTTTACCGTTGTGCCCTTAGCTGTTCCCTCAGCACCTTTAAACGTGATCTCCATTGTAAATGAGACTTCGGTGTCGCTAGAGTGGTCCGAGCCACGGGATCTGGGTGGGCGAGGTGACGTTGTGTACAATGTGGTGTGCAAAAAGTGCCTGCATGATGGTGGGTCCTGTGCCCGATGTGACGATAATGTGGAAGTGTCGCCACGGCGACTGGGTCTGGCAGAAAGGCAGGCAGCAGTGAGGAATCTACAGGCACATACTCATTACAGCTTTGAGATCCAGGCCGTCAACGGAGTTTCCTCCAAGAATCCATCCACGCCACACTACACCACAGTCAATATCACCACCAATCAAGCAGGTGAGAGATTAGTTGTGTTTGATAAGGCAAGCATCAATATTACTATTGCTCATACTTGGGGTTGTGGATTTAATCAAACCCCTAACCCTAAGTATTAAACATACATGCATAGCATGTCCCACACCATTTGTGCAACAAACATAAATGATATCTCAAATCACATGGCTTGTTCAGAGAAGGTGTACTATTACTTTTCTAGCAATCTGACAAACGATTTTCACCTGGCAGATGATAAAATGGGTGGAAAAATGCCATAGACTTACACTGAAGGAGAGACTCTAGCCATTTCTTTAGACCAAAATATCATAGAGATTCAGAGGTAGACTCTTTTAGTTTGGGCTAGTAAGCTACCACTCAGAACAACCTAGCATCACCCTAGTAACTACTTAACAATGTCCTTAGAACCTCTCAGAACACCCCAGCAACCGCTTAGCAACGCACAGTCAACCATAGCATTGTGGCAGTGATTTTTGCATAGGCAAGCATCACTGATTTGTTCATTAAAAATATATAAATATGTATTTTTTTCTGTTTAATTGTCTATGTTTCTATATATCTGACTATGCTTCTTTGAAAGCTTTATCATATAGTTTGTTGATCGTTTAATCGTTGATATTTGCATGTACTGTATCTCTGAATGTCATGCCAAATTCTTTGTTCCCCATAGAAATTTCCATCTGATCTTCTTCCATCTGATCTGTTCTCTAGAGTTCCATTTGCACCCTCAAATGATACTGAACCTTAAAGATGAATGAAATCAAACTGGGAGTTTTGTGTCTTTTAGTCCATGTCTAGTTGCTTTGAGGCCAACTATGTGCTAGCATACGTCTAAAAGTTAACAAAATGTTAGTTTAGCAAATATATAAGCATTTAAAATGTAAAAAAAAATAATGATGACTCATCTTGCACTCAGGGGCATGCCCATTTTTTGTCCAATCAATTGCTCTCTTGAATACCTCCCCCTTATAACGTAAACTGATTAGCAATAGCAAATAGCAAATCATGGTTCATGACTTTGTGATGTAAATTGAAGGCTATTGGCTGTTTTTTGGTCTTTGCCCTTCCCGCCCAACTTTTCATCAAGAAATATGTCAGCACAGGAAAGATAACTGCCAAGCCATTTCACAGGGTCTTTAAAGAATCTAACATTCCTGTAATAATGTTAATGATTTTTTTCTCTGTATATCCCTTTAACACCTCCAGCCCCGTCTGCAATCCCCGCCGTACACTTAATGCGGGCCACAGCTGGTACTCTCAGCCTCTCCTGGCTGCCCCCAGAGCGGCCCAATGGTGTGATCCTGGATTATGAGATCAAGTACCAGGAGAGGGTGAGGAACTGCTGTGCATCTAATTCAACACTGATTGAAGAACTCTTGAACCTGAGCCAGATAACATTACACCAGGCACCCAGCATGCCTTTAACTGGCTTGAGCTCAAAGTAGCTCTGGCTCTACTTAAAGTGGAAGACAAAGGCAGAACAGATGGCCTCTGGTCAAAACCCAATGGCTAATGCTAAAAGAATGGGGCTTAATTCCCCTATAGGATTTACTTACAGCCATGTGTTTGGATAAGTGTTTTAGCTCTTGTCTTTTTATATATAGTTTTGATCCGATAATTGCAGTGGAAACAGTGAACTAAAGATTCACTTTAAGCAATGAATAAGCTTGGAAGTGTCTAATTTGGGGAGTTAAGTGTTCGTGCTTGTTTTTTCTTAGGGAGAGTCATTTTCTCACACCGTCACTGCCCAGCACACTTCTGCCAAGGTGGAGGGTTTGAAGGCTGGCACAGTATATGCAGTGCAAATTCGTGCAAGGACGGTAGCCGGTTATGGACGCTACAGCATCCCACTGGACTTCAGTACAAGTCTCTATGGTAAAGACATACCCATTATGTTCTTTTTATTTCTGTTAATAAGATACTTGGTGGCCAAGCATATTTTCATGGGACAAACAATGTATATACAGTATACCTAACTAACAAACTTTTGTTCTGGATTCATTCTTTTTTTGCAACATTATTTTTGTGCAAGGATACAAGAAAAGGACTTTTACATGCATATTGTAGTCCCACGTCATAAATGGTGATTTCGACAAGAGATAAATATTTATAAAGGAAGAATTCATGTGAAAGTGCTGTAACAAAAGAACAGGCTTCACTTTTCTGCTTTTTAAACCTTAAAGCATGTGACCTTGTTTACATCCATTGTAAGAGCGTTATTGTAACCATGATTTTTCAGGGATGAGTCAAAATTATTTTCTGTGGTAATGGATACCATGCCTTAAATGTAGAGCTTAGCTTGCATTGATTTTGGATCATTGCTCTAACTGTGTCTCAAAGTATAGCTTTGTATATTTGCTCTTATTGGTATGCTGGTGTATGAAATGAATGTGATTTGTGTGACAGATGACCCAGAGCGGTCAGTACAAGATCTGCTGCCTCTCATTGTGGGTTCAGCCTCAGCTGGATTTGTGGTCATCCTCGCCATGGGGGTGATCGCTGTCGTTTGCCTCAGGTAAATATGATTGTTGAAAACATTATCCGTACATGCAATGGTTAAAGTGGGATTTGGCAGGTGGGGGAACTCTCAACTTTTGTGTAGGTGCAACGGGGAAAAATGACTCATCATGGGACAACATATTGAGTATCGTGGTATAGCAATACTTTTTGGGACAAGAGTGTTATATTAAATTCACAAAAATATTTATTGTCCAATTCATTATGAAAACATCACATAACAACAATGCTTGGTAGACTTCATAGGCTATTCATTGCCTGATTAAAAAAATTAATCTTAAAAACAATGACTTAGGCTATCAGCTAGTCCTTCATGGTAATTTTCTTCCTGTTCTGTTTAGGCAGAATTTCCAGACCAATCCTTACCCTTGGAAATAATCAGTGGTCCTTCGTTTGCATCCTCTCTTATTTTCATCCTCCTCCATCTTTAAGAATCAAGTTATGAAGAAATTAACCAATGTGTTTTCCAATTAGAATTCATGGACATTTTTGTCTCTGTCAATAGTGACAAGCTGGAGTGCTAGCCAAGTACCTTGCAGTTAACCTAACGTTTGTCATTGACTAGCAGATGAACAGCTAGCTGCTAGAGCCATACTGCCCTGCAAATAGTCTAACTCAGAGCCTTGTTGTTTCTTTAAGTGGTGTTTGTTGCCCTGTTTAAATTATGGAAATTTGACATTAGCCTACTTCACCTTCGAGTTTTAACTCCACTCCAACATCCACTTGCTCTGGCTAGAACAGCAGCTGTAAACACAACGACTTTGTCTGCATGCGTAAACCGGCGTAGATGGACTCAAATCAGACAGGAGAACCGTGACTGAGAACATAACGTTGGGAAGCTTGTTTGTGACGGTGGGGCCAGGGGGTGATATTACGTTTTGATTTGATGCGGAAGGACTCATTCAGAAGGAGCGCCAGGCTGGCTGCAATTTGACGGTGTACACAATTTTGTTTTTAACAATAGCCTACCATCGCGCTATCATTGATATTAGTGAATCTATTTATTTATTAATTTATATGAGGTGTCGGAACGCAGTTCCGGAGCGTTCCGGCCCACTTTAACCCCTGCGTACATGGATGAATTGCAGTTTGCAACCTATTTTACTTCTGCGATATAACATATTTTGAGAGAAACGGAACATTCAACAAAAAATGTAGGGCGAGACTTGAGTTTATTAATCAAGAACTGATTGAGAAGTGGACGTTATATACCAGAATCGAGATAGGTGGTTGGAGGGGAGGGGTTGAAGAAGTAATTATTTGTGATGTCGGACAAAAAGTAATATATTTATTGCCCGATAACTGCGAAAATTCAAAATATTATTATTGCACCGATAGTGGTAATTTATTTCTCTTTTACATGTCATTAGCGCACATCTGTAATATACTGTATGTCAAACTCCTTGCAGCATATTTCACAAAAAGTCAAATATGGGTTATTAGTATTAGTCAACATTGAGCAGTAAATTATTGGTATCGGCCCAGAAATCCCATATTGGTGCATCCCTAATAATGGGAAAACATACATTAAGAAACTAAATAGGGTACATTTTGATTTCATGTTGGCTACAGATGACATGTGTAATAGTTTCAATGTTAAAATACTTTCTTTTAAGCCATTCGTAGGTTGATTTCCCTGAGAAGTGTAAACACTGTGGCCCTATCAAAACATTCCTCTGTATGAGTTTAACGAAAAGCATGAGAGTGGTTGTGACTATTTGTTTGGCCAAACAATGGAACATGGTCGGAATGTTCGAGAAACGTGTTTTAAAAATTCATAATTTTCGCAGTTCTGTTTGGTGCTGCTAGGCCACATCCACACTAATAAGTTTTCTTTTGCATGTATGAGTTCTCAAGTGAAAACGGATTTAGTGTGGATATGGGCCTAGTGGTGCAGAAATAACACATGGCACCTTGAACATTTGAATGCCTTAGCAAATGGCAATGTTAATTGTTTGTCATTTCAACGCTTTAGTAGTGTCAAGCAAGCTCTATGGGACAACAACAAAATTAGATCAAATAGGACACACAAAAAATACTTCAAAGTGTCTAACTCTGGATATTTATGAGAGTGTCACAAGATGCTCATTTGAGGCCAGTTCGACCCACATTAGAGTGAACGCTGGGACATTGCCAATCACTCCAGGGAAGGCAGACTGCCACTGTGTCCATTTGACACATTCTTCTTGACTGTGACCGCCTTGTTGGGCCAAGCGTCCCATCCCCTCTGCTTCAGCTCTTTCTTCTCTTTCATTCATGCTCACTACACTAGTATCCTAATGTGTTATTGTGTGAGGGCTGAAGCTTTATACTTTCCCTCTGGCATTTAAATTGGAGATGAGATGCTAATTAGCAGCAGGCGTCATTGATAGCACAGGTCATGAGACAAAAGGAATCCACAGATGGTGAATTCCAATAGGCCCCTTTGGCCCCTGATTCCTTTCAAACGCACTACTTATGCAGAGCTAGTGAAACAAAGAGATCTTAATGAGAAGGCTGAGATTTAAATAAACTGTTCACTGTCTAGAGATACATGATGCTGAAGCACAGATTTGCATGTATGTTTTGTGGCTGGTTAGTTGTTCTCTGCTTAAGGATTTAACCAGTGATTTGGTTTTAATTGACTAAATGTTTCTAGAGTGTAACCTACCAGGTAATGAAGCAATTCTGGTTAGAGACGATGACAAGACCAACCTGGTCTCAAAGTGAAAACTTGACTAAATACATTTTTGCAAAACTTGTTACAAGTGTGTCCAGGTACAATTTCTTGCAGTTTCCAGGTGAAATGAACACTAGAGGTGCTACATTGAAAAACAATGCAAGGTAGCTTAATTGATAGGGTGCTGAACTTAGAGTTGGAGAACCGCAGTTCAAATCTAGCCTTGAATTCAAAATGACACGTGACATAACAGAGTCTTAGAAGTGGCACAAAATGAGGCGGTTGCTCAGAAAATATGCTTTTTCATTTCGCTTCTATATTTTAAAACACTAATGGTTGGATTTTGCCATTGATAAAATAAGGAAAAATTTCTTCTCATATATGTTTAAAAACATTAACAGTTAAGTTTAGCTGTTGATTTGGTAAGGATGTTTTTTTTTAAACATCTCTTTTATATTTTAAAACATTATTGGTTAGGTGCAGGCAAAAGTTTTTGGCTAGGTTTTAAAAAAAATATTTTTAAAACCGAGTCTGAATACGACACTATTTTACTTGCTTTTGGCTTCCCCACCTGGTCATTTCACTGGAAACCTGCAATCAAACATCAAGGTTACTGTCATAACCTCCGTTCCCTTGGGAACGAGAGATTGTGTCGATGTAGTGACACTAGGGGTCACTCTTGAGAGCCCCGAACACCCACCATTCTTTGAGAAAAGACCAATAAGAATTGACGAGTGAAATTTGCCTGCCACTCCCCCGGACATACAGGTATAAAAGGAGCTGGAATGCCCACTCCATTCAGGTTTTAGTGCTGAGGAGCTGAGACAAGGTCCGGACATATCAGCGGCTAGTACAGTGTTGTGGCAAGAGGGACACAATGTCTCGTTCACTCCATCAGGTCACTCACTCAACGTTGTGTCGATGTAGTGACACTAGTGGTCCCTATAGAAAAAAGGCACAACAGCTGAACCATGTTACATGAACTGCTGATGCAGGTGCAAGCAAGCTGCAGCATGCATTAAAGCAGGAGCATCAATCTGCATGTAACCTCTCCCAATGCCCCAAAA
This sequence comes from Moxostoma hubbsi, assembly GCA_032164185.1. Lineage (NCBI taxonomy): Eukaryota > Metazoa > Chordata > Actinopteri > Cypriniformes > Catostomidae > Moxostoma > Moxostoma hubbsi. The sequence continues at coordinate 9,702,795 of JAVLUX010000004.1, read as the reverse complement.
GACGTCATGTAGTTTCCCACATCCCTGTGGGGGGGAAGCAACGTAACTAGCATGGGATCAGGCTGTGCCACCCGCTGCCTTTTCTCTCTATGTTTTCTCTCCAGAGAGTATTCGATTCGGCTGGGGCCAGTTAATGCGATTGTACGTGCCGCGGAAGGTGTTCTTTTCCTTTCCAATTTTTTCAGGGAGACCCCACGGAGGCCACACCCTGCTCAGAAGGGAGGTTACCATGTGGCGATACGTCATGTGGGCTCAAGAGTCACACATGGAAGAGGCATGGTCAGTGCTCAATTTGCAAATTACGAGGTCCCAGAACATTTGTGAAATCACATTAGTTTTATTACAGTGTGCACTTGACAAACAAACCAAAAACAGAATAAACAATGTAATCAACACAAGCAATGCCACAGTAAAGTTAATTTTAGATGTTTAAGATACCATAAAACAGACATTGCTTTCCCCTCTGTCTTTCTATTTCGTGCTTTGGTCTGGTGTCTTTTCATTCCTATGTCCTTTTGATTTCCATGATCTCGCGTATGGAATGGAGATAGTGGGGGTCCAACAAGGCATAGAAATAGAAGCGATGAAATTGTGGAGTGTCGGCATTGCATATTAAGTTCTTTTGAGAAAAACCCCTCTCACACTCTACACTTGAAATCGGAACAGTGTTGACCGCAATCGAAAAGTCTTTTAATACCACTGGGATGAGCTCACCACCATTCTCTCGATATTCCCTCAAAACCCGAATCGAGAGCTGTCAATGCCAAACTGCTGATGACTCAGCTGTTTTGTGGTATCTATAATTACTGTGGCCTGTTTGGTTTCAGACGTTGGGCCGTCTAAAATAATCCAGTAAATTAAGATCATTCTACACCCCACCAATTACAGAAGAGAGGACATTTATTACCATGAAAATAGGAATAGTTATAGCGGTAAAATGTAATCGATCACCTGCTCGCAGGCCCTGAAAGAAACGTTATGCTGGCCGTGAGGTGGGCTGGTCTCATTCAAACTAGCATGCTGGGGAATGAGAGGTCCACGGGGAATTACCCGGTGAGACCACACCCATTTAACTCCTCAAATCGCCTGTATCATGGGTAGAAGAAGGCACAGCGTGTGTGGCGGCTAGAGTGGCTTTCCCCCGGAAGAAGAAAAGCCTTGACCGCAACGTTACCATGGTCATATTCTCGCAATGAGAACATGAACCATCCACAAATGCTGCCTCATTGTGATCGCTGCCCAGACACAGGAGGCAGCGCCCGTGGCCATCGGAAGCGGAGAGATAACGACCGCATCCAGGAATCACACAAAGACGGAAAGGCATCTTTATAAAGACGTGTCTTTAAAAAGACTTTCAACGTCAATGTGTGCTAATAGCGAAAATATACACTTTTAGCTCTGTCGAAGCGCTCAGAGGCAGAATCTGCACTCGACATGCAGAAAGAGTGAAAGCTGCTGGAAATGCGCCTTATATCCAACAGCATAAGCTTCTTAAGAGGTGAATGGAACAGCAGTGGTATTTCGCTCGCTGATAGTACAACCGCTTGACTCCTAAGACAAAATCCTGAATGGAGTGGGTATTCCAGCTCCTTTTATACACGTATGTCCGGGGGAGTGGCATGCAAATTCCACTTACCAATTCTCACAAGCCTTTTCTCAAAGAATGGGAGGTGTTCGGGGCCCTCAAGAGTGGCCCTTAGTGTCACCACAGAGTGACAGAAGGGAAATGTGATATACTGCACGTAAATTTTGAATTGCAAAAATGTTCTCATATTCACTTAAATTTCATGAGACCACGATTGACAGGACAGTCTCGACAGTTGATCTTTCATGTTTGTTGTTGTGGTGAATGAACGTTGAATCCTGTTTGTGCCTGTTTGTGTTATATATATATATATATATATATATATATATATATATATATATATATATATATATATATATATATATATATATATATAAACAGTCCAAAAAAAATATTCACACAAACTCTATGTAGTCACCCAAAGTTTGTTTAAGTTAAGTTTCTGATTAAACTTTACGTTGACTGTTCAGCCGGTTCCCGCCTCCTCCTCCTTTGAACTGCTACACAAACATAATATAAATTATTAAATAGAAAATAAAAAACCTCAAATAATATTTAGTTTGATCTCAATTTGGCAAGCACCTTCTTTTACTGACATTTTGCTAACTATTGGCAGAAAACTCAACCACTCAAATATTCTTTTACACAAGTTGTTTTGCCTGCACTCAATGTTAAGTCTTAAGCCAGACTCTCAATATGAGTATTATTTGCTTACAGACGGCAACGTACTGGCTCAGAGTTGGAGTATACTGAGAAACTGCAGCAGTACGGTGAGTATAACAGCTCTATATTTGACAAAATACAGACAACCATCATCAGAACAGCAGAAATTACTTAAATTATATGTTGATGCAATGATAGCTATAACATTGATTGTGCATTTTGTTATGTAGTAAACGTGCTTTGACATATTGAATCGTGTAATTCATGTAACAGGTAATTTTTTTGCATTTGGATCGGGATATTTCAGCCCATTCAATTTCATTATTAAACACATAGAATAATTACAAATTATTACATTATAAAAAAAATACAATTATCAATTTAACATTAACAATATAAATTCTTTACATTCTTTTCATTTACAGTGTCCCCAGGAGTAAAAGTGTATATCGACCCTTTCACATATGAAGACCCGAATGAGGCGGTTCATGAGTTTGCCCGAGAGATTGACATCTCATGTGTGAAGATAGAGGAAGTTATTGGAGCAGGTAAATCACACATCTCAATATTAAGATGAATTACAGCTAAATCAGACTTTTCTGATCATTTAACTGTATGAACAATTTACTAAAACTATTAACACCTTACAATAAGGTTGTATTAATTAACATAAGTTAACATGATCGTCTAGGTTACGGATGTAACCTCTGTTCCCTGATGGAGGGAATGAGACGTTGTGTCGAAGAAGTGACACTAGGGGTCTCTCTTGAGCACCGAATATGCCTCTGATCTATGAGAAAAGGCCAATGAGAAGTTGGCAGAGAGTATTTGCATACCCCGCCCCCAGACATATGGGTATAAAGGCGGGGAAATACGTCTGTTTCAATCAGGTTTTTTCTCAGGAGCCGGAAATGGTCTGGCCACAAGAGTGGCTCGGCTCAGCGACGTGGCCGGGAGGACACAACGTCTCGTTCCCTCCATCAGGGAACAGAGGTTACATACATAACCTAGACGTTCCCTGTCTGCCGCTCACTTCGACGTTGTGTCGAAGAAGCGACACTAGGTGTCCAATTTAAATCACGCCATGCGCTGAGCCGTGTATGTGTACTGCTGACACAGGAGCAGACAGGTATTTTACGTGCAAAGGCGACCAGCTGTGTCAGACTGCATGCACCCTTCCCCAATGTCCCAAAAAAAGTCGGCAGAATCCTTCTGGTTACCCTAGACAGGGGAACAAGTCGACGCTTGCCAACCTGGGAACGGGCCGAGCCTGGCTGGGCCTCTTTTCTCTCTATGTTTCTCCGCATAGAGCAAGAACGGCCGAGGCCCTTACACACATCGAGGTAAGGGGGTTTTATCCGGTTTCCTATTCTTTCAGGGGGAAAAGACCCTGCGGAGGCCACACCTGCCTGAAAGGGGGAGGTAAAGGTGGCGAATACATCACATGGGTTTTTAGGCGGCATGTGGAACGTGGCGCAGTGGTAGATCCAGCCTCAAGGAGGGGGGAGTTGCTACAACACGGCAACCAGAGGGCAGCTGGAAATGAGGGAGACGCGGGTCAACTTCGTAAGGGGACCATACCGCGGAAGATACACACATGGAGCACCAATTCCAGTACAGGGTTGATTAAGTACCCACAGTGGATTGGGTCGGCGAATTCCTCCGCTGACGTGCGGATCCACAGGGCAAGGGAGGAATCATCCAGGGATTCGAATAAGTGGGATCTCCTGGGAGAGAAAGCGCACAATTTTACCTCGGCCGAGGGAAAGGGCGCTAGGCACAAGCGGTCCACCCGGTCAATCCGTCAGCGTGTTACCGAGTTCTACCGGCTCGGACCTGGGAAAACACAGGACAAAACTGACTCTACCCTGAGATTGTAAGATCTCGCAAGAATGTTTGGTGTTGCCTAACCCGCTGCTCTGCATATGTCTGCCAGGGAGATGCCTCTGACAAGTGCCCATGAGGATGCAAGACTCCTTGTTGAGCCTGCTCGGACCTGTAAGGGGAGGGGCACGGCCTGGGTATGATAAGCCAATGTACTGGTGTCAACTAACCAGTGGGAAGGCCTCTGTTTGGAGACAGTGTTCCCTTTCCGCTGTCCACCAAGGCAGACAAAGAGCTGCTCAGAACATCTAGAGCTCTGCATGCGGTCCAAGTAGGTATGCAAAGCACATACCAGACACAGCAACGAAAGGGCTGGGCCTGCCTCCTCCCGGGGCAGCTTCGCTTGCAGGTTCACTACCTGGTCTCTAAAGGGCGTAGAAGGAACCTTGGGTATGTAGCCCAGTCGCGGTCTTAGGATCACATATGTGTCTGCCGGATCGAACTCCAGGCAAGTGTCGCTAACAGAGAATGCTTGCAGGTGCGTCTGCCCCAAGAGGAGCCTCTGTTCGGGCAGACAAGAGCGGTCAGTGGGAGGTCTCTCGGGAGGCAAACGGGTCTACCTGGGCCTTGCCGAACCGTTCCCAAATCAGCTGGATCGACTGGGGGTGAAGCCTCCACTCTCCACTGGGCAAGCGTTGTCATGACAGCACGTCCGCTACCACATTGAGGTTGCCGGGGATGTGAGTGGCACACAGCGACTTGAGGAGGAGACGACAGGCGAGTGGTGTCTGCTTCCTGCGTTGTGCTCGACGCTGGGGCTGAGAGATGGGCCCGGGTTGAGGTAGAGCAGGGTGTTTCTTAGCTGCAGGAAGACACCCTCAGTGGGCAGACGGGGCATGGACTTGCAGGAGGGCCATGGCGTGCAGAAGGAGCATGTCCGGCGGCGCTGTAGGCTTTGGCGGTCAATGAAGACGTCATCCTACAGGCCTTGGAGGGGAGCACAGGGCGACCCCACCAGGTGGTAGGGTTTCTGCGAGCCGCGACCGTAACGTTGCCATGGTCATGCTCTCGCAGTGAGAACATGAACCATCCACAAACGCTGCCTCGTTGTGATCGCTGCCCAGACATACGAGACAGCGCCTGTGGCCTTCTGAAGCGGAGAGCACTCTACAGCATCCAGGAACTACACAGGGGCGGAATGGCATCTTTATAATGACGCGTCCTGAAAAGGACGTTCAACGCCAAAGTGTAAATTCTCTTTTAGAGGAAAATACGCTTTTATAGACAAAATCACTCTTTTAATAAACTCTTTTAGCTTTCTGCGCTGGAGAAAAGCCGCTGAATTGCGCCGTAGATCCAACAGCAGACAGAGCGTCAGAGGAACAAAGGCAGGAACAGGTGTGTGACTCACAGCTGACTGCATACACAACCATTGGCTCCAAAGAAAATTTCTGAATGAAACAGACGTTTTTCCCCGCCTTTATACCCGCATGTCCGGGGGCGGGGTATGTAAATACTGTCTGCCAACTTCTCATTGGTCTTTTTTCATAGATCAGAGGCATATTCGGTGCTCAAGAGAGACCCCTAGTCTCGCTTCTTCGACACAACATCGAAGTGAGCGACAGACGTGGAACTAGCAATGAACAGTACTTACTTTCAGCATTTATTTATCTTGGTTAAAGGGATAGTTCACCCAAAAATTTTAATTCTCTCAACATTACTCACCCTCATGCCATCCCAGATGTGAAAAAAACTAATAAAGATTTTTATAGATTTTTATAAATATTTCAGCTCTGCAGGTCCATACAATGAAAATCCATATCTTCAGAAGCGATATAATAGGTGTGGGTGAGAAACAGATCAAAATGTAGGTCCGTTTTTTACTCTAAATCTCCACTTTCAGTTTTACATCTGAAAGTCACATGTGGTGCCTGTTTACTTTTACTTTCACATCTGATTTAGAGTAAAAAAAATGACAAAAAAAATTGTTCCTTTTCTCACCACACCTATTATATAACTTCTGAAGATATGGATTTAACCACTCAAGTCATGTTTGCTTTGTGTGAGCTTTGGGGCTACAAAGCTCTGATCACCATTCACTTGTATTATATGGACCAATAGAGCTGAAATATTCTTCTAAAAATTCTCATTTGTGTTCTGCTGAAGAAAGAAAGTCATACACATCTGGGATGGCAGGAGGGTGAGTAATGATGAGAGAATTTTAATGTTTGGGTGAGCTATCCCGTTGATGTTTATTTTAACACATACCAATACATTTTTAAAATAAAAAACTGTATATGTTAAAGCACTTTTCCTGGTTCAATTTAAGCTCAATCGGCATAGTGGCATAGTGTTGATTACCTCAAATTAATTTCGACTCATCTCTCCTTTTCTTTAAAAAAATTGAGGTTCCAGTGATGCACTTACAATGGAAGCCAATTTTTTTTAACGTTAATATACTTACTGTTTTAAAAGTATAGCAACAAGACAAAGGATATGAATGTATAAATGATTTGTGTGATAAAATCACTTACCTTTTCTGTGTAAAGTTATAGACAATTTTACAACTTTGTTACAAGGATGATGTAATGTCAACTAGGGCTGAAACGGTTAGGCGACGTTATCGACAACATCGACAATAAGAAATTGTCAACAAATATTTTCATTGTCGAATAGTCGTTTGATCGCATTTAATGTTATATGTGATCACATTAAATTCTAATTATGATGCGCGAGAGCGTTCTCTTTCGCCATCCCATCATTAATTTTCAATAAATGCCAGTAGATGCAGGAATAGAAAGACAAGACACAAGCATGTAGTTAAGTCAAGTTTTACCGCAAGCTTATCTCAATAATAAGAGCGTAAAAACAGAAAGCAAAAGTAACCTTCGCACTGGAGGTTGAACATTACCAAGTGCTGCTAGATTTTTAAATATGTTTTTTTTTTAATATTCTTTCTGGTTATATCAGAAATAACAATTTTCCCTCATTTCAATAGTGTTTAAAACTGCTTAACACATGGCGAATTATTGCATTAAGGTCCGTTAACAGGTATTTTGCCTGTGATAGAGCGTTAGTGGAGCACTCTTGGAGGGGGAGAAAACAACGACGCTCCAATATTTTAAAAACTCGCTCCTCGCACCAGGCAAAACCATGCCGCACCACTCCTCGCTCCGCTCCCACTCCACTCTGCTCACATAATCTGTCCCGGTCTAAGGAGGAGAGATTGAAACTGCACCCGGCTGAAGGACACTCTGTCACGGGACGTTCATCCCTCAAGCGTACACACACTTAATGCAGCTAGATTATAACGTGCTAGCTCGCGACGTGATTATTGATTGAATCATATGTCACCATGTATTTCTTATTGTGAAGAAAATTGGCAATACGCAGCTTTATTAATAAGTGAGAGGTTTTTTTTTTTGTGAGTTAAAGATGGATTGAAGTGAATAGAAATGTGAGAGAGGAAGTCTTTACCCCATTATACACTGCAACAAATACATTTATAATTTGTTTTGGTTTGTTTTGCAATAAAAAATATCTAAAACTCCTTTAAAACAATGTTAATTTATTTTAGCAGCTATACTGCACAATATTTTTTTTTTTTACCTGAGAATGTTGAATATAATATTAAAAATGCTAATATTTTAAAATATCAAAAAATCCTGTAAAGAAGATGCAGCATATAAGATATTTAGACTTGCTTTTAGAGAACAGATCTTGAATATAAATATATTCTGAATATATACAGAATTATAACCAAGTGAAAAAATACACTTATATATAAAATACACTTATATTTGAGATACATTCTCTTAAATCAAGTCTAAATACCTTATATGTTGCTTCTCAAGTAAATGTATCTTGTTTTAAGGATTTTAAGACACTTTTAAATGGAAAACAAGACAAAAAAATTAATAACAATAGTTGCAATAATCGCAGAATAGTCTAATAATTGTTATAACAATCGTTAGATTAATCAATTATCAAAATAATCGTTAGTTGCAGCCCTAATATCAACAAACCCTAAAATGACTGTAAAAATTTGGATTTAAGCAACTTTACAGCTCAAATATGAAATTAGTTTTTACAGAATAATGAATGTAAGTGCTTCACACAGTGTTTTATAAAATTTCAACTTCAAAAATTTTACATTGGCCATTAAAATTTAAACCCTCCAAACATTGGCCACATTCACTTTCATTCTAAGTATCTTAGTGTAACCTCGATTTTTGCGTTTTTTAAAGAAGAGGAGGAATGAGTCTAAATTAATTTTTGTAGTAATCAACATTATTCCACAAATTCTGTCGATTGAGCTCAAATTTTATTGAACCTGGAACATTCCTTGAACATCAGTTTATGCAATATGAACTTTATAATTAACAATTGTACCTCCATGAATTAAAAAAAAAATTATAAATGCTATAAAAATATAATTTTCATTGTTACTTCATTGTTATACCCAACGCGTTAACTAATGATTACAAATAGAACCTTATTGTACAGTGTTATCTCGTTTCACAAACCAAATGCACATAATTATTTTGATTTGTATAATTGTCTTTCCTAGCCTCCCTTGGATGAACTGTTTTAAGAATTAAAATGTGTATAATCATGGCATTTATAAAAATAGCAAAAACAATGTGTTTATAATAAACTACACTAAAAGGAAATAAAGTAGAGAGATCTTTCTATAACTAACCGTATGCATGCTGCTTGCTGCCTTTTTGTGTTTCTTTTATCATTTTATCCCTGTGCTTGGTCACTCCCTTGTTTTACGATCTCAATCACTTCTCTCCACTTCTTTTTAAACATTAACATCCTTTTCATCAGAGTCCAGACCCAAAACTCCCAAAGCCCTTAAATTTCTCTCTCCTCCCTCTCCACAATCTGCTCCTAAACGTCTCTCTCGTCCTCTGTCTCCATCCGTACCCTGTCTATTCAAACCCTAAACTGTTGCCATCCATTCTTAAGCACTTTCCTTATTCTTTGCGGTTTTATCCTAAACTCAAACCAATAATCCCCCCTCTCCCTCACTCTCCTTCCTCAACCCCCCACTCCCTCTCCCCGTATTTCTCTCTGTTATGTTTATTCAGGAGAGTTTGGGGAGGTGTGTCGTGGGAGACTGAAGCAGCCTGGCAGAAAGGAGGTTACAGTGGCCATCAAGACGCTGAAGGCGGGCTACACTGAGCACCAAAGGCGGGACTTCCTGAGCGAGGCCAGTATCATGGGCCAGTTTGACCATCCCAATGTGATTCACTTGGAGGGAGTTCTGACCAGGAGTTGCCCGGTGCTTATTGTCACGGAGTTCATGGAGAATGGAGCTCTGGACTCCTTCCTTAGAGTAAGCTTGAGATCATCTTTGATAACAATACAGATTTCTTACATTGTGCAAAAAATACAGGACACAACAACAAGGATTGTTTTCACTTGCCCCTCCGCAAGTCATTTATTTTTATTTTTTTATTTAGAAACACATTTGTATGTGTTTAAGAAATAAAAAAATTGTTTTCATTTACCTTTCTTTACCTTAATAAAAAATACATCAAATAATGTATTAGGTTTACAATTTAATCAACCCATTCTAACAAAAATATCAAAAGGTATTATCAAAATAATTTAAATTATTAATATCAAATAAAGAACAAATAAATACAATGATCTAAATATTTGAATGTGTTAATGAAACATCTGTATATTTTTTTATATTTATGTTTTTATTATAATAAAACAATACAATACATATTTTATTAGGTTTTTAATTTGCAATAACAGCTGTAAATTATACAGCTAGAATGTAGCTCCATGATACCATGATTAATTCATACTTTTGCTATACTATAGTGCAAAACGTGTTGTATATAATTTTTGTTAATAATTTGTTTATAATTTAATGAACCCATTCTAACTGGCACTTACAATATTATCAAAAGCCATTCTCACAATTAATCTTAATCAATTAAAAAATTAAATAAACAAATAAAATTAGCAACACATTTGTATTCGTTTCTGAAAAATACTTCTATGTGTTTTATTTACTTCTTTAAAATAAATAATTTTAATACAACAAATCATTTATTCGTTTTGTAATATGCAATAAAAGCTGGAACTTATACAGTAATAGTGTATCTCCTATTAATTCATACACATACTATTTATGGCATACACTGCTAAATATTTTGGTTCATAATTTATTTATATTTTAATAAATCCATTCTAACTGATGCTACCAAAATTGCCCAATTAAAAAAAAAAAAAACGCCATGAACATGCAATCTAGCCAGCTAGATAACAATATCTTGGTAAAATATTTCAGCATAATCAGCATAATTTCCAATAACAATGTTAAAGACTAAACGCCAATAAGTTTGCAGGACATAAAAACAGATGTACTGATCAAAGTAGCATCTGTCTGATTCCTCAACTGCCCTGAAACTCTCTCACACTGGCCATCCTTATTGTTGAGCCCTGTTGTGAATACAAAGGTCTAGCTAAATGTTTAACAAAAGTCAGTTCCCCTTGCTTTGAATACATCTGTGGCCAGCCTCCAATAAGGAAGAACGGATGGGTAACTTAATAACCCATCAGCATAAAACAATTATTCATGGTACTTTAGAGAGGACCTTGCTTCACATTCAGCTTGTGTCAGCATGTGGCTTCTCTAAAACATTAAAATACCAAGATAACCTCCGAAAATTCTTGTGAGATCTTGTATAATCCCTCATCTGAGCTTCTACGATGCTATTCAGTAAACAGTGTGCACCACAGAACCTTAACCTATCTATGCACTCAGTAAGAAATAATCTAATGCATAACACTGAGACTTTAGACATCCAGAGGTGAAGAGGTCTCGCTCTCTCTGACCATCAGATAGATTAGTCAACCTAGAGCCCACCCCCTCTTCTTCCTACGGCATGGCTTGTTCTCAAATCATGGGACACAAGGGACACAAGCACACTCGTTTCCACACATCCACATAAACACACTCCTAAAAATATCTATATGCACAGTCTTTGGAATGAGTCATCTTCAAAACCTAAAAAAAAAAAAAACAGCATCAGCATCAAAATCTTGTACCAGGATGTTTATCTTCATTGGAGACGTACCAAGTGAGAATGACTGCTGATGTGTTGATGTTCCATCTTGCTTAGAGGTTTAACCATCAATCGCATGCTATTTGTGAGCACAAGACGTGTGAATTTCCCCTTAGAGGATACTTGAGCACCAATACTTGGACTGTTGTGTGCAGCCCTTGTGCTGTTAATAATGTTTGTACTTTAGACTTTCTTTATTCAGAATATGAAAATGAAAACATCTGGCTTTGATATTTCATGTGAAGTATGTAATTGAATAATGCTTTAAAGTATGCCGTGCTATTGCAAAAAGGAAATTCCTCTATGGAGATTGTGTGGCGACTCTTCTTCATTGCTTTGGCATCCTGTTACTCTGAAGAAGATTATAGACTGCTGCAAGTAGAATTAGTGAAACTCTGTCAAAGTCAGGCTGATTAGAATGTGTAGAGCCGGTGTAGTGTCGTGTTTACATCAGTTAATATCGCTCTTATTTCTATTGTACACTTCCCTTTCAGTTGAATGATGGCAGGTTCACCGTCACACAGCTGGTGGGCATGTTAAGGGGGATCGCGGCCGGCATGAAGTATCTGTCTGACTTGAACTACGTCCATCGCGACCTGGCTGCCCGGAACGTGCTCGTCAACAGCAACCTGGTGTGCAAAGTGTCAGATTTCGGCCTCTCTCGCTTTTTGGACGATAACTCAGCGGACCCAACCTACACAAGCTCACTAGTGAGTTCAGATAAGGCCTTGCATGTTTTTTGTTGTTTGTGCAAGCATGAATGATGCTATTTAATTGCTCAAATTGTGAATTATTTGTCATTTGTTGGAGGTTCGTTTCTACTTATATTATTGGGGGCAGATTCTTGCTCTGAGTGCCATAGGTTGAAATTAATATAAACACAAACATGCTACCTGATAGAACCATAGGTACACTAAAGTCCGGGCCAGTTCCCAGGGGGCCTTGACTACCAGGGGCCCGTGGGGGCTCTGGGCTATATGGTCTGGCAGCCCATCAACTTTGAAAACAAATGTTTATATATGCCTGAATATGTAGCCCCCACAGCTGTCAGCTTATACAAGCCCCCCCCCCCCCCCCCCCCCCCCCCCACTCCATTTTGCCTTTCTATTGAAACATTTTTTTACATTTTTGAAATGTGAATTTTCTGACTATTATTTCATACTTCAGGCTTTATGGGATTAAGCTTTATGTTTTGTATGAAAAGGGCTGTCGAACAAAATTTGTTATGATACTATTCATTGCTATAACTACATTTCTCCCCAATATTACAAAAAAATAACTGGGCATAGGTGGGTGGGAAAGGGAAGATATTGATATTTTATTTTGTGTGGGTTAGAAAAGTACTGACCTAGAAACGTAAAGTTTTTTTGAGACATACTATAATGTTGATTTGACAAAACCTTATCTGAAAGTTTAAAATCGTTTTAAATGCTTGAAGTTTGACATTTTTACTGGTCTTACAGAAAGAAAGAAAGAAAGAAAGAAAGAAAGAAAGAGCCTCTTAAATCAGATTTAAGGGCTTCTGTGTAAGTTTTGACAGCTGAAGTTTGAAATCATGAACATTCAAAAACAGACTCTTTGATCATTTAAAAATTAAGCTAATATAATCTATTCTAATGGTGCATTCACATACAATGCAAAGAAAATTTCACCTCGCATTGCAAAAAATTACTTTCTCTTCTGTGAAAATGGAAAAAAAAAAATGTAACAGTAGCGTATACAATTATTTGTCCAACAACATCCCCCTAATACCTCTGACTAGCAATAGCAAGTAGCCACTGTTGGGGAAGCTACTTAGCAACTATAACTTCTCAAGCTAAAATCTATTCATAACAATTTGATTACATTATTTAATTAAATTAGAGTTTGTATTGAAGCATCCAACAATATCACCGGATATAACTAGAAAACCCCCTATATTATTTAATTGACTCAAAATACAGTGATAAGCTGCCGGCACACTAGCAGACACAAAACAACTTGATTTTGGCCAAAGGTGTCACACATGCAGACTGTTTTGCTGAGATCTCGCTCTCTTCAGTCAGAGGTATGACACACTTGTCGATTAAGAGTGGTGGAGAGGTGACAGACATGCGACTCGCCGCAACTCTCTCTCTCTGATTCCCTATCACGCGGGACTCGCCAAAATAACAGCAGGAGTGCCATGTGAGCATAAAAAAGGAAATTATTCAAGCAGTAACTTGAATGTGTGCGACTGTATATTTATCCCCTCAAGGCTTGCCGTAGAACGCGTACGTCCATATGCAGCTTTCAGTGAGTGAAGAAATATAAATAAATAAAAACAGACTAATGTAGAAAGAAACCCCAGTATTGCAGCGCAATACATCTGTTGCAATACAAATTGCATGCTGCGTCTGTGTCTTCTGCAGCTTTCTCGCATTACAAGGCTTTCTGGTGTACGTGTAAATGAGCTATTAGAACTTAATATTTGTGGTAGTTATTATTCCACCCCCTGAGTAATATCATTAATGACAGCTCAACCAACATAGTTACTATGGTTTCGAAAAACAGATGTGACTAGCTAGTTAATCGTTTACAGCGATACACTGTACTATGGTGGTTATGCAATGAATTACGTCATTGTACAGTTAACGCACCCAGATCAGCTTGACTTATTGTCAGTTCTTCAGTAAAAGAAGAAGCTCATTGGTCACTTGATGAGAATAGAAGACCCCGCCTCACTGACAGAAGGATTTTTTCAAGCAAGCCTGATGTGCTTTTTCAGTTTTTGAAACCATTTACTCAGTACCTAGTCGTGACAGGGATTAAAAACCTCCCGCTAATAGATGCTAATGCACCAGCAATTATGTTAATGAAGCTCACATCTGAAAGTCATTGGGAAAAAAAAACGTTTTTTGGGATATGCTACCCACTGGAAAATTTAACACGTTACAGGGGAAGCTACACTATTTTGAAAACAGTTTCAGAGATACAGTTTCACTACTGAAAAATGTAGTTAAGTTAGTAGCATCGCTTCTTTTAGTTAACTACTCCCTAACACTGCAAGTAGGAAGTCATGGTGTATATAAGAAACTAAAGTTAATAGAATATTTAAACAGGGAACAAGCCCCGACCTAACTTCCTGTTATAATAGGAAATACATCAATGGGACCTTTAAGAGTCACCATAATCCCTTGTCTGTGAACATAACAAAGGGAAGAAAATATTTTAGCTAAGTCCAGGCAGAAGACAGAAATTTTGCGATTTCACATTACAGTTACAGTGTGTATTAAGAACTGATAAGTCTAGCCTTTCTTATCGGAACTGGGAAGTACAGATGGCATGCTTGATATGTGGAAAAAGCTCTATCTCTGTCTGTGTGAAACATATGGATGTAGTCAGTACGTGATGGCTTATTCAGTGGATCTGACATGATAGGGCTACTGGAAATTGAATTTAAAGGAATAGTTAATCCAAAAATGAAAATTCTGTCATTATTCACTTACCCTGCTTTTTAAAAGTTAATTACATTTTAATTATCTATTTAAAATAAAAACACATTTTTTAATTTTACGTGGCCTAAATGTGACTTTTGGACCATCAAAATGCTGGCACCCGTGTACTTGGATTATAAGAATCTGAGAGAACTCTGTCTTGTTCTAAAAGTCTTTTTTTGAGTTCTACTGAAAAAGACATCTAGGATGGGATCAGAGTAAATGAATAATGAAAGAAATTTCATTTTTGGGTGAACTATTCCTTTTATGACTTGTATCCCATATAATTCCTTTAATTTCATTAAACTTCTCAAGACTTCAGGGGTGGCTTCGTTCATGCAGCTTTATCAACATACAGTTGTCTACATCTTTTTTTCTTAAATTGTTGTTTTGCATAAAAGGATAGCTCACACAAATTACCAATTTTGAGTGTACTTTTCCTTTTAAATATTTGGTTCATTCTAGTACTAGAATCAATGCTCGTGAAAGTGAAGATTTAGTGCTAGCAAACTCGTTTAGCGTGTACTTTCCTTGGATTAGTGTATCGATCACCCTGTTCCTGTTGTCAGTATCAGAGATAGATCAAACCGGTGCCTTTAAAGTAATTTTTATTTATACTGTTTTTTCATCTTTCTTTTATGAAGCCAGCGAGCAACTCTGTGGGGAGAAGCTTTTAGTTGGGGGCTGAGTCTTCGCTCTAATTAGGCTGCTGAAGACTCGAGCGCTGTTGGTGATTTAAAGTTGGGGTTTGAGTTTAACAGCTTCTCACTTTATGTGTGTTTGTGTGTGTGTGTGTGTGTGTGTGTGTGTGTGTGTGTGTGTGTGTGTGTGTGTGTGTGTGTGTGTGTGTTTGTAGGGGGGAAAGATCCCAATCCGCTGGACTGCCCCAGAGGCTATAGCCTTCCGGAAATTCACCTCAGCCAGTGATGTGTGGAGCTACGGCATTGTGATGTGGGAGGTTATGTCTTTCGGAGAGCGTCCATATTGGGACATGAGCAATCAAGATGTACGTCAGCCTTAGCTTTGCATTACTTTATGTGTGAATCTCACAAAAACCTCGGTCACATTTCACCCACAGTTTAAAAATAAGAAAGTAATAGGTAGTATTTAAATTAGATTTTTTTTCATGCATTATGGTAATAAGAATGAGATTTATTTTTGCTTTACGATAATGAAAATGTTTTTTTTTTATGCATTACAGTAATAAGAATGCGATTTTCTTTTTACATTACAGTAACGATAATTAAAAAGTTTTGCATTACAGTAATGAGAATTAAAAAGTTTTGCATTGCAGTAATGAGAATTAAAAAAGTTTTGCATTACAGTAATGAGAATTACAATTTTTTGCATTACAGTAATGAGAATTAAAAAGTTTTGCATTGCAGTAATGAGAATTAAAAAAGTTTTGCATTACAGTAATGAGAATTACAATTTTTTGCATTACAGTAATGAGAATTAAAAAGTTTTGCATTACAGTAATGAGAATTAAAAAATGTTGCATTACAGTAATGAGAATTAAAAAAAATTGCATTACAGTAATGAGAATTAAAAAGTTTTGCATTACAGTAATGAGAATTAAAAAATGTTGCATTACAGTAATGAGAATTAAAAAGTTTTGCATCACAGTAATGAGAATTAAAAAGTTTTGCATTGCAGTAATGAGAATTGGGGGAAATGTGCTCAACTGTCATTAAAATAATGTAACAACAACAAAAAAAAGTATATTTCTTGGCATGTTCTTGACTAGTTTTGTAAGATTAACCCTTTCACATCTAAAATTATTGTATTTAAATACTGTACATCCTTGCTATTTCATTGCTTATTATATCTATATCACAAGCTGCAAGCACAATTCTATGTCTTACCTCTGAGAGGCTTTTATAAACCACTTATATCAACCCCGTTAGTCTTAATTATGATTGAACAATCGTTGCATATACTATATATATTTCTAAATATATTATTCTGTACATCTAATAAAATTCAGTATAGTGTTGAGTTTATCCTATTGCAGAAGGACTGTGTAATTGCTGTGTGTGATGTTGCTGTAGGTAATGAACGCAGTGGAGCATGACTACAGACTGCCTCCACCCATGGACTGCCCCGCAGTGCTGCACCAGCTCATGTTGGAGTGCTGGGTGAAGGAGCGGAACACGCGGCCGCGCTTCGGACAGATCGTCAGCACACTTGACAAGCTCCTACGCAACGCAGCCAGCCTCAAAGTGCTTACCAGCACGCACTCAGGGTGAGCAGAAAACAGACCAGACTGGACGCAGGTCAATTATAGCTTTCAGGTATAGGAAAAGATGGATCTTTCCGGTGAATATATACTGTATATACAACTAATAGAGATAAAGTGTACAAATGAGTGTTTTTTGACAGAAAGGGTCCATAGCTATAAAATGGATATCTGGAAAAATGTATTTTGCAGAATTTCTGTACTGAATATACAGTATATAGCATAATAGTATAATAGAAATGTCATGGAAACTCCTTGGACAAAACCCAGTGGATGAGCAAAAAAAAAAAAACTTGTATGCTCGATTTGAGGTGGATAAAGTTTTTATTTAATAAGAAGGCATACATAACTGTGACTAAATGATTTGCTCTGATAATATCATAAAATCTGGTTATTCTGAAACGCCAAAGCCCTCCTAAACCTTCCAGAACTGTCTGACACACTTTAGCTCTCAGACATAAAGCTTCTGCTGCTGAACACTTGCAAACATGCAAGTTTGTCTAAGCCTTTTGTCTGTGCCATCTAAACCGCAAGTAATTCATGACATTTAATAAAAGAGCTACAGTGGCTTGAACTTCCATTTTCATTTTGAAGTGACGATTTTGTTCTCTTGAACACATGGAATGGAAACACTGCTCTGTTAGCAAATTGTTTTTGCTATATTCACATCTTTTTTGCATAAAGAAAATTGGTATCTTGGATGGAAACAACTGGAGATCTTATCTGAAACTCTAGAGACATGTAAAATTGAGTCTTATTCTCAGGAGTAAAATCTGAGAAGCAGGAGACTCAATAAGAGCAAAAGTCTCAATTTGCTCTGCATTTAATCTCATTGAGACAGTAGCAGTTCTATCTTGAATGGTGCCCTGCGTGAAACCTTCACTGACCAGGGTGAGATGGCTGGTGGAGTTCAGGGCGTCCACTTGTCTGTGTGGGCACCTCGGGCCTAAATCCGCCACTGCGTTAAGATGTTAAAGAGATCTTATTTGTCCGTTTTCTTACAAGTGAAGCTCTTGCAAAATGTTAAAACAGAACATTGTGCGTTATGTGACAATATAGTTAGCTAAACCTTCTTCAGTGTATACCAATGTGTAGGACTTTTTCCCCCACCCATAACTCCTCAAGAAAGCAATTTCAACCACATAAATTATCCAACACCAGCAGACAAAAATAAATGCAATCCATAACGCTGCTGAATTTGACTTTGTATAAATAAGCATGCTCATTTCACTTGCGTTTGTTCACGTGCGGCTTTCGCCTAGAGTTCTTTGAACCACGCCATCTTGGGAGCAGTGTAATGGCTGACTTACACACAGAGCAGTGCCCTTTTTCTCTTGGCCGGTTGCTGCGTCTGGTCACTAGGGAAGCTGCTTCTGCTCAGACTGCAGCTTGCGGTGATGGAGAGCGCGTAATAAGGGAGATGGAGGAGAAGCTAAAAGAGAGCAATGACTTTAATTAGTTGGCTAATGAGCTTTTTAATGTGCCTGCAGTGAAGCCCCATGCCCAACGCAGGACTCAGTCGTGGATGTACGTGTGCGTGTGTCATGCCTTCGTGTGGCGCCGCATGCTGATGGCCTGTGTATGATTCATTTATGATTTCATCTATATGCATGAGCAGCCCTGACTGGGCTGTTGACATGTCATGATCCAGTCTCAAGAGACAGCTGTGTGTGTGTGTGTGTGTGTGTGTGCGTGCGTGCGTGCGAGTGCGTGCTTGTGTGTACGTGTGATTATTATCCATCTCTTTAATAAGAGTGTGCACATTTTGCCTACTTTTGTTGTACATTAAAGGAATAGTTCACCCAAAAATGAAAAAGATATTTGTATTTATGTGTATTCTGTTACCCATATGTCGTTCTAAACTCATGTGGTTATTTTTTCTGTGGAACACAAAGTATTTTTATTTTTTTTTATTCTTAAAGAAATATTACAGATTCAATCAAATTTAAGATCTGTTGACAGCATTTGTGGAATAATGTTGATTACCATCATTTATTTCATCCCTCCTTTTAAAAAACCAAAAAAACAAAGCAAACATTTGTGTTACAGTGAGGCACAAACATATGGAAGTGAATGGGGGCCAATCTGAAAATGTTTAAATACTCACTGTTTCAAAAGGATAGCCACAAGACATACACAGTATGAGTGTAAACACTATTTTAGTGTGATAAAATCACTTTTAACCTTTTCTGTGTAAAGTTATAGCCAATTTTACAACTTCGTTGCCATGACAATGTAATTCTGAAAACCCTAAATCTACTGTAACACGACTTTACAGCTCCAATAACACTTGGAACACATTGCTGCATTTAAACAAAAATTGGCCCCATTAATTTACATGGTAAGTGCTTCACTGTAACCTTGATTTTTGTTTCTTCTTTTTTGTGTCGAAATAATTTTTTGTGGTAATCAACATATGCCACAAATGCTGTCGTTTTAGCTTAAAGGTGCAATATGTAAAATTTGTCATGTAATATTCACCCTTTTTTGTTTGAACGGCTTGTAACACAACTTTAAAAATTAGCCCTTCCCGGACTTCCTAGGTTGCCTAAAAAAGCCCATAGACTGATTTTCATGCGAAGGGAGTGGGTCGTTTTTGCTGGGAAAATCCAAAGAGGATGTGACATTTATGCAGGCTCCTGAGAGCCTTGCCTTAGACAGTAGCTTCTCTTCCGTTATTCAACAGCGTCAACAGACAGTCTGGAACAGTAGGTAACATTATCTTAGAGATGGAATCCAGCAAATGTCCGGCTCCCAGCACAACACCGTCTCCTACACAAACTCAGAGTAAGCCAAAAAAAAAAAAAAACATTTATCTACTGAATCCCATCCGGCTAAGCAGAAATGTAATCTTTGTCAAGTGAAAACTAGAGTGAACATAAGCAGGGCATTTGGTTCCAGGAGGGACCTTCATTCGGTTTTAGGGATCAAAACAGACCCTGAATTGGCGTTCTTCTTATTGGACAGTTAAGATTACATAACTGCAAAGCATGTGAAATATATAGTGCCATAAGGATTGATCTGTGTAATTTTAGCTAACTTCATCTTGCCTGCTAACGCTGTCGGATTGCAAGCATCCTTGCTTCATAACTTTCAAATAATTTAAACAATTTTCTCTTTATACTAAAAGTCAGGTTAATGTCAATATTAATCTGTAATTACTCAGCAAGGTAAACTACAATAATACATGAAATGAATGCTAGACAATGTTCAAGATAATGCAAAAAGCTCCATTCATTAGTGTAACTTAACATGGTTATACATAAAATATATACAATCTATTATTATAAAACAATAGTGCATCAATATATCAAAATGACAGTTGTGATGGAATCACATCAATACTGAATTGTGTCAACATATTTATAATGTACAGTCTATTTTATAAACAGCTACTGTCATAATCCACCAAATAAAGCTAACAGCTATTGATAAATCTGGCTAGCTTGCTAAAGCCAACATAGGCTATCGTATAAATGCAGTCAATGTATCATGCAAAGAAAGTGATTATTTCAAACTACAGTCTCAAATGGTCAGACCTATATCCACACTTTGTTTAGGCCCTGTTCCAGCACTGGAGAGTCAAATATAATAAACATTCTCAAAGTTTGTTGTAAAACAATCATAACTGTGTAATTTTAATTATGCTACCTCATCTGTCAGCATGATGCCGGTGAATCACGTTCAGTTTCTTTTGTGTGTTACGTCATTGTTTTGGTCCATGCTTGCATCCCTATGGAGTGTGTGCGCAATCACGAGCACCAGGTTGCTGGCTGCAGTTCGCTTAATGGCCACGGGTGTCATTAATAACAAGGGATTCTGAATCTTGCATACTGCACCTTTATCTTGTATTAAACCTTTGCTTTAATTGCTTTAATGCAGCTTTATCTATACAATTACAGTTTGTAGAGATCACAGTCATCATTCCATACCATATAAATAAATACCATAAAACACCATTAAAGTAGTACAGTGTGCAATTTCCTTCTGAAGTTTTCTGAAGCCATGCAATAGCTTTGTGAGAGGAACCAACCAGATTTTATTTATAATAATCTTTTATTTTATTACATATCTATTACATGAGGGGGAGTAAATAATGACATTTTCTGCATTTGCTGATTTTTGTTTTGTATTTCCCTCTCTATAGGGATCTCTGTCGAATTGTCGGGACCATGCCGGGCCACCAAAGGAAGATTATAGAAGATGCACAAGACATGAAACAACAAATGAGCCAAACTCTGCCTATACGGGTTTGACTGATTAAAAACAAAACACCTACTGAGCCTCCAGGCTAACAACAGATTCCTGTTTGAAGAGCAAATTTGACTGGGACATTCCATCGAAAGCCCATGGAAAATTATTGGAGCCGACCAATGCTTGAAGAGCCAGTGGAAAACCTGTGTATAATTTGGGACAGCTACGGCGCACCCCCTCACAAACAGCCTGTGGAAAACTATGGCATGTCCAATGGAAAACTGTATCCGCTTAACTGGTAGCCTGCATATCAGGCACCTGGAGAGAACTGGGAAAACACAACACACGTTAATTGGAATTCTATATGATGGCGCCTCCGGCAATCATCTTTGTTCTTCGCACATTTGTCATGACTTTCTCATATTTACAGTGAATTTTCATTACACGGATTAAATTGGTGACGTTTCTACTTCTCAGGTTCAGTTTGCATGTGTGCATGTGCTTCTTTAATGGCAAAAAAAAGTATCTCTCTCTTCCATAATTCAAATCCCTTCCATCTTCCTATCAGCTGTCTTTAATTACCGAAGCCACAAATGAAGAGATAGACTAAGAATTATAAGATAACTGTAATGATGTTTAAAAAATTAAATAAATGTAAGTCGGGACTGTTTGATGTTGGCTTGAGGATATTCCGCCGCTCTTTTTCCCTTCCCTCAAGACTTGATTTTTCTAATCTTTTCTTCATATTGAAGAAAGGAGAAGAAGAGTGGAGAGGGACTTGAAAGTGTCAATTGAGGCAGGATGGACTCAAGTTGTGACTTTCAAATGAGAGAATTTACAAAGAGAGGAAGGTCCTTCAATTGGACGAGTTGACTTTAAAATGGGGATCATAGTTCAACAAAGGCTGTTTTATTTACCTCTGTTGTATTTGGTCTTCCATGGAATGCTGTCAAGAGACTTCTCCTCGTGGAAGACATCAGACTGTGATTCAAGAATTGTTGTTTCCCCTACCTGTGTCCGAGGGGAGATTGTGCTCATTGTGTGATTATGTGTGTGTACAGTATGCTCTAGTGTGCTTGAGTGAGTCAGCGAACTCTACAGCTTTACATGCATGCTATATTCAAAACTCAATCCTATCCGAGATGTGACAATGACACGTTGACTAGAGCTGTTGTTTGATGAATACTCCAATTATTTGAATTCAATCTGTTCAGATATGCAAAACTGTGTAAATAAATATGCCTATTAAGAGATAAGGAGTCACCAGATGATTGACACTCGTGGCACCAACATCCAATGTTCAAGCATACAGTGTTGAGGAGTAACAAACTAAAAAGTAGCAATGCTTTTTAGAAGGAAAATAATTTGTTAATATTGCTGTTTAGCACTATATTTTAATTCAGTTAAATAATATTATATATGAATTTTCATAAGGGAATGCCACCCTAATTAAAGCTGCACTACGTAACTTTGTGCTCTCTAGTGACATCTGTGGTTGAAACTTAAAATTACTTGCTATTTGCGGAAGAATACTTTACGTCAGTCGTGTTCTGGAACTGCTCTTCTGGTGGATGAATCTCCCAATTTGAGCTTATCTGGTCATCGCCTGTGTGGGGTCATGACTGGAGCCGGTGTCATAACGTGCTATTTTCATGTTGATATTATGTTATACAATTTAACAATTGAAACAGAAATATTACTTGCTTTGATGATGATGAGATAAACAACACTCTTCTTTACATATTTGAATTTGACTCTTAAATCGCTTTTATTGACACTACACTCAAAGCACTTTAAAATAGAGAACAGGGGACTCTCCTCAGCCACCACCAGAATATTCAAGTGTTTTATCTACTATTAAAGTTTGAATTGTACTATCATTTACAAGGTTAATAAACTCGTGATATGGCTGATACGAGAAGATTTTATTATTTTTATTCTATATTGTCCTGTCCCAGTTACTACAATAGCATGTCTATGCAATGCACACAATAACCTAAAACATAAAACGAGGATTCAATAATGATGGAGATCAAATGTACTTTATTAAATGTAAAAAAAAATATGCTTAAATCAATTTCAGATGTCATCCGTATTAAACATGTCACAGTAACTTTACAGGACAACATAGATACATCACGAATGGTTAATGTATAACGTAATGGTTAACGGGAAATGTTCGATTCATACAAGTATCAACCCTACCAGAAAACATATCCAAGCATTATAGCAGGTAAAAAACTTTGCCAAATGAATAACAGATAAACTTCCATCTAGACTGCAACGATGCTGTCCTGAACTGTGAGTGTTACTCAACTGAGCTGAACAGCGTTGTTAGTTTCTCCAGGCGGAAACATGAGACAGCCGGTACTTCTTTCCTGTTTGTGCGGACATGACTTAATGACACAAAGATGAATGTCATAAGCCAGTGATTTCACGCCAAATCGAACCCGACAGCTCAAAATACAAATCACATAAAGGCTTACCAGAGTGAATTGGGTTTAGGTAAGGACATTGTTTTGAACACTGGTTGTTTATGTACTCAATCAATAATGCCAATTTGTTCATTTTTAACCAAAAATCTTACATAGCGAGCTTTAAATAATATACTGCATAACTGTCGGGTGATATTATTGAAATAATTTTAAGGTGCACTCAGTCATTGTTTTCCCCATGAAAAAAGTTTTACTCCTAAAGAAATGAATTGTAATTTAAAAACATGTATAAAATCATGACCTCTCATATGAGATGAGGACTCTAGTCATATCAGTAACCTTATAAAAGCTGTTTTATTCTACATAAATGGGCAGGGCTGCCATTTTAGAATCGCATGACCAGCTAAACACTAAATGCTTTCAATCTTGTTATTGGACACTTTCACACTTTGGGTGGTGGAGCTCAGGGCGCCTACTTGTCTACTTGCCTTGTGCCGCCATGGTTGCCCATGTTGCCCATGCCTAAATCCCCCAGTGGCTTGACCACCTACAGTTTCAAAGTAGAAATTTACCCAACACTTCCAATTTTGCAATTGAAGACCATCTGCCTCCAACCTTCATTTAACTTCCCCCCAGTATATAGTAATAAAGCATGATCCTTCAAATCACCAGTGCTTTTTTCTTTACATGAAGACTTGGAAGGCAGTTTGTTAGTGTGATCAGAGCTCCTCCATCTCTTGTGTATCGCCCTGATTTCCCAATTCAGAGCTCCCTATGCGCCGCAGACCCGCATTCCCCACGCTGCACAAAAGCACGTTTGATCTTTCCAATTATGCTGGCCGCTCTGTGCAAGGCTGCAGATTGCATAGAACAGCTTGGCAGCAGAATTGGTTGCACATCAGGCTCTTTTACTGGTGCGTAGTTATTCGCCCAGAGGTTGGAGATCCGCCATATCTGCCTTTGCTGCTGCCTCATCAGGAGTTGGGAAATGTTTGGGCCAAAAGTGCAGTAATAATCACAATGCATGAAGCCTCATTAGAGAGTGTTGCTGTGGGTGGTGGAGATACAGTCAGTATGTTTACAAGTGCAGTTATAATCGAGCAGCAGCGGGTTTTTGCATAGTCAAGCTACAATCTTCATCTGTCTGTCAAAGTATATATGGCACAATGTGTAGAGATTTGAAAGATGTCAGCTGAGGAAGTGTTAATATATCTGAATCACACTTCAAAATTGCACGCTAGACGCTGAGGCCAATTTTTGACTGATTAACGTGTGTATATACGAGACAACGCCCTGCTATAATTGCATTAGCTAGTCTGTTATTCTGACTTTACAACAATCAGACTGGTGCAATTTCAGTTGTACTTAAGTGCTTACATGACATCTTAAAAAGACATTATTGTTGTAGTCTGACTAAAATCAAACTTTTAATATTCACGTAAAGTGTGTGAGTTTGTGGGACTGAAAAAAACAGAGACAGAAGAAACAAGAGTGTTTGCATCTCTGGTGTATGTGCGAGAGGGAGAAACAGCAGAAGAGAGTGAATTGTGTGTGTAACTACCCACTGAAGACTCGGGGGGCTGTCAGAAAGACAGCACGGCATGCTGAAGAAGTTGCATTAAACGTATAACTAACGTTCTCTTGGCGCTTGTGTAAGTGGATGCTGTCAAGACATGCTCATTGACTGTCGGCTCAGACTTGAAATTCCAATTAGATGGACATGGCAGATTCACTATGTATACCGCATGGAAAATAGCTCAATGTATTGCTCCAGATACAGGGAATATTGGAAATGTGCTGACCTGCATGGTGTTTACACTGATAGATTTTCACAATCGGGGAGGAAAATGTGAGTGGTTCTTGCTGTGTGAAACTCAACAATGTAATGTTAGGAAGCCCGTTCTGGGTGGCTCATTAGATGTTTCTTACAGTTGCAGAGGTGTTGTTTTTTGTAGTTGTTTGTAGTAGTTGACTGACAGATTTTTTCAATGGCTGAGAGCAGGATGGCCATTGACTGATATACAGGTACTGGTCATATAATTAGAATATCATCAAAAAGTTGATTTATTTCAGTAATTCCATTCAAAAAGTGAAACTTGGATATTATATTCATTCATTCCACACAGACTGATATATTTCAAGTGTTCATTCCTTTTAATTTTGATGATTATAACTGACAACTAATGAAAACCCCAAAATCAGTATCTCTGAAAATTAGAATATTACTTAAGACCAATACAAAATAAGGATTTTTAGAAATGTTGGCCAACTGAAAAGTATGAACATGAAAAGTTGGGGCTCCTTTTGCCTGAATTACTGCAGCAATGCGGCGTGGCATGGAGTCGATCAGTCTGTGGCACTGCTCAGGTGTTATGAG
Source organism: Moxostoma hubbsi (assembly GCA_032164185.1). Taxonomy (NCBI): domain Eukaryota; kingdom Metazoa; phylum Chordata; class Actinopteri; order Cypriniformes; family Catostomidae; genus Moxostoma; species Moxostoma hubbsi. Next base: position 9,676,929 of record JAVLUX010000004.1, on the reverse strand, counting down.
AGCCCAGGTTGCTCTGATAGTGGCCTTCAGCTCTTCTGCATTGTTGGGTCTGGCGTATCGCATCTTCCTCTTCACAATACCTCATAGATTTTCTATAGGGTTAAGGTCAGGCGAGTTTGCTGGCCAATTAAGAACAGGGATACCATGGTCCTTAAACCAGGTACTGGTAGCTTTGGCACTGTGTGCAGGTGCCTAGTCCTGTTGGAAAATGAAATCTGCATCTCCATAAAATTGGTCAGCAGTAGGAAGCATGAAGTGCTCTAAAACTTCCTGGTAGACAGCTGCGTTGACCTTGAACCTCAGAAAACACAGTGGACCAACACCAGCAGATGACATGGCACCCCAAACCATCACTGACTGTGGAAACTTTACACTGGACTTCAAGCAACGTGGATTCTGTGCCTCTCCTCTCTTCCTCCAGACTCTTTTTGTCTTTAGCCCAGGCAAGATGCTTCTGACGCTGTGTCTTGTTCAAGAGTGGCTTGACACAAGCAATGCGACAGCTGAAACCCATGTCTTGTATACGTCTGTGCGTGGTGGTTCTTGAAGCACTGACTCCAGCTGCGGTCCACTCTTTGTGAATCTCCCCCACATTTTTGAATGGGTTTTGTTTCATAATCCTCTCCAGGGTGCAGTTATCCCTATTGCTTGTACACTTTTTTCTACCACATCTTTTTCTTCCCTTCGCCTCTCTATTAATGTGCTTGGACACAGAGCTCTCTGAACAGCCAGCCTCTTTAGCAATGACCTTTTGTGTCTTGCCCTCCTTGTACAAGATGTCAATGGTCGTCTTTTGGACAGCTGTCAAGTCAGCAGTCTTCCCCATGATTGTGTAGTCTACAGAACTAGACTGAGAGACCATTTAAAGGCCTTTGCAGGTGTTTTGAGTTAATTCGCTGATTAGAGTGTGGCACCAGGTGTCTTCAATATTGAACCTTTTCACAATATTCTAATTTTCTGAGATACTGATTTTGGGGTTTTCATTAGTTGTCAGTTATAATCATCAAAATTAAAAGGAATGAACACTTGAAATATAGTCTGTGTGGAATGAATGTATACATTATACAAGTTTCACTTTTTGAATGGAATTACTGAAATAAATAAACTTTTTGATGATATTCTAATTATAAGATCAGCACCTGTATATTGACAAATAAATATGTGATACAGGAAAATACAATTTAATTTAAATGTCTAAACAACTTAAATGTCTAAAATGAATCAAATGTTTTGGTAACACTTTACAAAATCACTGTATTTGTTAACATTAATGTTAAAGATATAGTAATACATTAAAAGTTGAATACATAAACATTATGTAGATCATTATAAACTAGCAAACTTACTATTAAAAAATTTATTTTTATAAATTAACATGATCAAAGATTAATAAATGCTTTAAAAACATTGTTCATTGTAGGTTCATAGTACTTCTTGTATTTAAAGTAATAATGTTGACAAAAAGAACTTTATTTTAAAGTGTTAGCAATATTTCTACTGACAATTTTTACTCGAAATTTACTAAATATACTTAGAAACAGAAATTGTGCATTATCCATTGACTATGTTGTTGGCAGATGTATTTAAACTAACACTAGGGAGAGTTAACCGTATGAATACACAGTATGGTTATTGGCCAATCCAGATAGTCTCAAAATAGCTAAATATCGGTTGTATCATTCAAGGTATTATTCAAGGCTGTGTAATCATTGCTCTTACCAAGCACCACTAACTATAATTCTACGCAGCTTTAGTGACAGTGCATAATTTTCTGTACAATCACACCTCTCTGTATGGATTAGACGATCTCGCTTATAGATCATTCTGCCCCATTGATTCCCTCAGACATACACACAGGAGCAGTTCTGTGATACCAAAAAAACTGTATCTACTGACATTCATGCTCCATTACAAGTGTTTATCCAGCATCTACCTGGCAAGAGAGTGCAGAAACAGAGGCAGAGGTGTAGATAAGAACATGCTGTCAGTTTGTACTTGTTTATTTAACAAAAAAGAGACATGGATTACAAGGTTGTCAGCTGCCGCCCATGAAAAGGTCACGTAGAGTAGCTCATTATCGTGCCTTGTAAAATCAAAAGACTAAACACTCAAATATCACATGGATTTCTGATGGAATCAAATATGACAAACTAGTTGTGGCAGGGCGGAGGGCAGGGCCGGGTCGTGATGCTGCACACCCGGCCCCTAATCAGGCTAATCAAGCCGGACCTACCACTGGAGGTGGCAGTTCGAGAGAGAGAGAGAGAGAGAGAGAGAGAGAGAGAGAGAGAGAGAGAGAGAGAGAGAGAGAGAGAGAGAGAGAGAGAGAGAGAGAGAGAGCATGCGCGTGCGTGTGTGTTTATGTTTGTGTCTTTTTGTTTTATTAAAAGATTATTTATATTGTCAAGCCGGTTTTCACCTCCTCCTTTCCATTGAACTTTGTTACACTAATGTTGACAACAATTATAGGGTTTCAGCTTGTTCAAGTTCAAATTTCATGTGTCAACAAGACTCTTGATAGGGCTGAGAAGCTTAAAATCAACATGAAACTGCATTTGCAATTGATTTTACATTAAACAATATTCAAAGAGGAAAGGTCTGTAAATAATTGTATAGTGAAAAGTTGGCATTCCAAACCTCAAAGTAACCAGACCTAAATTTGGGTTCTAAGTTGACTGTGAGGATTTCTTGATTAGGACTAAAGGCTTAAGGTCAAGTTCACCATCAAATTGACTGAATTTTGAGGCCGTAGGTCAAAAGTTCTTCAGTTGAAGTCAGTTACTTCTATCACTTACCAAAATTAAGTTTCTGGGTGAAATGCACACAGAGGTGCCAAAAACGAATTGCAAAGCAATTGTTTTTAGTTGTAAATGATGTGATACAGTGTAAAGGAATGCAAATTTTATTAATAATTCACCCTAACCCAAACCTCAACCCTAAACCTAATTACTATCTGGTTTCCATAGAACAGATCCCATGTCTCTGAGACCACTCACAGTAGAGCCGCAGGAAAAGGTAAACACATTTGAATTGATGCAAAGATGTCTGATAATATTAATTCAGCAGAATGCAGCTAATGTCAGGGTACTGAAACGTTTGGTAGCAACATGTTGTGTTCTGTGTGATTTACAAAATGCTTCTAAACAAAGATAAGGTGCAGTTTACCCTGGCTGTGTACAAAGCTGATGGTTTAAATTCAGCGACAGAATTCATGCAAAAGTATAGATGACTTTAAAATGTTTAAGCCATGCATGCATTTAATGTTAAAATGTAAAGCGAAAGATGCCTTAATACCCTAAGTATGTGCACGGTAAACGTTTGTAATATTTGGTTAACCGAGAGAGTTCGCGAACGGCTATTGTGTTATTTGTCGGGACTCAGGAATAAAGAACGTTTATTGCCATGGATGCATGAAACACAATCTCAGATAGCAGGGAATAAAGTGCACAGTGAGCTATGAGCTGACATAGCACAAGACATAGATCATCAAATTATAAAATGACATTCAAGTCGAAAAAAATTATCTCTGTCACTGCATAATTTGGCCAGGTTTACTTTCCATGAGGCAGTGAATGCTATGGTTTATAGGACTTCTTTGGGATTATTTGATTTTTAAATGATTCATCATTTAACTTGTGTAATTATTATCTGTGCACCAGAGCAAAAGGGGGGGAAAACATTGGCTCACTATTTAACAAGCGCTGAAACTTTGCCAGGTGAAAAACAATCTGGAATAATATGTATCAGTCACATTAAGTGTGTGAAATGAATACTGAAATGTTGATTTGTGATACCAGCACTGAAAAAGTCTGATGCAGCACAACAAATGGTGAAACAGAACACAGGTGTCATGAGACGCGTTTATAAATATTAAAGTTATTTTAAACTTAATGCAGTGTCTAAAAATGCCACGGTCCTGAGCTGTGGCGAGATGCAACGATCAAAGACGTCCATCCAGTGTGTGTTTACATAGAAATAAAATGTTTAAACAGTGCAGACGCACGAGTGAACAGCCCGTAACTCACCATATAGATTACTTGAAAAACTGACCTGAACCTGGCCCAAAACCTGTAGGTTTGTCAGGTACTGTCAGACTCAGATCGGGTTGAAGAACTCATGTGCAGAATAACCAAAAAGTGATTTCGATATTTGAATACTGTGCACATCCCTAATAAAAATGCATTATTTTGTATTGGTTCATAATTGAAAAGTAGTCTACATATAATTGGCCAGACATTGCTAACAACTTTTCTTCCATCTATTTGAAAAATTCAACCACATCTGACAAGCGTCCTGTTGCGCATAAAGGTGAACGTAACCACGTCATGGGGGGCCTCCACGGTGTACTGACCCATGGGCCTCAAACAAATCTGACATATCGAAACACCTTCACATGACAGAACGTCATTCAAACGTCACTCTAGCACTCTTTATGAAGCACAGCTTGTGCATGCTATAAGCCTCACGTGAGGTCTCAACCTTTCGTCAAACACTCCTCAGACTATTAGCGTGAACGTTAACCTCACAGACCAGCAGTGTTTGAGTCTTTGGGGCATAGAATGAGCTGGCCTGAGACCAGTTCTTAAAGGCACACTTAATTCCTGCCATTGATATTTATAGGGCACTTTGACTTAAACACCTAGTTAAGCTCTGGTGCCCTTCACTGCCTGCTTGAATGACTGAGTGACTTTCACCTTAGAAGAGCAAAGTTGCCCCAGTATGGACTTTTTAAGTGCTAGTGCAAGACAGAGAGGCTTCCAGAGGCTAGATAAAGACTTTCATACTGCTCAAAAGATTGAAATCTGTGAAACACAAAGCACAGATTAGAGTCCCTCTGTTTGCCGAAGGGATTGTGGAGGTTTGGGACCCCCCCCCCCTGATGGCATTCCTGCCAGCAATGCCAGATTGTAAATCAAAGGAGAGAGGCAAAGAGAAGTGGGAATAAAGAACCAGCTGGAAGCTCATACATTATCCTTGACGTCAAAATACAGTAAGGATATCGGCCTGTAGAGTGCACAGAGGGGTCTTTTCAGTGGGCTAATATGCACACCAGTGCTGAGTAACCTGCTGAGGAAACCACGCTACTCAATTCCCGTCAACTTTAAGGAATTAAAGTGGCCCTCAATGGAGGCCCTCAGGAAATCTGCAGAAAATCTGCAACATTCCAGTTCAAGGCCCCTACTCCACCATCTGCACTATTTTTCCTTTTGATTTTGCATGTACCTGATTCTGCATCCGAACTGCAAACTGACATTTGCCACCTGAGTCATCAAACAAAGATGGACCAGATACTCCCTTATGATTAAATCATGGCTCTGACCTCCTCCACCCCACCTTCCATTTGTGCTCTTGTCCTCGCATTAAGCAGAGATATAAATAGCATCCACTCCTGTTTGTTTTCCTGCTGTTGCAAGAATAGTGTATATTATTGTATACCGTGATGTATGGACGCCGCATACACTGTAGGCTCTATTCCACCTACCTTGTTAGCTGCCACTCTGCCGACCGCCTACATAGGCAGCTGTCTTCTAAGGTAGAGTAGCATCCTGACAAATCTGTCATGTATACGTCAGAGACTATTTAGCCCAAGATGGAGCAAATTTATTAAAATGAATGGGTGAAATTGGAACGGCCAATATGGCGGGTGTAGAAAAGGAGATTCCACCTTACAGGTAAAAGAGACAAACACCTTTTAGAATCAGATACAGACATTGCCTGTTGGTAAACAAGAATGCCCACGAGCATTAGCTGCACCAGCCTGAATTAAAATATGTTCTGAGATCACAACCTAAACCATCTGTTTCCACTTGCATCCATGGAAAATAACTGCCAAGGAGCGTTTCCAAGATGGCTGCAGAGTGGACTGACTTGTTTTGAAAAGTGCCTTTGGTTTAAGTCCACAAATAAAAAAAATTTATTTCAAATTCAATTTACAATTCCTTTAGATAACATTAGATTAAACATCCATAGTTCTTGGTTCTAGTGAGGATTTTGTATGTACTTATATTGAGTACATATGTACAATGTTGGGTAAAATATTATATAACCATACTTACACAACAATTGTTATAATTATTTTTAGCAATGAATGAAACATACGTTTATTTATAATCAACGTTAAATTTGCCTCATCCACCATCTTGGAATATTTGTTTGTGCATCAAATCATCCACTATGGATATGCAATGCTACCATAGAGTTTTGCAAACATTAGGTATCTTATGAGGCAGTAAAATTGAGTTGTCTACATTTAGGAACAAACTTTGTATTGGCAGCACAATAATTATGATGACTTAAAATGAGGCCTCCACACTCGGATGAGGCTAAAACCCTCTCCACCTTCAATAGCGCCATTATGCACTCACAGTCTCAAGATTCATGGATGTAAAGTATATCGGGTCAATACAGAATTGTGGTGAAATTCCACTAAAATGTAATCAAGAATATGGGATATTTTAGAGGGCTCTGAAAGGCGGCTTTAAAATGAATCAGTGACACAAATTAGTAGAGTCGACCCCAACCCCAGGTTAAATGTTTTTGAAGATGATCCAAAAAGCAATTAAGAAGCATGCGAGAGGAATGCAATGATTGATTGTTCTCCGAGGGCTGTGTTTTACAATGCTCTTGTCCTTGCCGAATGGTTGCTATAGCAACAGGAAGAAGGAGGTGGACTTCAGAAATGGGAGAGGATGACAGATCAGTTTTGGAGAGTATCGACCCTCTGTTCTCTTCAACTTGTATTCCATTTGAGGCTGTTGTGCGGAAAGCCGCATTTTAATTCCCTGATTTCACATGTGTGGATTCTTTGTCTTGGTAGAGTGGTAAATGATATGTGTGCTGCCGTTCACCTGTCTGAGATGGATTTTCATGGTGTTATTGCAAAAGTAAGTCTTTTTAATGTTGTGCAACCTCACAGGGAGGTGACGTGCATTCAAACTGCCTGAAAATAACAGCGCACTTGAAGTCACAAATTAAAATGTTTAGTTGATGCAAAGATGATGGCCCTGACATGCTTCTAAGTATATTAAAGTCAATTAATGTGTCTACTACAGTGACATGGAAGCAGATTCAAAACAATTTTAGATGCAGTTGCCCTTTAAAAAATGACAGGTAAAGAGGGTACTCAAATCTCAAGCGAGAACATTTTTTTTCAGGGTACAGATCACATAATCTCTTTTATAGAGAGCATTGCAAATTTACTTCCAGGTTGCACAATTGTTTACTTCAATTGTGTGTGATTTTTTTTTTTCAGTGAGAATGATAATACTTTCTCCCATCTGAGCATAATATGCAGAGAAGCTATAAGAAACCCATTTTTAGCTTGATATTGCCATAAAAAGTGCAAACACTGTGGCTCTGAGGTGCATTCAAACCATTGATTGTTTGAGCATCCAATCAGCTCGACGCAGCAGCACTGACCAATGGTGTGAGCTTAGGGCGGGACTATCTTTTTGACCAACCAATGGAAGACTTGGGGAATGTTTTGGAAACCTGTTTGAAAACAATTACTTAATTAATTTCAATTGATTACGGCAGTGGCATAGAAAGATATAGTTTTTAGGAATTTTTGGGAGGTGGACTGACTAATTTGTCTTAATTGGCCAAGCAAATACAGAGTGACTGTCTGTCTGTTCGTTTTTTGTTTGTTTGTTTACTTGATTGTTTGTTTGTTTGCTTTTTAGGTGTTAGGAGAAGGCATACTTCAATCCCATCGGGCAAGGCCACCCAAACAGCAGATGTGCTTTCTACCACCCTGAGACCTCCAGCACGTCTTCAAAGCATTGGGACAGATGTGGCCCGAGATTAGTTTTTGGCAGACAGGTTGCGTCTGTTAGGGCGGTTGATCACACAAGATTCAATACACGTATTCAGGTTTGAACTCTTGCGTTGAGGACCAGGTGCATGATTGCAACAAATAAACTGACTTCAAATGAACTCCTATTGTCCACAAGCTGTGTCTGCACATGGGTGTAATACCCAATTACATGAACTGTGTGTGGCTAAGAGACCGAAGGGGGACTGAGGGATATATAGAGACACAGAGGCTATGTTTAGAATGGAAAACTAGTAATCTAAATCTGCATACTACCTACAATTTTCTTAAATAGTTTGTGAAACAGTACACATTTAGAATGGTACACATTTCAATCAATTATATAGTACATTGTTTTACATTGTTTTAACATGACCTCATTATGTTGTATGTTTAATTAAGTGAGAGGTATCCAGTTATTAATAAAAGGTCTTTTTGTTTGTTTGTTTGTTTGTTTGTTTGTTTGTTTGTTTACATTTGTAAGCAAATTTGTTTAAGAATGTCTAAACCTATGGTAGTCTGATCCACTGTCAGTTTTTTTTTTTTTTTTTTTTTCAATAAGTATTTGATATTTAGGATTTTCTTTTTTATTTCAAACCATAAAAAATATGCTATGTCATCCTAGATTTAAACCATTCCTTAACACATTTTCTGAATAAATAAAATGATAATCTATTACCTCTAACCCATAAATTATTAAAACTAGGCCTAGAATAGAATATTAAGAACTATATCTGATTGCAAATTCAAATATAACAGGTACAATGTTTGCCCCATTTTTAGAATTTTTGGAGCATTTTTGTCAATTTCGGTGGCATTTTTGACCAGAGCCCACTAATATCTGACCCTGGTCTAATCAAATAATGAGTCAAGAAAGAACTGCAGATTAAACATTAAAAATTGTGGCAAATGTTGTTTCAATTCATTCCTCACACTGGAAATGGAAGGTATTTGTGGATAGTAGTCCCTACTATTCTCTAGTGTTCTCTGTAGTAAACTGCACATTTTGGCAAATGTAGTACTACTGGTAATATTCAATGCATATGGAAAATTTGCATACTGTGCACAATATACTTACTCCAAACTGCAGAATTAGTATGGTTGAATGAAATTAAAAGGGTTTATTTTTATTGCAATAGTTGTCTTTAGAAAAAGCACTAGAAAAGTATTTGGCCAATTAACTCATTATGCATACTGTAAGTAGGTAACCTTTGATTTTGTAGCATTAAGTAGTATTACTATTAGTAAAACTGCTTTTTTTATACACATTTTAACATAAAAAAAAAAAAAAACATTTTAAGTTCAGTCTACTGTCACCTTATGCAAATGGGTTGGATTGAGAGTTTCATTAAAGGAATATTCCGGGTTATATGCAAGTTAAGCTCAATCGACAGCTTTTGTGGAATAATGCTAATTACCACAAAAATGTATTTCGACTCCTTCCTCCTTTTTTTAAGAAACAAAAAAAAGCTAAAATCTTGGTACTTACAATGGAAGTGAATGGGGGCCAATTTTACAACTTCAATATAATGTCAACAAACCCTAAAATTTCTAAAAAAGACGATTTAAACAACAATTTTACAGCTCAAATAATACACTAGTTTCAAAAGAAGAATTATTGTAAGTCCAATATAATAACAGCATAAGCTTCACGTTTCTATGTTTTAACCCTCCAAAAAATTGGCCACATTCACTTTCATTGTAAGTGCCTCACTGTAACCTCGATTATTGTTTCTTCTTTTTTTTATGGAAAGGAGGAAGAGCTTAACTTGTAGTGAACCCGGAATATTCCTTTAACCACAAGTTCAATTACAAGTAGTATGGTAGAATGAGAAATGTTAAAATATAAAGTGAGTGTAAGCTAAATTGAAAACAAAGAAAGAAATTGGTGGGTGTCTAAGATGTGATGATTGAAACGCTCTATTTAGTGGCATCTTTTGTAGGGGATTTGCAGTAAGCCTGAGATGCCACCAGTGAAGAGAGTTTATGATGTTATAACACAGAAAGATAAATGCTAGTTTGTGCTTCAAACTTCCATTGAGTTCACTCAAACAAATCACAGGTGACAGTGTGAAGTCAATTAGCCATGGAACCCAGGGGTGACTTTTGACACTCCTTTAAACGTTAATACTATCATTTCACAGCATTATATTACAAACCATTTAGAGCAACCTGCTGTGGGCCAACTGTGGAGTTGTAACCCCTTGCATTCCTATATACTTGTCCTTGCACAACTTTTCTAATAGAAAGTGAGGCCCCTCATACTCACAGTTAGTAATAACAGATTGTGAAAGTGACACTGCAATGGAGCTAAATTGGATTGATTATATGATTAATGGTGACATGGAGGTTAGCAGGAATTTTCCTTTTCTCCTGCAGTGACTGCCATCAGAGCTCTGGCATGTAGACAAGACTGAGGTCTCTTTAATCAGATTTGCTAAAGTGAAAACTCTCCTGCTCACAAAGACACCATTGAGTGGCTGTTAACAAAGGAAGAGTTTCGACAAGGGAAGTGGGGGTGGAGGGCAAGGTAGTGAGAAAAGATGGGGGGAGGGCATGAATGAATGGGTGCATCTCATTTAAAGTTTACATTTGTTTGGACTCGGACAAATATACCAGAGGACTGCTGAGGAGCACAAATGTCACTCAGCTGACTGAACATGTCCGCAGTCTCTAAAAACTGCTCAAAAACTGAGTAGCAAGACGGTAGCATCTAGTTTTTAAATCAAGTAGCTTTTCATTAGAGAAGCTATATTTTTGATTAGATAGAGGCATAAGAACTAGAACATATATCACACTGGTGTTTACTCTCACTAGTTTTGAATCAGAACTAAAGATGTCAGACTCACAAATTAATCACTCATCTGAGTCGGTTCTTTTCAATGAATTAGTCACGTGTGATAGCAAAGCGGTCTGAATCGGTTTGTGATTCAACCTGAATGACGCAGAAAGCTCAGGCATGCTGCTGAATCATTTGGTGAGCAGTCTCACTTGCCAATAAGCTCACAGAGTATTTTTAAATACGGAAAATAATGATAACGCTGGTTTCATTGGATCTACAATCAATGGAAACCAAAACCGCAAATGCATCCTGATGTTTGCCAGTAGGGATGGGCGATACCACCTATTTTCTTTTTGATCGGATACAAAGTACTTTTAGGCCAATATCACCGATATTGATACCAATACCGCTATTAAATAGAATTTTAATGAATGAAAATAGTAACTTTATAATTACTTAGATTTGTTATATATTTATGGGCCTAAACAGAAAATTATTAGGCTGTTTTGTTTACCTTTAAGTTTTTTTTAGTATAAGCCACATATAAAACCTCAAAATTAACCATAGATATTATTATATGGTTACTATTAATAAAACTTATAATAAAAGTTACCATGGATACTGCAGTAATAGTGGTAAAGCTGTAGTTAAACCATGGTTAATTAATTAACTTTATAATCAATATTTTTATGTATCTCAAAGTACCATGGTATTACCATCTGATACCAGTTGTCACTTTGTTATTGCCCAGATTGAATTACATTTTTTAATGAGTACTTTTTTATCAAATGAATCGCACTGAATTAACGCATTAAATCAACATCCCTAATTTTTATATTTATACTATTACCTCTACAAAGCCATGTCCATTTGTCCAATTCTGTGTTTAGCTGTTGTATTTTTTTATATACTGGAAGCTTCTGATCTGAGGTCAAATTCCTTGTGTGTGCATGTGTGAGGGCTAAACACAGAATTATAGAATAAGATGAATAGTATATGTACACGTTTTTACACAGGAATGTGCAAAATAAATTATGTTCAAATGGACATGGCTTTGTAGAGGTAATAGTATAAATATAAAAATTAGGGATGTCGATTTAATGCGTTAATTCAGTGCGATTAATTTGATAAAAAAGTACTCATTAAAAAATGTAATTCAATTAATTGCATGCCCCCGGACCTTAATAAGGAAGATTCCTGAGAAATGCAAGCTTGTAGTACCACCTGTTTACTCCAGAGGGCAGTAAGTGAAACTTCAGCTGTGTGGCAATGCGCAGTTTATACAGTGAGGAAAACACATACGGGTATAAAAGCAGGGAAATACGTCAAGTTCATTCAGGATTTTTCAGAGGAGCCGGAAATGGTCCGGCCACAACAGTGGCTTGGATCAGCGACGTGGCCGGGAGTACACAACGTCTCGTTCCCTCCATCAGGGAATGGAGGTTACATACGTAACCTAGACATTCCCCGTCTGTCACTCACTTCGATGTTGTGTCAAAGAAGCGACACTAGGGGTCCAATTTAAATCACGCCATGCGCTGAGCTGTGTAAGGTGTTCTGCTGACACAGGAGTGGGCAGGTATTTTACGTGCAAAGGTGACCAGCTGTGTCAGACTGCATGTACCCTTGCACAATGCCCCATAAAAGTCATCAGAATCCTTTTGGTTACCCTAAACAGGGCAACAAGGTGACGCTTGCCAACCCAGGAACGGGCCGAGCCTAGCCAGGCCTCTTTTCTCTCTATGTTTCTCCGCATAGAGCAAGAACGGCCGGGGCCTTTACATGCATCAAGGGAAGGGGGACTTACCCAGTTTCCTATTCTTTCAGGGGGAAAAGACCCTGCGGAGACCACACCTGCCCGAAAGGGGGATGTAAGGGTGGTGAATACATCAAATGGGTTTTTAGGCAACATGTGGAAAGTGGCACGGTGGTAGATCCAGCCTCAAGGAGGGGGGAGTTGCTACAACACGGCAACCGGAGGGCAGCTGGGACTGCCTAAGGGAGACGCGGATCCACTCGTAAGGGGACCGTACCGTGGAAAATACACACAGGGGGAGTCCACGCAGGAGTCCTGGCCTGTGGAGCACCTATTCCAGTACAGGGTCGATTAAGTACCCGCAGTGGATTGGGTCGGCAAGTTCCTCCTCTGAACTGCAGACCCAAAGGGCTAGGGAGGATTCATCCAGGGATCCGAATGAGTGGGATCTCCTGGGAGAGAAAGCTCACAATTTTACCTCGGCCGAGGGAAAGGGCGCCAGGTGCCAGGCGAGTAATGACATGTGGCGGGAGCATACGTCGCCTTGGCGATTTATGTACGCTACCGGGGTGGTACTATCTGACCTGACTAGGACATGTTTGGACGGAGGGTTCCAGTCCAACCCCACGCTGGCGGCGGCCGGGAAAAGCATGTCGGTTCATCTGAGCGTCAGCCTCAGCCTGGGCTTGCTGGCCCAAAGGCGGCAGCCCAGGGGAGTCATCCACGTCAGACGCCATGCTCTACGATGCAGCAGCGAGCTCATCCACCTTGAGCTCTAGAGGATAGGCAGGCTGGCTGTAAGGCGAGCAGCTGTTGCCTCGAGCAGGGACGGGAGTCAACGAGCATGCTGGGAGGCGGGTGGTCCGAGGGGGCATACCCGGTGGAGCTGCACCCGCTGCCGTCCCCAGATTGCCTCCATCGCCAGCTGCATCGTCCTCAATCCCATGGGAAGAAGGAGCAATGTGGAGGGTGACTTGAGTGGCGTGCTTTCTGTTGAAAGTGAGCAACGACCGCAACGTTGCCATGGTCATGCTCTCGCAGTGAGAGCATGAACCATCCACAAATGCTGCCTCGGTGTGATCAGTGCCCAGACACACGAGACAACGCCTGTAGCCATCTGAAGCGGAGAGCACTCTACCGCATCCAGGAACTACACAGGGGTGGAAAGGCATCTTTAAAAAGATGCATCCTGAAAAGGACGTTCAACACTGCTGTGTATTACTCTTTAGAGGAAATTACTCTTTTACAAGAAAAAATCACTCTTTAATAAACTCTTTTATGTTCTGCGCTGTCGAAGCTCCCAGGGTGAAACTGCACTGCCATGAAGAGAAGGGGAAAGCCGTTGTAGTGCGCCGTAGATCCAACAGCAGAGAAGCGTCAGAGGAACAGGAACGGGTGTGTGACTCGCAGCTGACTCCATGAACTCAATGTATTTCCCCGCTTTTATACCCGTATATCCGGGGGCGGGGTATGCAAATACTGTCTGCCAACTTCTCATTGGCCTTTTTTCATAGATCAGAGGCATATTTGGCACTCAAGAGAGACCCCTAGTGTTGCTTCTTCGATACAATGTCGAAGTGAGCGACAGACGGGGAACTATGTATCATTAATTCATCATTATATATTGAATTATGGTTATATGAGAGGATTTCTCAGCAAATATTTGTATATGCGATTAATCAGGATTAATTAATCGGGACACCATGTAATTCATTTGATAAAAATTGATTGACAGCCCTAATAAAAATTTAACAAATTTTTTTTGAGTAGCTTGTAGCATAGCTTGCTAATTTTTTTGTGTAGCTTGTCCAACACTGTGTCTCATTGTATTAGGGTCATTTCAAATCCAGGGTGTGCTGAGTGGTCTCCTAAGCAACCAAATTGGCCCGGTTGCTAGGGAGGTTAGAGTCACATGGGGTAACCTCCTTATGGTCGCTATAATGTGGTTCTTGCTCTCGGTGGGCCGCATGGTGAGTTGTGTGTGGATGCCACTGAGAATAACGTATGCCATGCATGCTACATCTCTGCGGTAAAGCGCTCAACAAGCCACGTAAAAAGATGCGCGGATTGACGGTTTCAGACACGGAGGCAACTGGGATTCGTCCTCCACCACCTGGATTGAGGCGAGTCACTACGCCACCACAAGGAATTAGAGCGCATTGGGAATTGGGCATTCCAAATTGGGGGAGAAAAAATATAAATAAATAAACTAAATAAAAAAAAGAGAAATAACAATTTAATGCTTCCTATTACAGGTCAATTTTGACACATAGGATGAATAATTTGTGACATTTAACTTTCAGACTTTCTAGATGTTATACAGCTTTAAATAGTTTTTTGTACATCTTTTAATAAAATTTGACCAAAACATATTCAAAATTTTCTCAGATTTAGCTGCTAGCCCCATACTGTTCTCTAGCTTCCTCACCTGTTTCACTGGGAAACTGCATACGTCCCACAAGGGGGCTTTCACACTTGCAATTTAGTCCAAAAAAGAGCATGGTTCGCATGAGAAATTGGTAATGTGAAAGCTGTCATGCGGACCGGGAAGCGCACCATGGTACCGCATGCTTTTTGCCAATTTAAGCACTATGACATCATCAGTTGCAGAAAAACAAACACACACACACATGCACATTTGTGAAGACACAAGTTGATGATGTAAAAGCATCGGGGTTCAACAGAATCTACAGATGTCTGAAACCAGACCAAAGCAGTAGAGGGCGCCAGGAACAATCGCGTTTGGATTCGGACAGCAGCAAACGTGCCCAGTGTGAAAACCACCTAAATTGAACACTTTTCTCTAAAACAGGGTTTGTGCTCAGTGTCCACACACACAAGCACACAGAGAGTGCTTTCTTTTTTACAGTTTTGAACAGGTATTATGTTAGTATATACGTATACTAACAAGGTTTTATACAATAGGGTACAATAGCCCCCCACCCATCCCCCCAATGATAAAATACCTATTGTGATGCTATTTTCTCCTAAAATATTAGATGGCAGAAAGAACTATTCTGACACCTTCCTAAACATCTGTAACACAGCAACAAATTGTTTGACATTAGAGGGAGGGGTGGATTTGTTGCAATAGACATGCAAAGTGGGCCCATTTTGACTGCTGGAAAAAGCAATAGAGATTCATTTGTGAAATAGGCATGTACTTAAATTGTAACTCTAAAATGTACATTTTGATTTTCTACAAGCAGAATAAATCATATATTTAGTCTTTAGTGCCGCTGTACACTAATAAAGAATTTATGCAATGGTTTTCAATACGGGTAAAAAATAATATGAGGGTTTAGATTCAGCACTTTTTAGGTCACTACTTTGACCATGTTGACTTATTTATATAAAAGGACAGATTCCTTGCTTCCATTAAAGCACATGGATCCATGCCAGTCAAGTAGGACACACACAAGATGGTCTTTTGAGTTTTCTCAAAGTATTTTATGTCATGAGACTATATAATGTATAGTACACTATATGCATTATTACTACAATGGGTCACTATAACTATGTAGACCCATTAGAAATTATAGCGTTTTTTGGTCTTTGAAATTAAATTAGTGAAATTAATGCATTGTGATTCAGTGGTACAGTAGGTCAAAGTACTCCAAAAGTGATTGGCTAAATTAAATCATTCATTTTGCATAAATTACCACTTGAGTTCTTATGGTTAAGCAAATTAGTATTAGCAAAAGTACATTTGTACTGCACTGAAACATTTTAAGCCCACTCAAAATCCACTGTAACCCTACATAAAAGTGTTGTTTATTGAGAGCTTCATTAGCACACTCGTTCACCTACGTGCTTGGATCTCAAGTGTGGAAAACATTGCATTTGTTGGTTTCCAACTTGAACAGTGTGTCCCATATTATATTCCTGATCAGCTGAGGACAAGTATTCAGCACCATGGGGACGTTAATCCAATTCAGGAAGTCTGAGTTCATTGCTTATTTTTCCGCAACTGTCTCTGTCACGGTATCATGCGCAGTGGCAGGGCACACACAAACTGGCCTTTCACAGGGAAAAATCATACAAGGTTTTGGAACTTAATTTATCGTTACGGGGACAGCAGATTCAATTAGGGACACAGTCTTGGACAACAGTGACCTTCCATTGGCCTGTTTCTCCTACACTGTATTCAGGTTTGGCTCATTTCAGTGGGAAATATCCTTAACCTACTGTAAGTGATATCAGATGATCTGATGCCCAGTACGGGAACATTATACGGTACTTAGGCCAAAAAAAAATCTTTGCTAGGCACATGAGATTTGCATTATTATGAGTTAATTTTGGATTAAGTTTTGAGTGTTTTTCAAGATATTGGTATCAACATGTAATTTTTTTTTTTAATGATGAAGTCTGGGCACATCTAACGTTCATAGAAAATCTTGGCACACTATGAGTTTAATAATACTTGGAATTGCCACTACAAAAATTCAGGCCCACAGTGTACAAAATGTTGAGAAAATTAACTAACCAGTTCCACTTTGTAGCGTGGTATTTCAGTGCAAAAACCTGCATCTTGAATCTTATTCAATAAGCACCAGCAATCCAGTTTAACCACAACCGAAAGGTACTGAAAAAGTCTTGCACTGTATTTAAATGAAGCTAATGTAATTCTTTACAGTGCAAACATGCCTCCTTTGTAAGCAATTTAGGCTATAGAATGCACCTTATTCACCAAACTTTACTTCACTGTTGCGCTATCAAACAGAATTTAAAGAGATATGTTTGTGTACATTTTCTAGGGATCATGGCAGTTGTAATTCATCAAATGATGACTAAAATATGGACAAGAGCTGTATTGGTGTATATGAAGTCAAGCACATTCTCAACATTTTAAAGAGCCGATTCAGTACTGGGTGCCAAGTGTAAAATGTCTAATTTTGTGGACTGAATAAATTATGTGACACGACATGCAGTATTTCATGACGAAATGCAATAACACTTAAATACATTACGTGTACAGAAAGACAAAGGCCAGATGCATTTTGTCTACAAAACTTTAATATCAGCACTACTTCCATTTTGTGGACATAAGGGCGAATGTAATTTTCATTTCGTGGAAAAAAGAAAACCACTGTCGTAGACAAAATTCACCCAGCACAAAACGTTGTTGACGAAATGCTCATTCTGTGAATGAGATATAGGATGCATTTCCCAAAAGCATTGCAAGCTTATGTTGATCATAAAGACCATTGGCGCAAATGGTTTCTACAATCTACTTAGGCTCATGATGATTTTGGGAAACACGGCCAAGTATTTTGTCAATGAAATGCATTTCATTACATGCCGAATGACAAAATAGAATGTACAAAAATAAAAAACTGGCAAGTTGCTACTGTGCACAAAATGTATTTAAGAACAATTGCATTTCGTCGTGAAATACTCATGTCACTTACATTTCTAAATTAATTTAGTCCATGAAATGTAGCTTTTTACTCTTACCGCCACATGATTCAGGTGTCTGGATTGCAGTGGTGGAGTGATGCTCTTCAATCCCAGCAAATTTTGCCAGATCATGGAGGTCTGCTTCATCTTCCACAACCTAACACTCAGAACAAGCCTGTAAAAAGGGGAATTATGCTGCACAAATTGCATTCAGCGCTAATATTTTTGGGCCCATTTGCGGCGTTATCTGATTAGGGGCTAAAACGATTAGTTGACGTCATCAACAACGTCAACAATAAAATTTTGTCTACAAAAATTTTCATTGTCGAATAGTCGTATGATCTCAATTAATATAACATGAGATCACATTAAACTCTAATAATGATGCGTGAGAGCAGCACTGCAGCTCGCGCATGACTGGGGAGAGGAAGAATTACACAACTCACTGTCCAGATGCACCCTAAACTTTCCAAACAGTTTCAGGTGATGTAGATTTCAAAGTATGAGCCGGAGCTGCTGCTGCGCTTAAGCAACACTTGCATATTAGAGCGTCTTTAAATGAAACACCCCGGCGTTATATCTTTAATACATCCTTTATTAAAGCTCAAAAATAAGGAAACAGGTCATGTAAATAACTACAAACTCAGAAACTGGCATTTCTCCGTGCGGTCAGCTCCGCTTCCATGAGTCGTGTGAAGAAACCCAATCTAAGGGGGAGAGATTCGCACCCATATGAGGCACACTCTTGCACGGGAATGCTCTTACCTCACACACGCTTGCTGCAGCTAGATTATAACATGATGGCTCACGACATATCAAATCATAATATATGTGTCACTGTGTCTTTCTTATTGTAAAAAAATCTGCAATACACAGGTATATTAAGAAGAGAGGTTTTTGTGTGTGTGTGTGTGTGTGTGTGTGTGTGTGTGTGTGTGTGTGTGTGTGTGTGCGTGTTAAAGATGGATCAAGGTGAACAAAATGGTGAGAGAATAGTCTTCGTTCCAGTATACACTGCAACAAAATGTGTTTTTGATTTGTTTTTGTTTTGGCTTGTTTTCAAATATAAATATCTAAAAGAAATATTACAACTTTTTAATATCTAAATATCTCATCTCAGAAGCAACATATAAGATAATTAGACCTGCTTTTAGAGAATAGATCTTGAATATAAGTATATCTTGTCTTAACTGCACTGGCAGAAGCATAACCAAGTGAAAAAATACACTTAAATACAAAACAAACTTCTAGTGTAGTCTAAATATATTATATGTTGCTTCAAGTAAATGTATCTTGTTTTAAGTAATTTTAGATCATTTTAAATGGAATACAAGGCAAAAACACTTGATAACAATAGGATTTTTGCAGTGAATTTTTAATGAATTAAACTCTGTTTAGAAGCCATAATATGATTAGCCCCTAAATTCAAAGAAAACGTGTCATTTAGCACAAACGTCCCAGAGATGGCAAACCATAAGAAATGTAATTTCCACACGTGCGTACTTAAAAGATATGCTTGAATAAAGAAAGACAAGCAAGCCTTAGAATCTTTGTGGACCCCAAACAAATAGATGTCTATATTGTTAATTCAAAGTTTGTCTGCGATGACAAAGCAGCTGGCACTTCAGGTTCAGTCTTAATGCCAAGAGGACAGCTGGAGGACCGCCATGTTTGTGTTAAGGAAGGAATGGTGATTCACGTTGGCAAATTGGATTGAGCCATTGTGTCTCCCACTGAGCAGCGAATGGGAGAGATTCCTGAGAAAATGGCCTGTGCACAAACACATGCACGCATTTGTGCAGAAAGAGGATCAGAGGGGAGTGCAAACAATAAGCTGAACAAAAACCAGACATGCTGCTTTGCAGCGGCTTAGACGTGCAGAATTCGCCCCACCCCGTCTCAGGGCTGTAACCTAAACCCGTTCGCTTGCAAAAACACAACACTGCAACAGTTAATTAAGATATATTATCGAGACCCAGTGAAATATTGCTTTGATTGTTTCATTCAAGTGGAATTGTATACTATGGAAGTGGACAAATGGAATCTTTGATTTAAACAGCTTCTGGATGGCTGACAAAAGAAGATTGTGTAATTTTTTTTAAGTTTCTCCCCTTCAGGTTTAGCTAACTGCTATCTTTGTTATTGCTGACCAGCACACAGACTGGCTATTGTGTAAGGCAAAAGATAGGATTTGCATGCATGTTAGACAGGATTACACCCTCCAAAGTCTGGGTTGGGAACCTGGACCCTTCCAAACAACTTCCAGTGGGTGTCTCCAGTGTGCCCTTGTACACATATATTGAACAAAAAAGGAAAGCAGCCTCAAAAGTTACAAAAGTTACTGAAGACTAGAACTAGTGTTAGGAACTAAACATGGTGGCATTGATCATTTAACTTCATGTTTTCATAGCGTGACTTAGTTCATTTGCTTTTCCCGTAACATGCTACTTTTTCCAACTAGTTTTTAAAGATGCATTGCATTGGACAGCTTCATAGCCAAGCAAAGGGAGGCAATTGGTGGCATAATGTTGATTAACACGAAATAGAGCGGGGCATCCATTTACTGTTGGTGCGACAAAACATGGCGCGATAAACGCATCCAATGTAGACAGCCTCATTGATTATAATGGGAGTGATTTGCTTTTGTCTGGTGTAGACAGGGTGTGAGTTACCCTATATGACATTTTGCAACTTTGTTGCCATGACGACATAACACAGTAAACCATAACCCTAAAATGACCATAAAAATTACAATTTGAACAACTTTACAACTGGAATAATGCACAAGTTTTAACTAAATAATTAATGTTAGTGCTGTATAAATGCTTCACTTTTGGTTAAACCAAAAAATATTTGGTTTAATGCTGCTGTTCATCACTATGTTTTTACACTGTTATATAAATCAGTGGGTTTTGTTGGTTGTAGTTTTATTGTAAATGGGTGTGATCAACTTTAAAGCAAAGTTTAAACTTTAAAGTTGACCTTGTTTGATTTTTGTGCCAGATAAATACTGCTCTCATAATAAAAATAAATGACTGTACATCATCTGATTAAAATGATATTGCCCCCTATAATAGCTTCAATGTAGTTAGCTAAATTTTCTTTGAAGCAGGGCAGATTGACTAAAGTTTCGCTATGAATACTAAGAACAGCTTGTAGCTTGGGAAGCTATAGTGGGTCATTCCAGGGATTCGGTAATATTTCAAATTGGAAAAATTATTAATCTAAATTTGATTAATTGTCTGAATACTCCAAAACATTAGGTACATACAGTATTAAACCTCCAACAAATCATATTTTCCCACATCAGACATTAAATACCTTTTATTATTTCCTTTTTTTCTGATTTGGACACCTTTTTTCTCAGCTCCACCACAGACGTAATGGAAGTGGTTTGAAAATTATTCTAGACAATACATGTTATAATATAAGCATCTACTTGCTGCTAATAAGTCCCTCAAATATACTGTACAATTTATGATAGTTTTCTTATTTGTATGTGATAATAAAGCTTTAAAAAGTCAAATTGTGTCTGTGGGCTCATTGTTTTTTGTCAAAAATGTATTAAATTCAGATATTTAACAAAAACCCCAACTTTACTGAGCTTGCCCTTACTAAAATTGTATGGGCTGAAAATGGTGTCGGTGTGTCGGGTTGAGTTCAGACTGAGTTCAAAGGAACAAACCTTTACAGCCTGGTTTTTATCATTTTTTTAAATCATGATTTTTCTTTTAAACAGTGTGCACTTTTTATAATTTTTGTTTTTCTAGGTGCAATTTCAGTGAAGTGCCTGCACATGACAAATTGCTTGGTTTAATATAGAAAAAAAGAATTTTTTTAGAATAAAGATTATTTTAATGCAATAATTATTTTAATTCATTTTAATGGGCATATCAACACCTTGTAAAAAGCTTTCAACATTTAATTTCATTGAACCACGTCTTCATAAGGTCTGGGAGACTGAAATATTACCGAATCCCAGGGATGGCCCAGTAGCTTCTCCAACACTGAAAGAAATTGGTCAAATCATTGTTAAAATCATACAGAAATTCATCGGTCAGCCCGTCACCTGCCTCTCCAACACAATCCTCCATCCACCCCCCCCCCCCCCCAACCCCCCAATATCACAATCTTTCATCCAAACGATTCATGAGACATGTTGATTCTTGTTGCCAAGGCAGAATAGAACTAATCCATTAATCCCTTGGGGGTGATATACATATCAACTGCATTTTAATCCCTCCTCCACAGGACTACAAACATGCAGCAAGATCTGTGCACTCTACCACCACATAATCCATTTGATTTCATGTTAGAGGTCCACACGTAAAAGATCCATTCTCAATGTCCATTATGAGTTGGAATTGGTTTGGCCATTTCTCCTGGTGATAGGTGTGAATTTGCGAGCGTGGTGCTATTGCAAGAACACCTCACCTTGACCTGCAACATTAAATATACATGAGGTTTTAATAATACATAGATGCACAGTGGTGAAATATTTTATGCCGTATTTTGGCAGAATGGAGTAGATTTCAGGGTGTATGAACAGTCACTAGCCATATGTCGATTTCCTGTGTGGACATTTACAGAAGCAACCATGTCATTTTGTTTTGCTTCTGTGCCACTTTCATATTTGTGTGTATTTGGCTGGATTCGATCCACGGACGTCAAGTCCAAAGTCCAACACTCAATCAGGTGAGCTACCAAGCTAGCTAATGATATAGAAGGGTCTGTAATACAAGTGTTAAAATTGATAGTTTTTCAAATCACGCGTTAAAGTAAAAGTGTTAATTAGAGTAATAGAGTGAAAAATAAGTTGTACTCATGATTTGTGTGACATTGACTAAAACACACAGTTGTTGTAGTGCCTCTACTGTTAATTTCAGCAGGAAACTGCAGCAATACATAGAAAGCACATGTAAAAGTCAGATTGCAAAAATGTATATAAAGTAATGTTGATTCTATGAGACCACGTTGGCCTTGGCCTTCTATGGCTCTATAATGAAGTAATGCAAGAAGTTTAGTGCTTGGCGCAAATAGGATGAATGAGACAAGTAAAAGTTCACAACTCAACATTGCAACACACTAAATAAAAACAATCACAATATTATTGTATCGCAATACAGATATTGTAATAATATCATATCGCCAGGTCCCTGCATGTACCTAGCCTTAGCATTCAGCTATTTAGCATTGTCAAAATCATGGACGCCTGCAGGATTTAATCTGAGGGTATGCACAGAAATCTGCCGTAGAGGTCTACAAAGGCCTTATAATGATACCCGGCCCTTACCTGAGACCGTGTGACCTGACCCTACCCAGCCGAATCCGTCAGATATTAAGCCCGACCCCGAAATAGCTTACTATCTAATTTCTTCTCCTAGCAGGTACTGTTGCAATAGGCTGTATTTTATGTAGCAAATTCGTAACAGTACTGAAACAGTAAACATACACAGTTTTAACAAGGCACAGCAGCCCCTTAGTACGGAAGAGGGGAAAATGCACTTATTTATTGAAACTTCACTTGGTGCAGAACAATATGGAATAAAATGTAACACTGCAACTGTTCCCTCGATGCAGTCTGAACTTGTTTAGAATGTTGAATCTTTGGGATACCTGCGCTAAAAACAATCTAGACGCCACACAAAGAATGAAACAAAGCATAGGTGTCTTGCTTTTTAAATTGACATGGTGTTTATAATGTGCCAGTCCTGCTTGAGATGCTGACGAAAAGTGAGACACGGTGCAAATGTCAAAGACGTTCACCCAGGATGTGTTTAAACAATGGGAAAACGGAACAGATGCGCGCAAATACGCGTTAGGTGTGAACGGCCCCTAACTCGTCCGTTCGTGCTTGTCTGTTTGTGTGAGCATTAAAGAAGTTCAGTAGGCCTGTTTATTTTTTTATTCATACACACCACATGCCACAGAAATAGCTTAGTTTTTCAAAAAGACAGCCTTTTGTTTCACTTGATTGTAGGTAAGTTTCCAGCGCTGTTTGTTCTCTGTATTCATAAATATCCCAATACTATTTTACTTTGTGAGAAACCACTCCAAATGATTCAGTGAGAGAGCGCTCTGAACAAATTGTACTGAATCACAAATCGATTCAGACCGTTTTGCAAGCCCGTTTGGCCAATTCGCTGAAAAGAACCGACTCAAAAGAATTATTCATTCGCAAAGTGGGCACTGCTAGTTCTTTTAAACAGTCTACAGAAATACACATTTCCTGTTTTTTGAAAATTTTCTGAGAGTAAATGTTTCTCACATCATTCAGAGCGCTCATGGTACAGTGCATACAGCTGGCATATGCCACTGGTCATGATTTTACTTTCCTGCAGTAGGTTTTAATATTCACAGTGCACACATAAATCTGGCAATTGGCACAAAAACCTTAATGGATCCAATTAGCAAAAATGTAGATTTCAAATTGCATGCTTTCTGGGGGCCCTGCGTCAGCTGAGCATCTGCCATTGAACGGGAATGCTAACGGATAGCATTCACCATTATGATAAACCTCCCGACATTGCAATCAAAATAATGTATTAATTTGTGATTATCAAATATTATACTATGTTATTTTGGGAGTGTTTCTTCTTGTCTTTTGGTCAGTCCAAGGCTTTCAGATATCATCCCACTGGATATATTTTCATGATAACATTCATTGAAAGCAACCGTCTTACTGGTTGACTGGCTCAAACTGTCATAATGACTTTTCTAGGGTGGATGAAGTGTTGGGCTCAAGCCTTGGCAACATGGCTGCTTGGCTCCAAAATATGGCAGCAAGAATGATTAAAACTAATAGATTACCTGCCAAACAGAATGAAGACAAATGGAGGTGCCTGCATCACTTCAAGGTTGATTTTTCTTCACAGATTCTCAACCAATGCTGAATAGCACATTCCCTGCTGTGATCGGTAAGCTAATGAAAGGTATTTTTCCTCACATGTAAGCACAGGTAATGTGGTTTAGGCTTTCGTAAAGGACAGTTTTTATTTTCAAGCCATCCTGCATGGGTGTTGGTATTTGTAAGTCTGTGCCCTTCAGGAAGAAGCCATAATATGATTAGCCATTGATCTCTTGTTGACCTCCCATGAAGTCCTTATCCATTTGTAATAACTTCCATGTGCACTTCTAAAGCAATCAAGAAGCTTCGCTGAGGAACTTAAGCACTGGAACGTCCATCTGAGTTCCCATAGAAGCCAATCAATGCTAATTAGTAAGAAAAACAATAATGATCACAATTTAGACAAGAATCTTGGCTTTAGCTCAAAGCTTACTCTTCATCACTCGGATGGGCAAGAGGATACAGCAGAACTGTATATGAGTATCCCTGTTGAAAAAAAAGTATAATCTTGTTAATCTGACAAACATATTATACTAGTGAGAATGTTAGGTAAGATATAGTTTAGTATTAATTAGTCCTGCTTGACACTTTCACGGATATGGTACAAATTGGTGTCCTATTACATTTTTATAAAGCAATAACAGCACCAATCATCCTGGCCTGTCCCTAAGGAAGTAACATCATTTGGATCCTTTCTATAGCATGGTGGGAAGACAAGTATTCTTATTCCATTCTCAGTTTTTACACAAATTGTGGCAGTTCCAAGGTGAAATATGTAATATGTGGTGCTAAAAGCAAGTTACATTTTGTCCCATACAGATGAGGTTTATAAAGTTAACATTCTATCGAGTTTTAAATGAACAAAACCTACCTCCCTACCCTAAACCTGAAACCTAACCGATACTGTCATAAAAAGCATCTAGGACATGAAATAATTCATTACTGAAGCAACCACATAATTTTGTGCTGCTTCAATAACACTTTGGCCTCATCTATTGAACTATTTGGGACTTGTAACTGGTCCTTTGCATGGTAGGTGGATATGCAAAACTATAAATGTTTTGACTTGCAAGTCAAAACTTGCAAGTCAAAACTTGCAAGTTTTGTAAGTTGCACTTGCACTATGGTGTAAGTCTTCAGATGTCATAAAATAGCAATATGTGAGGAACAGGGTAAAAAGCAAACAGTGTTAACTGATCATTTGCCATTTGATTTGTGATTTGTGTGAAAGGGATAAAGACATTGCTGTTGTAGAACCTCTAGTGTTCATTTCAACAGGCAACTGCCGCTATACATACACCATGCCACGTAAAAATGATTTAGCAAAATTGTATAGTAACACGAATCTATGGGACCAGGTTGCAGTTGCAAACCTGCATCTGGTCCCAAACTAGCCAGCCCCTATTGAGTTTAATTTAGATTAAATTTGCAACCCAGCTTTCGGCTGGGTTGGCACATCAACTGCTTTTTTTTAATTAGTTTTTTAGATGGAAACAGTGTTGCAAACATTTTTAATTTCATACAAAAAAATACATAGAAAATCAAACAGTACTTATGATATTTTTTTTATTTCCTGAGCATTTTTTTAAAGGTTAAGCACCTCCTTTTATTGTCCATATGTTGAAAAAAAGAGTTTGAGTTTGAGTTTCAAGCCCTTTTTTGTACCCTTGCCACCAACATGTTGAGCACTTACATGCTGGTTTTAGCATGGCTAGCATTGGCTACACAAACCCACAACAAGAAATACTGTTTGAGCTAGTAACAGTTTAGTATTGCCTGTCTAAATCCAGCTAAGACCTTCTCGGTCTTGCTACTCTGATCCAAACTGGTTTTAAGCTTTGTTTTTGGTATCAATTACTATAAAAAGCTATTTTTAAACAATTGTTTCTACATCTTGATCTTATTTCAATTATTCATGCACAGCTAGCATAATAATTAGTCTTTTCTATGCTTTCAGGAAATAGAACAAAGGTTGTGTCCCACAGTGTCAGAGCAAACATTTCATTTCAGTATCATTTTAGTGTTTTCAGAATGAGAGGGGAGGATAGTCTTGGTCTGGAGGAGTGTTATGAGTATTTGCCTTTGCATTCATGTAGCGTACACAGTGCAACACTAACATAGGGCTAATTGCTCCACCACCCACTGTGTCAATGTGATTTCATTTCTGATAATTGCTCCAAATGTGGTTGATTCTTCACATTTACAGTTAATCTGAAACCAATTACGCACTTGAATATACCTTAAACCTGATTATTAAATGGTTTCCTATAATGCTTTTCCACAAAACAGCTCAGACCAAATTCCACTCCTAACATCTACAATTATGATTTATACAATTTTGCACAATCTATGATGAATGGTTCTTTGCTTGTGTCTTTCCACTCTACCATTGTGGCAACAAACACAAATCTTCTCTCCAGGCCCCAATTTCCTTGTGGCACTGATCTCAAATCATTTGGGTTTACCCTCTGTATTTTTTTTAAGCTAAACTCGCTAGGCCGACTTGTTTAATCCCGAGCCGCTTATGACGTCTGACATATATTTTTCAAATAGGATTTGAGAAATGTTATTCTCTGATGTTCCTGTGGCCACAACCTGCTCCTTCCAAATGACATTTTGAAATGAAGAGAGTGCAGCTTTGCTGAGATGGCATGCTCGCCAAACGAAAATGCCAACCCACTGGCAACCCGTTATACTGATGCTGAACATCCCGTAGGATAAAAGCTGGCATTGATTTCTGAAAAGTGCTTGTTTTGCCTCAGTCATTTATATCATTATGTCCAAAAGGTAGGAATGCTTCTCGTTAATGTAAAAATATGACGTCTTCTGGATGGTGTGGCCAAGGAGAGTCACTCATAAACAATTTATGAACAGTAAAGCCATCAGGAAAAAATATTGTTCCCCTTTAATATCTTTCAAAGACCAGGATGGCTATCACAGCCCAGCCGTCACTCAAAATGAGATGAAAGTTGTGTCTGACACATTTATGAAGTGTCATGATTATGACTGTCACAATTGCTTTCAATTACAGTGATTCCTGTGCCAATGTTCACACTGTGAGTGACCACAATTTGCATGCTTATCACTTCTACAGATGTGAACTTGTTTGTGGTATTTGGGATTATAATCTTCATCCACACAGAGCCGGTGTGGGATTAACAGATAATCTGGATTGAGAGGTGAACAGTTAAATGCTAATTCTCTGATGCTCTGCTTCCAATACTTTGTTCAGAAATGCAGTCACAATCCAAAATGATGGTATAATATTTACAATAGAGCAATAAAATATCAATGGCAATGTATAGGCTCACTGATAATAGAAAAAATAAATAAAAAGACTAAAATCATGGCTTGGTCTAAAGGTGGGATATGTTTGTCACCCAGACGGACAGTGAAATGGCCAATGGGATATATATATATATATATATATATATATATATATATATATATATATATATATACTGTGTGCAATAACTGGGGAAACAGCTGTGACACCTTATATTAGAGTTTTTAAAATGAATATCTTCCTTCTTTCAGGACATAGTAGTAATATTTATTTTAATATATATATTAAATATTTATATATATTTAATAATAAATATTTTATATATTGAATTATATTAAGAGGACAGTTGGTTTGAGGAACTGGTTAAGTTACACAAAAAAGTAACCCACAGCAAATTACTAATTCCCTTAAATTTTTATCAGTTTACTTTACTGATACTTACTTTACTGATAACTTCACCAGAAGTAACCACATTACTAATTACTTTATTTATAAATTAAAAATCATGTCTATGTTTCCTCCTTGTTCCTATAAATGTCCTCTTTCACATTCTTCTTTTGTTTTGAGTGATTCACATTTTTCATGCATATCGCCACCTACTGGGCAGGGAGGAGAATTTATAGAATTTTTTTTAAAAATATTAATCCGTTTTTCACATAACACTCTGAAAACATGGATTTAACCACTTAAGTCATATGGATTGATTTTGTGCTGCCTTTATGTGCTTTTTGGAGCTTCAAATTTCAGGCCACCATTCAATTGTATTGTATGGACCTACAGAGCTGAAATAATTTCTAAAAAACGTTTTAGAAGATTTATGTTCAGCAGAAGAAAGTAAGTCATACACATCTGAGATGGCATGAGGGTGAGTAAATGATGAGAATTTTTGGGGGGTAAATTATTCCTTTAAATGCATTACATATAAATAATATTACTTAAAAATATATATGTGCAACCTAACTAATGCAAGTAATTACCTTAAATAAAAGTTAGTAACTGTAATCTGGAGATTTTAAATCATTTCAAATGTAATCTATTACAACTAATTTTTCTTACTAAATTTTTTTTTACTAAGAGAGAATAATATAAAAGTAATTAATTACTCTATAAACAGATTACACTCATTATTGGAAGTGAGTGGTCAATCTAATTGAAATTGTACATTTAGTGCAATGGAACATTCTAGTGCTCATCCCTTAATGTCAAAGTGGAAATGTTGCAGTTTTAAAAAAACTAATGGAAAGGCAAAGTTGTGGGACATGGTCTGTCCCATTACTCACGAAAAAAAAAAAGCCAGGATACATAAGCACATCTATGAATTTTTAAATAGAATAATTGAATGACAGATGGCACAATAACGTTGAGGTTGGCTCATTTATTTAAAAGTTTCCATATTTGGTGGACACAGGCTTTAATTAGATTACAGTAGTTACATTTCAAAACAACCTACAGAAAACTGATCCCGGCACCAGAGGACATATGCATCCTCTGTTTCCCTCTTAAGCAGGGTAAATATAATGGGAAATGACCGATGATATGTGCAGAATAATTGCATGAATCATTTGTTTTTGAGAAACTCAATTTTCTTTGCTTTATCTTCCCTCTCCTTCTATCTCTCTCTCTCTCTCTCTCTCTCTCTCTCTCTCTCTCTCTCTCTCTCTCTCTCTCTCTCTCTCTCTCTTTCACTGTCTAGCCATCTTTCTCACACATAAACATTCTCATGCACAGAGTCCTGCAGTTCTGTTCAATGTCAATCTCTTTAAGGGACAATAGCGCCATCATGTGTTGATTCAATCTACACATCCACATTCCAGAGAGCAGTGGATCTCAACTGGTTTTTACATTGTACCAAACTGGTACATAGTACAAAAGTAAGCAATGTCTTTCAAATAAAACATTGGCATTTTACTGTAATATTACCATGAGCTATAAGTACAACTATGAGTACAAAACACATCGTGGTCTGCACAAACCATGTTTATCTTCATTGCAAGCCAACCTATATTTAGTATAGCCTGAGTCATATAAATGGTGTGAATGTAAAAAAAAAAAAA
Source organism: Moxostoma hubbsi (assembly GCA_032164185.1). Taxonomy (NCBI): domain Eukaryota; kingdom Metazoa; phylum Chordata; class Actinopteri; order Cypriniformes; family Catostomidae; genus Moxostoma; species Moxostoma hubbsi. The sequence goes on along the minus strand of JAVLUX010000004.1, from coordinate 9,646,991 downwards.
AAAATTTAAATGTTGTGCATGGTTTATGATGAAGCCATGTTACACAACATCTCCATGTTGGTATCTGCCTAATTTGGCTAGCTTCTGCTCAGAGACCGATGAATTTGTGCCAAAATGCTGTAGTTGATTGCATGCACAGCCTTTGACATCACCAACAGAAGATATGGGAACAGTTTTCACCTCTCTTTTAAAATGAGTAAGCCCAATTATATTGCTATCCTAACTATGCACGATTATACGGTCAGTTGTGTTTGATTATTTGCATTAGCATTGTTTAGCACTGCTACTCTATTAGAACAGAAATGTAACCAGTTTTTAGATTACAACCCACCAGTTGAAACTACTAGATCTACTAGATTTAGAGATACTACATCAAGTTAGACATGATAAGGGGAAATTATAAACATTTTAATTCAGAATGCAAAAATCTGCAGCATAAACCCAAAATATGACAGAATGAAGGAGATGTTATGCCAAGTGTAAAATATGTGTGTATGCCCGTCTCGCTGTTCGTTGTCTGCTGGCCCTGGCAGGGCCTCTTATCTCCCACTGATTCAGCATCTGCTCTGTACAGCCCCACACGAAAACTAAACTTTGGCAGATAGACCACAGAGAAAGAGGGGCTCTTGCTTTGTGCAGAAATAAGAAAATCACACAAATGTATTCACCAATGACAGCTTCTGTTGCACTGCAGAGAGTGTAATTTTATGTCATGATGTTGACAGTTGCAAGAGGATTATAACATTTGTTACTCAATGGCCCACTTTTTGCATGTTCCACATTTAGTTTTATTTTAAAATCTGGGCTGTTTCTATATTAAGGTTTAAAGCTGCATGGCTTGAGTTCATCTGTTTAACTCGGATAAGTAAGCAAAGAAAATTTTCTCAGTCGGTGTTCTCAGTTAAATGAAAATATGTAAACCTAATGCAAATTATACGCAGTGCAACTAAATAATTTAATTTGTGCAGGAATATATGATGCAAGTGGTTCAAAGGTGAAATATGTAAAAAAAAAATCTCAATATGAAGAGTGCTTGGGGTGGGATTATCTGTTTTACCAACAATAGCTGATGGGAGGAGTGCTAAAGTAACCTGTTTGTTATTATTTTTGCAATTCAGTTTGGTAATGCATTTGTGCCAATATTGCACATTTCACCTTTAACTTGTAAGTGTACAAAGTAAGTCAACTCTCTCACCTGTCTGTACCCTGTAAAGGGAAGGGTGGTCTCTACCCTCCTTTCTTTGAGTCCTGTACATGCTGTATTCTGGGCGGCTCCACCAGCTTCTCATAGGACAACACCATCATGATCTGATCAGAAAAACCCACCATTAGTGTTAGTGTTACAGTGTAGGCGTGCTGCTTCCTGATGTTCCATTACCCTGACATTGGTCCCATTATGCCATGTTACTGACAAGTGCCATCTCGCATCAGACATTTTTTATCGGTGTAAATGTGTTTACCTTCTCCCGTGATGTGACTGAGAGCGTGTTGAGTTAGCAGCATGGGAAACCAATGTTCTTGTCCCGTGCTGAAACCAGAAAGTAATCATAATCGCGTAATAAGCGATGGTAAAGTTTGCATTTTCCCTCTAGCGTTTAATTATTTTCTTCACTTAGGGTTAGGTTTAGGTTGGGGGGGTTAATGAAATTTGAGTTCCTCTTCACTCTATGACATAATTTACAGCTAAAACAACTCGCTTTTTGCATCCTTCTGTGGACATTTCACTCTGAAACAGGAGCTCACTAGTGCCCATACATTCAACAAAACTTTCCACTCTGGCCACTGGGGCAGTGCATCGAATTCGAATTTAGCTCATGAAAAGTCAACCTACTGTTTCCTAATTCAATGTAAAATCATTGTGAAAGCAGGTGCCTTTTATGTCCCATATTACCGTAACACATGAAAGAATACAATGACTTGCAATTAATAGTTGGCACATTAATGAAACTTTTTTTTCATTGTGTTTTTGCATTGTGTTTCATTCTGTTACCATCAACCTTGTTGGCATGGTTATATCCCAACATATATTTATGAATTTAGCTTTAGAAGCCACAATACAATTTCTTAAAACTTAAAGGTATTATTTGGCTGATAGAACGTTTAAAATGTTCTCATTTGTAGATTGTATTTTGAAATGGAAAAGGAATCTGATTCATAGAACGACCTCAAAATCTCTTTAAGTTTATATAACGTGGCACTGTATGTGAAATTTAAGTAATAAGTATATACTTAAGTGAGCTGGTAAATGTGTGCTATGATCAAATATTGACAGAAATCTCTGATACGTTAGAAAGTCATAATGACTCTGTTTACTCACCACGAGGAAGGTCAGTAGAAGCATCATCATTCCCAGCATCACATATAGATTTTCTATTAAACCGCCCACCCACAGGGGACCTAGGATGGTTGAAAGACCACCGACTGAACGCTGCACACCCTGACTACACACACACCACACACACATACTCACCCTGGGGATTGGCTGGGAAGATGAGGTACCAGACACAAGCCCTGCTGCAGATGACCAGCACCACCATGTCCTCCTGCACAACAGGAAGAAACCTGCAATTACCTCCACACCACTCAGGCTGTACATCATACTGTTCACCAAAGCCAAAGTACTTCTGCATCAGAGGGGTCACTATTGTCTGGAGATAGAAAGCAGAATCACCAGAGTCAGAATTAGTCAGCTAACTAGTCACAATAAAATTGTTTGGTACCTCAGCTGAGAACAGATAGAAATTTGTGCTTGCAATTCAAAGGATGGGGGTACAAGCCCTGAAGAGCACATAAGATGACATGTGATACAAAATTATCATAGAAGCACAACAAATTGATGTAGTTGCTTTAGCACTTGCTTACTTAATATCACATTTGCTTTTCATGACACTATCGGTTAGGTTTACTTTAAGGCAGAGGTTGGCAACCTTTTGTAGTGCCATTTTTCTTTTCCTTGTTGATGGCTGTGCCAACACTGCCATGCATTGATAGCATATAGTATCTTCTTATTGACATCAAGTATTGTTATGAAAGCAAAAGCAACAACTAGAAAACAAAAATATAGTCTGTCATCCGCTCAACCGCATAGCGACCAAAGCAAAGCGGACGTGTTTACTTGTGTGATTCACTGAGAGTAAAGCACTTCCTCAATTGATAGTTGATGCCGGCTCATGAACCGAAAATGGCTGGCATGCTCTAGTCTTGTCACAGGTTCATATTGATTTGCTTCCTATTATAACTACTAAAGTTCATAATGGGCAAATCCCATAGGGGCCTACTACACTTTGGGGTGGCTGTGGCTCAGGTGGTAGAGCAGGTTGTCCACTAATCACAGGGTTAGTGGTTCATTTCCTGGCCCACGTGACTCCACATGCCGAAGTGTCCTTGGGTAAGACACTGAACCCCAAGTTGCTCCCAATAGCAGGCTAGTTCCTTGCATGGCAGCTCTGTTGTCATTGGTGTTGAATGTGTGTGTGAATGAGACTCAGTGTAAAGTGATTTGAATACTGCTAAGGTTAAAAAGGCGCTATATAAGTGCAGGCCATTTACCATTTACTTTGATCAGCACATGATCAGTTTTCAATGTATCTAGGTCATTCACAGAGTAGGCGAATGTATATAAAATGCTTGATTATATTAAATCATATTTTAAATCCATAACAACAAATTCAATAAGTTGTCTCAACCACTGTGAGCCTAAATTAATCATAACTGTACATATGTTATTTAGTTGTTCAAATGAGGGTAGGACAATATGTGAATGACAGAGTATGCTGGGGGGGGGGGGGGGGGTGGTTCTGCTGACTTCTGGGGTAAAGAGAACTGTGGTTAGTGTTTTCTAAAGAGTGGCTTTTATCTTGAGTGCTGTCTGATTGAAGAGCGTAATGAACTGTGCAGTCAGGAGCACCACCACCTCCTCCCTGAGAAACTCTGCAGACAGTGAGAGAGAGAGAGAGAGAGAGAGCTCAGGCTTTTCAAGGCTGCTAATAAAGGATTTAATAAAATGGAGGCATCTACCAGATGCACACACACACACACACACACACACACACACTGCAATCATAGAGCTAAGAAAGAATGAGCGAATCGATAAGATGTTTGCAGACCGTTTCTCTCTCACATTATCACCTTCAGTTGCAAGAAGAAAAAAAAAGAATCAATGCTACACTTAGTGAAACTGCTCTGCAAAATAACACACAGCACAGGCAGGCAGGCAGGCCAGCGGGCGGGCAGATAGATAGACTCAAACTGCTCTGCCAAGAAAACCAAAGCATTTTTGATTTTTGAGGAAAAACTCTGGCCTTCACCTTGGCTGGCACTGAAGTTTTCAAAGGGGTCTGAAATATCCTCCTCTTCTTCTCCTCTGCCTCTCTCGGGGGGGGGGGGGGGGGGGGGTTGTTGAGTCCAGTGGAGGGATGTCCCAGTACAGAAGAATTACTGCAAACTGCATGAGCAGCCACATCCCACGCATGAAGAGCTGGGACAAAAAGAGAAAACATACTTAATCCTTTTAAGACTGACTATTTCTAGAGTTAACTTTCACACCACAGTCTCTAACAAGTATAATCTGGAATAGACATAGTCAGATGGTTAAACTAAAAGTTTTGTCAATTCTGTTCAGAGGTTGTATTTCCAACCTAAAATAAAATGTTTACACAACTGACAGTTAGGTTTAGGGTTTGGGTTTAAGTGTATTATATTTTTTTTTTCAAGGGCATTACTAGATGGTTTCTAGGGTGGTCTAGGTGGTTACAAGGTGGTAATACTCTATAGTAGGTTTTATAAAATATGGTTCAAGACCTCCAATAGAAATCTAAAAAGTAGACAATAAAAACCATTAAAAATGAGTCAACACAGTCTTACCCCATGTAAGGTATAGCCTATTTGTTTACAGGGGTTAAAGGGAAAGGAGGAGGTGAGAACCGGCTTAACAATATAAATAATATTTTAATGATCAACTTAACACACAGGGCAGCTGTCTGTAATTCTCTCTCTCTCTAACTGTCATCACCGGCCACTTTTATCCCTCGCGTGCCCCATCAGGCTGATTGGGGACTGGGCGTGTGTCGCTGCTGCCCAGTCCCGCCCTCCTCCACCCTACAGGCCCATTTTAAAATCACACAACATCAGAAAGATATTAAAGGCTGATCCTGAAAATAAAAATACACATTATTAAAATATTATATAAAAAATCTATATTTTATTGTCTATTGTTTTTTATAATTTGGAGGACCACTGACTGACCAGTCAGAAGTCCAATCTGATGGCAGGCCATGACAGCAACAAAGACCCTGGCAAGTGTAGTCCGTGTGAGGAACCCAAAGATGGAGGAACCAGCTATTGTGCAATTTAAATTGAATCTCACAAAACCTGTCAAGAACATCCAGACTATATTTAACCTTAAAGTCAAAAGAAAATGCACATAGAAATGGAGCCTAGTTTAGGATTATTATTATTACACATTCTCTACAAGATAGAGAAGGCAAGACAATGAGTAGAAACAAGGGAGTTAGCTAATTAACTGGCCAAGATCTAATGATAATGATGCATGGAGCAGACTAGACTGGATGGATGTACTCCACCTTGGAGAATGCATTTTGTGGAAGGGTGGAGGCCAAACTTAACATGTTTAGTGAAACTGTTTATGAAGAATGTGTAGATACATTTGGTGAAGCATTAGTGAGCATGAGTGGTCCAAGGGTGATGGGTAGGAGAGATAGAAAGAAATACTCCAGCTGGTGAGAGAGCATAGGCAGCTTCACAATGCACAAATTGGGCGGAGGAGCTTGAGAAGGAGGGCTTAAATGTTCTGTTGGATAGCATAAGGGCTAGGTTAGAATTATTGAGGGGAGCGGAGAGAATTTGAAGTGGGAAGCTGGAGTAGTGAAGGAGGACCTAGAAGACCACATGAAACAGCATGGGGTTTATGGGGTGATCCCCATAAACACAGCCTGCTTGGTTCTTCCGGGTATGTCCCATGGCCAGCAGAGCTAGTGGTGGAATTTGATGAGAGTTGCTTGTAAGAAGCAATGCTTATCTTTTGAGTGATTAAAGAGTAGTGGCCATCTTTATGTTCAAGGAACATGAATTGATCAACATTAGATAGTTTGGGAGTATTGCTCTACTGAATGTGGAGGATTTTCTTTGCAGTGGAAGCAAGGAGGATGTCTGACAACCTCCTGAAGAATGGATACATAGACATAAGCTACCAGAGGGCTGGTGTCCCAGGTTTTTCTGGGTCTATGGAGCATGTGTCTTTCTAAAGAGAAAAAAAAAACCTCAGCATAGTCAGTCTGGACCTGTAAAATGCCTATGGATTTGTTCCACACCAGCTCCACAGCTATGAACTGGAGTTCCCCGTCTGTCGCTCACTTCGACGTCGTGTCGAAGAAGCGACACTAGGGGTCTCTCTTGAGCGCCGAAAGATACCTCTGATCTATGAAAAAAGGCCAATGAGAGTTGGCGAACAGTATTTGCATACTCCGCCTCCGGATATAAAGGCGAGAGAAATACGCTCGTTCATTCAGTAATTTTCTTCGGAGCCGATGGTCGTGTGTATGCAGTCAGCTGCGAGTAACACAACTGATCCTGCTTCTGATCCTCTGACGCTCTGCTTTGCTGTTGGATTTACGGCGCACTACAGCGGCTTTTCTCTTCACTGCCGGCGTGCAGTTTGCCCCTGGGCGCTTCGACAGCGCAGAGTTAAAAGAGTTGAAAGAGTGATTCTCTCCATAAAAGAGTTTATTTCTCTGAAAGAGCATTACACAGCGGCGTTGAACGTCCTTTTCAGGACGCGTCTTTTTAAAGATGTAATTTCCGCCCCTGTGTAGTTTCTGGATGCGGTGTTTTCTCCCCACCTCTCTCGGTCATAAAACACTATCTTGCATGCCTGGGCTGCGATCACATGCAAGCAGTGTTTTATGAATGGTTTATGTTCTCAGTGCGAGAACATAGCCATGGCAACATTGCGGTCGTGTGGCTTTCTTTTGTAGTGAGAGAAAGCCGTTTCAGCCGCCCCCCGCGCCTCGCCTCCTTCCTACGGGATTGACGCAGGCGCCGCGGGCGATGAACACGATTTGGGGACAATGACGGGCTCTGTTCGCCGGGTAAATCCCCTCGAACTTCCCGCCTCCCCGGCACGCTTGTTTGCTAGCATTGCGGTCGTGTGGCTTTCTTTTGTAATGAGAGAAAGCCGTTTCAGCCGCCCCCCGCGCCTCGCCTCCTTCCTACGGGATTGACGCAGGCGCCGCGGGCGATGAACACGATTTGGGGACAATGACGGCTCTGTTCGCCGGGTAAATCCCCTCGAACCGCCCGCCTCCCCGGCACGCTTGCTTGCTTGCTTCCGTCTGAGCTCGGGATGAGTATTCTCTCCAATGGTTCATCTTCTCAGTGTGAGAACATGGCCGTTATAGCATTGCGGTCGCACAGCTTTCTTTTGTAATGAGAGAAAGCCACTTCAACCGCCCCCCGCGCTCCGCCTTCTTCCTACGGGATCGGCGCAGGCGCTGCGGGCGATGAAGGCGATTTGGGGAATATGACGGGCTCTGTTCGCCGGGTAAACCCCCTCGAACCGCCCGCCTCCCCGGCACGCTTGCTTGCCTCAGAATTGGATGACATCACCGCTGCATCGGAGAGCGTTACAGCGGCATCGGATGCTGATCGTTCGCCTGGGCCGCCACCTTCGGGTCTGCCGCCCAGCCTGAGCCTGACGCACGGAGATCCGCTATGCTTTCCCGGGCTACTTGATCGGTTCCGCGGGCAGGTGCGCCGCTCACAGCCACGCCCCCGCCCCGTTCCCTTCTTCCCGGACGTGCACGACGAGTTGAGCTAAGCCAAGGCTTTTTCGCTCCTCCGCTCTCACTACCCTCGTGGTGGAACGGTCCCAGACCGCTTCCACTCTGCACGCCACGGCCCTTCCTGCAACCAATGCCAGGCCAAGGCACTTCAAAACCTGCACCTTGGGTAGTCCTGTTCTTGATGTGCTGCAGGAACTGCGCTGGATGACCAACCGCGCCCCCGGGCCACGGAGGTCAGAAGCGCTGGCACTCGAACAGGCGATGGCCACCCCTTGTGGTCCAGAAACACACCTGTGGACTGGACCTGGTCGAAATGCGGGAGGCAGACAAGGCACACCTTCTCTCACACCCCCGTCTCCCAGCTCCGTCCATTCGGCGCCACCGTTGACGACTCTGCCCAGCAGTCCTCAGCGGTGAGGCAGACGGAGGCCACTGCACATCCTGCCCCGCCGCAAGCTTGCCGCCATGGGCCATGCCCCGTCTGCTCGCCGAGGGCGTCCTCCTGCGGCTATGAAACACCCTGCTCCGCCTCAACCCGGGCCCAGCTCTCAGCCCCAGCGTCGAGCACGCTGCAGGGAACGGACGCCCCCGTCTCACGGACCCCCTCGAGGACCCGGAAGGCTCCCAGGCTGTCCGTAGACGTTCAACCCAGGGACCAAGATGTTAGCTCCGGAGGCTGGTAAGACCGCTCCGTCCCCGGTGGAGGGCCGGGAGGAGAATCTTTTCTTGTTGAATTAATTTTCACATTCTCATATTCTCTGTAATGAGCTATTTCCTTTTGTCTCTGGGTCACCTGGCCCGCAAATGCCGTTCTCACGGCACTTTGCCCCCAGATATCAACAGTCCTGGCTTCCTGGACACGGACCACCCGTCTTCAGCCCCACGACTGTCCCCCGGCCGGCCGGTTCCGACGAGTCTAGAGGACGCCTACCCAGGACCTCCTCCTCAGTCGCTGACCCGCCCCCTGCCGGGTGTGCGGAGCAAGGTAAGTGCTTTGAGTCTTTTCTCAGCACCTCAGCTGCGGGTCGCCCCGTCGCCGCCCAACGCTGCCCTACCTGCTCCGCCCCGCTGCGAAGCCCCGCCGGGTACGTCAAATTAATCGTCCCTTTGGTGCCCCTAGCGCAGAGGTTGGACGCGTGGCTTTCACTTCCCAGCCCGTCTTGCTGGCTGGCCCGGACCATCCGACTCGGTTACGCAATTCAGTTTGCCAGGCCCCCGTCCCCCTTCATGGGCGTCCGCTTTTCCGCAGTACACGGCGAACACGCCCACTCCCTGCGCGCGGAAATCGCGACTCTTCTGGCCAAAGACGCGATAGAGCCTGTCCCTCCAACCGAGATGAAGATGGGTTTCTACAGCCCTTACTTCATCGTACCCAAGAAAAGCGGCGGCTTATGACCAATCTTGGACCTGCGAGTTCTCAACCGAGCGTTGCACAAACTCCCGTTCAAAATGCTCACGCTTAACCTGCGTCCGGCATCTAGATTGGTTCGCAGCGGTAGACCTGAAGGACACGTACTTCATGTCTCCACCCTCCCCCAACACCGCCCCTACCTGCGGTTTGCGTTCGGGGGCCAGGTGTATCAGTACAAGTCCTCCCCTTTGGCCTGTCTCTGTCCTCTCACGAGAGTTACTATGCAAAACCCACAGAGATCAGGTGCTCAGGCACCTCAGCCGTCTGGGGCTTCAGGTCAACTGGGAAAAGAGCCAGCTCACTCCAGTTCAGAGCATCTCTTTTCTCAGGATGGAGTTAGACTCGGTCTCAATGTCGGCATGTCTCACCAACGAGCGTGCCCAGTCAGTGTTGAACTGCCTCGCCGCCTTCAGGCCAGGCACAGCGGTCCCCTTAAAACTTTTCCAGATGCTCCTGGGGCATATGGCGTCCTCCGCGGCGGTCGCGCCGCTGGGGTTGATGCATATGAGACCGCTCCAACACTGGCTCCAGACCCGAGTCCCGAGACGAGCATGGCGCCACGGCGCCGTATGCAACGGGCACGCAGCCTCAGGCCGTTGGAAAGGGGCCCAGCTGCGTTGGCACATCAACTGCCTCGAGTTGTTGACCGTCCTTTTTGCCCTGCGGAAGTTTCTCCCGTTAATTCGGGACAAACATATCCTAGTCAGGTCGGACAGCACCACTGCGGTCGCGTACATAAATCGCCAAGGCGGCGTATGCTCCCGTCACATGTCACAACTCGCCCGTCGTCTCCTCCTTTGGAGCCAGCACCGACTCAAGTCGCTGCGTGCCACTCACATCCCCGGCAACCCCAATGTGATAGCGGACGCGCTGTCATGACAATGCTTGTCTGGCGGAGAGTGGAGGCTTCACCCCCACTCGGTGCAGCTGATTTGGGAACGGTTCGGCAAGGCCCAGGTAGACCCCTCTGCCTCCCGAGAGACCTCCCACTGCCCGCTCTGGTACGCCCATTAAGAGGCTCCCCTCGGGGCAGATGCACTGGCACACAGCTGGCCGGTGGGGCTGCGCAAGTACGCATTCCCCCCAGTGAGCCTTCTTGCACAGGTGCTGTGCAAGGTCAGGGAGGACGAGGAGCAAGTCACTCTCGTGGCTCCTTACTGGCCCACCCGGGCCTGGTTCTCGGACCTCATACTCCTTGCGACAGCCCCTCCCTGGCGAATTCCCCTGAGGAAGGACCTTCTTTCTCAGGGACGGGGCACGCTCTGGCATCCGCACCCAGACCTCTGGAACCTCCACGTCTGGTCCCTGATGCAGAAGATCTAGCTGGTCTACCACCCACGGTCGTAGCCACGTTCAACCAAGCCAGAGCCCCTTCTACCAGGCAACTCTACGCCCTGAAATGGCGTCTGTTCGTGAATTGGTGTTCTTCCCGGGCAGAAGACCCACAGAGGTGCGCAGTTAGGTCTGTGCTCCTGTCCCTACAGGAGAGGTTGGGGGGGAGGCTGTCCCCATCCACCTCGTAGGTGTATGTTGCCACTATTGCAGCTTACCACAACCCAGTAGACAGCAACTCTCTGGGTAAGCACGACTTAATCGTCAGGTTCCCAAGAGGTGCCCGGAGGTTAAAAACCCCTCCTGGCCAAACCTGTTCCCCTCCTGGGGATCTCTCGGTGGTCCTTGCCGGTCTTCAGAGATCCTCCCCGAGTCGCTAGAATCAGTTGGCTCAGGGCCCTCTCCTGAAAAGACGGCCCTGCTGATTGTGCTCACTTCCATCAAGAGGGTCGGGGACCTGCAAGCGTCCCTTACTAACGACACTTGCCTGGAGCTTGGTCCGGCAGATACTCATGTGATCCTAAGACCTCGACTGGGCTATGTGCCCATGGTTCCTACCATGCCCTCTGGAGATCAGGTAGTGAACCTACAAGCGCTGCCCCGGGAGGAGGCAGACCCAGCCCCTCTCACTGTCGTGTCCGGTACGTGCCTTGTGTGCCTACCTGGACCGCCCCCAGAGCTTCAGGCGCTCTCAGCAGCTCTTTGTCTGCTTTGGAGGACCAGCAGAAAGGGAACGCTGTCTCCAAACAGAGGTGTCTCACTGGGTGATGGATACCATTCAGTTGGCCTATCACACCCAGGCCATGCCCCCCACTTACGGGTTCAAACCCACTCCACTAGGAGCGTGACATCCTCATGGGCACTGGCGAGGGGCACCTCCCTAGCAGACATTCGCAGAGCTGCGGGCTGGGCAGCACCTAACACCCTTATGATCTCAGGGTTGAGTCAGTCTCGTCCCGTGTTCTCTCAGGTCCGAGCCCGTAGAACTCGGTACACGTCGACGATCTGACCGGGTGATCCGCTTGTACCAGCGCCGTTTCCCTCTGCCGAGGCAAAACAGTGCGCTTTTGTCCCAGAGGACCCAGGTCCCTGGTTGATTCCTCCCTAGCACTTCGGACCCGCAGCAGTTCATCGGAGGAACGTGCTGGTCCAGTCCACTACGGGTACCTCCGGCTACCCCTACTGGAATAAGTGCTCCACAGATCAGGCCTCCTACGGGACTCCTCCTGTGTGTATTTCCGCGGTACGGTCACCTTACGAGCTGACCCGCGTCTCCCTTAGGCAGCCCTTTGCTGCCCTCCGGTCGCCGTGTTGTAGCAACTCCCCCCTCCTTGAGGTTGGATCTACCACCGCGCCATTTCCTCCCACATGCCCCAAGTGGCCATGTGATGTATTTTTGCCACCTTTACCTCCCCTGTTGGGCAGGTGTGGCCTCCGCAGGGTCTTTTCCCCCTAAGAATAGGAATTCGGAATAAGACCCCCTTCCCTCGATGCGGTAAGGGCCCCGGCTGCTCTTGCTCTATGCCGAGAAAACATAGAGAGAAAAGAGGCCCAGCCAGGCTTGGCCCGTTCCCTAGTTGGGAGCGTCACCTTGTTCCCCCCTAGGGTAACCAAAAGGATGCTGACGCTTTTTCGGGGCATTGGGGAAGAGTACGTGCAGCCTGAACACAGTTGGTCGCTTGCGCACGTGCAAAATACCTGCCCGCTTCTGTGTCAGCAGTACACGTACACGGCTCAGCGCATGGCGAGTTTTGAAGTGGACCCCTAGTGTCGCTTCTTCGACACGACGTCGAAGTGAGCGACAGACGGGGAACGTCTCGGTTACGTATGTAACCTCCGTTCCCTGATGGAGGGAACGAGACGTCGTGTCTTCCCGGCCACGTCGCTGAGCCGAGCCGCTGAGATGCCCGGAACACTCCCGGCTCCTCAGAAAAATCCTGAATGAACGAGCGTATTTCTCTCGCCTTTATATCCGGAGGCGGAGTATGCAAATACTGTTCGCCAACTCTCATTGGCCTTTTTTCATAGATCAGAGGTATCTTTCGGCGCTCAAGAGAGACCCCTAGTGTCGCTTCTTCGACACGACGTCTCGTTCCCTCCATCAGGGAACGGAGGTTACATACGTAACCGAGACGTTTTTCCATGCACCATAGTTTATTAAGAGCATGGTAGACAGTTAATATGGGGACCTGAAGATATATCACACAACACACGAGTTCAATACTGGTTGGCAACAACAGGAAAAGGGAATAGCGGTGATATATTCTATCTCTCCTCTCCTATTTGCAGCCATATTTGATGTCATCCTAATTGGTGCAAAACAGACCGCCCAATGAATCCATGTCTTGGGTAAGACTTCTAGCTACGTGTAGCTATATGGGTGACATCACAAGCATCCTTCAGCATTGCCTGATTTGGCCATTAAAAATGTGCAATCACCTCAATGACAGTGGCAAAGATGGATACCAAGGCCAGTAGTTACATCACAGTTACACTGGCTCCCAAACTGTAGTCAGCAACCTCCAGAAAGCAGGGAAAGTGATGGTAGTTACAGAAGTACCTTGGATGGAATGGTATATGATTAGAACAGTCAGCCAGCACAAGCAAGAGTGCTGAACAGTATCCAAGGGTACATTTGATAGAGCTATAGCATGGGCTGACCTGTGGAAGGTACCCAAATCCAGGCTAAGTTTTATAATTAAATCCACCTATGACACCCTACCAATCCCTGGAAATGTGTCTCAGTGGTCAGAGTTGTCCTCTCCTTGTATCCCCAAGAGCAAATCTGCAACACATGTTAGCTGGTTGCAAGACAACCTTAGCGTAAGAATGGTACAGGTGGCTGCAAACATTGGCGACTATGCTCCACAGAGGCAGTCCATTGATGTTGTTAAAAAAGGAAGTGTCATGCAAGCAGTGCCTGGAGAGAAGCAGATCAATCCTTTCACCTGGAATGATAGGACAACGGAAGTCAAGTCAAGTCATTTTAATTTGTATATTGCCTTTCACAACACACATCGTTTCAAAGCAGTTTTACAGGAGATCAGACATTAACAGAAGATAAAACTGTAATTTCTATAATGTCTTAGAGTGATCATTGTGTAGTTTGATGAAATACAATTGTAAATTGTGTTTAAAAAGTAATTAAATAATAATTGTATTTATAACCCCAGTGAGCAAGCCGAAGGCGACTGTGGCAAGGAACACTTGGGAGAAACCAGACTCACTGTGGGGGCCAATTCCCCTCTGGTTAACAGCATGAATATAATGGCAATATTACTTAGGCATAGTGCAAGTCGTGGTTTAAAAGTTTGGAGGTTGACCTTGGCCAGCAATGAAGTTTCTTTCTGAGGTCGCCATTACCTCCTTGAAGCTGTATGTAGTGTTATGGTCAACAACATCTAGAAAAGTCATGATAATTGAGCTTACCATTCCATGGGAAGAGGGACTGGAAGCAGCCTATGAGATGATGTTAAAATATACTAAACTAAACTAAAACTAAATATTAAACTAATATATTAATCTGGATTAAAACAGATGAATATATTCGTTTAAATGAGTCTACTCCCTCGGGTTATTGTTGTAAACATGGGCCTCTTCTGAAAGTTCGAGGAGGGGGTTTTGTTACAATTTACAGTGATAGTTTTAGTGTTACTCAAAGGTCTGGACATATGTTTAATTCTTTTGAATTGATAATCCTTAATGTGATATTGTCAGATATAAATAAAAAATCTTTGTCATCTTTTACTCTTACAACATTATATAGACCACCAGGGCCATATTCTGATCTGTCATATGTAGTGGTTCCTGTGGACAGAGCTTTAATCATCGGTGACTTCAACATCCACATAGATAATGACAATGATACACTGGGATTAGCATTTATTGATATTCTCAACTCTGTTGGGGTTAGACAAAATTTGGCACGTCCAACCCGTCGCTATAATCATACGTTAGATCTAATTTTGTCATATGGAATTGATGTTGATAATATAGATATTCAGCAGCAGAGCAATGATATCTCAGATCATTACCTCATCTCTTGTATGCTACACTTAGCAAAGGTCACTCAATCTATACAACATCATCATTCAGGTAGAACTATTCTTTCACCTACTAAAGATGGATTCGCTAATAATCTTCCAGATTTTTCTCAAATACTCAGTATGCCAAAATGTTCAGAGGACCAGGTCATGCCCTTCAGTTTGGTCAATGCCCCTGCAGTCTTCCAAGCATTTATCAACAATGTGCTGAGGGACATTCTTGATAAGTTTGTCTTTGTGTTCCTGGATGATATCCTGATTTTTCTTCTTCTCTCCAGGTGCACATCCAGCACATCCAGCAAGTAATGAGAGGTTTCTGTAGAATCATCTGTTTGTCCAGGTGGAGAAGAAGGTTATTTACACGGTCATGGACCATTTTTCCCCAAGGACCCAAGGACCTCCCTCTCAGAGTAAGTTGGCACATAGGTTCATCGGGCCATACCCTATTGTCAAGGTCCTCAGACCAGCAGCGGTCTGGCTCAGGCTTCCGGTTTCCCTGGAGAGGGTTCACCCTGTGTTTCATGTCTCCTGTGTCAAACCTATGTCTCATTGTCCTCTTAACCCTCCTGTGTCTTCCTCTCCTCCCCCTCCTCGTCTTGTCGACTGCTCACCTGTCTATAGTGTTAGGAGGCTGTTGCATGCCAGGCAACAGTCATTTCAAAATCTGGTAGAGTGGGAGAGGTGTGGTCCCAAGGAAAGCAGTTGGGTCCCAGCTCGGGATATTCTGTACTGCTCACTCATTGAGGAATTCCATAGGTGGCGGCGACCTCCACCCGTGGGAGGTCATTTTTCTTCCTTTGTTTGCTGTCTTGTGCCAGATTGTCTTTTATTGTTTGCCTTGTACAGCCAGCCTTTAAGCTCTGTTGGTCTAGTTTTTGTCAGTTTGCTTTCTCGTTGGTTCAGACCCTGCCTGTTAACTGTTAACTGTGTTTCTGACCTCTCCTGCTGGATTGTTCGACTGATCTGACTGCTTCTCCAGTTCATGGACTATCGCTCGATTTGGGACTATTCTCTGCATCTTTGCTCCAGAGAAGTGTAATTTATTAAAAATAATGATTGAATTGATGTTTTGACAATAAAGACTGTTTTTTATCACTCTCTACTCTTGAGTCTTTGGATACCTAACACAATGTGCTTACCACCACTCAGAACACCTGACAACAGCTTAGCTTAGGGAGCATTATGTCAGCAAGTATAGCATGGGCAAGCACTACTCATATAATAAAGTTTCCCCCTGTCAGTCAGTAGAGAAGCTGTTCATTAAGTCACTTTGTAATGCATAGCTCCATTTAATTTAATTTTATTCTACCACCAAATGTCCAACTTTAAAATAAATATTCATGAATAAACCTTGACATAATATGGTCTGTTTCCTAGGTAAACAAAAACAATATCTTGAATAAGTAATCTTGAAATTATCTAATTTAAGCAACTGCGTTTACACAGTAGGATCCACACAAAGCAACCCAGAGCTGACCAGGTGCACAGTGCTGTTTTGACAACTACTGTACTTTTTATGTATACAGTAAATAATGCATTAATAATTAATGTTATTTTGGATAAAAACCTTATTAATTATTTAAACACTGTTGTTGCACATAAAGCAAAAATTTTGTGAGTTTTGTCATTCTGTCATTTAGTGAATCAGTTTGGTCAGAGTCCAGTTTCATAACTGCAACCCTTTTATAAAGCTAATATGTCTATGTTGTACAGAAGAACACATCTTTTGAGGTAAGATCTCATTTGAAATTAATCATATTTCAGAATGTGTGTAAGTTTGAAGTAAAATATTGTGCTTCTGCAGGCTAAGATTTATAGATCATTAGTCTCTATTTTCAATGGATTTGAACACTTTGGAGAAAAGTGATTTTTAGAAATGTATTGTTATGATTTTTTGTTTTGTTTAGTTTTTTGGTACTATATGTTCAGTGGACAGCAGATGGAATAAAATTATCCACAGAAACTAATCTTAAAATGCACACAACCATCTTCATTGTCTATAGTTGTGAAATAGCTTATTTAGTTATTTATTTACTTATTTATTTACCCCATATATATTTATTTTTATTATGTGGTGACCGTTTTGTAAAAGCAATAAGGCACTCAAGTCTGTGCCATATTGTGAATATAGTCACAGCTGAAGAGGTTGATCCACTTTGCGTTGTGCCTAACAACGTCCTTCTGCCTTGACAATATTCAAAATATAGCACTGCCTCTCGTGCCTTATTGCTTAATTATTTAAATATAAATATTTGAAAGTTTTTAATCAATATATATTCAAATATTTTTATTTGAGAACCTTGTACATCCGATTAATTGCAAATTTTTGTATTTATTAATCAGCATCTCATGTAATTAATTCGAATAAAATGTTTAATCGATTGACAGCCCTACTACTTATACATTTTAAAAGTTATATTTGCATTCATTAACAATAGCTAATGCATTATGAACTACCATGAACTTGTCAAATTCCCTGTTGTCTTTTGTTTTTGTGCTTTTATGTTGAAGTTTAGTTTAGTTCCTGTTTCCTGTTAGGTTTTTGTAGTCCTTTGTAGTTTCATTTTATGATTGTTTTTCCCCTGATTGGTTCTCATTCCCTAATTGTTTCCCCAGGTGTTCCTTGTTTTCCCTTGTGTATTTAAGCCTTTTTAATTCTCCTCCTCAAGCAAGGGAACTAATCAGGGGAAAACCAATCATAAAATGAAACTACAAAGGACTACAAAAACCTAACAGGAACTAAAATAAACGCACAAAAACAAAAGACAACAGGAAACGTGACAGAACTAATAATGAACACATGTATTTTCGTAAATTAACATTAACCAAGATTAATAAATGTTGTAATAAAAAATAGTTTCTGGGTAGTTAATGATACCTATTGCATTAACTAACATTAGCAAAAAGAGTCATATTGTATTCATTTATTTATTTAGAATCACCATAATAATAATTAAAAAACGTTCATGGTATTTTTTTATTTGAACCAGTGTTTTACATTTTAATGCTGACTCCACAAACTATAGCATTTCACAAACTGTAACTGAATCACATTCAAGTCTAAAAATAAAATATCAAAGTGGTTTTATTCATTGTGTGAGTTCCACTTTGTGGAGATGATTGATTTGAATGGTTCATTGTTGCAGTGTTACTCAGAAAGTTGTTTTTTATCTTATTTGGGTTTTTTTTTTCACTTGTCTTGCTTTGTTGTTGTTTTTTATGTAATCCAGTTGAATGAACAAACACATTGCATTACAAAAACTGAAAATTGACTAGAGAGTTGGCTTGCTTCATCAAAATTCTGAAGAGGAGCCACACAATAGCATGTATAAAAGCAGCAAACAAATCTGCATAATGTTTTCATTGTGAGAAACTGCAACCTTCAGAATTACAACATACAGTGTTAAGTTCAAATCACTTAAGCCAGCTACTCTGAATTTATTTGTGATTAAATTAATGAAAGAATTCAACTTGAAAACTAGTGAAATACAGTAGAAATGCCAGAAATGATTGTGACAGTTCAAATGGATGGAAACAATCATGCCGTTGTACCATAATGATGGACGTGTACAGTTTTTGCCAGGCTTTATGTAAGAATGAAAGATGGTCAGGTGTGCTTACAGTCCCTTTGGACATAATTATGGTTGTGCCTGGTTGTAGAGGTTCCTATAGAAACTCTATGTGGCATCCCTGCTCAGGCAAGGGTAAGATATTGTGCATCATCTCATCTGGGTGAGAACAAAACAATCCCTTAAGTGCACTCAGTGGTGTACTACATGCCTGTTGGATGTTTATCATGGTGGTTCTGCGTCTGGACATTTAATGTCTTGACCTTGTCAAAGCAGGCCTATTTGTGATATGTTAGTTTGTAACTCAGTTAAGGGTTACTTAGTGAGATAGGAATGCTGCTGAATCAGTCCCCTCGGGGGTCTTTCAGTGTTCCTGTTAGCATCACCCTGCAGGGCGCTCGACGACGACATATGCGGTATGTATGGAGATCAGTTCACTGCCTTAGTCTTCAGTTTTATTAAAGCAATTTGTGAGATAACTGTAATAAGATGTATTTTGAGTTTTGAATAGAGGGTAAAAATTGAAAAACACATTAAATATGTGTGTGTGTGTGTGTGTGTGTGTGTGTGTGTGTGTGTGTGTGTGTGTGTGTGTGTGTTTACAGTGCACTAGTATAAAAAAATCAACCAGTTTATTGTAATATCATATCAAATTTAGAACTGGGAGACACATTCGTGAGAAAATGGAGTCCAATAGCAAAAAAATAAAATAAATATATATATATAATGTCACACGCCCGGTCCCCAATCGGCCTGATGAGGCGCGCGAGGGATAAAGGCGGCCGGTGACGACGGTTCGGGAGAGAGAGCAATCCCGGACATGTCCGTTGTGTGTCTTTTTTTGCTTTTTGTTCAAGTTCTCATTAAAATATTATTTACGTTGACAAGCCAGTTCTCGCATCCTCCTTGCCCATCCTAACCTCGCGTTACATTGGTGCCGAAACCCGGGAAGGAGGAGGGATGCCCATCGCAGAGTCCTCGACACTGCCGTCCACCCAGGGGAGCGCCGCTGCCTTCTACCGGGTGACGGAGTAGCTCGACCGCCCGGATGCGGGGAACGGTCGCTGTCCGCGGGGCGAGTTGGGACTGGATTCCCCGACCGCCTGGAACGAAGGAGCCACTGCCGGGGGCGGAGGAGGCCCTGGCGTCCCCAGAGATGCAGAGGTGTCGAGGGAAGACCGCCGTCCGCGAGGGGAGGAGGGAAGTAACTCCCCGACTGCCCGGAGCGGTAGGGCCGCTGCCAGAAGTGGAGGAATGTCCCCACACGTCGCCAGGAAAGCGGAGGGGCGTTCTGTCCGCTGGGGGTCGAAGGTTGGCTCCGGTTCGCCCGGAGAGGTGCGGCTGTCGTCCACCGGAGAGTGTAGAGGAGTCTGTTCCCTCCTCCCCTCGCGGACGGCGGTCTTCCCTCGACACCTCTGCATCTCTGGGGACGCCAGGGCCTCCTCCGCCCCCGGCAGTGGCTCCTTCGCTCCAGGCGGTCGGGGAATCCAGTCCCAACTCGCCCCACGGACAGCGGCCGTTCCCCGCATCCGGGCGGTCGGGCTACTCCGTCACCCGGTAGAAGGCAGCAGCGCTCCCCTGGGTGGACGGCAGTGTCGAGGACACTGCGATGGGCATCCCTCCTCCTTCCCGGGTTTCGGCACCAATGTAACGCGAGGTTAGGATGGGCAAGGAGGAGGCGAGAACCGGCTTGTCAACGTAAATAATATTTTAATGAGAACTTGAACAAAAAGCAAAAAAAGACACACAATTGCTCTCTCTCCCGAACCGTCGTCGTCGGACCACGCGATGGTACATCAGACAACCGGTGAGTAAGCTGGCCGGGCTGGGCTGGAATGTCGCACGCCCGGTCCCCAATCGGCCTGATGAGACGCGCGAGGGATAAAGATGGCCGGTGACGACGGTTTGGGAGAGAGAGCAATCCCGGACATGTCCGTTGTGTGTGTTTTTGTGCTTTTTGTTTAAGTTCTCATTAAAATATTATTTACGTTGACAAGCCGGTTCTCGCCTCCTCCTTGTCCATCCTAACCTCGCGTTACAATTAGTTATAGTTATCTTTTTTTCCCCCAAATCAGATCAAATTTTTTAATGCTGTGATTCTTTTTGGAGCTGGTTGGTTTGGTTCAAGGCTTATTAAAGAATTTTTTTAAATCCCGATGGAGAAAATTAATTGGAAAATACCTTCGGAACCAAGGCTGCTGAAAAAGTGTGTGGTCAAGTTTGCACTGTCTTCCAGCTAGCCCTTCATATCTCATTGATATAGCATATATGTGTATATTATAGTAGAACTGCATAAAATAACAACACTGATATGTGTTTTTCAGGGATGTCTCGCACCATCAAGCCCAGTTGCAGGAGACTGGAGGAAACTGGAGGAAAGAGAGGGAGATGAAGTGCAATGAGAAAGCCCGCGCTCAGGCCCCTGAGTCTAGTGTAGGAGAAGATAGAGCCATTCTACTTGGTTTGACCATGATGACCTTCTCCATTCTCATGTACTTTCTGGTGGGAATTTCAGTGGTGAAACCATGTCTGCAAAGGTTTGTTTCAGGTCAAACTGGTGGTCCTGAAAGCTTTTTAGAAATGGTCCATTTGCATGTGCAATGAGCAATTAAAATATCAACTACTAGTATCGTCTCTATCTTGATGAAGTCATCACCATGAAATCTATGGTTGTGTCTCAAAACCTACTGCATGCCTAGATAGCATGGCTCCCTATAAAGTCTTAAAATGCATGTAGCAGGATAAGGCAATCCCATTGAATTGAGTGAAAAATGTCCAAGCAATATGATGGATGAATCCAATGGAAATACTGATTGAACTGTATATATGAAATATACAGTATTTGTATTCAATGCTAAAAATGTATTGGAAGGAAATTATCCAACATAACTAAAAAAAATTTGTTTTATTTTGTAGTAAATCATAGTAACCACAAAATTAAAAATGGTTAATATTAACACCATATTATTGTAGTAACAACATGGTTAATTACATTAAAACTATAGCTTCCACCAAAAAACATGGTTACTACAATTTATTATAGTAAAACCATGGTTAAATTTATCCAAATCAAATCTTTTTCTCAACTCCCTGACCGTGACCGTGACCAAATCACTGCGAGACAATCGACTTTTAAATAAATTATTGTATTATTATAAATAGTTTAAAGGAAACGTTAAGAGTGGAGATAGGAAACAGCGAGAAGTGGGACAAAAGGCAGAATCAAAGCTGTTTCCATATGCACAAAAAATCCACACCATCTTTACACACTATACGCCATTGCAGCTAAATGGAACCTCGAGAGGAGGCGTTATATGGCAAGCCATTTTAACAATACAACTCTGAAGTCTCTGGATGCATAAATTAGGCATATGTGGTATCATTTGAAAGCTTCGAATCTGAACTTTTCATAGAACCTTTTGAATTTATTTACATAAAAAATAACGAAATAAGGCCTGAAAACGTTTGTGTTACAAACTGGCCCCACCTAGATGTTATGATGTAGAAGCCCCAAATAGCTTAAAACTTCATATCAAATCTTACCTTGGGTTGTTAGCTTTAAAATGAGTTAAAGAAATAACTTGTTTACTTGTGTGTTAGCTTGCTTGGATGAATGTTGTGTAAAAAATATTTTTAACCAAATATGAAGTCTGGTAGAAAAAGAATGAAAAACAAATAATCAGAAAAATAGATTGCCATCTATAGAAGATCACATTTTATGCATCTTTGTAAAGCTGGGATTCTCTGCTTTCCAATGACACCTATTGAATTTTAGACACCTCAGAATCCAAGATATTCAACAAACAGTGTGAATGATCTCAGCACTTCCAAAAAAAGACTTGTTGTCTGTGGGTTACGGCTAAAATGCTTTAGAGCACCACCTACATTTCAGACAGAGGTAGAAAGTAAAGAACTACTCTCTTTACTGTACTTTTTAAAATTGTTGTACTTTTTTAAGTATAAACAAATAATAGTATTTTAGAGCTTGATGTAATTCTATTTCAGTTTAGGATTCTTTCTGTGTGAATAAGTGCCCATATAGGCCATGTATAATTAAAAGAAGCAACAACAACAACAACAACAACAACAAAAAACATATTTGTCAATCGAGGCATTCTGGGGTCATATATTTAATTTTATAATTTCCACAACAGTGATTGGGAAGATTCTAATTACACTGGTTGCCAAAAGTTATAATAATAAATATATTATAGTAAAATATAAGAATATATAGATTTGCTGTTTAGGAAGGAAATTGGTGCTTTAATTCACCAAAGTGGCATTCAACTGATCACAAAGTATAGTCAAGACATTACTGATGTAAAAACAGCACCATCACAATTTGGAAAAAGTCATTTTTGATCAAATCTAGACAAGCCCCATTTCCAACAGCCATCACTCCAACACCTTATCCTTTAGTAATCATGTTAAATTGATCATTTGGTACTAGAAAATCACTTTCCATTATATCAAACACAGTTGTGTTAAATTAAGCTTAACATTGTCTTTGTTTGTTTTTGAGTTGCCACAGTATGCAATAGACTGGCATGTCTTAAGGTCAATATTAGGTAAAAAATGGCACAAAAAAATAAATAGCTTTCTCTCGAAACTCATCAGTCAATCATTGTTTTGAGGAATGAAGGCTATAAAATGCTTGACATTGCCAAAAAACTGAAGATTTCATACAAACGAGTACACTACAATCTTCAGAGACAAAGAACAACTAGCTAAAAGGACAGAAAGAGATGTGGAAGGCCAGATGTACAACTAAACAAGAGGATAAGTACATCAGAGACTCTAGTTTGAGAAATAGACACCTCACATGTCCTCCGCTGACAGCTTCATTGAATTCTAGCCGCTCAACACCAGTTTCATGTACAACAGTAAAGAGAAGACTCAGGGCTGCAGGTCTTATGGGAAGAATTGCAAAGAAAAAGCCACTTTTGAAACAGAAAATCAAGTGTGTGCAAAGAAACAGACATCGGACAACAGATAATTGGAAAAGAGTGTTATGGATCTTAACCCCATTGAGCTTGTGTGGGATCAGCTAGACTGTAAGGTGCGTGAGAAGTGCCCGACAAGACAGTCACATATATGGCAAGAGCTACAGGAAGTGTGGGGTGAAATGTCACCCGAGTATCTGGACAAACAGACAGCTAGAATGTCAAAGATCTGCAAATCTGTCATGGAGGATTTTATGATAAGAAATCTTTGAAGTAGTTTAAGAAGTTCTATAAGATGTAAACTGTAATAGTACTTTATCACATTATTAATGTCCTGACTATACATTGTGATCAGATAAATGCCACTTTGGTGAATAAAAGTACCAATTTCTTTCCATAAGAGCAAAATCTGTACATTATTCCAAACTTTTGGCCACCAGTGTATATATAATATTATTTTTATAAATTAACTTGTAAAGTAATTACTTGAGTAGTTTTTCAGCAAACTACATATTTATTCTTACTTGAGTCATAATATTTCTCAGTACATCTGTTCCGAATCTTTTTTTGTAGTACTTGCTGCTATCCATTGGAATAAAATAAGGCTTTTTGCTTGAAAACTGTGGACACACAACTGAAATGGCACACTTTTAAAACTTTAGACATAAAAAAGTACAAAAAAATCCAAAAGAAAACAAATTATGTTTATATATGCAGCCCAAAAATCCTGCAGAGTATTAGAGGTTAAAGCTAAATTTTGTCTTTAATTGTTTTTATTTTTTTGTTTCCACCAAACTATTGGAGTGCAAAAAGCCTTGCTGTAGCCAGAGTAAATAGTTCATCTGTTTGTTTTGGGTGTAATATTTGGGTGTGATTTTTGTGGTTTTTAGAGTATTGACATGTTAGCTCAGCTACATGCTAACAATAGAATCAGCTGTGAGCAAGTCGTGTCTCTTGTGCAGTTCACTATATTCACAAGGTGCACATTTATATCATTTATGACAAAGTTCCTGTCTATGAATAGCATCTGAAGTCATTCCATTTCTGTTTGGTATTCTTTCTGTGTGAAGAAGTGCCCATACAAGAAATGTATAATTAAAAGAAGTTAAAAAAGAAACATATTTGTGACACAACTCTCCACAATACTTGTGATCAGTCAATCAAGGCATTCTGTGGTCAGATACTGTATAATACTTGTATAATAAGTGCTTTATTTCCACAACAGTGATTGGGAAGATTCTAACTGCTCACTGATTGACGCTTATTTTCTAAATGAATCACTGGACTGCTGTTGCATCACTACTAACTATTCATGTCTGCATGTGTTGGTGAAAAACATGGCCTCTGAAAAAGAACTTCAACTTCACTATGATGAAGAGGTGGTGAAATCAAACCCAAAGGTATATCTGCTATTATTATTGAATTGTACTGAGCTGATGATGATTGATCTTTCTACAAAGTATTAAGTCACTGTATTTGATGCTCATTAACAGGTTACATATTAAAGTTGATGGTTGCTAAACGAATAGTTCCCCCAAAATTGAAAATCCTGCCATCATTTACTCCCCTTCATGTCATTAAAACCTGGAACACAAAATGAGAAATTCAGAAGAACTTTCACACTGTCCTATTCCGTATCAAATTTATACAGTGACCAGGAGTTGTCAAGCTCCAAAAAGACAAAAGAGCCCCTTAATATAAACCATAAAATTAAATATATCTACATGTCCAATTAGTGCTATATTAAGAGTTTTCTGAAGCCATTTGACAACTTTTTGGTGACAAAAAGACCCTGCACTCTTGCCATATCTCATTAGCACATCCACACATGATCATTTACGAGACAATTGAGAACCAAAGGGTGTTTGGTGTCATTTACATCAGTTCTGCCATAAGGTTGCGTAAACGGATACAGGATTTTCATTTTTGTGAATTATTTCTTTAACGGTACAATAAAAGACTGTTTTGCAGATTTCCATTAGAAGCCTATCCAATGTGCTAACATTACATCCCTGTCATCATCTTTCCCTTAGTGCTTCTACACTCCCAAAAGCCAACGGAACAAGACGGAACTAGAGGTTGAAGCAACTGACATCCGAGATGTTTTGCTCCGTATGCGAGGGGAAAGCATGAAATGCTATCTAAGTGCTAAATACCCAGATGATGCCCTTTTGAGGAGGAAATACTCAATGCAGATGGCCTTGTATTACATGCTGTGGCCCAGCCTCATGCTTTTTTGTGGAATTATGCTGCTGGGGCTGGTGAAGTTTAACCAACATCTGGCTTTCCTTTGTAATGAGATCAGCAGAGAGGAGTTACTAGGCAAGCAGAGTAAACTGACAGAGGGGGGGCGTATATCAACTCTTAAGATGCTGGCTTGGAGGTCTCACAGAGCACCATGAGACCATTAGCTAGTTAATGGTAACCTACATGTTCCCTTACTTTAATGGTCTAGTTTTTAGCAATAATGTCTTTATCCAAGTTTTATATATGTTGTGATTTTAATTTTTTTTGTGTTGTTCATTATTCTCAAAATAGGCAAAAGAAACATTTGACAAAGGTACTTGTTATACAGTAATCTAGTTAATTTAACAATACTTTCTGTAACGATGCACTCTTTGTGTGTGTGTGTGTGTGTGTGTGTGTGTGTGTGTGTGTGTGTGTGTGTGTGTGTGTGTGTGTGTGTGTGTGTGTGTGTGTGTGTGAGATATGATAGATATCAATTTTCACAATCCATCCATTTCCCAGTGGGAAGTCATTTTGTTTTTTGTTTGTTTGTTTGTTTGTTTGTTTTTCTCATTGAATATTCCATCGCATTACAGAAATAAAATAGGTTGTGAATGCTGCTTTATGTTGAATTCAAGAAAGCTTGCCTAAGATGTTTTATTAAAATGTTTAATGAATTCCTTGGGAGCCTAGCGTGAGAATGAGAAATTGCCGGACAGAATTTGCATGTCCCGCCCCCAGACCCCAGGTATAAAGTGAAGCGGGCGTGTGTCTGTCACGCCGAGGGGTTGTGCAGCAGCAAGCTGAAGTTCAGTACTGTTCCATTCACCTCTGTTGGCAAGAAGCACTGCTTTTGGATCCTACGGCGCATTTCCAGCAGCGTTCTCTTTCTCTGCACGCTGTGCAGTCCACACCCCTGGGCGCTTCGACAGCGCATCAGTCTAAAAGAACATCCTTTTCAGGACGCATGTTTTTAAAGATGACTTTCCGCCTCTGTGTAGTTCCTGGATGTGGTCGATTTCTCTCCGCTTCTGACAGTCATAAGAGCTGCCTCGCGGATCAAACTCAGGCAACGCTTTATGAATGGTTCATGTTCTCAGTGCAAGAACATAGCCATGGCAACGTTGTGGTCACGGCTTTCTTTCCTCACGAGAGAAAGCCACTTCAGCCGCCTCCGGTGCTGCGCCTCCTTCCACGGGATTGGGGCTGGCGCAGCTGGCGATGAAGGTGTTTTGGGGTGTACAGCAGGCTCGGTTTTGCCGGGTAAATCCCCATGAAGCAGAGTCTTTTCCACCTGAAAGAATAGGATCGGAAAAGACTGCCTTCCCCGATGCATTTCATAGTGTTAAGATAGCCCCAGCTGCTTTACACACTATGCGAGAGACATAGAGAGAGAAAAGGCCGCAGCTGCCAGGCTTGCTCCCATGCTAGTCATGTAGCACCTGTTTCCCCCATAGGGTTGCTGGGAACCTAAGGTCTGTATATGAAACCTTTTCTGGGGGCATTGGGGAGGTGTTACGTGTGGCCGATACAATTGCTTCACGCACGCAGCAGCTTGCTTTCACCTGTGTCAGCGGTTCACATAACACGGTCCAGTGCATGGCGCTTTTGAACGGGAGCCATTGTGTCACTACATTCCACACAACGTCAAGTGAGTGACAGAAGGGGAACGTCACAGTTACTGTTGTAACCTCCGTTCCCTGAGGGAGGGAACGAGACATTGTGTCCCTTCTGCCACGACACTGGATCTACCACTGTAAATGGCCGTACCTTATTCTCGGATCCTCAGTGCAAAAACCTGACTGACAGACACATACCCGCTTCCCTTTATACCCGCAGGTCCGAGGGCGGGACATGCAAATTCTGTCTGCCAATTTCTCATTGGCCTTTTCTCAAGTTCAGTGGTACGCGAGGCTCCCAAGGAAGATCCCTTGTGTCACTTCATTCGACACAACGTCTCGTTCCCTCCCTCAGGGAATGGAGGTAACAACAGTAACCATGACGTTTTGTGTTTTTTCTGTCCATGTCTATCAGCTTTGAAGGCATCTATATGTGTGTATAATCCTAAAGTTGACTAAATAAGCTTTTGGGAGATGTACGCATTAAAATGACCAAAAATATTGATAACTCATCTCGCACTATACAAACATTTTTCCAATTAAATGTCTTTTAAATGAGAATGTCCATCCCCCAATACCACCTGCAACAAACTAGCAAATAGCATATCATTGTTTATGGCTGTGATGTAACCAAAATACCTTTCAAGGCAAGTCAGTCCAGTGGTGGTCCATCTTTGAAATACACCCAGGCAGCTTGTTTGAATGGATTCAAGTAACACTTGAACATGTAAAGACTGAAAAAATAAAACTGATCAGTCAAGATTATGATCAAAGGACATATTTTTAATCAGCAGTAAAATTAGACTGCAGTGGTCTCATCTTTAGCTCCGGCCTTTGATGTGTCATGCCTAACTTTCTAATTCAATAGGAATCAACACAGAAAAGAAAACTGTGTTCATCAAGCCATTTAATGTGTTCTTTAATAATTTCCGAATAAAGCTTTGGTAATGGCCTTCCCCCAAAAGCACATACTCCTGGAGCACCATTTCAATGAAACCTGAGTTGTGTTTACAATATATCTCATTCATGGAAGACTAACGTCATGGTTACTATTGTTCCCCGAGGGAGGAAATGAGACGTTGTGTCGAAGGAAGTGACACAAGGGGTCTTCTCGGATGCCGAATCGTACCTCTGAACCTGAGAAAAGGCCAATGTCAAGTTGGCAGACAGAATTTGCTTGCCCCGCCCCGGACATACGGGAATAAAGGGAAGCGCGGCAGCGAATGCCAGTCAGGATTTTGCACTGAGGAGCCGAAAGATGAAGCACGGCCATTTACAGTGCTAGGTCTAGTGCTGTGGCAGGAGGGACACAACGTCTCGTTCCCTTCCTCAGGGAACGGAGGTTACAATAGTAACCATAACGTTCCCCTTCTGTTATTCTCTCGACGTTGTGTCGAAGGAAGTGACACAAGGGGTCCATATAAAAACGCCACGCACTGACCGTGTTACGTGACTGTCGGAACAGGTGCAAAGCAGGCTATTGCGTGTTAGAGGCACCTGTACCGAGTGCACGTAGCCCTCGCCAAAGGCCCTTTAAAGAGTTTCGCATACCCACCTTAGGTTTTCCCGCACCACTGAGGGGAAAAAAAGTGTCACTACAAAAAAAACAATTCTTGTTGCACTTAAATCGGTTTTGTATACTATTCTGATGATAGTGAAACTTTGTAGTATGGCACTTTTCGTACCACTGTCTCCTTAAGATGATTCGCTTATGTTTTTCCTCTTTTGTAAGTCGCTTTGGATAAAAGCATCTGCCAAATGAATAAATGTAAATGTTATATGCTAGCATGGGAGCGAGCCCAGTGCCCTTCTCTCTCACTATATCTCTCACATAGGGCGTAAAGCGGCTGGAGCCCAACTTAAGTCGGGGAAGGCGGTCTTTTCCCGGGGGGAGCAGGAGAGCCTGTTGGGAGCAGCAGGTGTGCTGAGAGAAGATTCGAAGCACTTGTCCTGCTCTGCGCACCCGGCAGGGGGCGGCTTAGAAACTGAGGAAGAGGCCTAAGGAGGCGTCTTCAGAACTCGTCAGCGCCGAAGTGTCGGGTGCTGAGGCGAGACCGGAGGTAAGGTAGCTGTGCGGCCTGCAAATTTCCTATTCTTTCAGGAGGGGAAGACCCTGTAGAGGCCACACCCTGCCCAGTCCAGTAATGTGTGGCAAATACACCACGAGGGTTGTGAAGCCGGACGTGGGATTCGGCACGGTGGTAGGTCCAGCCTAACGAAGGGGGGACTCTACAGGCATGGGGCCGAGGCAGTGGGGCTGCCTAAGGGAAACGCGGGTCCGCCGACAGGGGGACCGTACCGTGGAAAATACATCACGGGGAGTTAGTCTTAAGAGGGAACTATGCCCATGGAGCCCAACTCCAGTACAGAGCCCTGAGACTCGTACTGGGTCTAGCCGCAATTTGCTCAAGAAGGCAAGGGAGGACACAACGTCTCGTTCCCTCCCTCGGGGAACGGAGGTTACAATAGTAATCATGACTTTTAGTTTAATTTCATTACATTACATTTAGTTTCGGTTAGTTTCGGTTAGGTTCGTTTAGTTTAGTTTAGTTTAGTTTAGTTTAGTTTTGAACGCAAAACATTCATCATAGTTCAAATTAATTATATCAAATAGTTCAACAAACTGAAAATAAATGTCCAAGTTTAAATGTGTATTTTGTTTTGTCTGTTGTTTTGTTTTGTTTGAGCACAAAATATTAATCAATAGTTATTATAGTTATTATGGTATTAATAGTTATATAATGAATTAATAGTTCAAACGAATTATATTAAACAGTTGAGTTAAATCAATAAACTGGAAAAAGCTAAAATAACACTAATAACATAACTAATCTGTAGTGAGAGTCTCACTAAGAGATTACAAGCAGTTACTATTGAATCAGACATACAGTATTACAACACTACCTGTCTGTGTAAACAAGCAGGATTCAAATGAAAAGGTACATCATGACAGAGCTGAGCACCATCCCCAGCCACAACAGAATAGCCCTGTCCTCTCCGGCCTTCAGTGCAGTTTCTGTTCTTTTCCTGTCCTTCAGCTCATATCCCCACAATCTCTCCATCTATCCAAGTCCATAATCAAACACAGGTTCCCAAAACATTAACAATACAGACAGTTTAAATGTTTTACCCATGTGGCATTGCATTTCCAAGAAATCACTGCTAATTATAATTAAAACAAATTATAAATCAGGTCCTAGAATCTGATTTGTCAACATGTAAAACACCTGTTCACCAACTGTGTATATCGTTTTGCAGCAGCCAGATGGCCAACTTATATGGGTGGATGGTACTTTACGAATGTGCTCAATAAAATTATGTTTTTTTTTAGTTTTCTACCGTTACTATTTTAATTATGTAGTAGTTGTTTAAAAAAAGTAATAAGGTATTCAAGGCATCACTGCTATTGAGCAGTTCCGGTTTTACTCCAAAAAACCCGGAAGAGAATTCGCCATGGGATCCTTTCTGATTTTCCTATGGGTTTTTACAATGGTGTTTTTTTAACTTTTGAGTAAATTAAGGTCTGTGGTAAATGTTACTTGATGATATGTGGATGATAAATTACACACTTTCATATTTCAGACGTGAATTTTGAGCGGAATTATATTAAAAAAAACATCAAAAATGGCTTTTGTCCCATCCCAGGAAAAGTTCATACAGGTCTGAAGACAGCACAATTATTGGCAAATTGAACTTTCACGGACATTAAAAGATGTTTTATCCACGATCTATCTTTGTACGCCAGCGATTCTGTTGTGTGAACACCTACTACACAAGCCAACCGACACATCACTGTGAACATCTCTCATTTAGAAGTTACAAATGTTTTTGAGATGTTTTCTGGTCTTATTTAGTCACAGTATTTAGAAACGTCTGTGATGTTCCCATCTGCATGAATGTAAAAGTTGCTTTTAACTCCCGAAGAAGTTTTTTCTTGCATCCCACAACGCAGCACATTGAAGGTACATGGAATATTGGTCACAAACATGGCTGAGCACTCATACGGTGATGTCACATGAAACAGGTGAATACCTACATCTCATGGTACATAGATACGGGTAGATCCGGAATACACACCTTTTTTCTTGGTGACTCTTGCTGCCCCTTCACAAAGAACATTTTCTCTTATGCCTGCCAGTGAAATCTGGAAGAAGACAAGAGTCTGCGATCAGGAAAGACCTAATAACAGAGATATGGTTGGTTCCCCTGGCTGTATCACTAAGTCTCGACTTGTATTTCACTCCACAAGATTTGTGCTATGGAAAAACTGTGCGACTTGTTGAGGAGAGATGTGCTTTTAGAAAACACACCTATAACACCCAAGCAACCACTGTGGGTGGTGAATATTGCATGGGTAAGCACTATTTTTTTTATCAGAAACTGTAAAAATCTAGTACGTATTGATATTCAATGCCTGTGTTTACATATTACACACCTAAAAAATCTCTTCATGGAAATGCCCAATCGATTTGCAAATTTACAAAAGCTACAGTCTTCTCCCATTGATGTGAGCTTATAAATTTTCCATTAACTAATGACATTTTGTCCAGCCATATTTTTAATACATTATTTGTGCAGAAGCCAGTATTGATTGCATTGTACATTGCTTTTGCTATGTAAAGAACACATTAAATACTTGCTGACTTAAAGTGATGCATAAATCAACATAGAAACATGGTCCAACTCCATTAAAGTAACTTTTTCAGTTCTTAGATAAATCATCAAGCTAAGATACACAGCAATGCCTGTGTAATATCAACTAGGTTGTTTAAGTAGGTCTTCTTCCATTAAAATCAAAACTTTTATATAAATATTTCTCAGATCCCTTTCAACTTTGACTTAAATGGGTCATGACATGAGTAATCAACTTTTCCTTGATCTTTTTACATATAAGAGTTTGTTGTACTATATAAACATACTGAACGTTTCAGAACTCAAAACTTCCTCCTCACTGCAGAAACAGCATTGTTGAAACCAAGCTGCCAAAATGATTCATTCTCTACTTCCTCCACATTGTGATGTCACACTGTGGTAGACATTTCCATCTGAACGCCTCCACATCAACAAATCAATGCCTACTTTACCATATCATTTCTGTATCCCCGCAGAGTAGTGGTGAGCAGTGAGATGGCAAGTAGAGAGCAGGTCAGTCAAGAGCAGAGAGCCAATCATAACAGTGGGCGTTTACTATCAAGTCTTAAAAGAGAAGTAGCACCAAAACAGAGCGTTTCCGACAGAGGGTCTGAATGAGTGTGGAAAATTATAATGTTTTACAAGTATATGACTATTTTTTGTGTAATAAAACCTTATACTATAGGTGAAACTCACAAACACAGTTAACTAATCAAAAAAAGGCATGCTACAATAAAAACATAATAAAAGTCATATCAATAAAGCACCATCACAACATGTGCACACAAACATGCATAATTAGATTGCTCTGAATTGTCTTTTACTGGTCCATGCATATTTAAACTAAGTCTGCATATTCAAATAAATGTATATAAGTGCTATGAGGAAGCAATGGCAAATTGGTCATTAGGAGGTCAGAAATGGAGTTAAGGGTTGATGAAGCCCAACTTTCTAGATTGCCTAAGGTCATCAGGGTGAAAAGAGACATTACAAGAATTAGAAGTGCAGATACACTCAAATCTGTATCTGCAATGTCAATTGTTTCTGAAGTACACCATATTTTTTCCTAAAAAAATTCAGAACCACGCTAAAGATAAAAAATATTCTAGAGTGAATATGTAATCGATCAACTGACCCTGGATTTGGAGAATAGCCCAAATATTTATTTTAAAACAAGGACAAGGAATCTACGTGATGGGGGGGGGGGGGGGGCTGAAGCTCTTTCCTTGATGATTTTTAAGTATTTTTTTTAATTAAACTTTTTAATTAAATTTCAATTTAATTGATTTTTATGAATTTTTACAAGTTCCTGCTGAGAATGACTAAGGCTTTTCTATCACATTTCATTACTAAAGGTTTCTGGTTTATTGAAACTTTCCAAATCTTTGAATCCATTTAATAAATGGATTTACAATCAATGCGCATAAAGCCGTTTGTTCTTTGGAATTCACAAATAAAATCTGCTTGCTTTCTGGTTGATGGATTAGAATTTATTGGCTTTCCGTTATATTTTCAAGTCTCACTTCACGTGGCTTTGTTGAGCAGTCCCTTTTAACTCCAGCCAATCTTTGATGAAAGATCTACATGAGCGAAAATAAATTATAGCATTTCCCCTCCACCTGCTCTGCTATCCTCTGAGTACTTTCCAGAAGACAGAAAAAGCATTTAAACACAGCAAGCATGCTCTATTTTACTAATCAATATATTAAATCTAAAGCTTTCCATTAATTTCCCTTGCAAGGCCAAGGTTCTCTACATACCTGTATTGATAGACCTGAGTCAAAGTAGAGCCATGAAATTTCAAGCAAGCATATTGGGTCAATAACCGGCAGCCTTCTCTTGCTCCTCCTGAGACTTGTAAGGGTTTTTAAAATAACCAATAATGCCGCTGGCAGATTTGTGGCTTGGTGGGCCGTGTGCCAGTGTGTGAAACAGTGAAGGGCAGCAATTTCCTGCCAAATGATGTTCGGAAAGAGTCTCTCCTAGCCGGCTTTACACTCTGACCTTGCCCCTGTCCCGTATGGATGTGAAGATCTGATAACCACAGACAAAAATAACCACGTTACACTTTTCTTCAAGCCTCTGTCATTGAGCCTGTATACATGATTTGTGGCTACTCTTGTGCAGTGGTTCTCAACTGGTGAACACAACTGTTCTGATACAGGCCAGCAGAGATAATAATAAATAATTTCAATGATTTTCCTAATGTTAAGGTTTTTTATACCAGGTAATTTATAAATGCATTATAAAACATTGATATTTGGTTAAAACAATGTGCATAAAGAGGGAGACTTTCATGAAATACCTGCCAAATAGTGAGCCATTTTACCTCACATGTTATAAATGCTTAATAGCACTTACTCAACATTAATTAGCAATGAAATGTTCCTTAGTGTAAAGTGGACCTATATGAAGCATTTATTAGGAGTTTCAAACATTAGTAACCTATGTACAATATCATGTAACAGTCATCAGGCTTAATGACGGGTGCTTTAGGTAACTAGGGCTAGGTATGTTAGGACACCACTCGAAGTACATAATTGTGACAACAATTCTAATAAACACAAAGCGTGTTTATGTAGCTAAATGACATAATCCCTCCTTTTAATCTTCCTGAAATAGTTTATTTTTGCTGCATTCTGACTTAAATCATAAATTATGGCATTTTTTTGTTTTAATGAATAAGTCTATTATTAAGCATTAAAAACATGCAAGTTCACTGTCCTTTTTTGCATATTACGGCAGTGTTTTGTGGTCCGTTTTTCATAATGCGGTGGCTCATTTTAGGTTCTGCCGATCGGCCGTCAACTCCTGATCGGCCCCAAAGTGCATCGGCCAGGAAAATGCCCAGTATGCCAGATTACCAGTCCAGCCCTGCTAACGAATTTCTCAGTGGATGGTAAAGTCTTCAGAGGAAATGGGGCTTGGGGATGATCAAGGGCGTAGTTTTGGGGGGGTTACAGTGTGAAGAATTTACATGTTTCCATTGACCATGGTATAAATATTGGGAAGGTTGTACTTGCTTGTTTTTATTATTGTGGGGGTTACATCCCCCCATCCCCCCTGGAATTTACGCCCCTGGTGATCACTAAATACTTGTTTTTTCTTATTAACCTCCTTAGCCGCACCTAGATCCAGCTCTCCTGCTCATCCTTTCAGATCGTTACAAATGCTCTTTATGTTAGTATTTATCAAATTAAGCATTTTATAATATATAGATTCACCAGATAAAGAGTTTTGTATGTGTATATTTAACCAAATGAGGTTCATTTTCTGACTCAGCCTATGTCATGTTTATAACTTTACATATTGCTGGGCCTATCTAGTTACATTTTGTTTAATTTATTTTTGTGCGCTAAACAATTCTGGTACTGCTCAAATCTGGGCCTTGCGACAACCAGTTGAGAACCACTGCTTTTGTGTACATCTTCTGAAAGCATTAAACATGCATTTAATTGGTGATAAAGATGATACAGTATTTGGTGGTAATGACAACAGCTTACACTTCAGTAAAGGATCATTGTTTTAGCGCCTGAAAGCACAGATGGAAAGCAGGGGTTCCTTCACTGACTAAAATCACCCACATATCTGTGAGATGACAGATATATCATTCTGTCACAAGGGCAAACTGATGAGAGGACGCCAGAACTGCTGTAAGTGCAAGAAGCCACAGTCTGTTATCTCACTGCAGTTTGTCCATCTGAATGCACAGACAGACGATAATTGGGCTATTTGAAGCTCTCTTTTAAATTCCGCCAATCTCTGAAATCCATTTAACACTTTTTACACTGTGTCGTAAAAGGAATGGTGTCAAATCTTTTCATTTTCTTTTTTCCACGCAAAGAGCCAATTTCTCAAAATGATCCTATCTTCGACTTTGACTTCTCCATCTCTATACTGCGCTGAGGCTGACAACACAAATGAAGTTCTTTTGGGGGGAAATGTGCTACATCCACATTATTTTCGAGATTACATTTTTTTACATCAAACATAAAAACCTCAAATCTTTCATTTGGGAATCAGACCAGACTGGCACTCTTATGTTTTTATGGTGTGTTGAGCAGATTTACACCTGTTGTTGGCAACTGTGTATTTAAGAGCTTTCTCTGTTCATCTGCCTATTCAACCCACAGAGAAATCTGCTTGACCTTTTCCAAGAATGTTACAGGTGGTAATTTCTAGCTTGGGTTGGGTTATAGCATGGCCAAGCTTTGAAAGGTCTTTAAAAATATCACAACAAACTGCAACAAAATTAGATTTACAACTTCAATAATTTTTGTGTTATATTGCCCTTTCAGTATTTTCACTTGCAAAAAAATTACATTAACCACAAAAAAAATCTAATTAACTTTCAGCAAATATCATATTTTAACAAAAGATTACGTTTCAGTTGTAAGCCCGTTTATCTGTCCAATGGCAGTCCCCAATAATACGGGTGAAGGTCTCTGCGTGTTACTGTCTTTCTTTTACGCAACACAACAAGATTAGATGAAATACATTTTCTCTTATGTATTACCTCGTTATTTCATCTGACTCCATAAATGAAAAAAGGTTTTAATGATATCTGAGCATCATTAAAAGTGAGCGAATGTTTGATTTTTCTTTTTAACTCTTTAATTATATTTTACCCGTTCAGATTAGGAAACTATGTCGCTTTGAGGTCCTCGCATGTTTTTCACTTTTATGCGGGTCTCACGATCACAAGCTCATCAGTGTTGGATCATCAAACAGAGGTAATTGCTATATACCTGAGATCGGTCATGTTCAGGAATACACAATCAGAGATACTTCAGTATAGCCCCCATGGAATTGCATACACTTGAATTTAACTGAACGTTTTCTTCAGTAGAGGTCACGACCACTATTACAGATGTAAGTTGACCAACATAACTTCTCTTATAATAGCTTTGGGTTGGCCATGCCGTATTTCCCACGTACACTTATCTGGAGAAACATCAAATTAAAACAGAGGTAAGACACACCCGAATTTAGATTGGTCAAGCAGCATTAAGCTGTTCTAAACGGAAATTCCCTTTTTGTCTTTGCAAACCAAGTACACTTGAATTGATGCCAAATATTATTCGTCACAAATCTGATGCAGACTTGCGGTAACATACGAATCATTTAATCTGTTTGGGAAAACAATTTCAGAGACAGTCAGAGTAAAATCAAATGTTTACAATTTATTGACCGGGTAATAGAACAATAATTCAAAATCCAATTCATAGAGTAAAATCATTGACCAATCAAATATAACAACAACAATTCGGAAATCGATGAATTTATAGAAATATTTACCTGGCAACGAAAACTACACACAGCGATCGTGTGGAAAGTCTACCTACAGACTCCCCGAATCTTTTGCCCATTTTCCTTATAAACCCAGATAATTCAATATGCTTACCAAATGGTGGTGTCTGTCAATATAATTCGATTTTGGTCCCCTATTGAGGGGTTCACAACTGTGGGATCAGAATGTGTAATTGAATGGGTTCTTGATTCCTGTAGATTCACATACAGGAGGTAGTTTGTATGGAGGATCTGGGGCAGGGCACACCTTTAAGGGACACACCACATTTCTCATATTTTATAACTTCTTTTAGCTTTTCATTATGGCTGGGAGAATGAGACCAGTTTACCAGGCACACTGAGACACTTTAAATTATACCAGACATGTATAGTTACTTTTTTGTACATGCTTAACATAGTGAGCTTTAAGTGAGGAGGAGAAGGGTGGAGATGATGAGACTGTAGAAGTGAGGTGTGAGCTGCACTGTTTGCTGCATCTCGGATGTTGCTTTTACATATGCAAGAGAGAGTTCAAATGTTAATTCTCATGAGAGCCTTTTGTTTTCTCGAGGAGTAGCCCAGACTCGCTGGCACCCGCCTTACACAGTAACAGAACACGCATGTGTGTCCACGGACCGGAGGTTAACACATTCATTCCCCTGTGCATTTTCTTATTCATTATTATTTGTCTTAGATATGGTTGGAAATGTTAATTGGTCAAAGCAAGAATTAGTTTGTACCACAGGGTGTCTCTGTTGGAATTTTAAACTTTGAACCAAATCACTTAGCAAAAAGTGTCCTTTACCACTGTGGATCAATAACAGTGGAGGTACTGCCCTTTCATGGTAACAGTATCTAAAAATATAATGTTCATCTTTAATCTAAGATTAATCTCAAGATTAAAACATTAATCAAATTTAACGTGCAGTGTTTTTTTTGTTTTTAGAAATTATGATTTGAAGTTGAGTAGGCACATGAATTATGGTGCAATCAACTAAAATGTTGCAGAATCAGGGCTAAAAAAATACTATCATGCTATATTTCTGTCTTTGCAATGAAAGTAGTTCAACAACAACAAAAATAAAAACTGCTGTGCAATGGTTACTACATACTGTCAAGAAACAAACACACACAACATGTTGCATGGAGCCAAACAGTTTTGGATTTACCCTACTACTCTAATTATTGCCTGATGCTAGTTGTTGTGTTGTCCCAATATTAATGACCTCCCTGTTGCAGCAAATACAGATTTTTCTGTTAATAACTAGAGGCAATTTGAAAATATACAATATATATATATATATATATATATATATGCTTGGTGTTCTGGGAGTTAGGAATGTACTGGTATGTATTGTATGTTTGACATCTCACCTCGTACCATCCATTACTCAAGTCATATTTCAGGTATGCAATGTTTCGCATGACTAATCTTCAGAACACACAGGTCTGGAGATCATCCGTTTGGTATTGTGAGGCCTGACTCACAATTCACTGCTAAGACTGATACCTTCCCATGGTCAAAACTGAAGACACATTTCGATTAGCTGGCTTGTTTCACAGGTTGGTGGTGAATTGAATCTATGGTTTATTGGCCACATAAGCCCATAAGGCAAGTCAGTCCACTCTCCGGCCATTTTTGGCATATTTTGAGTTATGTTCAGAATGGAAAACTAGCTTACTCACTGAATAATGTTTATACACTATTTACTGCTAACTACAGTTATTGTTCCATGCCAAATGTGTACATTATTTCTGCATTATTGTCACATCATGACCTCTCACATTGTAAGTTTAATTCAGAGGCTTCCATTTATAATCTTGGAAACAACAATTGTTATTTTGCCATTTTAATCTCATTTTGTGTAATAATGTCTTCATATTTGGCAGTCGAATCAAATAGTAAGCCAAGAAAGAGATATTCAAATCTGGAAAAGAAAATATGCAAAATGTGCACACTTTACATACTGTACAGTATTCTGCAGCTTAATATATTCTGCTTTCAAATGTATCTAAACAACACACGATACGTGTTTTGATACAGTAGGAGTCCAGTGACTGAAACTCTGTTATCTGACTGAAACGCTGATCCAAAATCTCAGGAGGTAAATTAGGCTCTGTTTCACTCTATAAGATTTTATTACATGCTAAATTTGTTGTCGAATGAATAATCGTGACTGGTACACAGTGTTCCCTGCTGGATGTTCCAGCATAAATTTGATTGCCTCATTTACAGCCAGCACCAGTGCTGTTGCCAAGGGTACAGGAAAGCTTTTATTGGTCTGTTTGCATCATCAAAGAGACGAAGCAAAAAGCTGGAAAAGCTCTGCAAACATCCGACGCAACTGCTAATGCCATCTATTTATGTAAGAGACATTTATTGCACATTAAGCCACTCTGACAACAAAGAAATATAGAAGCATCTTCACCTCAATAATTTTTTTCTTTTTGAAAATCTGTAGTATTTGATTAACAATGTCTGCACAGAAATGCCAGTTGATTCATCATATATGACAGTAAATTAATAATCTTGTGTGCTGTTGATGAGCTATAGGGTTGGGGAGTAACAGAATACATGTAACTGGATTACATATTTAAAATACAAAATACAAGTAACTGTATTCCACTACAGTTACAATTTAAATAATTGGTATTTAGAATACAGTTACATTCAAAAAAGTAATTTGATTACTGAAGAGATTACTTTGCATTTTATTGTCATTTGTTTCATTTAATATTTAGTCCTTTCAGATATAAACATTCATACAGATAAAAGATCCAAAGCAATCCAAACAGTGGTGAAACACTTCTGATGTGTAACATTCATACGAGCAGACAGAGAAGTAAGTTTGAAGTTTGGAGCAGAAAAAAAAAATATAAATAAATCTTCTGGCTATTTCTAGCCATTTCACATGCACATGTTACCAGGCATGATCATATTTTATTATCAAGAAAATTCATGTTGGATCATAATTTATTTTTTCTAATAAAACTGAGCCGAAATATGGCAAAAATCATATTTTGTCTCCTTTTCTTCCTATAGGATGAATCACTTTTGCTGTATTCCTCGTTTGAAAGTTGTTTGAATGAAAGCATCTGCTAAATTAATAAATGTAAATGTAAAGCATAACATTCTCCACCTTGGAAAGACTTGTCTTTTTCATTGTTGTGACCTAGGCTGTGCAGGTGGGGAAAATTCACGTTATAAAAAATCACATCCAACATTTTATGAACAATTTTAGGTAAGTTACTCAAAAAAAAGCAATCCACTAAATTTACTCCTCTGAATTGGAATCTGTTTACTTTACTGATTGCTTTATCAAGAAAAGTAATCAAGGTACTAATTACATTACTTTCAAGTTACTTTCCAAAACACTTTTCACAGATACTTTTTTTGTTTTTCGGCTCAACATATTCAAAATAATGTCTATATTTCCTCCTTGTTCATTGTCGCACACATTTTGCAGCTCTCACAGAAACAGACCGTTCATATGAACATAAATTCATGTTTTAACTGGATTATATATAGTGTTGAGTACTTTACTCAAAAATAATCATCCACTACAATTTACTAATTACATCTCTAAAATTGTAATCAGATTACTTTACTGATTACTCATAGTACTTTTGACAAAGTAATCCATATTACTAATTATTTTACTTTTAAGGTACTTTCTTAAGTTTTTACAGATGTGTTTGTTTTTCAGCTCAACACAATTTCTATTTCAACATGCTCAATTTCGTTGTCCCTTCAGTTTGCACAGAAACACAAGCAGATGTACATTATGAACATAATTCATGCTTTAACTGTATTCTACACAAATTATATTATTTTAGAAATATTTGTAACCTACAAAATGTATTGAAAAGTACTTGAAAGTCAGTAACTGTAATCTGATTACAATAATTTATGTTTTGACTAAAAATTAATTCAATTACAGATACTAGATTACACCCAACACCGATTATACATAAATACAATTATTTTAGAAACATGTAAAGGTCTTGAAAATAATTACCTTTAATTGAAAATACCTGTAATCTGCTTGCAATCATTTAAGTTGCAGGAAATATTGTAATTGTCTATTTATAAAATGAAGAAAAAGTGTTCCTGCTATTGTTCACGTTGCATCTGCACATTATAGAGGAACCTCAGAAACAATCACAAATATGAAATAACAAAAGAAATTACTACTATTATATACTATATGGATCATTATTTTATCTTTACTTACTATAATTCAGCGCGCGCGCGCGCGCGTGTGTGTGTGTGTGTGTGTGTGTGTGTGTGTTCTGGGATCTCAGAACTCAGAGCACAGTCCTATCCTGTAACTTTTTAACAGCCAGCAATAGTTGTGTCATCATCTCCCAGAAGACAAAAGTGTTCCGCCAATCAAACTATACAGTTGAAAGGTCAGATGAAGTGTGCCTGATCAGTTTAAGGCAATGGGAGATATCAACCCATGAAACAGTTCTTCATCTACTATCCGAGTTGCATTTGTGGTCTGCAATGCTTTTACAGTACTTATGGTAGGTTGAGCATGGCAGTGTAATACACACAGACCAATGATGTCAGTCTGCTGTTGAACGTCTGAGCAGTAGGTGGGGCGGAATTGGTGCCCAGCCAGGCAAAAATGAGCTCTCTTCTAGTCATGGGGGTTGGGCACTCAAGTGTGTTGTTATTCATCGTTAAATCGGTTTTGTGTAACATTGGCACGGTTTCGTGATAATTACAAGAAATTTGATACCTATACTACGCATTTAAATCATATACATCTTCTAATAACGTCATATTCAAAACCATACACATATTATACAGTGCTTAACAAGAAATCGCAACATTGTCGTTTCAGATTCGCTCTCTCGCATTGAGTCCAGAGAATTACAATTTACTTCGTTTCTACATTTCAACTATACTTTATAATCAGATGAAGAGATAGATAAACGATAGATAATCCACACTGTGCCCGACGCTCCACTTTCGCTTGGAAAGTCTCCGCCCTCCTGCTAGTTTGAGGCCGTTGGCTTCCTCTGAAGCGCCTGGCTGTCCCTTAAGCTGCTAAATGTTTCTTTTATTTCTCCCCATTTCATGCATTCAACGGGAAAATAGTCATTAATCAAGGATACAGATATCACTGTGCAGTGAAAAGTCGAGGAATACACTTGTTTTTGGACGTATATCGACGCTTTGGCACGTTTGTTCAGGACTTTAGCTGCAGAAGCTAGCAGGTTGATCCGAGTGGAGGCAGCGGCGCTCCGGCAGCCTGAGTAAGACGAGCCTCTCTTTTGCCTTCCGACACATCATATGACCCAGTTATAGTCTTTATAATCTTCGTTGATGATATATAATTTGTATTAGATATTACCAATTTAAACCGGTTAATTTAGCAAAGTACAGTTGTGTTGGCAGTGCGTGAGGCCGCGTGGTGGTGGTGGGGGATGGGCGCGCGGTTTGCACACGCGATCGACGTTGACAACAACCACCTTTACTAACTCAATGCGTTGCTATGGAAGCAGCCACGCGCTGCATCTAGAAACGCACTATTTGTGCTCTTGTTTAACGAGTCTGCTGTTTACGGTGACGTTTGTTGTATTTGCTGCTTGCTAATAGCCGAAATAAATGCGAGGAAGTTTCCGGCTGAGCGTTTGCATGATACTTGTTAATAGTGATCAAATGGGTGACGTATGCAATAAATATATTTATTTTTATTAGTTATTTAAGTTTATAAGCACTTTTCCATTTAATGCATGGATGGAAGAGCCAGAATGTGGGATAGTGTACTATTCTAGAAGTTTCATAGGGTTGATTTAGAAGAACTGTCTTTCAATTCAGTAGTTTCTTGGTTGCTTTTTAATCATAACTATCGGACCATCGCTATAGGGATAGTTCACCCAAAAATGAAAATTCACTAATTTATTCATCCTCATGATATCCCAGATGTGTAAGACTTTATTTCTTCTACTGAACACAATTAATATTTTTAGAATATTTCAGCTCTGTGGGTTATTACAATGCAAGTGAATGGTGACCAGATTTGCGAAGCTCCAAAAAACATATAAAGGCAGCATATAAGTAATCCATACGACTCCAGTGATTAAATCCGTGTCTTCAGAAGCAATTAATTGGTTTTGGGTGAGAACAAACCAAAATATAACTCCTTTTTCACTATAAATCATGCCATGGCAGTCAAAAGGCACAATCATGATTTCAAGCTCGATTACACTGACTAGTGCTTGACACATGCGCAGAGCTCTAGGCCTAAATGGTGCTAGGAAGTATAAACAAGCTTGAAATCATGATTGCCAAGGAAACTGCTGTTGTTAAGATTTATGGTGAAAATGAGTTACAGTCTGGTCTGATCTCATCCAAAACCAATTTGATAGCTTCTGAAGACGGATTAAAACACTGGAGTCGTATTAATTACTTTTATTCTGCCTTTATGTGCTTTTTTGGAGCCTCAATTTTGGTCACCATTCACTTGCATTGTATGGACCCATAGAGTTGAGGTATTCTAAAAATCTTTGACTTCTGCAGAACACAGTCATGCACATCTTGGATGGCATGAGGGCGAGTAAATGATGAGAGAATTTTAGTTTTTTTGGTGAACTATCTGTCCCTTTAATGCAAAATGGCAGGTTGTGAAGCGCTATTTCTGATGTTTTATGGAGACCACACCTTTGTCACCCTTTGCTTTGTTTCCTTTACAAAGGGAAAGGGGTGATTACAGTATTCATTATATGAATGAGAAGTTATCGGATGTCATGACCACATCTGTAAATGTAAAGGCAAGCTGCCACCTTCTGTTCATTCATAAATAAAATGAACCCTTTTCCTTTTTTAAAGCGAGCGTAAATATTATAATGTGTTGACATACACATGGGTTGACGTGGTGCCTTTTTATAAAGATTGTGGCCCAAGTTATTGTTAATTGATGACTTGCGGGATTGTGGAGTTTGGATGCTCTTGCTAAACTGTGATTGTGCCTTTGAGATTAGGCTAGATGTGTAATGACTGCTATGCTTGTCAGTTTGTTTGTACTGTCTACTTGGACTTAACAAGTGTGAGACTTTATTTCTGTGGAGATGAGAGAATGAAGAAGCATTTTCAAAAACGCCCCCAGATTCTCAAGGCTTAATAGGAAACAAGGGCTCATTGGTTTAATTGGAGAGCCTTAAAATAAAGTGTGAAATAGGACTGGGCAACAAACAAGAAATATGTTCACAATATTTTTATAAAAAA
Organism: Moxostoma hubbsi; assembly: GCA_032164185.1. Classification (NCBI taxonomy): domain Eukaryota; kingdom Metazoa; phylum Chordata; class Actinopteri; order Cypriniformes; family Catostomidae; genus Moxostoma; species Moxostoma hubbsi. The sequence continues at coordinate 9,602,888 of JAVLUX010000004.1, read as the reverse complement.
TATAAATCTGTTAACAGCATCAACCCCACTGCCGTGGGTGTATGCAATATTTTTGCTTTATTGATTTTGCCTCAAAAATTAGATGACTAAAACAAAATAAAGAGTGAGAACTCTGTGCATGCCCGTTTTATTTAATATCTGAACAAACAGCCAGTTGGACACGCACATCAACAACTTTCCAGTCATCTGTTCTTAAAAATTAGAATAAAGCGTTTTTCTTCAAAAGCGTGTCTGTCTAATGGCATTTCATGTCATCTGTCACTCTGAGATTTCTTACACGTCTCCCGCCACAGTGGTGGGTAGATGAACAATGGAACCTGCCATGTCACCTGCATTTGCCAGGTGCTAATTTCATACCATGGGTTACTGTTTAATATATTTGCAGACTTCCCAGCTCCACGGTTTTGTAATTTCCAGATATTGTCGATCATCGTCTGTCAATGAGTATCGCAGTCAGTATTGGGATTAGAGGTGGACCGATAGTGGATTTTACCGATACGATATCTAAGTTGGAAAGTACCTGCCGATAGCCGATTAATCAACCTATAATTGTTTTTAAATTGATACTGAATGAAAAAAAATAACACTAAAATAAAATTACAAAAATAAACAGCACTGACTGACCCATGAAAATGTATTGTTATTATTATTTTTTTTTTAAATTAAATATCTAAATATGAATATATTTGAACTGATATTCAAATTTTAAAGTCAGCTGATTTTTAAATTGTCATTGTTCCCACAAAAGGGCCCACTAAATACATAAACCATATTATTATTGCATAGAACATTCATATACTGGCTGTTTCATTTAACTTTTCCTTTTCAACTAATGTGCATAAAATAAATAAGTTTTAGTCGATCCATATTCTCAAATGTAAAGTCAAAAGTAAAACTGGCACTTCAGTAGACAGTTCACATGGTTTTACAATTGCTCTGATTCCTACTACTCCAGACTCAAGCTTCATAATAACAGCGAAACACTACATTGTTTTTTATTCAGCGCAGTTGTATGTAGACTAGCAATATTCACAGATAGCAGCTCATGGTGAAGCGGCTCAGAATATGAGCCCAGGCCAGGGGCCGTTCAAAGAGACGGAACGCAACAGACTGGAACCAAATGCGAGGATCCCGAGACACACATTTCCAAGTTTAACATCTTTCCTGACAACGCATTTAAACAACTCGTTGCTTAATCTGAGAAATGCTTATAAGAGAGCAAGTCGCAATGGCCAAATTCCTCCACCAACTGTAAGGGGCTGTTCACTCCGAATGCTTTTGCATCCATCCATTTGCTTTTCTATGTAAACACACGCTAGATGAATGTCTTTGTTTCCCTTTGTTTTTGTTTATTCAGCGTCTCATACAGGAGCACTGTTTTTTTAGATTTGTCTAATGAAAAATAACTTAAAAAGCATTTTTAGACACCTGCTTTCTGTCAAACTGTATTTGTTGCACAGTGTCTAGCCTTTTTTAGTACAAGAATGTGATTTTATCTGAAGTCATCATATTACAGTGAAGATAAAAAAAAAATTATAAGTTTAATCTGATGCGTTTCTGATTTGTTTATATGTTTCTTTTGGCTGTATGAAGATATTAATTTGCTTTCTCAAGTCACTAGCTTTAAATATGCAACTTAGCTGGCTAACGAAGGCATAAACGTGACCGGCTGGATATAAAATAATGCACATAGATGGCAACAATTGTGACATTTAAACATTTGGTGGGACTTGCTGGTATTTTTTTCACATTGTTCTAACTGCTTGTGGATATCTTTAATGTTAGCATCATCTCAGTCTTGTCGGCAAACATACTGCAGTTCTCTACTAATGCAGCAGCTAGTCAACAAATGAATTACATTATAATGATATGACAACGCATACTGTATACCTTTTCATTGTTGATGTTTCAAGTCCTCATCTGAAGTGTTCTGCTCCATGCGGAGTGTAGTCTCACGTGTCAAAACAAACACCACAATGCATCAGTGAAGTGATTCATTCAGTTTTTATTTCGCCTCTAGAGGCCGCTCTCATACTGTATAATGACAGCGTACACTTCCCAGCCGCTACAGCACCGGACACAATGGGGGAAAACTATCAGTGTGGATTTTGCCAGTAAAAAATCATTTTTTGTTGTTGCCAGAAATCTGTTATCGGTGCCTGTTAGTCGGAAAATCTGATATCTGTCAACCTCTAATCAATGTTTTACTATTGTGTATTAAAGTGCCCAACCGATATATCGGCCGGCCAATATTAGCCTTTCACCGATATATCGGCCGGCCAATATTAGCTTTTCACCGATATATCGGCCGGCCAATATTAGCCTTTCACCGATATATCGGCCGGCCAATATTAGCCTTTCACCGATATATCGGCCGGCCAATATTAGCCTTTCACCGATATATCGGCCGGCCAATATTAGCCTTTCACTGATATATCGGCTGGCCAATATTAGCCTTTCACCGATATATCGGTATCTGCGTATACCTTTACAGATATGCACAGATATGTCAACTTTTTCCAGAACATATAATGCAGAAAACAATGCTTTAGAATTGGTGTCATAACGTAGTTTGACATGGCGTGCTCCGACTCCATTGTTTACAGAGCTGACGGCGGCTCTGCAGACAGGGCAGAGTTAGTTTGTCAGTGCAGTCAGTAATGTAGCAGATTGAAAGGTAAGCAGAGCATTTTTTTTGCAGCTCATCAGACAACGGTGTGGTGGTGGATTGTGTCTGTTGAGTGTTAATTTCACACAATGTTGTTCCCTAGTTGGTGAGACGCATTGCTGGAAAGTAAATAAACAACGTCTGTCTTTTACGCTCCATGACAACGAGCTTGAATAGCTAACTAGCTAACCGCGTAGCTAATTTCATTGATTGTCAGCTTAGTGGAAGCTAAGGAGTAAACATGTTTTCACCAAACTCTTTTGTACAGGATTCACAGTTTGGTACCCCCCTTCAACCGAACAATTCCAGTCATTGTACTTATAAAATGTAATATTTAAAAGTCTGGTTTTCCACCATTGAATATTTCCCCTGAACTTGTATAGCAGAATACGGTGTAACACCGCTACTGCTGTTTATCTCTTGTCTCGTCAGGTGTAAATGCCTTGTTTTACAACCTGCCCCTCATTTACGGGCAGTATTAATATTATCAGCATTTGTCTGATACTAAAAATACAGTACTGATGTTTATGTAGCTATTTATTTTATTTGTATTTATTCTTTATTTTAATTGCAGCATTTGACCGATACTAAACAGCACTGATGTTTTTTAAGCTATTTGTTGTATTTTTAATTATTCTTTATTTTCTCGGTGTTCATTTCTAGAATTTGTTGGCAATGTATAATAATAATAATAATAATGTCAAATATTCTTTGATAAAATATTTAAGAAAGCAGTCTTCTGAGTACCTTTGCATAGTCATATCGGTGCACAGTCCACATAGAAAAGTCTGTTTTCATTCCAGCTCAAAAATTTACTATATCGCCCACAATATCAGTAATCGGTGAATTTCCCCCATCTAAAATCAATCGGTCTCAAAAATCCCATATGGGTGGGGCTCTAGTGTATTATATTATATATTGAATTGTATTATATTTTATTATATTATAGTACAATATAGCATAATGGCTATTCTGGTTGCCTGGGTTCCAAAACAACAGTGTAAATGTAATATCGTATAAATATAATTTTCATGTCATTCTCCGCTTGTGCATTATTTTCAATATCTTAAAGTTTTTAAAGGAAATCGTAAACATATCCCTATTTTGTCAATGATTCCAAGTTAAGTATGAATGAATCGGGAGTATGAAAATTTGTAAAACAGTTAATCGTCATAATCGTTGAAGCCGTAAAACAGACACTTAGGCGTGCGTCATAATCACAATTATTTGTATGCCAATTGATCGTCAACCAAATTTCATAATTGGGACAGCCTTATAGATCGGTATAGTGCAGGAGTAGTACAAACTTATTTTATTGTTTTGTCCTTTTTGGAGCTGGAGAGCTTTTTTGAGCCCATCTTGTTGTTTGAAAAAAAGCTGCTTGGACATTTTGCAAAATACCTTTTTGTTTTTTTTGGGGGGGGGGGGGGGGGGGGGGGAATTAATTGAAATTGAAACAACATAAGGGCCAGTAAATTATAGAATTGTCATATTTTGTGAAGCCTGTTGGCTCTATTTAGATGGCTACAGGAAAAAGACTGACTGGAACATATAGTTCTCATAATTTGACTGTAAAAATAACAATGTGTTTTATTGACAGGCTGATTTTACTCTGCTCCCATGGACAACAAGAGTGTGATTATCTAATCAACACTTGGTCTCATGGTAAGTGAGTGACACACTATATTACACTATACTGTATTTTTAACTTATGAGATGGTGTATGTCTGTAAATATAAAGGGAAGCAGCCAGTTGCTGTTCTTTAATATAATATAATCATTAATTTATTGATAAGTGTTTTATGGTTTTGTTGCTTCAAGCACTTTTAGGCTATGCAACTCAGTCTTCTGTAGCGTGACTAGCATGAGTGTGGGATATAAGGATAAATGGATGCTCTTAAACGGTTTAAGAGTCTTTTCATTAAGCTGTAGCCGATGTTTATTTGATCATGAATAGGGCAAGTGTCTCACTTTCTGAGCTGTTGACACACCGTAAACGACAGGGAGTCTTGTTGTATGATGGGTTACTGTTTAATGTGAAGGCTCATTAGACTGTAAAGTAGAGTAAGCCATGCACATACATCTGGAGTGTTTCCTCTTGTTGTTTTACACGCATGTAATTCTTCCAACAAAATACCAGTTCCTACTGTGTAGCTTCTTTCAAAGCATCGTAATTCTTTCCAGTGGTGAACAAATCGGTGGAAAATTGCCCCAGGGCTCAAAGGGCCTTCCGTGAGAAAGTTCAGTTGAGGAGGTCAGGTTCAGTTCTCTCATGCCAATTGGTAAAAAAAAAAGTTCTCATCGTTTACAGATAATAAGAGCAGCTTTTCCTTTTTTTCAGTTAGCACCGATAGCACTACTGTAGTTTTAAGCTTCTATAACTGGATCTTGCAGCCCTATTAATACTGTTATTATTGTTTCTCATCACCAAGGTTATATATAGAGTGTCTGGCCTGTGATGCCATATGCTTTTTATGAATATCAGTACCACAAACTAGAGGTAGATTACAATGGTTTACTTGTGCCGTTACTAGGGATGGGGATCGGAAGGATTTGAACGATTCTATTAACGATTCTTTTAGTGCTTTTAAGGAAGAAAATAGCCTTTTTGAAAATAAGAAATGCAATTCTTATTGGATTAACTGCCCTTGGCTGTTACCAGATTATTGCAAATGGCGTGTTTAGAGACTCTTTAATTAGGATACATTTTTCTAATTCACCTATTTCAAGCTTTAAGGTCTCACACAAGTCTTAAGTACACATTTAACAAAGTAACAGTTCTTTGTTCTTTTGTGAGTTGGACATGAAATGAATGACTATGCGGTTCAGTTTGTTGTTCACTATAAAGAACTGTCTGATAAGAGTCATTCGTTCTAGTGTAGATTAAAAAGAATCAGCTCATTAGGGTAGTTTGATAGGGAATCGCACTATACTGGTCACACTGTATGTTTCGAACTGTAGATTCAAAAGAACTGGCTCATGAAACCAGCTTCATTCCTGAACCACCCTTATGTTTGGGAATCAAACTACACTGGTCACGATCAGATGTTGATATCTGCTTTTATGTTATGAATGCAAAAAAAACCAACAATAATATTTTATTTTACAATTCATTAATTTTTTGATAATAAACAGAAAATCCAATGTAAAAATATGCACATAACAGAGGCATCAGATTTTCCTATATTTAGAGCAGGCTATAGTCGATGGCGCTTTCCAAGAATGGCAGAGCAATGCATGGACACACTGCGTCATCAAAGGATGTGAAACTGGGACTGGAAAATGGTCCATTTAAGTGTTAAGAAACCAGCCTCAGGGAAGTCAAATGGGTATTGTGTCACACGTCATCTGAGAATAGCAATACCACGTTATATGTGTACACTTGTCTATTCTTATTGCTTTTGCCCTATGTGGGAAAAACAATTTGGTGTTGTGGGAACGGGAGCAGTCGGAAGGAAAATCACTGTTGGCAGAGAGCGGGTGAACATGGAGCAAAATTCAGTGTGAACATTCGGCTGCAGGATAGAAACTTACGGGAGCGGGGTGGAAAAAAAAAAGGTCCCGTGCAGACCTCTAGTTTCAAATAAAAAGTTCATAACAGGGCTCCAAACTGAAATCGTCAGAAATCATCTTGTGAGTTATTGAATGCGTATTTAGAGTGCACACTAGTTTGTCTCGTACCACTTTTCACCTGTTCTGTTTCTGACAAGCTCGCTGCACCGCACGCAACAACAAACCCAGCGTGAGTGAGTCATAAACAAATTACTCTTTTGAACTGGGCCTTTTTTATGAATCACCCGAAAAAAAACTGAGGTGTTTGAATTTAGGAGCTCAGTTTAGCAGTTTGAATCAGATTCACTTCCTCAGAAAATCAGCCATCATTGAGCTCACAACTGGGAGTACAGACATTTCAAAATAAGAGTCCCATGTGTATTTCGGGCTTCTTTATAATTAAAAGTCCCATAGTGTGTGCCACTTCTTTTCTTCTGGTAACTATAAATTGGTATTGGATAGTGGTTGATTTTTATTTTTTTCCTGAGGACGCCGAAAATCGCCTACTTGTATGTGAAGCAACTGAGATATGTAAACGACCAATCAACAGTACAATCTGACGACACTAGTATCATAAATGGCGCTGCTTTACCTCAGATTACGCTAAAAAACTACATTTTAAATTGTATAGCTCATGGGCATGTGTGTTCTTGAGTTGATTGACAGGTGATGTCTATATCTAAAAGGTGATTGGCTCTTTTACCTGTAAGGCGGGACTTCCTATATTCATCAGTTGACTGCAGTTGGGCGTTCTAATTTGTCCCATTCATTTTAATAGAAGTGGCCCGTCTCTGCTAAATAATCTCTGGTGTAACTTCAAGGTAAAAGCGCTTCACGTGCACTATAAGTAAATGTCATATTCACTATGCATTGTATGTACAATTGGTTTGATTCATAATCTTGAGTAAATGCGATTGCTAACATGGACATGTCATCCATGGTTGCTGGACTACTTTGTGTTCTGTTATTTCCTTCTTCCTAATATATTAACAATTTCTTCATGTGCAAATAAATTACTAACATTTGATGACTAAACAGGAATCAGAAGAAACTGCCATCTACCATTTAGAATACAATATAATGTTTTTAGTTTCTTTTTTACAAAGTTTTGTGTGGAATTCATTAAATATAGTGCTAAATATAAAAGTTTATCGTTTTATTTAAATTTATTTAGTTTTAACAATTTTGTTTGTTATTTACTATATTATATTGTGTATATCGGCATTGTATCTGCCTATCGGGCACCCTTCTCTGTAATGTAATGTAGATTCTGAAATGGTGTGAACATTTATGAGACCAAAGGGAATGCAAACTTATCTTCTCAACTATATATACTGTTATTAAACCTCCGATTAATTGGTCATCAGCTGTCTTCCTTTTCTTTGGCTTTCTATCTTGTTTCTGAACCGCAATCTAAATGCAGCAATTGTGATTTGGCAACTAAAAACAGCCATTTGGCTCAAAGTTTCAGTTTAGGAGCCAACATGGCTCTTAAGTCATTTTTTTAGTCTGGAGCCCTGTATGGCATTTGTTCATGAATCATTGCACTGGTTGTGCTGTATGTTTTGCGCTTCTGATTTATTAGTTTTGCGGTGCCGCTGAATTATTGAACAGGAAAATCTGTCAGTATTTTGACAGTGCCCTGTCCACATTGGCAAAAGCATGGCCAAATGAGAACCGTTAAGTAACTGAATCGAAATTCATGAAAATCATTCAGTTCCTGATTTTTATTTTTTTTTATTTTTTTTTTTTTATGTTTTTGTTTTTATCTCTGTACCAAACCTTAGCTGTTACATCCATACACGTGCAGATTACACATTGTTTTTGTTTTTTGTTTTTTTTTCTTGCCCCTTGAGTGTCCCTTTTTTCAAGTTAAAGACAGTTCAACTTTAACTTTTTCTCAAATTTTAGACAATAGCAAGTTGAATGTGAATACACCCTAAGAAACACATCTGAATCAGATGAAACCAAAATGTCATTAAGGCAACCAATAGACTAGTCGATTTTGAAAATATGTACTTTTGCGTATCCCTAACATAGATGTGCATTTGTTTTCCAGGCTCCCCTCTCGCCTTGACCTCTTGGTTCAACCAGGATCAAAAATGAGCATAAGCAGTGATGAGGTCAATTTCCTGGTGTACAGATACCTGCAGGAATCAGGTTTGTTCATCATCAGACAGTTCATCTATGGACTGCCATTCTGCAAAATTTCTAGGCACACCACACACTCTGTGTCCTATTTCATATTTGCTCTGTTCCAAAACTTCGTGAGCTGCCATCCAAGACAGAATTTTAAGGCATTGTAGGTGCGCTCCCAACAGAAAGGCCGTTCCAAAAGGTAGATCACTTCCTTTGAACAGATTCTAAGGCAGCATAGAATGAGTTGCTGTGCAATTGTCATATCATTAGCTTAGCAACATGCTAACATCATATTTGTTTGGCATCAATTGTGAGTTGAGTCACCCATGCAATTCACACGATGCACATTACTTCTGAGGAACACAGAGTTTCTTCTTTATGTAGTGTGTTTCAAATTAGCCACACATGAGGATGCATTTAGTTAGGATATTGCTTCTGTAGACAGTAGGCCATAAGGCAGTTAACTAGGTTTTGGAACCGCACTATTGCATGCAGTGGCTGATTTTAGCCCTTTGATATTTTACAAGTGAAAAGCAAATGTCTTATAAACTGTACTGTTAAAGGGCGAAGGAAAGGTTGGGTGAGCCTTAATATCAAAGATCACATTAATGGTAAGGTGTAATTTTGTTTAGGAACAGATAATTTTTTGAATGGCCATTGCATATGTTTCTTTGTCAGATCGGCCCAGGAAAATATTTGCTAGTAAATAGTAACTAGAATTGTCATCTTTTCCCCTGCAGGCTTCTCCCACTCAGCGTTCACCTTTGGCATAGAGAGCCACATCAGCCAGTCCAACATCAACGGAGCTCTGGTGCCCCCTGCTGCCCTCATCTCCATCATCCAGAAGGGTCTGCAGTATGTGGAGGCTGAAGTCAGCATCAATGAGGTCAGTTTCGTGATTTCGTTTTTTCAATCAGCCAGTTGTATGCAGCTAGTGAGGCCACAAACTCAAATCCTGACCCATAACCTGTCTTGAACTATCTTGAACCTGTTCACAGGACGGTACCCTGTTTGACGGGCGGCCAATCGAGTCACTGTCCCTGATTGATGCGGTGATGCCGGACGTGGTGCAGACGAGGCAGCAGGTGTATAAGGATAAGCTGGCTCAGCAGCAAGCTGCCGCTGCCTCCAGTGCCTCAGCGGCCAGTGCTGCCAAGAACGGAGAGAACACGGCTAATGGAGAGGAGAACGGAGCGCACACATTAGCTAGTGAGCTCACGGTCTACTTTTAACACTGTAGAAGCTGTGTCCAGTTGCAATGTCAATGTTAAAGAAGACTCTATTGATGGCTATTGGAAAATATTGCATAAGATTGTTTTAGTGAATTGGATGCCCCTAAATCTGACCCATGTCCAAACAGACATACAAATAGTAACTCAATTAACTTTCCTTTTAATCTTTCCTTTTAGACATGCAAAGGCTATTTCAGTGCCAGAAGGTCCTGACCATATTACTCTAGTAAAGAATTTCTAATTCTTAAGTCCTATTATTTGTTCAAAGCAAAGCTTTATTTGTTAAGGTTAGCCTAGTCCTCTTGTTGTTTTCACACTTGAAGATTTCACATTAAACAAAGCCCTGACCCTCCTTTTTAATGGATAACCAAAGGAACAGAACTGGTCATTCAAATCTGTGTCCACACCAGATCCTCTACAGTGGACGTTTCATTAGCTGGCCTCAAGATATATAAGGCAGTTGAGTAAGACTAAACAATGTTGCTACCCTATCTCTCAGACCACCATTCAGACATGATTGAGGTGGACAGGGCGGTGGAGATCCCAGCCAGTAAAGCCATGGTTCTGCGGGGCCACGAGTCTGAGGTCTTCATCTGTGCATGGAACCCCGTCAGTGATCTGCTGGCGTCTGGGTTAGTGCAACCTGCAAATTTAACAATTATTACTTTGCATTTCTGGCTGGACACCATCGTTTTCTGTTCTTTTCTAATGGGTAATTTCATGTTTAATAGGATTTATCTCTGTGTGCTTTGTTGTTGCCTTCAGTTCTGGAGACTCGACTGCACGGATCTGGAACCTGAGTGAGAGCAGTGCTGGAGGGTCCACTCAGCTGGTGCTACGTCACTGCATACGGGAAGGGGGGCAGGATGTTCCCAGTAACAAAGACGTCACCTCATTGGACTGGAATGTGAGCGCTAGGACCAGCAATTTTTCATTGTAGAAACCCTTATAGGTTATTGATTTCTTAATGGTTTTACAATGCACAATACCAATGTCTAGAGAGAAGGATTGCCGATATGGCAATATTTATATTAAAGGAATAGTTCACCCAAAAATGAAAATTTATCCTGATGCCATCCCAGATGTGTATGACTAGATCAGCCATTACAGAAATACTCAAACTAGGCCATCTGGCACCAACAATCATGCCATGGTCAAAATCACTGAGGTAAAAAAAAAAAATCCCCATTCTGATGGTTGATGTGAACATTAACTGAAGCTTCTGACCCGTATCTGCATGATTTTATACACTGCTGCCACACGATGGGCTGATTAGATAATCACATGAATAAGTAGATGTACAGGTATACCTAATAAAGTGGTCACTGAGTGTGTATATATACAGTATATGTATTCCTACATAAATATGTATTCATTTCTGGACCAAACGCAGATTTCTCTCTGCTTTTGTTTTGATAGAGTGAAGGAACACTTCTAGCCACAGGATCCTATGATGGATTTGCCAGGATATGGACTAAAGATGGTGAGCTCAGTTAAATGTATTGCTAACATCAGTCATACTGCAAATTGGCTCTAATTATGCTTATCTAATCAGTGTTTTGTAACTCATAGGTAATCTTGCCAGTACACTGGGGCAGCACAAGGGTCCCATATTTGCTTTAAAATGGAACAAGAAAGGAAACTTTATCCTCAGTGCAGGTGTTGATAAGGTAGAATAAAAGCTTGTACATCTTCTCATTTTCTTATTTTGTCAGATGACATGGTAATGTTGTACGTTATGCTAATGGTAATGTACATCTTTCAGACCACCATAATTTGGGACGCTCACACAGGAGAAGCCAAACAGCAATTTCCATTCCATTCAGGTGAGTAACAAAATCACCACAAGCAGGATTTTCCTTCTTGACTTGATCAAGGTTTCCCAAATTACAGGGTTCCTAAGGTCATGGAGAACCTGGAAATATTAGGGAATTCAAAAATGTAGATTTTTGGAATGCTACATACCTGAAATGTGATAAACATGAGGAAATTTTTTTTTTTTTTTTTTTTTTTTTTTTTTTTTTGTGGTTATGCTTCGCTCTAAAATATTTGATTGACTAGAAATTGCTATTTGTGAATGCCAGTTCTTCTAAGTAATCACAAACAACTGGAAAGCTTGACAATAGGTTTGGGATTGATGTTCATTGTCCAAATGACAACTTACAAAGATGTGTTATTTCTGACAAGTTTGTAATTTGAGGCAAGTACTGAAAAAGTAAAAACACATTTTATGAAATGCAAAAATTAAAGCACATTAATAAAGGTACACATGACAGATTTTGGCAGCCATATCTTATGTAATGTGAACGGCAGGAGCTTCAGAGAGGGTATTTCAGCGAAAAGACTTAAACCCCCACCGGGAAATGTTCCTAAGGGTTCTCGTGACATAAATAAGATAAATCTAAGCAGCATGGGATAAATATGGGTATCTGTTTTAGATAGGGGAAAAAAAAATGTGTTTTTTCTTTGTCTTCCAAATGTTCTGAAAATATGGAAGTGTTTGTATGCTTGTTTCAAAAGAATATTTAAGAATGAAGTGATTTCCATTTGACACATGCAGCTCCTGCTCTGGACGTGGACTGGCAAAGCAACAACACATTTGCCTCCTGCAGCACGGACATGTGCATTCACGTGTGTAAACTGGGCCAAGACCGACCAGTCAAGACATTCCAGGGCCACACAGTAAGCCGTTTATATCAGATATCCCAATACATAGTAATTTTGACAATGGCAAACCTTTATCCAAATTTTCTGGCATTGACCACTGAAAGTTTGGTGTCGTGACATCCTGACCTATTTTAATGCTTAACTGAATAGCACACGTATGAATTGAACATTTACAGAATGAAGTCAATGCCATCAAATGGGATCCAACAGGGAATCTCCTGGCATCCTGCTCTGATGACATGACGCTTAAGGTGAGCTACAAACAAACAACAAACACTGCAGTAAATGTGCAAATGAAAGATCAGTAAAGAGCCAAATCATCAAAAGCAATGATGTGTTTATTACAATAACATTGTATTTTGCATTAAACCGTTAGATTTGGAGCATGAAACAGGACGCTTGTGTCCATGACCTGCAAGCCCACAGTAAGGAGATCTACACCATCAAATGGAGTCCTACTGGACCTGGAACAAACAACCCCAATGCCAGTCTTATGTTGGCCAGGTACAGAACCATCCACCTACAGTAATCACTCTTGTTTTAAAATATATTTTACAGCTATATTTAAATGTACAAAAGCTTGTTTAGTCCAAAGTTTAAGCAAAGATGGTTATGTTTCCTTACTGACTTGTTCTTGAATAATCTGTTAAATTAAGGGTTAAATGAGAATAAGTGACACAAGTGATAAATGTTGATGTTTATTTTTTTAGACAATTAACATCCATAGTGCTGAAACTACAAAAACTTTTTTAACATCTTATTATAGTTGGCAGTGATACTGATTTCCCGGTTCACAAGTTCTGGATTAGATTTGTTTCTGATTTTCATTCAAATTTCAATTCATATGGGTATATTTTGATTAATAATATCCATTTTGCTTGCATATTAAAGAAATTCTCTTCCAGCCAATGCTGTCAAGAATATAGGGACCTTTTAACTAGATACATTACAAAAATATACATTTTAGTTTTTCATCATTTTGGTCACATTTTGCTTTTAAAAATGTATAAATCCATGTATTCCATCTATAAATGTCTTAAAATTGCATAATTATATTGCATGCATATTTATAGTGTGTGTGTGTACATTATATGAATAATTTGTTACATGTTATTTATTTACATGAATAATTTGTACTATTTATGTATTTACATTGATTTATACAATATGTGCTAAAACGGTACTGTCTCTTTAAGAATAGCGGCAGTTCAGCGAGCGTCTCACAGTAGTGTTTTGGATTGGCGCAAATAAACGATAGAGGAGTTGCATGGTTTCATCGCATAAGCACTATGTCTGATTAGAATTAATGTTTCTTTTTACTTTCTGATGAACAACTGACTGTAAAGAACAAAAAAGGATTTTAAAAGGGCCATTATTCAATGACAAATGGATTGTGTCAAACCAAACTTTAACTCTCAACACGCATTGAAAGGATCTCACTGCTGGATTTCTTCACCACTATACCACTCAATCACTGGTGAGTGAAATCTGAACATTTACCAGCCAGTGGCTAATCACAGACACATTGCGTGACATTTCGTTGCAGGAATTAAATTTTCCTTGATCTTTTGGCATATGAGTTTGTTGTACTATAAAAACATACTGTAAGTTTCAGAACTCAAAACTTCCTCACTGCAAAAGAGCATTTGATGTAATCAAGCAGCCAAAATTACTCCTTTTCTACTTCCTCCACATTGTGATCTCACACTGTGGTAGACATTTGCATCTGTCTTCCTCCTCAACACATCAATGCTTAGTTTACCTTATCACTTCATTAGCCCCGCCCTGAGTAGTGAGCAGGTCAGTCAAGGGCAGAGAGCCAGTCGCAACAGTTGGCATTTAATCTCAAGTCTTAAAGGAGAAGCAGCACCAAAACTGAGCATTTCTGACAGTCTCAGAATAAGGATGGAAAATTGTCATGTTTTACAAATATATTACCTTTTATTTTTTTGTGCAAAAAACTACTAGTATTATAAGTTAACCTAAAGGAGCATATTGAAATGATTATAAAGGCATGTCGTGGAGCCTTTAAAGTTCAATCTTGGGATTTTAAGAATCAATATCAAGATTGTTCAAAGTATCTATATTTTCACCTAGCCCTAAATCTTGCATGTCAAACAATTCATATGTTGTCTGTATATGCACTACCAATCAAGAGACATGCTTGATTGAACATGCTTGACTGACGTTGTTTCTCAATATCTTAAAAACCTCATACTAAAAATCTTGAAATTAGTTTAGTTGACAAGTATAGATTGTGGGTGGAAATTCTCAGCAAAACTACAATTTGAAAGGTTTTTTAATGGACAAGTTGGACCGGATAGTGAAGGAAAAGAGCCAACAATTGCCCAGAATACATGAGAACTTGTTCAGTATAGTTTAAAAAGCATCCTAGGTGGATGCCTCATGAAGTTGTGTGGAAGAATGCCCAGATTGTGCAGAGCTGTAATCCAAACAAAGGATGGCTACTTTGAATAAGCTAAAATATAAGAGTTTTATAATAGTTGAGAAATGCGTGTCATGATTATTAAATAATCGTCTGATCGAGATTATTTGATCTAACTCTGATTATTGTGCACTTCAAGATCACAATCACATTTTACTGTCCGAATAAAGGAATTTAAGTGAATATTGAAATGCCACGAATGGGGCATTTTTGAATGCAGACTCCAAATGAACGCCAACCACCTCACTAAGCCACAGCGCAGACCGCACTCAAAGCAGCTCCTCAAGAGCACTTGCAGATTTACCCCTTCTGAAGCGCTCTGATGTGCATGACATGTGCTGTCAGAAAGTACAAAATTCTACAAAAATTCAATTTTAAGGCTACCCTTTTTTTTTTATCTACAGTGCATCATTTGACTCGACTGTGCGTCTGTGGGATGCAGAGCGTGGGGCCTGCATCCACACACTGACTAAACACCAAGAACCCGTCTACAGTGTTGCGTTCAGCCCAGATGGACGCCATCTGGCCAGCGGTTCCTTCGACAAGTGTGTCCATATATGGAACACTCAGGTACTACAAACTCTTGAACTCATTTTTACTTACCAGAAATTGTAATTTAAAAATCCTTTATGTAGTAATTAGTTACCATTTTAATGATCTCGGAAAAGTTCACCTAAAATTATTTGAAGAAGCTAATTTATTCTCTTAAGCCTTGAAAGTCCTGACTTTCATTAATTGGCTGAGCAGGTACAGTTATCGTCTTGTGCCAATTAAACCAAAATGAGCAAAAATTGGCCCGATTAACCAGCCTGACCGAAATAACAATCTATCACTTGTTATAAATGCTGCATTGAATATTTAATGTTTGTCACATGAGCTTATGTTTCTTCCATACAGAGTGGTGCTTTAGTCAACAGCTACAGAGGGACAGGGGGCATTTTTGAAGTATGCTGGAACTCCACTGGCGACAAAGTGGGCGCAAGTGCATCAGATGGATCGGTGAGTTGTAAATTTAAGGTGTTCCTGTGCATGAACTTTGTTTGAATGGAGTTACTGGCTAGAGGCAAATCAGTACAGATTTTCATCTTATGCACAGATTCATAGGAACATTTGACTAAATGCATTAAATGAAGAACAAGCCCAATTCCAAGAAGTTGGAACAGTGTTGAAAATGCTAATAAAAACCAAAAGTTTAGTAAATTTGATTCACCCTGCTATATTGAGAGCACTACAACAGCACATTATTTGATATTTTACCTTGTGAATTATTATTTATTTATTTATTTATTTATTTTTAAATATATACTCCTTTCAAATCAGATGATTGCAACATGCTCAAAGTTTTTACCACTGTGTAACATCACCTTTTCTTCTAATTACCAGTAAGCGTTTGGGCACTGAAAACACAAGTTAAGTTTAAGTTTAGTAATCGGAATATTCCCCCATTCGTTCATTATGCAGGTCTTCAGCTGCGCATTTATACGGGGCCTTCATTGCTGTTTGTGCACTTCATAATGTCCCACATATTCTCAATTGGAGACAGGTCAGGACTGGAAGCAGGCCAATCTAGCATCCGCACTCTCTGCTTACACAGCCATGCACTTGTAATCCGGGCAGAATGTGATTTGGCATTGTCCTGTTGGCTCACTATTTGTCCTTTCGCAACTTTACATCCGAAAGCAGAACATGTCTTGCAAAATACAGATATGTAGCTACACCTGGCTTCTCCTGATACCCCTTGCTTTGTCTTAGCGTATGCTATTGATATGGAAAGCCCCACCCCGCAAGTTGTTGGGATTGGATCCTTAGGTTTGTGACGTATGAAACCCTGGCTGTCTGAATCTGTGTATGAGATTGTCTTTGGTAGACTGCAGTTCCAAGTCGAAAATGCTCAGCCATGGTGTTGACTGCTGATTTCGCTCGTGGTATGTCTTCTAGCATATAAAAAACATAATATGGACATTTTCACTGGAAGGGGTCTTTAACTATATTGTGCACTGTAGAGGGTGAAATGCCCAAAATCCTTCCAATTTGTCTTTAGGGAACATTGTTCTCAAAGCGCAGGATTATTTGCTGACACATCTGTTGGCAAATTGGTGGGCCTCAACCCATCCTTGCTCTTGGAAGGACTAGGTTGTTTTTGGAGGCTGCTTATGTACTATAACACGATCACCTCTCCTGTTTCACATCACCTTGTTATTTCAACTCATCAGATTGTTATTAGTTCTAAATTGCCCGTATCAACTTTTGAGTGTGTTGCAATCATCTGATTTTAAATTGGTGTATATTTCCAAAAAACAATTCAATTCACAAGATAAAATGCCAAATAATGTGTAGTGGTGGTGCTTTCAATATAGCACTGAGTGAATAGAATTTACAAATCACTGCTTTTTGTTTTTATTAGCATTTTCCATACTGTCAGATTAGACTGTTTAGATTAGACCTTCACACTAGCGCCATCTTTATTTTAATGGGAATGACAATGAGGCTGTGAGGGATAGACTTACAGTCTCTTCAATGGGCTGTACTGCAGTTTAAAGAATTTTTGGATCATTCTGCAGACAAAACATTGAAAACATATCTTTTCAAGAACACTCAAAGAACTCCAGACAACATGAGTTGTGGAAAATCAGATGTGATCTTGAAGCTTTATACTACTTTATACTGTGCGTGCCAATGAAGAGACTATTCCTCACAGCCTTGTTGTCATTCCCATTAAAAATCAAAGATGGTACTTGCATGAATTGGGGTTGTAGCTGAAATTGCACCTAAATGTGATGTGGGCAGTTTTTTGTCATGATAACATCTGCTCTTCCCTATTCCAGGTTTGTGTATTAGACTTGAGGAAATGACGCTGCCATTGGGAAGCCATGGACCGACTACGAATGTGTGCATAGCCAAATTTATTGACTGTCCCTGGCCCATCATCCACTGCTGTACGTGTGAGATCTCAGTCCACAGCCTGGACCAACAGTCTCTCTCAGCCCCATCGTAACACAGAGCGGATCCGTGACGCTTACCACATATACACACACACAAAATATGTGTGATCAAGGACTGATTTATACAGACATACATAACATATGAGAAATAAACCGCCTTTACACGTGCACCAGATACGCAATCATTAGTTCATCATTCCAAACCCCCGAGCTGAGGTCCACACTGATGCTGTGTACATATTGTACACATCAGCGCTACATAGGAAGGTTTTTATATTTCATTATGTGTAATTGCATGAGCTGAAGAGCAGAGCTGTTGAATATGGCAAGTTCACGGTCGTATGATGTTGACAATTCAGAGTATTGTATTGGCACTGTATGTTTGGAAACTTTTGGAAATGTTCTCCAAATATTCTCAAGGACTTTTTTTTTTTTTTTTGCCAAACTTGATTATCTTTTTTTAAATATAGAGTGATAAGAGTACAGAAAGCCTAGTAAATCACTTACAGATATATTTTCTAAAACTAATGCCCTGTGTTATTTGTACAACCTATGCAATTATGTGCTTAGACAAAACTGAACATTCATTGCATGGAGGGCTGTAACTCTTCATGGAGAAACTAAGTCTTCAGGCTCCTAGGTGAAGCCCGTTCAAGATAGATAATAGGCCCACCCTAAAAACACAATAGCTATCAGGCTATACATATTTTTTGGGGGGGGGGGGCACGCAGGGGTTGTTTGGGGGAGGTTAGGGTGGAAATCACATAATTATCCTCTCATCCTTAAAAGGGATGTAGGATACTTTACATGTGAAAATTCTCACTTGGCTCACTTGAAATTTAACACAATCTATCATATAGGTTTTCCCAGAGAAAGGCCACACAGAACATGCTACTGCTTTCTCCGGTTTGATTATCTTTTTTTTATGGTTACGTCTGTCATTTCATAAATTCAAAATGACCGTTGGGTTTGGTCATTATACACTTTTCTTTCAGTACTGCATTGAACTAGTATGTGTGTGACTGTAACGGCCTTAGTTGTTAGGGCTTCATGTGAGGTATAAATCTAATGCAGCATGGAATGATTATCATGGGACAGTGCAGGGACATGGACAACCTGTTTGATTCGGACAGTTTGATAGTCTAAAGTCAGGTTGAGGTGGTGCTGCTTTTGTGTTATGTTTTGTATTATTGTAAAATCACATTTTTATTTGAAGGTGTGGATATAAATGGATACTGACGCAGAGAAACAGTTTAACATGAATTTCAAAAGATGTGACCACAGGGATTTTCTCTTCTACATGCTACTGTTCAGAAAGGATGGATTTTAAAGTAAACTGTACGTTTATGGTTGCGATTTATCTCCACCTGGATTCTTCAGGATAATGGCACATTGATTTGGTGTTCTTTTTTTTTCAGCTGTCACATGTTTTTAAAATGGCATTAGACCATCATAGTCTACAAAAGCAGCTTTTCCCAGCACACTCATGTATGTCACCTCCAAGCACTTTAGACATACTCCCAAGAAATCCAATGAGCACTTAAAACATCTTTTATCTTTTGGACTGAAATTACTTGGGTGACCTTAAACATTTACTTGAAAACAAAACAAGATATTCTAATAATTGTTATATAGGGCAAGGTGGCTGATTTCAACTAATGTAATGATATCTTCCCCCTTTTTAAAATAATAAAATAAATAATACACAGCCAAAAATGCCTTTTTTCTCCCTAATGATAAACTACAATCTGAATCCCCCTCCAAAGAATATCAAAATGTCATGCTTTTTCTCTCTCTTTTTTTTTTAATAGAGATACTTATTTTAAAGCTTGTTCAAATATAATCAACAGTAAGTAGATTGTATGAAAATGTGTTATTTATTATATTGTCTATGACAGTGGAATGGTATTTTATAATGTATGTCTAATAAGAGGTACCCTTTTTGACAGTGTGTGCAAGCGTTTGCTGCTTGCTTCGCACTCTGCATACTATTTCCACGGGCCTTTGAAATTTTGTACTTTAAAACTTTTTTTTGCAAGCTTTACACAACAGCACGTACATGGGCATATCAAAACATCTCGTACCATGTAAATAGTTCTTCAGTGTTTTTTTTTTTCCCCCCTCTCATTTTAGGTAATCTTTAACTTGACTTTCTTTTTCTCTCCTGTTTTGCTCACTCCTTGGCAGAATCACTTACTGCATTGTTGATTTGACTAGTGTGATTTTAAGTCAGATCAATTGAAAAGTCCAGAATAAAATTTATTTTGATAATAGTGTTGGTCTTTTCTGCACATGAAAAAAAACACTGCCGCCTTGTGGCAACAAAAACACATTTTGTTCCCATCTGAGTGGGTGATTATAGTGTAGGGTATGCTATTTAAACCAACATGATTTTAATATGCCAGTGGGTTTTTCCATTTACTGAGGATAAGAAGCTGGATCTTTTCCAAAAACACAAAGTTGACTTTGAAATGCCGCGTGTGTGTGTGTGAGAGATAGATAGATAGATAGATGCCACTGATGGTGCAAATAACACAAATGATGTCCAGACTCACAGTAAACCCTAATGTTGTCATTACTGGAAATATCAAGTTGTTTCAATTAAACATTGTTTGAAATGTTTTATGCGCATAACCTCAAAAGTTTATTTTTTTTTTTTAAATCTAGACTTACGATTTAAGTGTAAATAAAACAAATTATTTAGTACAACATTGAGGCTATGAGGAAAACCCACAACTTAATGTAAAATTCTCGGATGTCTAATGCGGAAGTAAGTGCGAGATCTGCACACAAGGACATGCTTGACTTGTTAGCTTGCCCAATCAGTAGTGTGTGTGTAAACATGATAGGAAGCTGTTGTGTGTGACAGAAGTGAGTAATTGTTGCAAATTAGAAGGAAACGATGTCCAGCGACGTCACTGGCTGTAGTGAAAGTCGTAGGTATTCAAACGAGTGCAGTCGCACAATATCATATGAATTAGCCAAAATTAGAGAAATCGTACGAATCCTGACGATTTCGCTGTGAGGGTGTGTTGCATTATTTAATTATGTTTCCTTTATCTTAGGGAACATAAATAGTTGCTATTAAGAATGTATAGAGGTTTTATCTCTTTTGTAGTATTAACTATGGTGTTTTGTTGCAAATAGTTGTTGTGTGTCATGTCACCATTAGGGTAATCTGTCATGTTTGGCCAAGTTGAACCCTGTGCATGTGCAACTGAAGTACAGGTAGGTCTTAGATATGCATTTCTGTGGATGAATACGGTTATTTAACAATTGACCTAGAATCAGTTATAATCTTCATTATTTAAGCTGTATTATTGTACATCCTTTAGTTATTTCAGTTAAAATTAATTAATTTTTCAGTGTTGGAAATGCATTTAATGTGTTAAATAGGATTATGTGGAGACTAAATGGCCTAACATGATACACTAAGTCCTATTTACATGCATTTTAATTTGTCGGACATCAAAACTTGCTAAGATCAAAAAACGATGTACTGCATACAGTTTAATATTAGAGCCGAGGATCAACAAAGTCTTTCTAGGCTCAACCAGACACGTCCAATACAGCAGCAGGTTCAAGCACGTGAAATGATCCAAGACACCAGCAAAAACAAAGTAACTTTTTTTTTTTTCCATCAAAAAAGTTATTATATCTCAAAACAATATTTTAGCCTATTTTTAAGATG
This sequence comes from Moxostoma hubbsi, assembly GCA_032164185.1. Lineage (NCBI taxonomy): Eukaryota > Metazoa > Chordata > Actinopteri > Cypriniformes > Catostomidae > Moxostoma > Moxostoma hubbsi. The sequence goes on along the minus strand of JAVLUX010000004.1, from coordinate 9,581,551 downwards.
TACCCATTTCAACTGAATAACAAATTTCCATCTAATTGAACTGCCTAATCTTTAACCAAATAAAATGTACAAATCTTACAAAATGCAAGTTTTATTAATGACATTTTTTGGCACCATTCTGAGTAAATTATAGAGACTGTTGTGTGTGAAAATCTCAGGAGATCTGCAGTTACTGAAATACTCAAACCAGCCCATCTGGCACCAACAATCATGCCACGCTCCAAATCACTGAGATCACATTTCTTCCCCATTCTGATGGTTGATGTGAACATTAACTGAAGCTCCTGACCCGTATCTGCATGATATTATGCACTGCACTGCTGCCACACAATTGGCATGGATGATTGTTGGTGCCAGACTGGTTTGAGTATTTCTGTAACTGCTGATTTCCTGGGATTTTTCACAAAACAGTCTGAGATGCTGGTTGGTGCTGTTTGGGGGACCTACAAAATATTAGGCAGGTGGTTTTAATGTTGTGGCTGATCACTCAACAGACTGATTAAAACTTAAGAACTTTAAATATCAACACACTCACACACACCGCCTCCTTCAAAACTGAAGATTAAACAGACAAGCGGGAGTGTCCTGAGCTACTCAAACACATCCACCCCATAGTTATAGTTACTGCATAACTTTATGGCAACTTCTTATGGCATAGGGAACGGTTTGTGTACGAGCAAATAAGGGCGGTGTTGTCTAAACCTGAAGTTGTGAAGGAAGTCCCTTGGTCCGGGACTGCAAGATAATGTGATCTTCTGAATTGACGCTGTGAGCGGGTAAGACCTTTCTTATGTTTCTTTTCAGGTATTCACCGTTGAATGACAAAACTGTTCCCACCGAGACCACAATACAGCCTACAGACTATGACGCGTCACCGTGAAAGAAAGAAAGAAAGAAATGAACACTAAACAGAAAAAAATAGACAAAATCTCTCTCTCCATACATGCACACACTGCGTGGGAGTGCTTGGACTAAATGTCATTTTATGCGGGTCGAATTGCATTTATTATTATTATTATTATTATTATGTGTTGTAATTTAAGATCTGCTTCTCGGTCAAAAATCGGCAGAATCAAATCTGTATTAATGCATCATATCTAACAACTAGGAAACAACTGAGAAATGTACTTTTTACCTCAATATTCAAAATAATTTTCCATGCATCTGGATTAATCGTGTATGTATACGAAGTAATTATATATAGTTGTTCTTAAAAGGTCTTCAGCAGGGGCGTCACTAGACCTCTTTTACTGTGAATCTCAAGTTTGAGTTTTAACAATGTGCTTTATTTGCCAGTGCATTCATTTAGTTTGATAATCCCGGCAAAAATATATGGATCTATCTTTAAATGCAACGCAGTAACTAACACAAACAACGCTTGTAAAAGCAACGCAGTTTAAACGAAAACTCAAATCTGATGCATGCGCACAGAAATCCATGTCCGTGCGGCGCCGGCGCGCGCCTGTTCGCTTGCTATGCACATCCACACACACACACACACACACACACACACACACACACACACACACACACACACACACACACACACACACACACACACACACACACACACACACACACAAGTCCAGGGGCCGGTTACACCAGCTATACGTTACAACTTAGCCTAGTTGTGGCGTAAATGGGCACTAAGTCTTTATTAAATATTTGAGCGTTGCACCATTAAACTTAGGTAGAACGTAACCCGACATATAAACTAAATATTTACAGAAGCCTCCGACCAGGATCAATGGTTGGAATAAAAAAGCAGACTCATTTAATGGCATCAATGTGCTCATGATTTGTGTGATAGTCATCAATCATTTCGACATATATGATGATGATGTTGGCATTTACACTCGTTTACATTTACAAGAGAGAAAAAAAAAACGTACTTTTAAGCGGCTCTTCAGCATGAAACCGTTCAAACGGTGCAGTTTTCAGGTTGCGTCGTCCGGTGTCAAGTGTCAACATATACGAAAATATATTAAAATGAATAAATGTCTATTTTTCCAGCCTGTTGTATTAGTATTAATTTATCACCTCTTATGTGTTTTAGATACAGTTCATATATATTGTTATTTACACAGGACAATAGGCCTACTATTTAAGTCTACTTTTATTACGTAGCCTATCATATTTTAATGGGGATATAATTTAGGCTTACAGCTGACAGTTACATGAGCAGACAAGGTTTGAACATCAACCGTAGCGAGATAAAACTGAAATTCACGACTGTTTAACACTTCTCTGTACACATTTGAAGGCTTTATATTGGATCAATACAGGTAAACTTCATATTATGCGACTACACATCTCGGATAGCTTACGAGGTAGGCCATGAAAACATGATGAAACTAAAGTAAGTTTCTAAATAATACCGATGGTCTTATTTTGACTCAAACATTATTGGCTCCTGTAGATGAACTTCAGAAAATTATTTGGACGAGGCAGGGACAGTAAAGCCTAAAGGAGAGATATGTTTGAGGGAGGTAAGACTTTATAAACAAACTACATCCTCAGCCGTCAGTCAGGTTTCAGACATCAGATGAAAAGGCATCAAGTCTCAGGAAAACCTCTTGTCAAGTCAACTGCAGTGAAAATAAACACATTTTTGTGTTCTGTTGTACTGTCTTTGATTATTGAATCAATCTTTTTGATATGAAATTAATCATTTTATTAATTTAACAGTTTGCAGTCACTATGGCTGCCGTGTGCTAATTAATTAGCGACTAAAAGGGACTATAGTTTGGCTTGTTTTGAGTTGTTGTTGCATGTAAACTTAATGAGTTTCAAACGTCAGTTTAAAATTACACCAATTATGTTAGCTAGCTAGTTATTAGTTTATAGAAACGACACTTCTGCGTTTATAAAGTTAGAGATAGCTCAGCTAGTTTCGCAAGCTAGCAACCAGTTTAGCTTCCAACTATGCCTAGCGACCAACTCTCTGCTCATTCTGAGACCTTTTTGCTTGAAACCGTTTCATCTGAAGCCGTTTTGACTGACGTTGGATAATGCAATTACACATACTTTTCATGATGTGTAATATAGAAGAATCCAAAGTGCAAGAAAGTTTTCTCCGGTTTTGTTATTTGCATATACAGTGTATTCATTTTATGCCGTAAAACATGTTGAGAATGTGCATGAACAGTATGTTGAAGATACTTAAATATTTTCATAAAGGTTCATATCTCTACATGTTTACCTTTCCCAGTGCTTGTTGCAGTGTAGGAATAGTGTGTTAAGCAAGGGAAGTTTGTATAGTGCATTGTGTTGCACATTTCTTCTATAAACCATCTGAAAATGTACACTTCATTACTTACATCTATGTCATTTGTGTCAACTACGTCAGAGTTTATCCATCCAACAAGAGTGTAAAGTCTTTAACTGTCTAATAATGGTGCTATAGAGGAGTTCATTGATAAAAAATACATTCCATACATTTTTTTTTTTTTTTTTTTTTTTTTTTTTTACAGTTTTCACGCTAACTGGAGGGTTTCCCACAGTTGAAGGTGACTATATAGGCCTACTCCAAAAAACTTGGGTTATTTATTTTACCCAATAGCTGCGTTAAACATATTCCCGTCTGTTGGGTTATTCCTACCGTGTATTGGGTTGTTTCTATAATAACGCACCCAGTTGGGTTAAAATTGGTCTCGCGAGGACATTTTAAATTTCAACGGTCGACCAGTGCCACTGCCAACAGAAGATACAGAGGTACGTTGATACTATTTCGTTATATTTTAACGCTTTTCGTTTTCTTTATCAACATACAATAATAGCTGATTAATTAAATAATTTCCCCTTCCGAGTAATTTTGGGTATGCTGTATTGCTGCTCACTTGGCTACCGACACCAACACTTGCTATAAAGCCAGCCTATTTTAAACTGTGGCGTTTGGGATGCTCCCCCTCACTTTTTGTGTTCGTCCAGACACTTTTTTTTGGAAATCATACATAATATTTCATATATTTGGAAGACGCCTCTGCTTTAAGACTCATTATCCGGTGTTGCAGACTCGGCCGTTTTTCATCAACTGACAGAAAAGTATATTGTCGTTTTTACAGTGTAGGCCTAACATTAAAATACTCCAAAGCGGAAATGTGAAACATTTTATCTAGAAAGTTATATCTGCAAGGCACTAAATTATATAATACACAAAATGGACTCAAGCAAGATATTACACCAGGGATCGGCAACCTTTTTGACATGGAGTGCTCAACACACCATTGCCTTTATCACTTATTTATTTGTGGTGGCTCTTTTACATTGAAACATGATTGCAAGTAACTTAATTTGTAACACAATGTATTCTGTGCCAGGTTTTCCCTCAAACTTAACTTAATGATAAAAAGGAAGTAAATTGATAACACAGTTGCAACCATTTACTTTATTAATGAAAATGTTTGCAACTTTTAATTGAATGGAAATAAAGCATTTTCAAGATATCTGTAACTTGTGCATTATAATTTATTTACACAGCAATAATAATAATAATAATATTGGCAACAATAATAATAGTACCTATAATAGCCTACTAGGATGGATAAAGCAACATTTTGGCCACCAAAAAATAAACTCCAACAAATTAGTTATTTTATAATCCAGCACTTATAATCTAACACTTGCTACCCAATGCATTGGGTTAAAATGACCGAACAATGGGTCTGTGCCACTGATCTCTCTCTCTCTCTCTCTCTCTCTCTCTCTCTCTCTCTCTCTCTCTCTCTCTCTCTCTCTCTCTCTCTCTCTCTCTCTCTCTCTCTCTCTCTCTCTCTGTGCTATATCAACCCACCAAATGAATATACATATATACCAGACCCATGTGTCCAGTGGTGTAGTCTAGAGCATAGCAGGCACCACCTCAAATGAGATATTTGGATTGGATATTTTTTAACAAATCATATCATAATCATATAAGGGGCGGGACCTTTCAGCGCCATCAGCGCTTGAGTCACTCACCATCATTTCCGCTGTATATTTACTTCGCTGCTAAAATGTAAAATATTAATGCATTTAAATGTGCAATACGTAAAATATTTACTGTACTAAAGCATAAAATGATCTTAATATTTTATCAGAGATTTAGGAAACATGCTAAAGTTGAAATACTGGATGCTAAAACAATGCTACAGCAATATTCAACTTTGAAATGTCCATCCTGAGCCGGAATTTGTGCCTGTGTGATCCCGCCCACTGCCCATTTCCCAATAGCATTTCGACACCCGGGTATTCAGATTTGAAACAAGTTAGTGGGCATACACAGCGCGCTGCAGCCTTGGACGCCAATGGTACATCTAGCTAACACTGACATGTGTTATAAAAAATCCACATGGTTTATAATTTGCAAACAATAAAAACATTGCAAACGTACACGTTAGCTGACAAAATTACAGTGTACGGCTCGTTGCTGGCTTCCAAAGCATGATTGTAAAGCTGCTTTGAAACGATGTGTGTTATGAAAGGTGCTATACAAATAAAAATGATAAAAATTTGCCAGTGTCAGTTTGCTCGTTCCTGTTGCATGTCATCAACCTAACAACCCACGTGAGCTTCGAGTCTGGGGAGGAGGGGGCGGGGGAGACAACTCTCTCCAATATTTTTCATTTGGACTGCAGTACCCATTTTAAATGCTTGATGTCAATGTTAGACATTGTTCCTTTAAATAAAAACTTATGCTATTAATCTTCGGGAAAATACTAATTGTCACTGCACCTGGATAAAAGTGTTTTTTATGCTCTTTGCAGATGACTAGTTGTCCTGCAATTGTATCAATGGTATCACCTCTAGTTGAACATGACATTGTCTTATTTATTCAGGAATATAAAAAAAAAATCTGTTGACACAAAGTGAGGACATACCTTTGAAAGGCAGTTTTTTGTTTATGAAAAATTTAACATAAAGTATATCTTGCATATCTTACAGATCGCTACCTTTCATTTGATATTTATATTTGTGATTTTGTTGTATTTTTAATGCTTTGTTTGGTAGTTTAACATTGTGTCCTCTTGCTGAGGACAAGTTAATTTACATGTATGCATTAAACAAGATGTAAAAAACCCCCTAAAGGAATGACTTTAAAATATATGTAATAAATGCCCTGAATATACATATCTAATTAATTTGAACATTTTCAGTATATTTAATATGATGAATTTATTGTTTTTTTAACATTAAGAGGACTTCTGTATGTTAGACATGTTTTGTCCCTTATCTCAAAGATCTGTAAATTATCAGAAGGGAATTAAGCAGTTATTAACTGGTTAACAACGTTTAAAAATACAAGTTTTCACTCCAGAACAATTAAAAGGGAATTTTATTCCTTTTGTTTTAACTCCTTGGAACATTTCCAGTCCCTGCGGCCTAAGTACAATATTATTATAGTGAATTAGTCTATTAATGCAGAGATAAGAGCATGTCTTTCTCAATATTATTCTCAGTGCTCAAACAATTATTATACAGAATGAGTCTATTACTGTAGAGTATTACTGTGCTGCTATACTTTATGTAACATTCTGATGACAGTTAAGCTTATGTTGAAGCACGGTCCTCATGCTCATATTATAGTAATTTTGAATATGATTCGTATGTTCATAAAGGTTCCTCTCAAGAAGTTTTGTGTAATCTGTCAAACTGTAGCAGTTACAATGTAACCTTTTCGTTATTACGAAAGTTACTATTTTATACCTGTGTAGGATATAGATGTGCTGCTGGCAGACTAGTTAAGCATCAGAATTGTGAAATGTTGTAAGTTCAAAATCAAAAAAATAATTTGAGCCAGGGACTTTCAAAGTTTCTGCAAAGTATAATAATGACAATTTCATGGAAATTTAAACATTTGAAGATTTATCCAAAGGGAAACGCCATGTCAAGACTTAGAAGGAATGTTTTCCTTTTCTCTTTTATTTAATATTTTTTTGTATCTAGCTATACATTTGGCAAGACCAATTGAACAATAATTTGAAACCCAAAACAATCAAGAAAAAAGAACAGTTCTAAAAAGCAAATTAAAAGGCTCTGACAGTCCACTGTTTAAGTAGTCTCGTAACAGTGGTAAACTACTGACTGCCATTGTGATTAAAAGAAGTTGCTAAAGAAGATTTAGTATTTACAGTATACAGATATTTTAGTTTTACTAAGTGATTGTGTGGATACTCAGTGCTGTTATATGGCTCTGTTTTCTATGTATTCTGTTAAGTCTGATTTATGCTTTAATGCGTTTAATGCTTTCCACTGGTGTCAGGGATTTCATTAGGTCTCTATACGAAAAACCCAATGCTACAAATACTCTCAGGTGTGTTGTCTTCTAATATTTGCATTCACATTGCATAGCATTTGCATCGCTGTTCCTTGGATGTGAGGATGGATTGATTCCTTTTGGCATAGCAAAGAGTAATTGTTTTTCTTTTACGGTTTGTTTTGTTGTACATGCTATTTACATCATGACAAACACTGCAAATTTCTTACGTCACAGCTGCAAACCTAGATTGGTCAATTCTGTGGCCATTTTACTTAAGGCTGTGCTGTTTAGCAAAGACTGGCAAAGCCCAGAAGTGTTATTCCAGGTCAGATTTCCAGGTCAGATTTTAATGCTTTGTTTGGTACAACCTTATACTTCCTTAATGGGACTGTACAAAAACAGTAAATGGGTTTTGAATCAGAATGATCTTTCAGTTTACAGTATTATTTCAGTCAGATTGCTGTGATGTAATTTACTAGTGCTAATGAAACAATGGCTGACAGTTGGACAGACAAGGTCCATGCAAAGCCTTTGGTGTTTCCAAATGAGACAAAAGAAATAACCAGTAAAGCTTGACAGACCATATACTTTGAATAAAACACATTAGAATGCCACTGAAAGCTGAAGGTTAATGCCCTTGTTGGACAATGTTACACTACTATGTTATGGGAACACAATAGTTTTGTTTTATTTTTATTATTGCAATTTAAGTTGCATTTTTCTATTATCTATCAAGCTAAACTTGATTTATATTTAATTAAACTTTTAATTTAATATTAATTTATAGATTTTAAAATTCTTATCAAATATAGCATGTCCGTCCGTGAGTGTTATAATGGGAGAAGCAATAATGGTTTTGGCTATTCCAGTAATTCCATTGAAGACAAATTTTAAAGTTAAAGTGTGTAATATGCGATATAGTATATATATATATATAGCATATAATATAATAACTATTATATAATAATTACTATATATAATAACTATAAGTAAGCCGTTTGTTGATTACATTTCAGGAAACAGTTAACTGTCCCTATGTGGCACTATTAAAACTCCTCTGTTTGGTTTAAACGAACCTGTCCAGTCTGACACAACTATATTTACTCAACCAATGGCGTAAGGTGGTGGCGGGACTATCTTTTAGTATGATCAACAGCAGACGGTGCGTATTCGGAAGGCTGTCGGAAAACAACGTTGATTTTTGCAATTTTGTCCGGTGGTGCTAGTCGTTCAAAAGTTAAACACTTCAGGTTTAATGTTACATATGCAATGACATTCTAGAGAATTATGTGCTGCTTACTTTGTGGCAACAATTTGTTTTTACTTTGGTAGCCATTTTAAGCTTGAAAAATATGTTGCACTTTTCCCAGGTGCTCTTTTCATTTACAGAAAGCTAGATCTGATTGGCACTACTTATATATCTAAGTTAGATACAAGGGTGGCACATCTTACCTACTGACCACAGAGGTGGCCCTGAAGTAGGATGTGCTCCTGGATCAATAGTAGATTAGGGTTAGGATTAGGCTATATTTTAAAGCCCAAAGTATACTTCGGTTTTTATGTGCGCTAACATATGCAAACAGTTGAATGCTCTAGCCCATAAAAGTGTGACATTTGACCATGTGCGTATACACAGATGGTCTACGCATGCGTGCTATGACTGCTATGCAATACTGGACTGATTCTCCTCAGTTTAGACGATAAAGATGCATTTATAGTCCTTCAGACTCGAGTTATACAAATGCATTTATCTCCTGGCCTCCTCGCACATGCGCTCTTGATATTTACAAACATTTTCAGGTGCATGTGCAGACTATGCGTAGAGTATGCATGGTTAGAAAAATCAGGCTGCAAGTGTACAGTGCTTGAGTACCCTGCTGATGAGGAAATTAAGTCACTCGCCCTGTACACATACGCTAGCATTGGCATAAAACTAAAGTCTGGGTTTGGGATGTTACCAATATTTTTTTATCTTGCATCACTCTGCAGTTTTCCCTCTGACACAAATTTCGTCATCAGCACAGTATGTGTGGACTGTCCACATGTAGCCTAGTTTTTCTAGATACCCGGACAATCCCAATCTATGCGTGCCATCAGCACATGCGGCTGGTGTTAACTGTACTAAATTGTATCTAATGTTCAAGCGCTGAACATGTCCATACAGGCTCACTGTCAAAAGAGTTTACTTTGAAAGGCTAGACTGCTCAACTGTGCAAAAGATGTAGCTGCACGTGGAAAAACCAAGACTTTGGGCATTGTTGGACAAGAATGTTGTTCCAGGACCAAAAAAAATTGTAGGCCTAGATCCTGGAACACATCCTAATTGTCAAAATCATGGTCACCCTTGCGGAATCTAAGTGTACATTATGTGAGTGTTACATAACCACTAAATTTGTCTGTATATTTCTCTTTCAGGCTTTGCACAAACACACTGGGAGATTCCTGCTGATCTTTTGTTATAATGAAGGCCTCAACATCAATGGCAGCTGAACAACTATCAAAGTTTCAGTCAGTTTTCCTAGTCTCATATTGTAACTCAGATTCAGACAAGTTTTGAAGGCTGCCATGACTCAGCCAGGACTCTCAAATTAACAGTTGAATCTAACCTGGAGCCAAAGTTCAGAGGAGTCATGATGTTTGTAAACATGCGTAGAATCAAGAAATGCAAAGTTCTACAAATAATATTAATGTGCTTGGCTGCCTCAATGATCATGATGTACTGGGAACAGCTTGACAATAAAATTGTGACCCATGTCAAGTCCTTCACATACCGCTACCTTCCTAATAGCTTCACGTTCATTAATACAAGCTTTAGAGTCAGTCCTAAAGAGGCTATCAAGTTCAGCAATCATAGATACATCATAAACCAACAAAGGAAATGTGTTAAAAGAGATATTCTGCTCTTGCTATTTGTGAAAAGCTCCACTGAGAACTTTGGAAGAAGGCAAGCGATTCGTTCTACTTGGGGAAATGAGGCATACATTGAAAGGATGCTGGGTGTTACGGTAAAGGTGTTGTTTGCTGTCGGCCTTCATCCTGAACCACAGCAGAGAAGAAAACTTCAGCTGCAATTGTTCTTTGAGGACCATATATATCATGACCTCATCCAGCAGGACTTTATAGACTCTTTCCACAATCTTACTCTCAAGCTTCTTCTGCAGCTTGGCTGGAAAGAAACCTTCTGCCGCCATGCACAGTTCCTCATGTCTGCAGACGATGACGTCTTTGTCCACATTCCCAACTTAATTCATTATTTGCAAGGGATTGCCCGCAGTAATGTTGAAGACCTTTGGATAGGAAGGGTGCACAGTGGATCCCCACCGGAGAGAGACAAAAAGAGCAAGTACTATGTGTCCCGAGATATGTACCCGTGGATATCTTACCCAGATTACACTCCTGGGTCTGGGTATGTCCTCTCCAAATGTGTGGCTTCAAAAATCTACCAGGCTTCTCTCACCTTAAATGCTTCCCTTCACATTGATGACGTCTTCCTTGGTATTTGTGCCAAAATGTTGGGCATCTCTCCCAAGAATCATTTGTTCTTCTCAGGGGAGGGAAAAGCTCCTTATCACCGTTGTATCTACAACCAGATGATGACTTCACATGGACATGTTAGGGACATCTATGAAATTTGGAAGCTTGCAACAGAACCTGATGTTGATCAAACGTCATCAGGTCTGTTTTGGAGGCTCTACTGCACCATGGTGAAAGTGAGGCTCCTGTGTATACCTTTTTCTTCAGTCTCATATCCATGCAAGGCAGCTTTTTGGACATGACAATTTTGTGAAGATTTTGTGTTCTACTTTTAATTTATAGTACTGTATATGTATCCACAAAGTCTTGGTCATATTTTACTCCAAAACAAACAAATAAGAAATTATATTTTGCATATAGAAAATGAAGCCTATTTAACAGCTATTTCTTTTCTTCTTTTTTTTACATTGTGACATTATTTTATGACATTTGCAAACATTTTAACCCCCAATTCTCATTACCGCAATGTGAACAAAGATGATAGTTATGAAATTCCCATTACCGCAATGTAAAAAAAGATTAATTAATTAAACTGTCAAAGTAGTATTCTCTTGGTACTGCCTTAAATTTTTTGCAATAAAAAACAAAAAAAAAAACATTGTACAACAGCATCTTTTTTTTTTATTTTAAATAATAATAATAAAAATAGTTACAGAATTTAGAGTAATCATTGAAAATAATGGGAACAGTAAAAGTAAAACGTCCGAATGTTACAATGAGAAATACAATACAATTACAATGAGAATTGGGGTAAAGTGTGCTTAAAGGGATAGTTCACCCAAAATGTTAATTGTGTATGACTTACTTTTTTCAGCAGAACACACACACACACACACACACGCATGCACGCACGCACACACACACACACACACACACAGGATTTTTAGAATATCTCATACTATGCAAGTGAATGGCGATCAGACATTTGTAGCTTATACAAATGCATAAATGTAGCTCCAAAAATCACATAAAAGAAACATAGAAGTAATCTTTAAGACTCCAGTGGTTAAATCCAGATCTTCAGAAGGGATATAATAGGTGTGGCTGAGAAACAATCAAAATTTAATTCCTTTTTTACTCTTAAATCTCCACTTTCAGTTTAACACCTGAAAGTCTCACATCTGAAAGTGAAAGATAAAGAGATTTAGATTAAAAAATTACTTATATATTACATATTTTCTCACCCACACCTATTATATTGCTTCTGAAGATATATATTTAAATACTTGAGTCTTATGGATTACTATTATGTTTCCTTTGTGTGATTTTTGGAGCTACAAACTTGCATTGTGTGCACCCACGGAACTGAAATTTCGTAATAATCTTAATTTGAGTTCAGCAGAAGAAAGTCACACACATCTGGGATGGCACGAGGCTGAGTAAATGATGAGAGAATTTTCTTTTTTGGGTGAACTATCCATTTAAATGTCCTGGAAATAATGTCAAAATGCATAAAATCTTAATGGTCTTAAACATATGCTTTATTTTATTTATTCAAAATATATTATAGTTTTTTTTTTAATTATTATTATTGATTAGGGGTTAAGTATGACCAGGATATTCTCTTGACAGGTTTCAATTTATGCAATATTTTTTTTCTTTCAATATTTCTTTTAATTTATAGTTTTTGTGTTGTTGCCCAATGGATAAGGTTAAACTTAAGGTAATGGTAGATGTTCTCTCTTTGTTTGCAAAAACAGCACTATAAAATATTTGAGGCCCCATGTGTGCGCCTCTCCAGCAAATGTGATCCCCAGGCTCTTTGGTTAAGAGACACTTTCTTACACAAAAATAAATACAATTTGTAGGCCTATATGCAAAAAGGTTTTAATATTTTTCATGCCTTATAATAAAGCTTAAATACAGACAGAGGTCATAATGGACACCAGCTGTTTTCCTGAATATAAAATGTGAAGCTTCCAGTGTTTTACCAGGAGATAAAATGCACACTATATAAATGGGGTTTATTGTGCTCTGAAATTTGACTTTTCTTTTTTTACAAACCTACAAATACATCAAAACAAGAACCAAATACAAAACACCAATGCAATAATGGTTTACAGCCTTGTTTTCTACCAGGGGACCGGCCAATTAAGGGTGCTTCAGCAAACTTCCATGGGGGCCTCAAGTTCACTTCAAATTATCAAACTAATAATATTAAAATATAACTTTTAATGTTATATTGTATGCCAGAATGTAGAAACTGACAGTCCCTGAAATGTCTGGAATCTGATATGCTTGTAGAGTCAAAACGGCTGAGAACCACTGGTTTATGCAGTTAGCTCTAAAGTGTCCAAATCCTGGGTCTTAATTTGAATGAAGTGAACATCAGGCAAAGTGAGCGCTAACAAAATAACATTTGATTAATTGCTTTTGAGAGTTAAGTTTTATTTCTTCAACTGGATTAATTTAACTCAACTCGTTAAGGCTCACGTCTTGCCATCTATAGTTACAAAAGAAAAATGGCAAGATTTGCAATTCAAATGTGCTATGCTGAATGCACTTTTAAAACAAATATGTTTTGGGTACAAGACTCAAGTGACTGCTCAAGTAAATTAGTATTATTATTGGGAGATAAACATTATCTAATGGCCAAATGTATTGCTTTCAGAACTGCCAGTTCCTTATATTTAGTCCTTTAAGAAATAGTTCCTGATGAATGATTTTATTATATTTGAAGGAACTGAAACTCAAGCATATGTCAGACACTTATCTAAAGCAAACACATTTAAAGAAAACGTTTTCATGATCTTGGTGTAGCTAGTGCCATGATCTACCACGAGAGCAACTCTGTGTACCAAACTCACGAGACAACAATTCACGGACAGAATAATGAGCCTCTTTATTGTCAACTGGGCCAAATGCTACAAGGAACATTTACATTTTTAAGATGTTAAGACCCACCTTTGAAGAGGACTTAACAAAAAGATGTACTTGATAAAACAATATACAATTAAATTAACATTTCACAAACTGAAAAGTGCCTTTATATTACTGAAAAGATAGATGAAGTGAACAAAGTTAAACTGCACACATATGTTAGCATAACATAATTGGCAGACTTGATGCAGCACTTGTATCTTTTAGTCCACAAGTAAATTACTAAATGATAAAGAACATCTAACACACACATTTTGAACATACTAGGGGAAAAATACCTGATAAAGAATACATGTAAAGAACCCATGTTTTGTAAAAACCACCACCAGTAAAATACTGATATGGTCGGAGCCTACAACCGTCCACACAGAGTCACGTCACGTATCGAATTCGCAAGTCTGATCCGAGACCAGCATTGATAAGAATAGTTTTTTCTTTCCAATAAAAGAAGCACAAAAGCAACTGATCATTCAACGGCTATCTCTGCGTTAAATACTCAGAAGATTAAATCAGGTCAGCGACATTCATTGGCATCTCTTCAACAGTCGTATTGTAAAATGTCTCAATGTCTCGAAGAATCCTTTTGTCTTCTTCAGTCACAAAGTTGATGGCAACACCTTTTCTGCCAAACCGACCCCCACGGCCAATCCTGGGAAGGGACATTGATAGCGAAATGGTCAGCATTAAATGAATCACCATCTGAGATAAAGGCACATCACCTGTAACTTTACTCACCTATGGATGTAGTTCTCTCGATTTGTTGGCAAGTCATAATTGATGACAAGTGAAACTTGTTGCACATCAATTCCACGTGCCTGAGGAACAGCAGTTTCACATCAGTAACGCAAAAACAAACTTAAGTCCCTGTCCATATAAAAGTAAATATTCAGAAGCAAATGCGCACAAGTGTTGTGCCAGACCTTCAAGTAACACCTACTCACCAGCAAATCTGTAGTTATGAGCACTCTGCTGGAGCCAGACCTAAACTCTCTCATGATTATGTCTCGCTCCTTCTGGTCCATGTCTCCATGCTGAAAAGCAGTTTTAGCACTTTAATGCAAGCCATCTTAAGACATGCTCACTGATAAACTTTGGACAAGTAGGATCAGACATGCTTAAATAATTTCTCCATGACAAGTCAGTCCCGAAAGATGGTAGGCCATCATTTCATACATGATCCAAACATCATCTAAGCTGGACCATGATACACATTGTGCCATTCACTCAAGGCAATCCTCACTATTGATTGTAGGTCACTGGACAAATGCCCTAAAAAGATTTAGAGATCTGGCGTGGCTTACCAGAGCAGACACAGTGAAATCTCTTGCATGCATCTTCTCAGTCAGCCAGTCGACTTTTCTCCTTGTGTTCAAGAAGATAACAGCCTGGGTGATTGTAAGGGTCTCGTAGAGGTCACAAAGTGTGTCCAATTTCCACTCCTACAGGGTAATAAAAGTTAATTAGCACCAGTAGAGTCATCTACATGAATATTGTGGGTTCATGTCATGTGTGGCACAGAGTCTTGAGACCCAGGACACTGGACATTAAGAAAGCGGTCCTTCCTGAACTCATTTCCGACTGTGTGCTTTTGCTCTTCCTTCTTTGAGATTTACCAGTACTAGCATGAACACCAGCGCTAGACCTGAAGGTCTTGAGCTGATGATTTTAGCATGGTGCTTTTAAAAGAAGGGACTGAGATAACGTGCACAAAAAAACTTAAACCAGTGTCTCACCTCTCGTTCAACATTGATGTAAAACTGCTTGATACCCTCCAAAGTCAGCTCCTCCTTTTTCACCAGGATGCGAACAGGCTCACGCATAAATTTGGTGGTCACCTCCAACACGTCGGCAGGCATGGTGGCTGAAAGCAGCACAACCTGGTCAAGCAAGCAATTATGTCAGCATTATCACCTCAAATACAAGTATGCACAATAAAAAACACTTCATAAATATTAGGGCTGTCAATTAAATTAACTACATGATATTCAGACCAATTATTCACGTTAGAGTATGTCTCTAACATAATAATTAAATATATAAATGCTTATATTATTAGTGTTATTATTGATAGAACTACAATACATATATCACAACTATAATAATTCAAACAATTAAAATGCATTACATTGGTGCAGGCAAGTAAAGTATTGATAAGACAATACAAAAAGTGCCTATCAAAAGTCAATATATTGCTTTTTACATATAATTATTCCATTTATAACATAAGCCAATCGTTGGCCTACAGTCAACAGCAAAACATTTGAGATTTATTGCAAGGGCTTTTCTAAGGATGTGTCATTGTACACGCAGGGTTGGGAGGGTTACTTTATGTAATCAGTTACATATTAGTGATTGCTGAATAAATGTAATCAGATTAATTGGATTACTGAAGCAATGTAATCCAATTACAGCAATATGAATGTAATCAGAATACATTATTACATTTGGATTACCACAAGGGTACATATGTAAATAAAGTCAAGATAAAATATGATCTCTAAAACTTTAAATTAGGCCTTGAATGCAAACAGAACATGTTAGAAGTACTGTTGTAGCCATTATTATATCCAAGGAAAATAAACTATAATATACTGCACCCAACCAAGAAAACAGAAAGCGCTGTTAAAATGCACAACTCAGTATTTTAAATAGTGTTATCGGTCTGCAACAGAAAAAGAAAATCTCTCAAAAGCAAATATAATCAGAACAGACGCACTGAATTGTCTTAAGTTAATATTTAACTAAATCTGACAGGAAATATACCTCAGATTCAAAAACACTGCAAAGTTGAATTCTACCATGTATTGCATTAGTGTGTGTATAGGCCATTGTAACTGTATTCAATAGGTAGATCACACTTATCCTCATCATATTTAGTATAGTCGTAATTAAATACTGAAGTGTGTCTTTCCGCTGCTTGCTCATGATCCTAAATTAAGCTTAATCAGCTAACAGTTTACGGCTGATCTCAGTTTCTGTTTAAGGAGGATTTTAAAAGGAAAAGAAAATTCGATTCCAAAAATGGTAAAAATACATAGTTTTAATAAATAGATCAAAACAGATTTAAACTTTGCCTTTTCAATGACATATTCCTAATAATTACTATTAAGTGTTGAACATGTTACATTTGCCAGAATGTCTGCCTCACAGACATTTATACTGTTCTCAACAATAATTGATCAAATGCTTCAATACGGAACAACATACAGGAAGTTCTGGCTCTTATATTACAGTTCACACTTGCAACCATGCAAACCAGGGGATTTCTATGTCAGCATTGGCAATTCTTCCTGCTCCCGCCAAATGAGGGCCACAGATTTCTTTGAGCACTAAGACCGACTCATTTTAATATTAACCTAGCTAATGTGATTTCTGTGTGGCTCTTATTACCTTTAAATTCTCATCTCCTTGGATAATGAGAGCATCTTCGCAGCTGGACGGCATATAGTCCACATGACAAAATAGTAACTGAATTTACACACATGATCCAGTTAAGAAGTTTACATTCGCTTGGTTTCTAATATGGTGTGTTGCTTACTGGATGCTCAATGACTGTGTGTGTGTAATAATTGTTCATGAATCCCTGCTTTGTCCTGAGCAGCGAAGACATCCAAAAACTACAGTAAAATGATTTGGTTTCTCAGCATCTTCTGCACATTTGAGTTCTTCCCAAAAGTGGCTATATATGAGGTCCAGATTTTGACAACTGAGGGACTAATACACAACTATTACAAAAGGTGCAAAAAAATATTGATGCTCAAGAAGGCAACATAAGAACCAAGGAGTGTAAACTTTTGAACAGTATGATGTGTAAATGGAGTACATTTTGTGTTAAGAAGCTTTTGAAGGGCAGAACTACATGAAAAATATAATCTCTGATAAGCCATTTGTATACATTCTGAAAGGGTTATGCAAACTTCTGCACTTAAATGTATAAGCTATATACTTTGTGAAAATATAAATTTTATTTTAGATTTAGTTTTTCAAGATTTAACCACATTTTAGCTTTTTTTTTTTTTTTTTTTTAAATGTACAAATTCAAATTCCATGTCACATTTCACGTGCAATTATGAAATTACTTCACAAAAATTCACAATCTTAAAATGATTGCGCAAATATGCTCTTGAACTGTCAAATACATTCCGCCAAAATGCCCGTCTATATGAGGTAAGTAAACACAGAGTGATGTCTAAAGTGAACGTAAAAGCAGAAAAAAGCAGATTTGTATAAAAATGTCTGACGTGCAAGTATAAATGTAAGATAATAGACCTGCTATCTAGTGTCAATCAAACAGCCAGAATAAAACGAGAAAACACACATTGCTCTTGACTTTAGTAGCTTTAAAAAGTATTAATGTATTACAATCATACAGTAAAGACCAGTAGTAGTTTTGATGCATTTCATTCTTGTTTACATGAATGCTTGATAGCCTGCTGCTCTGAAGAACTTCTTCATTTGTATTTTTGTTCTATTATTTTTTTTAATTATTTCTATTATTTACCGTTTTTATTACTGACTGTTTACTAGTCTTAAATAAATTACTTAAGAACTTCCAGAATTAACAGATTGGTTGTGTTATTTGTTGTGGTTTTGAGGCTGATATTGAGAATCATCAAATTTCACAACAGAAATTTTGGTACTGTGCTAATGTATAGACTTTATTGTACACGTTGTAACTTGCTGCAATCACATGATTAAAGTACATCACTTTCCGTGGAACTATGAGCACCCCATGTCACCAGAACCGGCTGGATCCAGCACCATTCCTGCATCATGTTGGACTCCACTGCTACGTGATGCTGACTAAATGCAGCCGGTGCCAGCCAAACATCACTTCAGTCTATTACGATGGACTTCAGAGGATGAACTGATGCCAACTTCAACTGCAAGACATAGGATACTTCATATGCCATTGTCTGAACCTTGGATTTAGGATGGACCTCACCGAAATTACTAGCCAGGTTTAACTACGATGCACCTCACTGATCTCTGCCTGCATCACCTTGATCTATTGACGGACTACGATCTTGAAACGGAATACATCGACTAACAATCGCCAACAAAACCCTTCATCAGCCAATTAACAAGGACAACTGCATCTATGTGAACTTCTGCAGTTAATCCAGGATGGACTTCAAAGACATCTGTCATTAATCTTACAGTTCATACAAAATCAATGTTTAAACACTGACCCTGAACACTTAGTTTAATAATTTTAAACCATGACTTGCACTATACATAAGTAATTTTTACATTATATTCATGATGTTAGCCAGAGGGGAACTGGCCCCCACAGTGAGTCTGGTTCTCCCAAGGTTATTTTTCTCCATTAACCAACATCTTATGGAGTTTTGTGTTCCTTGCCACAGTCACTTCATCTTACTCACTGGGGTTATTAATTTTTTTTTTTAATTTCTTAATTTTAAACACTATTAACAATCATATTTTATCTAATTACACAATGATAATTCATCGACATTAGACAGTTTTATCTTCTGTTAATGCCTGATCTTCTGTAAAGCTGCTGATGTGTTGTGAAAGGCGCTATACAAATAAAAATGACTGTAAATGGCGGCTTTTCTTTATTTGAAAACATACGTGACATAAAATAATTACCATATGAAAATAGTCTCGTCCCCTACCCAGTGCAGTTTACATTTCTGTCATCGAGAAGAGTTGATTGCATATGTACACTATTAGGTTGGGCATCTGTAATAATTTTACAAAAATATACAAAAACCTTTGACATGTTACTTGAGCCTGTAACTTAAAATGTCTTTTTTTTTTTTTCCTCTCTGAACAAGTGAATGACCAATTTACTTATCCGGAGGACAAGCACATGACAATGCTTAATGTCAAGCCCAGCAAACAATTAAATTACAACTAAAGCATAAAAATGTTTACAAGAGCACAAAGTTCTTCATAGATCTAGGCGGTATCGCAGCATCAGGACCCGCACCACCCGACTACATGACAGCTTCTTCCCACAAGCAATAAGACTTTTGAACACATGATCTCTCACGATCTACAATCAGTTATCAATTAACTTTATTAATCCTCATTCTGTCAATATATTCTCGCTCCCAATTCAGTTAGAGTGTGTGTGTGTGTGTGTGTGTGTGTGTGTATGTGTGTGTGTATATATATATATATATATATATATATCTCCTTATCTAGTGTATGTGTATTCTACATTGTGTGTATTGTGTACATTTGATATGTAAATTGTTGTGTAAGTATGTGTACATTTGTTATGTAAATTGTGTTGTGTAAATATGTTGTTTATTGTAAAGTGGTTTATGTCCCGTCACTGTCATTACTGCTATGTTGCTCGGAACTGCACACAAGACTTTCACCTACTGTTGCACTCGTGTACACAGTAGTGTGACAATAAAGTGATTTGATTTGATTGAGATCTAGCCTCTTCATTTTGCTCACCAAGTGCAACCGATTGATGCATTTAACTTTAAAAATGTACAAAATTTTTACAGGAGAGAATGACCCCAGAGGGTCCAAGGTCAACCCACCACGGTCTCACAAAATCCAGTGGGAAACACTGCAATTAATTGCATAAATTTTAACAAGTTATCTTTTCTCTCTCTCAAGTCATTTTGGCTTTCAATTCTATTCATATGGATGCATTTCAGTTATAATGACCATGTTGCTTACATATGAAAGAAATTCTGTCTCAGTTAATCCTGTCATTTATACAGGGGACCTTGTAACGGTGTATTAAAGACTATTAATTTGACATTTTAATTTATAATTTGTTTTTCATTTGTCACATTTAGCTCTTTAAAATGTCCAAATCCGTGTATTCCATCAGTAAATATGTATTGAATTGCACATATTGTATCGCATATATACATTGATACTTGTGCATAAATTATACTATACAAGTATTTACATTGAATTGTAGAACAAGTGCTGAGACGGTACCGTCTCTTTAAAAATAGTGGCAGTTCAGCAAACATATCATCTAGACATGTTTTTGTTGGGCACATATTTAGTCGTCCTGTGTGATTAGAACTAAACTTTTTGTTGGGGGGTCAACAACTGAAGGTAAAGAACAGAAGAGGATATTAAAAGGTACGTAATTCAATGACAAATGGATTCCGTGGACACACAAGGAACGTGTCAAACCAAACATTTACTCTCAACACATATACATACACAGGGAAATAAATAAAACACAGCAGGACTCCAGACAAAAACAATAAAGGAGCCACTGGCTCCTGTAAGAAATTAAACAGGCTCAATTATTTTAAAAGTGCCACATAATGAAATTACGTTTTTTATAACTTGAGAACTGTATATGGTTACAAAGAAATGTTCTTTACACTGAATCTGAGCCAGTACCACTGACCATAATTATGTCAGCATCACTTGGCCATTGACTGTAGTTTGGACATTTTTCAGAAAGCCAGCATCTGACACATGGTTCAAGACCAAACTGTTCAAGTGATTGGCCCTCTGTGCTGATCCTGATGAAGTCTTCCAAGGTTGACACATGGAGTGTATCATGTTTTGAGCTAAAAGCCACGTTCGCACAGAGCAGGCGAAATTGGTAGGACAAGCAATATCTCAACTAGATGAAAAACAGTCTGGAAATCTGAGCAGTAGGGCTCTTTTGTCAGTAGGACTTCCCACAAACTGCAATAGGATTTATCTGAAAACTGTCCTTTTACAAGAGTTTTCAGCAATCTCCATTCTGCCTGTACAGCACTGATGTCACATCCACTTATCAGCAAGATGCCTTGATCAATTTCATTTTCTCCAAAAATGTGTACATCATAAGGCCATGAATCATGACAAAAGATGGAGAATGTGTTGCATACAGTGAAAAGAATGTGTTCAATTTCTCCTCTGAGAAGTACACCTACTCCTCCTGAGGCACCCATGTTAAAGCCGGCCTCATTTGCTCCAAAGGCTTATCTCCTGCCACCAATCATGATCAGTTTGTTTAGCATCACCAAACAATTTTATTTAATACTCCATGGGCATGGCAGTGTTCAAGCTCAGCTAAACCCGCACTGCTGCACCTGCAGAAATGTGCCTGCAGTATGCAATAACAATGCCTTCCCCGGAACGTCTGTGCCACCGTCAATGATAAGAGACGTAATAAGCTGTCTGAGCTTCTGTCAGTGCTTGTTCTTTGATCTCATCTGCAATGCATCCTAAAAACTCAGCACATGCTGTGTGGTCATATGTCTTGCACACATCCAGTCCATTTTTCTTTATTAGTAATATCTGAGAAGTAAATTTGTTGAAAGGCAACTCTTCACATGAAATCATATTAGGCATATATCATATAATTTTATTTTTAGATCCTTCCATTTTTTCTCGTCAAATGCACAAGACACAGCACGTGCTAACGGTGTTGTTTGTGTAGCACGGTCACAAGCATTTTTATTCTTTTCATCATCACGTATTTTCTCTTTCTTGAAATGGTTCGTTCTGGCAATGAAACCCATTTTCCCCGCAATTTCTCTGCCTGCTTTGGAACAAAAGTCAAATCATTTTCTGTGTGCGATGATCATACCAGAGCCATACAAACTTGTGTCTGTCTTTTTTTTATTAGCAGCTGTGCCATTAGCGTTTGTGCTCGACAGATATGAGGATTGTTCAGAA
Organism: Moxostoma hubbsi; assembly: GCA_032164185.1. Lineage (NCBI taxonomy): Eukaryota > Metazoa > Chordata > Actinopteri > Cypriniformes > Catostomidae > Moxostoma > Moxostoma hubbsi. The sequence goes on along the minus strand of JAVLUX010000004.1, from coordinate 9,559,269 downwards.
AAAGTCTGATATTTTTCATTTTGACATGTCTTTTTTGACGCGGAAAGCTGATCCTCACTTTCCCTGTGTGTATTTCGGTGCTCTGGATGACTTTTGTACTAGGTGAAACTTTTTCCCTCTGAAACTTTCTTGCACGTCATCTCATTTTATTACGTCAACACAACAAATGAAGTGATGGGCTACTCACAGAACACGCAAGTAAACAGCCATTACATGCAAACATGTAGATTTATATTGTCACCAGCGGCGATCTCAGCAAATATATCACTCGCAATTTAATTTTTTTGGTTGAAAATGGACCGTTTTATGTGCAGTCTGGAGCCCTGTACAGAATGTATGCACTGAATTTACTGTTGCTCTGGACCTTGAAACACAAGCCACTGGACATTAAGAAAGAGGTCCGGCCCGGTCACATTTCCAGTGCAGGGCAAGTGCTCTCCTTCCACATTATACTCTGCTAGCATGATTACATATAGCAGGAGGACCTGGACTCTGTAATTTTAGCACAGTTCTTTTGAGTGGAAGACCAAACAATCATCTGGCATCAGGGTCTTAACTTACTTGTATATTTGTGCTTAATTTTTGGAAAATCTCATAAATTTGATCCTTGAACCCACGGCTCAGCATTTCATCGGCTTCATCGAGAACAAACATCTTGATCCATTTGGGAGCTGTATTGAGAGAGAGAGAGAGAAAGATTCCTGAAATTCAAAAACAAATTTAAAACATCAGACCAGCTTGTTATGGCAAGCAGCTTGCAACGAAGTTGGTCAATCATATGATCAGTTAAGTTAGAAATTTCTCCATACTAGGTCAGTCCCGAAAGATGATATATCATCACTTCATACTTGATACCAGCAGTTACACTTTAAAGCTGAAGTGTCAATTTTTTCCCTTCATAAAATACATTCTTCCCCAACTAATTAAGTAGACAACGTTTAAGAAAGCAGTAAATTGTTTTCTGCAAAGTTTAAAAACTAGTATTAAAAATCACTTTTGTACCTCTGTTAGGGGAAAATGACACTTCAGCTTTAAAAGCAAGCTTGCATGTTTCAACCTAAATAAATTGCATTGTCTACTTACACAAGTACCTCCTGTTCAGCATGTCAAACACACGGCCCGGTGTGCCGACGACAATGTGCGGAGCTTCAGCCTGCAGTTTTTGCATTTCGTTCCGCACGTTGGTGCCTCCAATGCAAGCATGACAGGAAGCACCCATGTAGTCACCCAGGGCCAGAATAACCTTCTGAATCTTCAGTGAAAGAAAGAGGTGGATGGTGTCAAATTAAATGCTCTGTATCCTCGTGTACTAATGCGCTTGCTGCCAATATTTTTATGCACAAACAGTGGACAAGTATGATCAGTTGAAAAGTGGTCATCACCATAACAGGTCAGTCCCGAAAGAAGGTATACCATAGGGGTGCACCGATTGAAAATGGATGATATTACTCTTGAATCAGTGATCAGCTGATCGTGCATAGATTTAGGGCTGATCTTTTTTTGCTGCATGCAGGGAATCACACATACACTGATCCTCTAATGAATGTGCGCTTAGACCTTGATGTGTGACAGTGTGGCCTCCAGAGGATGAATTGTTGGCAATTCTAAGCATTCACGAATTAAACTTTCAGACATGTAATTCACATGAATATTCCCTTGTTTTTAAAAATGTGTAAGAATAACATGTATGAATATTATGTTTTCTAGAGTTATTCTGACTCTCTACACACAGAGCAGAAAGAGAATAAAGAGGCTGTTACCGGGTATAAAAACAAATACAAAATAAACATGCACATACAAATCTGATTAAACGTAATAGTCATAATCAGATGTTGTGTTGAGTGAGACTGTTTGAGCCTTCACGAGCGCTTTTATAGCTTTACTCTCTTCAACATTAATGTTCTGTGTCAAACATGCGCGCTCTCAGCGCTATTCTGTGAGGATCACAATTTAAATCAGATTAATGTTGGTCACAATACCTCTAATAACAGATGCAACCGTTTAACCTCCAATAACGACACTACGTCTTCACGCATTTGCTTAATTAGTGATTTGTGTACCAGCAAAATGCTAAATGATTTCTCACTAGAGCCGTTTTAAAGCTTGTAAAAGATATGTCTTATTTTTTAACAAGTCTACTGTGTGTGACGCCCTCGTGGTTTTTACTGCTTAACAGTACGTCACGATGACCTTTTAATATAGACAACAGAACTATCAATAACCATTTTCAATAAAAATGTTAGCAATTCACTATTGATGTAATTTTGTTAACACCCAATAAAAAGGTTAATTCTTTAACATTAATGCAATAGATATCATGAAAAAACAATGAACAATATATTTATACAGCCTTTATTAATCCGTGTTAGTTAAAAATACAATTGTTCAGAGTTCATAGTTCATAATGCATTAATGTTATCTAATACACCTTTTGAGTTAAATGTAATGGTATATGTTTGAACTAATACTAAGCTCAGTACATGTTAACTACAGTAATGTTGTTAAATAATGTTAACAAAAGGAACCTTTTAGTAAAGTGTTAATGTAATTTTACTGTGTGGGGCTTAAACATACAACTGCGGCATATAACTTGCGAAGTGTGACAAAGGGCACAAAAAAAAAATAAGGGATCGGTATCAGCCTCAAATTTCCTGATCGGTGCACCACCACCATCACCTCAAACTGGTCCACGGATCTATTTTTTTTTTATTTATTTTTTTATTTTTACAAACAGCCTCTGCATGTTACTTTGCTGCACAACAGCAAAATCATTAAAGGGTTGGTTCACCCAAAAATGTAAAGTATTTCTTGGCTCTTTAGGTCAATACAATGTAAGTGAATGGGTGCCAACATTTTGAAGCTCCAAAATTTACACAAGGGCAAAATAAAAGTTCTCCAGACGACTCTGGTGGTTAAATCCATATATTATAAAGCGACATGATGGGTGTGGGTGACAAACTGATCAATATGCAAGTCTTTTTTACTATAAATTCTACTCCCTACTCTGTCAATCTCCATTTTAACTTTCACATTCTTTTTGATTCACATATTGCTTGCATATCAACATCATATTGTTCATCATACCACTTCTGAACACATGGCTTTAACCACTGGAGTTATATGGATCAATTTTATGCTCCCTTTGTGGACTTGAGTTTAAAAATGTTGGCACCCATTCACTTGCACTGCATGCACATACAAAGTTGAAATGTTCTTCTAAATATCTTAACCTGTGTTTTGCAAAAGTCAGTCATACACTGGAATGGCATGAAATCTCATTTCCAACCACTAACACAAAACACTCATGGCCATAACAGAAAGACGATCATTTATCCTGTCAGAGGTTCTGGCTAGAAAATGACTTCCAGCCAAATAGTTCAGAGTTATGCAAAGACAAGTCCACATTTATACACTGATGTAGCAGGAAGAATAGCAAAAAAGTACCTTGAATCAAGCTACTTCCAGAATATGCCGCCTTGGTCTGAGACACACTTAAGTTTATCATGACCTCAGGTACAGCATACCTGCTGAGCGAGCTCTCGGGTTGGTGCCAGGACCAGAGCCTGAGTCTCTTTCTGCTCAATCTCCAGCTGCTGCAGGATGGAAATGGCGAATGTGGCCGTTTTTCCAGTTCCCGACTGGGCTTGTGCGATAACATCATAACCTATAGAGAAATAACCGACAATTTTACACTTCTGCACTGGTTTTAAAAACACTATACAACAAACATACAAGAACATCCAAGCAACGGTGTCTGTACCTTTTATGCAAGGAATTATCGCTCTCTGCTGGATTGCGGAGGGTTTCTCAAAACCATAGGCATAGATTCCACGAAGGAGCGTTTCCTTTAAATTCATATCATCAAAATTGTCTGTAATCTCGTTCCAGTTGCTCTGTAAAAGATTTCGTTTTTTTTTAGAGTGTATTGGATTTTATTGCCTTAGCTTCAAACTTTTAAAATCACTTCAAGTCATAGTTCGTCCAAAAAATGTAATTCTCATAATTTACTCACCCTCATGCCATCCCTGTATAACTTTCTTCTGCAGAACACAAATTAAGATTTTTAGAAGAATATTTCAGCTCTGTATGCCCATATAAAGCAAGTGAATGGTTACCAAAACTTTGGAGCTCGTAAGCCATACGACTCCAGTGGTTTAATCCCCAATCGCTTTTGAGTGACAGACCAAAATATAACTCCTTTTTCCCCGATAGGCATCTTGACATCAGCAATCTCTTTGGCAATCATGATTTCAAGCTCAAGTACACTTCCTAGTACCATCAGAGACTGTTTAGGAGGACCACTGTTATTAAAATGAAGAATCTGGAACGCCCAACGGATGTAGAGAAGGAAGTCCCATCTCACAGGTAAAAGTGCATTGATAGGGACTGTGGCACCATCTAGAGCTTTGCACATGCGTCTGGCACTAGGAAGTGTAACCAAGCTTGAAATCGTAAGTAAGCCATGCGACTGCAATGGCAAGATGAACAGTGAAAAAGAAGTTACATTTTGGTCCGTTCTCACCCACACCTGTCACATAGCTTCAGAAGACATGGATTTAACCACTGGAGTCATATGGATTAATCTTATGTTTCCTTTATGTGATTTTTAGAGCTTCAAAGTTTTAGCCACCATTTACTTGCATTTTATGGACCTACAGAGTTTAAATATTCTTCTAAAAATCTCAATTTGTGTTCTGCAGGAGGAGGAAAGTCATACACATCTGGAATGGCATGAAGGCGAATGAATGATGAGAGTTTTCATTTTGAGTGAACTATACCATTAAATGTGCATTCTTTGCCATTCATATGGTTGCAACAGTGCTAAAAGAGCTTCCAGACATTGTAAGTGTAAAAAAAAAGACAATTACGGTAAAATAAATCAAACTGCATAACACACCCACTCCCTTTCATGTGGGAACATTGCAGGAGGATCTGAAGGCAGTATTGTTAATGGATTGTTTTTTGTAGTTTTTGAACTGGCACTTTTTCCCCCAGCAAAGTTATTTAACTAATGAACCCCTCCACCCCACTAGTCTCCAAAACTTGATTTACAAACCTCGATGATGCCATCAGGCTCCATTCCTTCAGGCCCTCCATGGTCTCGATCTCGTGAGCTAAAAGAAAAGACCGCATGAAGTATCAACTTTGAGTATGCCAGTGAGCACATATTCCAGAAATACTACGTGGAAATGAATAAGCCTTTTAATAATCGTGTTAAATGTCGACATCATGACTTAACTGTCTACTTCACAGCACATGTCCAAATCTGGTACCGATATTCACCGAATAGGCAATTTGTACGCTTTTAATCTAAGAGCAAGCTCGAACGACAATATACCAAACACACTGACATAGCTCCATAAAATTGAAAAATTGCAATAGCAAGAACTTACAAAACAGTTTGTAGGTAAAAGGAAATAAAGGCATTGAATGCATCAAGCATGGAGGCCATGCGCTAGATTTCAGGGTGGGCGTAGTTAACCTAGTTAACGTTAATTTTTCAATCCTTAATAAAAGCCAACCATGTTGACCACACAAAAATGAAGGTGTAAATAACAACTAGGTAAGTCAGATTTGTACGCAAGCACAGCATATTCTGTAATGAGCATGAAATAAGACGAGCTAGCGCGCGTTAGCCAGCTGTGCGGCCTCAGGCACACGTCAAACCCACCACACAGGTGTTTACAAATTAGCCCAAAGCTGCTCTAACTCAACGATACACACATATACGGACAGTGCCAAACATAAAATGATTTTTATTTACGTGTCACAGTAGATTCTACCTGTTGTAATCAGCAGAACCGCTAGACATGGTCCGTTCGCGACTTCGGAATTCACTTGGAAAGGAAGAGCATGTGTATCTCAGGCGATTTTATAAACCGGGACTCCTTCTGGACATTTCCTATGAAACTGCAAAAACATTACAATCGTGATGTGTGTTTGACTAGCCAAGACGAGTATTATGATGTACGTGAATGCGTGTAAATGTTAGGCGTGTTTATTTCCGTTATGTCGACGTTAAGCAGAACTGTGAGCAATGGCATGGGACTATATGGAGAAGCGCACGGATATTGCAGCATTGATAGGGAGTTGTGAGGTCGCTACGGGGTCTCCACCAGTGTTGCCAGATGTACGATAATTATCGTATTTGTACGATAATTTTGACCTCTGTACGATGTACGATCAATAATGAAAAAAATCCCATAATGTACGATAATTTCAGAGTTTTCAGTCGTTCGTCCAAACACACATCCTACCGCTTCTCTCTCGGACCCCGAATCATTTCGCTGGCTCGCCTGCCTGCACGCAAGCACGTATGCTGCGCTCCATGACGGCATCCAATATGTACAGTAAAAGGATTCTGCCAACACAGCACAAGTGGATGTGGCATCCGATGATGACAGCGACTTAGAGATCGAATTTGAATCTTTTTTTGTGTTAATTGTGCACTTTTTTTCTTTTTTGTGCACTTTTTTTCGGCATATCTTTTGCACTTTGGAAAAAAAAGTTATTCAGACTTCCTTCAGTTAATGTGAGCGTATTATACAGCTTGTTCAAATTAGCTGTAAAATTATTTGGAAAATAAAATTGTTGGAAAATAACTATATTTTATGCGTTTGGTTTGTGTACGATAATTTTTTTTAAAAAACGATCATTTTGAGGTTTTGGTACGATACTTCAAAATTTCTAATCTGGCAACACTGGTCTCCACATTTCACATTTCTGGCCTTGAAACCGGCCTGACTTTAATACTTGTGGGTTTTCCCCATTTTGTCTCAAGTTCATTAGGACCATTTCGAAACGTAATAACAATTTAATTTGTAAATGACTGTGTTGGGGACAGTGCATTCACGAAGAAATGAGAGATGTAATGTTTTGCCCGCAACATTATGTGGAGAGGTTGCTAAGAAACAGGAAAAACAAACAAACAAACAGAAAACCGTTATCTTATGTATCTTCATTTGTAATACCTTTTGCCAACTTTCACATACAAAAGTGTAAATTGTTAATTAAGTGTAAATTATTGTATTAAAATCCTAATTTTATGGCAAAATTAAGCAATAATTTGAAACACTCTTTATCTGAAAACAAGAAAGCTAGGGAAAAAAACGTGTTGAGTTCCATATAGTATATATAATAATAATAAACATTTTATTTTTCTCTGGTTTTTGGATACTTGCATTCTTGTCTGTTTTGTTGTTACACTAATATTGTAATTATATTTGTTCATTGTTCCATAAAAATATAAAGAGGTGCAAAAATTATCATGGTTTGACCGTCTTTAGCAAAATTATACAGTATGAAGAGGTTGTAAAGAAACTGAAAATCAGTTTCATTTGACTAATCTTTTATTACTTTTTGCCAAGTTTCTCATACTTGAACGATAAGTTACGTAAAGTGTAACTTATCCAATCAAAATCCTAATTGTATGGCAAATTTCTTATGAACATATTTTTTATTTATTTTATTACTATTAAAATAAACGGTTTGTTATCAATATAACTAAAGGCAAAATCACCCCCAAAAAAATCTAATTTTGTCAAGGCACATGGATCAGATCCTCATATTCAAACACTTGTAAAAAGTTTTCATGTTTGAAGGGTTTCTTGTTCAAACATACCTTGCTTATTAATGTCTAACATTAAACTCATTTAATGTAGTATTGGACACAATTACAGGGAAATACTCTCTTGACATCATACACAGAATGTTTTCGTACATTTTATGTTTTATATGGCATTGAGATTAACTTAAACTTTAAAATGATCTATCTAAATGAAAACCCAGATACAACAAGTGACAGATCAGAGAGATAAGGGAAGAGAGTTGGTAACACAAAGAAATATCAAAACGATGTCATGTACTTGTTTTCAAATGATCACAATTTTATAAACTCTTTGCTTTTCTTATTTCAGATAACAGCTATGTGCATCTTAAAGTACAACTGCACTTTCGGCATGCTGTTGTACTCATGCACAATCCATCAGAATGCACAACGGTGTCTAATGTGTCTTCAGCACCTGCTGCACACACACCTAATAAATGAGCTTCCCATATTAGCTTTTTGTCTTATTAGTTAAAAATGTCATATTTGCATTTGTATCTACTGTGACATGTCATAACACGTTACATAACACTTATCACACCTTTTATCTTTCTGTAATTGACTCTTCATAAACTCTTGTTTAAATTGCATTAGGTTGTATTGCAGTATTCTCAATATCAATCAATAGTGTGCTTAAGGTGTTCTTGAGTGTCTTGAAAGACACCTATAAATAAAATGCATTATTGTTAATAATAATTATAAATTATTATAGGAGTAAGCTGGAGCAGAGGCTGCGGCAGAATGACACCTGGGAGTTCTGCGGAAGCATGAGGACCATCACTGGTTACAAGCTTTCTGGACAATAAAAAACAAAGATAAAAACAAGGAAAGGAAAACTCGATTATATATATATATATAGTTGTGTTGAAAATAATAGCAGTGTGTTTAAAAAAAGTGAGTAAAGCTCAAAATCCTAATAATAACTTTTATTTCAATACACAAAAATGCATTGGGAACACTGCACATTCTATTCAAGATCAAAACATGAAGAAAAATTTATTACATTTGTTTTTACTGTATAGAAAGTGAAGAAAAGGGAATATTAGGCTGTTCCAAAAAATAGCAGTGTCTGCATTTTTCTTTACAAAGTCAAACATTTACTGTATAAACTAAAAAATGCTTGAAGATTTAGCTTTCTTGTGAATCACTGACCTAATATTTAGTTGTATAACCACGGTTTCTGAGAACTGCTTCACATCTGTGTTGCATGGAGTCGACCAACTTCTGGCACCTGTGAACAGGTATTCCAGCCCAGGACGATCGCACTACAGACCACAGTTCCTCTGCATTTCTTGGTTTTGCCTCAAAAACAGCATTTTTGATGTCACCCCACAGGTTTTCTATTGGATTAAGGTCCGGGGATTGAGCTGGCCACTCCATAACGTTAATCTTGTTGGTCTGGAACCAAGATGCTGCTCGCTTACTGGTGTGTTTTGGGTCATTGTCTTGTTGAAACACCCATTTCAAGGGCATTTCCTCTTCAGCATAAGGCAACATGACCTCTTTAAGTATTTTGATGTACTCAAACTGATCCATGATCGGTGGTATACGATAAATAGGCCCAACACCATGGTATGAGAAACATCCCCATATCATGATGCTTGTGCCACCATGCTTCACAGTCTTCACAGTGTACTGTGGCTTGAATTCATTGTTTGGGGGTCGTCTGACAAACTGTCTGCGGCCCCTAGACCCAAAAAGAACAATCTTGCTTTCATCAGTCTACAAAATATTGCACCATTTCTCTTTAGGCCAGTCAATGTGTTCTTTGGCAAATTGTATCCTCTTTAGCACATGTCATTTTTTCAACAATGGGACTTTGCGGGGGCTTCTTGCTGATAGCTTGGCTTCACATAGGCGTCTTCTAATTGTTGCTGTACTCACGGGTAACTTTAGATCTTCTTTGATCACCCTGGAGCTGATCATTGGCTGAGTCTTTGCCTTTTTGGCTATTCTTCAATCCATTCGAACGGTAGTTTTCCGTTTTCTTCCACGTCTTTCTGGTTTTGGTTGCCATTTTAAAGCATTTGATACCATTTTAGCTGAGCAGCCTATCATTTTCTGCACTTCTTTATAAGTTTTCCCCTCTCCAATCAACTTTTTAATCAAAGTACGTTGTTGTTCTTCTGAACAATGTTTGGAACGGCCCATTTTATTCAGATCTTCAGAGAGAAATGCACTATAACCACCATGTACAGTCCAGTACTGCCTTCGTCCTTAAATAAGGGCCACTTATTGACACTAGTTTTTTCATAGAATGATTAACCTCACTAATTGAACTCCACACTGCTATTATTTTGAACACACCCCTTTCAATTAATGATTCAATTATACAGAATTAGCAACATACATGTCATGACTGTTGGGTCTGTTGTTTTTCTATTACTCTACTACACCTACTAGTAAATTATTTGCCATGTAGAAATATAATTTCTACCAAAAACAGTGATTGATCTGGTTAGTGATGTTGGACTGCTATTATTTTGAACACAACTGTATATATTGCATGACATGACCATTTTCATCTATTCATACTGAAATAATCACAAAAACAACAACATAACTTCAAAGTAACTGCAACTTTGGCACCCCTCTCAGGAGTGCAGTGTAAACTTAATTTATTTTATTTTTTTTGTCTTTTTGAACTCAAATAAGGTCCATTCCAAATTAGGGTATTTTACAGGGTGCAAGAGCCTGTTTGATGAAATTAGTTTAGCCAGGTCAATATTTTCTTTTAAACGTCATAAGACCTGCCGTGACCAATTGGGTGCCCCTTGCATCACAGCCAATTCCACACACCACTGATCAGTGGTTCATGCACTTACACAGGAGCTGCATAAGCTATGGCGTTATGTCTTTGAGATTTTCTTTATTTTAGAAAAATAAATAAAAACAGTATTAAAGAAGGGGGAGGTATTATGGATATTATTTCATTCAACTTCACTTTCTCATGGATCAAACAGTCCATTTGTAACTAAAGGGGTTGTTGTTGTTTTTTACATCATTCTATTTTTACACCGAACATTTTATAACACAGCTCTCCTGCTTTCCATGGCATGATGGTCTTTATTTATTTGATGCATGATGAGTTTATTGTTGCTATAGTAACGAATGCAACATGCATGTGTGTCTGATTGACAGATAAAACGCACGCTCTTATTTCAGCGTTGATGTTAATTTTGTAGTAATTATTTTGTGATTATTGCTTCGTATTTAGTTCAACAACATTAATAATTTTGGGGTGATGTTGCCTTTAATTTTCTCAAACCCTGTGCACTTTTAACTGACCCACAGGATTTACAATTCAAAGTTTATTACAAGGTACATATGAATGACAATGAGAGATCCTTGGCAGAAAAGTCACATTTATTATATGTAATATCTAAATGTAATGTCAGTAAATTCATTAAACTTTGGTTATAAAATATTTACCTGCTCTATCCAAGAGGCTTAACCAGTCAGATTTCACATAGGCTAAATCAAACTTATTAATAAACACAAGCACGTCACAAATACTTAATAAATGCGTTTTCGTCAATATAGTAAGACTGGCTATCTTCTGTACTCAACAGTTGTCAGAAACCAAGTCCAAACTAGCTCTTCTGATTGGCCAAAATCCTCTGATCTCTGAACAGTGTCCGCCTGCTGCCTCTACAGATGCACAAATCACTTTTGCTCCATATTTTACACAGACATGTGGTGCAAAAGTGAGAGCGCCCGAAAAACAGTGTTTGAGGCTCATAGCAGCAGATTCAAGCAGTTGTAGTTTTGTACTTGTGTTTGTGCGAGAAAAATCTTAAAGAAAAATAAATATTTGTGAGAAAATATTCTTCAAGTGTGCAACTCTCATTGGATGAATTCACATTTGATTTGCGGATGAGCACATTTTGTCTGTGAGTTCACATTTTTTGATGCGGGTGTGTGAATGTGTTTTGCACCATATTCACTGCAACAACTGTAGCAAAAAAGTGAGCGTACAAGTTCCTTAATTTGTGATTGGTAGAAAAGGATTTGTGCACCTGCAATGAAGAATCTGAGAGGGTGTTACTGTTGTGTCGTGTTTGTGGGAGAGAAACAAAATCTACTAGCTTGCAACTCTTAAAATAAATTTCTCTGTGACTTCAAATTTACTAATACACATGTGTGGCTAATCTCTACAACTACAAATAACACAGTCACAGGTGCTCATTTGATTTGCACCAAATATATTTACATACTCTATGTTCATTAAAAGACAAATATGTGCACACAAATTCTTTCTTCTTTAGAGACTGGACATAATGGTTATTCTTGAAATAACTTTAAGAATATGCAGCATTCCCTCTTTTAACAAAGTGCACTATTATGGGCAACAAAGTTATAGAAGACTGGATTGTGAGGTTTGGAAAACAGTAGATAGAAATACTTACTAAAATTGGACTGTGAGTATGCCTTGCAAATTAAGGGGAATAATAACAAGTATATTTGCAAAGTCTGGTCTGCTAATATAGTATCCACAAAATTCTGAATACAAAAGAAAGATACATGTTACATATTAATCTATATATCTTTTCCCAAACATGACCGATTTACATGAGGAAGTATCCGTGCATTCATATAATAATGTTAAAAATGTGTATAAAGTATTTACATTCAGAACAACAGCACCAATATTTTTTTTTAAATATTGGGGTAAAATACTAATACTACTACTTATTCTATTATTATTATTATTATTATTATTATTAATACTACTACTACTACTACTACTACTAATACTTATTCTATAATGATTATGTTGATTATTAATAATAATACTTATTCTATTATGATTATGAATAATAATAATAATAATAACAGTAATACTACTACTTCTAATAATATATTCAATTTATAAAGCACCTTTCCAAAAGCTCAAGGTCGCTTTAAGAAAATCACATTACATCCATTGCATTTGTATTTAGATATATGGGGGGAAAGTTGAGAGTTTTTAAGAATAATTAGCTTCTTATATTCTATGGGTGAATTGTGCCTTTTCAAAAAAAAATTTTTTTCAATTTATTTATTCATCCATTTTATGGCGGTTACAATTTCTGTTTATGAATAATCTACGCTTTGGCGATCAGCTGACTGCGGTACAAATGGCACTGCGCATGAGCGGAAGTTGGTGCAGGTCGGAGAGGGATTGCGGAAGAGGGAATCTGGAAATCACAAACATGGTAAATGTAAAAAAACAAAAAACAAATATTAAGCTTATTTGCGTTACAGTCGCAGAGTATCAATAAACCGTTACGAAGGACCACACTCAGTTTTGAGGACATTTTCACGACACTACTCCTTTAATATTGCCTCGCAGTAGAGTTGGTTTATTGATTAGTGATTTGTTAATACAGCTACACAGAGCAGGTAGCTTTGAGCTAGCGAGGTAAAGCTGTGAGTGACAAGGGCTGACAAGTTCATGTTATAAATCACAAGCCAGTTTAATGAGTCATAGTAAAGGGTTATTTGTGTTAAAACATTCTTATGCAATCAGTGTGAAATGCTGCTGAAAAGGAGTTGAACAGGCGAAGCGTTTGAATGCAGTATTCGTATTATATAACTTGTATTCACGCATATAGGACAAGGTAATTATTTGCATTGCTTATAATTGAATATAAAACCCAATTAGGGCCAACATATGCCACTGTGATCTGTTTTAACACAGACTGTGAGTGCACCCAATGGCATGGCACTGTACTAGTGACTTTATTGAGTTTTAAACTTGCAATTCTTTACATCATAAAACACATTGTGTTTATTTAACAATGTCTGTCCATGCTTTTTTCCTTACAGAACAAGCTGAAATCCTCTCAGAAGGATAAAGTTCGCCAGTTCATGATCTTTACCCAGTCAAATGAGAAAACCGCATTGAATTGTTTGTCTCAAAATGATTGGAAACTAGAGGTTGCTACAGACAACTTTTTCCAAAACCCCGACCTCTATGTACAGGCGCTAAAGGGAACGTTAGACCGGAAAAGGTTAGAACAGCTCTACAATCGCTACAGAGGTAAGCCTGTTGTAGCACATCTTTGTGTTTTTGCATTTTAAAAGTAGGCCATGCCTTGGCATATGAGTAGAGATTCATTATAAACACACCAAAGAATACTCTAGATGTTTCTTCTGTAAATAAGATTCCTGCTGTATGATGCAGTGTGAGAAAATAATGTGGTTATTTTAACAGACCCTCAAGATGATAACAAGATTGGTATAGATGGGATCCAACAGTTCTGTGATGACCTGGGTCTCGATCCAGCAAGTATAAGTGTACTACTAATTGCTTGGAAGTTTCGGGCTGCAACACAGTGCGAGTTCAGCAAACAAGAATTTATAGAGGGAATGGCTGAGCAAGGGTAAATGTATTTTATGCTTGACTTCGATCACATTAAAGCTCCTTGAACATGACTCCGCTGTAGGAATGTGTTTCCTTCTGGCTCATTTAGGCCACTAGTTAATACTTCTTCATGCCCAGGCCAGTACTAAAGGGATAGTTCACCCAGGCCAGTACTAAAGGGATAGTTCGTGTTGAGACATCCAGGATAAACGCACCATTGTGAGTAAAGAAACCGATGAAGACAGATCGAAATCAACCAAGCTACTTTACAGCATTCCTCCATTTCACTTGTAAACAGCGCTGCTCTTCTGGCTGTGACTCACGTGCCTCAGTTCTCTAGGAAAATTTAGGGGGGCAATGACCTGGCCCAGCCCCACTAAAAACTATTTTATTTTAAAATTGTATTTTTTTAATTTTATTTTTATTATTTGCTGTAGTAGCTGGAATTTATACTACTATAATGCAACTATGAAAGACATTAATTCATACACTTGAAAAACAATTGCATTTGCTAAAAAACATTGCAGAATTTTACAGAAGAAATGTACAAAAAAAATCTTTTTTTTTACAGTAACGCATCATCAGTCTGGGAAAAGGGTTTATCAGAAAATCCAAATATTTATGTTGAGATAAATGCACATTTATATGATCAGTGAAAGTGAGATGCAGTATTGGTGCACTACAGGAAGTGACAGTTCCGTCAGCTCATCAAAACTCCTACACTGGGCCATCCTTATTGCTGAGTACTTTTTACCGGTCATTATTTGTCATCCATGATTTATGGCATGCAATGCTTGGATTAACGTTCATTTCGTCTTTTCAAGGTGTGACAGCATAGAGAAACTCAAAGCACAACTGCCCAGGATGGAGCAAGAGTTAAAAGACCATGGGAAATTTAAAGACTTCTATCAGTTCACGTTCAACTTTGCCAAGAATCCAGGACAAAAGGGCTTAGGCATGTGTTAAGTTTGTTCTTGCTGTACTGTCCTATTGTTTGTTCCTTTTAATTACCAATGAATTTAACTAGTGATTTTTGTTTTATTTTTTCATTCCACCAGACCTAGAAATGGCAATTGCATACTGGAATTTAATATTGGCTGGGCGTTTTAAATTTCTAGATCTATGGAACAAATTTTTATTGGTGAGTGTCATCTTGTTCATGGTGGTAAGTTATACATAAAAGTGATCTTATTGGTTAAAATAATGTTTAAATACAACAGTCAGCATGTTTTACTTGTGCATTGCAGGAGCATCATAAGCGATCCATTCCCAAAGACACATGGAACCTTTTGTTAGATTTCAGCACGATGATCACTGATGATATGTCAAACTATGATGAGGAGGGTTGGTTTCTTTATCTGCAACTTCCTTTACTTGTTTCATCCTTATTATAAAACCTGTTTTACACTCTCTTGAGAGGAAGATCCCAGTCATATCAGAAATAGAAAAATTTTGTTTTTGCATTGTGCATTTATCCATGCTGATAAGTGTTCCAGTGTAAAGCATATGACTACTGTCGTTTTGGTTAACGCAACATTAACAAAAACGACTGAGTGCACATTTAAATGTCCTGTAATTTAGAGATAATAATTCTGTATTCATATGCCAATTATTATGTTGAATGGTTAGGCTTATTGCAAATTTTTAGCCAAATGTTAATAATTTAGTATTTAGTGGGTAGAATTAAGTTAAATAGGAATCTCCAATTCATGGATTTATTTATTTATTTTTCCCATTTTTCTTTTGTAGGTGCGTGGCCAGTTCTTATTGATGACTTTGTGGAGTTTGCACGGCCATACATTGGCACCAAGAGTACAGCTGTATAAGTACATTCCTTCTGAGGGACGTCTGGACCTCACAGGGGAAAAACAAAAAACACAGAGCTTCTGCTGAGCACAGAGGACTGAACTGAGATCTGTGTTGCCTTTTCCAAGCCCTCAGGACTGAGACATTTATACAAACCAGAGACATTGCAAAGGCATCTTTTTCTCTTCAGTCATTTAATGGTGGTTTGGGCTTTTTATCTTTTGCGCCGATTTATGTTTTGACTTCATGCAGGAACCAAATCAATCTCTGTTCATATCCAGTTGAAACAGTTCGACATGAGCAAGCTGTCACGGATACATTGACATGTACAACGACATCTTAATCCTTTCCCAGGGCTCAGTTAGGAAATTCATAATCTTAATTTTAATACTTCATGTGCATTCTTGCTTTGAATGTTTGTCTCTTTTCATTTGGTTTTTATGGAAATTATAAGTCAATGAATTTTGATTGTACTCTCTTTTTTATCAAATATAGTAGCTGGTGTCTTGAAAGCCAGTGAAGTTTTTTTGTTTTTGTTTTAATGTGACAATGTACTTTTTTTTTTTTTTTTTTTTTTTTTTTTTTTTTTTTTTTTTTTTTTTGATATCCAGACAATTATTTCACATTGCTTGTTTGGTATGTCTTAATAACTGAGAATATTATATTTTACAATCCTAGAAATAATATTAATTTGAACATTACCTCAGTTTTCCTTGATTAATAACTCCAGTTGGTGTATTGATAGTGTGTTTGCAGTCCATTCAGCAATTTGATAAGTCACATAATCCATAAAATAAAATCAGGTTATAAAGTAGTTGATGAGTAAAGTCAGATGGCCTTGCAAATAATTATTAGCATGTAAATGTCAGAAAAGATTTACCCAGTGCTCCAAAAGTCATCTAGCTCACTAACGAAATAAGCAAAATGTCTGACTGCATTCACTTTTCAAAATTCCTTGCTTTCTTTTGAAGCACACAAGCTGCCCTTTTGAGCATTTTGTTATATTGGTAATATTTGTAATGAAATGACTTGTTTTAAATCAGAAAAATGCAAAATAGTAATATTTTCCCAAGTGGTCTCAGATTTTCGGACCGCACTGGTTGTTTCCCTGATCTCTAAATCATTCTAAGGCATTCATCTCTAAGGCATTCCTTTATAAAAATAACTTTAAAGGAATAGTTCACCAAAAAAGAAAAATTCTCATCATTTACTCACTCTCATGCCATTCCAGTGTATGACTTTCTTCTGTAGTACACAAATTAGCATTTTTAGAAGAAAATTTCAGCTCTAGCTCATTACAGTGCATGTGAATGGTGACTAGAACTTTGAAGCTCCAACAAGGACATAAAGGCAGCATACGATAAAAGAAATCCATACGACTCCAGTGGTTTAATCCATGTCTTCTGAAGCGATATGATAGATATATCCCTGCCAAGTAGGTGGCGATATGCACAAAGAATGTGAGTTACCAAAAACATAAGTGGAGATGTATGGTTAAAAAAAAAAAAAAGGACTGAAATATTTGATCTTTCTCACCCAGGACTGAAATATTTGATCTTTTACCACACCTAAAATATTCTCTTCTGAAGACACGGATTTAACCACTGAAGTCGTATGGATTTCTTTAATCGTTTTCTTTTTCTGCTTTTTGGAGCATCAAAGAAGAAAGTTATGCAGAAGAAAGTAAGTCATACACATGTGGGATATCATGAGGGTGAGTAAAGATGAGAGAATTAAACATTTTTGGGTGAACCATCCCTTTTATCACTTCCGCAGCATTTGGCGCCACTTGTCGGTAAAATTAAGCCATTCAAAAGGCCAGTTAACGTCGTTGCTAGGAAACGAATCCTGTCAACACTGCTGACAAGCGACTGCATTCGTGAATGTCTCCTAATCTCAACCAGCGGTTTATATTTTCTAGCCGAACGTTTCTGAAACACAAAAAAACAAAATGTCCAATGCATTATTCGCTGAAGTTGGCTGGGACGAGGGTTTTGCCATCCCTGTAGCAAATGCGGAGAATAAAGCGTTAGAGGAAGAGGTGAGCATAACTTCTCAAATAGTTGAAATGACAAATGTCAGAGTAACCGCTGATTAACACATTTGTGTATAGCTAAATATGTCTTCTTATTTTTCCACAGCTCCAGCGGAAGCAAAAAGAGCAATTAAATATTGAGAACAAACTGAATAAATACAAGGACATTATAAATGCAGTGACTGAACATCTAAAAAATCTAAGACAAGAGGTTTCTCATACTCAGGTACTTCTCTGCAAAAAATCTTTCTTTTCTCTCTGAATCACATTTTATAAGGTAATTTCTTTCACCCTACATGGAAAAAATTAAAATAATAATAATAAAAAAACAATGGTGGGTCACAACCATAACGTAAGAAAACAATAGCTTCGACTCAGAAACATACATATTTATAACATTTTTAACTTCATTTGTATTAATGTGTACAACATGAGAAAATGTGGGAGTTTCTTTAACATCTTTGGCTTAAAAAATCTATCAAATTAAAGATTTTATGTACTAAAGAATTCATAGATATTTTAGATTTTGTAGTATTATTGATGTTGTTTTACTGTAATTAGATTCATGTACTGTAAAAATCACCATTATTTTCTTTTGAGTCCATACAATTAGGCAGAAACAATAATATAAATGATATAAATATAATTTGAAACCATGTGCAATTAGTTGTTAAATCATGTGACGCACCTTTTTTAAGTAAATAAAGCTGAATGAACTGATACATTTGTGTATATCTAACAAAGGCTTTCTAGCTATGCTGACATATAATGACCATAACTTAATTTGACTTAAAAAGTATATGTAGCAAAAATGCTACATATACTGTATATTTCAAGTAAATCCAACAACAACAAAATTCACTGAAAGTTTTCTTGTTGTTATGACTAGTAAAATGTCAGATAAATATGTGTGATGGGGATGTTTGCATGTGTTTAGGCATTGTGCAAAGCCAGAGAAAAAGAGACTGAATCAGAAGTTCACTTCAGAGCGCTGGCGGAGCGAGAGACGGGCCGTCTGAGGCAGGAAATCACTAAGATGGAGAATGAACTGAAAACATTGAATGAGAAGAAGAATGCACAAGAGGTTACAGTCATTTTACATGACCTGTACATAAGCACTGAGGGTTACAAATTGCAAGTGACCCAATAGGACTAAAGTGCTAAAAAAAAAAAAAACATGATACCAGAATTACACACATTACATTTTTTAAAATGACTGAACTCGATTCAGTCACGAACAGTGGTTCCCTGAGTTTGAGTTTTCTTAATTTGAAATTACTATGCAATCTCAAAGGGATAGTTCACCCAAAAATGAAAATTCTCTCATCATTTACTCACCCTCATGTCATCCCAGATGTGTATGACTTTCTTTCTTTCTTCTGCTGAACACGAGGATTTTTAGAAGAATATTTCAGCTCTGTAGATCCATAAAATGCAAGTGAATGGTGGCCAGAATTTTGAAGCCCCAAGAAAGCACAAAGGCAGTGGATAAATCCAAAACTTCACAAACGATATGATAGGCATGGGTGAGAAACAGATGAATATTTAAGTCCTGTACTCTAAAGAGTACAGCTTGGTCACTATGCTATGGTTATCACAGCAACCACTCGATGAAGAGAGCATTAAAAACCTTATTGTTGCATAAACCTGTTCTCATCCTGAGTTCCACAATTCACCACAATGGCAACCCCCAAAACTCCAACATAAAAGAAACTCTTTTTAAATACAAATATAAGAGAACATTAATAAGTCTCTTCCTAGTCTCATTTTACTCAGAAATGCATAACACTTATTTTCAACACTATTTCTTCCTATCCAATCCCATGCAAAGCATGCTGAGAAATGGAAAACCCCTGCCCAGTTTCATCATTGCAACATTAACACCACCAAAAGTATTGATTTAGTCCCAACACAAATGGATTAAGTAAACTTTCATTTTACAAATTGAAATGTATAGAACGCAATAAAATAAAGTTGTGACAAAAAGTTCTATGATTGTCTAGCCGTAGTTAATTTTAAAATTACGTAAATTGGACAAGCAGTTTCATAAACAACTAAAAATATCTCACTTCTACATTCCCACAATGTTCCTATTGACACTAACATACTTTGCCTTTCCACTTCTTCCTTTACTACAAATTAAAATAATCTTTGTTTTATTTGCTCTAATGTAACCATATCAATCTTCACAGAACAATATATTTAAAGCTATTCAGAAGCTGGATCAGTTGAAGAATCAGTTGAACTGGGATCAGCAGACTTTGGAGGCCTGGCTGCAGGAATCAGAACGCAAAGATGAAGACACTATGGCCATCATCAAATACGCCAAGCAAGACGAAAGCATTATTCGAGTGAGTCCTTGTGGTATCTACTTCAATTTTAAATGCAGTGGTTTACTTTGTAAGTCTAATGAAAAACAATAGTTGTGTGCAAGGAGTGTTGATAATGTGATACTGATTACAAATTACAGAACTAAAATTGCAATCAGTAACAGTCTTTTAGTTGACATGTATTGGGTAATGTTACTGGTTATTTGTGTGTGGCAGGGCGGAGGGCGGGTTGTGATTAAACACACCCGGTCCCTTATCAGGCTAATTAAGCCTCAGAGAGGGATAAAGGCCAATGGCAGACGGTGGTGCGATGAGAGAGATTGTTTACGGACATGTCCGTCGTGTGTGTGTGTATGTGTGTGTGTGTGTGTGTGTGTGTTCGTCTTTTGTTTAAGTTTATAATTAAAATATTATTTATATTGACAAGCCGGTTCTCGCCTCCTCCTTTCCATTGAACTACGTTACACTAGTGCTGAATCCCTGGAAGGAGGAGGGATGCCCGTCGCGGAGTCTTCGACACTGCCGTCCACCCAGGGTAGCGCCACTGCCATCCACTGGGGAGGGAGTAGACCGACCGCCCAGACGCGGTGAACTGGACTCCCCGACCGCCTGGAGCGATGGAGCCGCTGCCAGGGGCGGAGGAGAGCCCTGCCATCCCCCAGAAACATGGAGGGGTCGAAGTAAGACCACCGTCCGCGAGGGGAGGAGGGAAGTGTCTCCCCGACCACCTGGAGCAGTAGGGCCGCTGCCAGGGACGGAGGAGTGTCCCCACGAGTCGCAGAGAACGCGGAGGGGGGTTCTGACCGCCTGAGAGGGTGGAGAAGTGATCGAGGACCATGCGACGGTGTATCGGAGAACCGACGAATAGGTTTTTTTTTCATCTCTCTCTCCTCTCTCTCTCTCTCTCTCTCTCTCTCTCTCTCACACTGCTCCTCTGTGTTGGCCTTTTCCCTCTCGTTTAAATTTTACACTGTTACAGGAAGTACCCCCCCATTTTAATTATTTCTGTTTCCCTCCCCTTGTCCCCTTCCTCGTCCATGTAGATGTGGATGACCTGCCAGCAGACCGGGCTTAAAGCACGCCCTCCCCCAGGGAAGGGGGGGGGGGGGGGGGGTGTACGTCAGGCCGGGGGCTCCCCAGCCTGAGAGAACGAGGGAGGAATGTGGCAGGGCAGAGGGCGGGGCCGGGTTGTGATTATACACACCCGGTCCCTTATCAGTCAAATTAAACCTCCAAGAGGGATAAAGGCAGATGGCAGACGGTGGTGCGACGAGAGATGTCCGTCATGTGTGTGTGTTCGTCTTTTGTTTAAGTTTATAATTAAAATATTATCCATATTATATTATCCTTTCCATTGAACTACGTTACATTGTGATTTGTAATCAATATGTAACCATCCATAATCCATAAAAGTAACTGATTATGCACATATAAATATGTAAAGAAATCTAATTACAAGTATTTGATTTTTTAATCTTATTATGTAATCCAGATTACATGTAGCCCATTATCAAACACTGTGTGCAAACTAAGCATGTTCTGATTCATCAGTTAAGATGCCATAATGAGAATGTAACTGACTTCAGGAACAACAGAGGCACAACATTTTGCATTAACATTAATTGTTCAGGACCAAGTACATATCTGTAAATGTGGATATCTAACAAAGGCATTCTAGCTATGCTGACATAAAATGATCATAAATTAAATTGACTTAAAAAGTATATATAGCAAAAATGCTATACAACTGATTGCTCAACAAGTCTAGGTGTATCTTTCAAGCCAGTCCCAGCTTCCACCTTCCCGCAGAACAACGAAACGTGTTGCATTGGTACTGAAACCCGGGAAGGAGGAATGATGCGCTGTCATTGAATCCTCGCCTCTGCCGTCTGTTAGGAAGCAGAGGAGCCCACTGCCATCTGACTGGAGGCGGAGGAGACCGCTGCCGTCCACCTGGTGGGTTCCCCGGCCTGAACTAGGCATTGGTGGTATGTGATGAGGGTGTGGATGGGCCGCGAGGATGCACGCCTGGTGCTGAGTTGCCCCAATCAGCGGCAGAGAGAGATGAGGAGTCGGAGATGCCAAAAAGAGATTCTGTTGACTGTTCAGCTGGTTTTCGCCCCCTCCTTGCCCACCTTTACATGTTACAGTGGTGCCGAAACCCAGGAGGGATGCGCTGTTGAAACAGTTAAAGGATGGGCAAGGAGGAGGCGGGAACCGGCTGAACAGTAAACGTAAGGTTTAATGTGAAACTCAACATAAAACAAACATAAACTACCACACACACACATGCAGTGTGGCCACATGCGCACACACACACACACACACACACACACATATATATATATATATATATATATATATATATATATATATATATACACTCACCTAAAGGATTATTAGGAACACCATACTAATACTGTGTTTGACCCCCTTTTGCCTTCAGAACTGCCTTAATTCTACGTGGCATTGATTCAACAAGGTGCTGAAAGCATTCTTTAGAAATGTTGGCCCATATTGATAGGACAGCATCTTGCAGTTGATGGAGATTTGTGGGATACACATCCAGGGCACAAAGCTCCCGTTCCACCACATCCCAAAGATGCTCTATTGGGTTGAGATCTGGTGACTGTGGGGGCCATTTTAGTACAGTGAACTCATTGTCATGTTCAAGAAACCAATTTGAAATGATTCAAGCTTTGTGACATGGTGCATTATCCTGCTGGAAGTAGCCATCAGAGGATGGGTACATGGTGGCCATAAAGGGATGGACATGGTCAGAAACAATGCTCAGGTAGGCCGTGGCATTTAAACGATGCCCAATTGGCACTAAGGGGCCTAAAGTGTGCCAAGAAAACATCCCCCACACCATTACACCACCACCACCAGCCTGCACAGTGGTAACAAGGCATGATGGATCCATGTTCTCATTCTGTTTACGCCAAATTCTGACTCTACCATCTGAATATCTCAATAGAAATCGAGACTCATCAGACCAGGCAACATTTTTCCAGTCTTCAACTGTCCAATTTTGGTGAGCTCTTGCAAATTGTAGCCTCTTTTTCCTATTTGTAGTGGAGATGAGTGGTACCCGGTGGGGTCTTCTGCTGTTGTAGCCCATCCGCCTCAAGGTTGTGCGTGTTGTGGCTTCACAAATGCTTTGCTGCATACCTCGGTTGTAACGAGTGGTTATTTCTGTCAAAGTTGCTCTTCTATCAGCTTGAATCAGTCGGCCCATTCTCCTCTGACCTCTAGCATCAACAAGGCATATATATATATATATATATATATATATCTCGAACTAGCGTCTTTGGCCCCCCTTTATCTCACTCTCCTGCTAATCATCTAATTCAGTGCTGGCTGTGCACCCTCACGACCCAGCCATGCCCTCCTCCTCGTCACAGCATTATTATTGTAAAAAAATCTGAAAACTCAACATGACTGGAAAAACTGAAACTAAATTAAAATACTTTTTCTTAACCCCAAAAGTAGCTAAAATAAGATAAAAATTACAACAAATTAATTAATTCGCCTTATATGAAAATGACCAAGAAGGCCCTGAGAAATGTAACAGCATTAAACGTTTTTAAATTATATCAGTTCCCACATAAACTTTGGCAGCGCTTAACCTAAAATAAAAAGGAATTAAACTGAAACTAGAAAATGCTAAAAAACAAAAAAAAACAAAAAAACAGTTGAAACTAAAACTGTCAGAGGGAAAACAAAAAATTGTACACTAAATTGAAGAAAGGAAATAATGATAAAAACTACATTAAAAGCTAAAAAGTGTAATAGTCCTAATATGGGAAATATTTTATTAACACTTTACGCTATATTGTGTGTTGCACATTAACTGGACTGACATTTGGCCGGTTTTCTTTTGAAACAGGAGTTGACACTGAACATTGAGAAGCTGACGCTTGAAGCCAACAAGAAGAGAAAAACCTTAGACAGTGAACTCACTGAGACAGTTACAGCACAGGTGATGAATGATGTTTTCAAGACATTTTCATTTCATGCATTTCAAATGTCTAGACATCTGTTCTAAGATGATGTGTTTGATTCCAATGTAATTTGGAATCCAGATTGGTTTGGACAAGACAGCTGAGAGCTTTCGTCAGGCCCACATTGAAAGACAAGAGATGATCAGCCAGTGGGAGAACACCATTGAACAAATGAGGAAAAGAGACCAGGAAATGGAGCAATGTGCTATGGTAACCTGAAGATAGCACTGTTATACTGAGACATCCTTATATCTTTAGCATTTTAATAGCTTCAAATACAAGGATATAATGCAAAATTAACATCTTTTAAACTTAAAAAAAAAGAAAAAAAGAAAAGAAAACAAGAAAAAATAAAAATTATGAGTAAGCAATATGCGCACAACTGCAATTGGAATAACTTCAACACAGAGCAAACTTTAACTATATTTTAATTAAAAATGTTGTTTTAACTGTTAAACTTAAACCACTAAATCTTCTATGTAGTTACTGGCAGAGGTGAACCAAGTGATAAGGGAGAAGAGTGATTTGATCAAGGAGAGGAAGGACTTCATGGAGCATGAGATAGAGAACAATAAAGAGCTGGAGAGGAAGATAGCCTCGGCTGAACGTCAGGCGGTGCGACTCAGGCAGCAGCTCCGGGAACAGGAGAGTAACTACAGATGTCTCCAGGATGAGGTGAGTCCACTGAAATGAGGCACCAGCTTCAACTGCTGAACTGATCAAGAATCACCATGGTACCATTTTTGTTCGCATGCACCTTCATAGTATCATGGTTTGTCCCTGTAATAAGTGAACTGTAAGTCACTTTGTATAAAAGTGTCAGCCAAATGCATAAATGTAAATGTACATAAAGTGCCAAAAAATTAAGAAAAATACTAGAACACACACACACACACACACACACACACACACATATATATATATTACACACAGTGTATACAAAAAATGCTATGTACAAATACTAAGATTCAGATTTAATTTTGTCGACTCCCTACAACTATTCATTTAAATTTGGAGTTAAATGAATAAACGTTTAAGTACACTGCCATTCAAAAGTTTGGGGTCACTTGACTGAAATGTTTCACGCGATCTTAAAAATCTTTTGATCTGAAGGCGTATGCTTAAATGTTTTAAATGAGTTTTGTAGACAAAAATATAATTGTGCCAACATATTAATTTATTTAATTACAAAACTAAAAGTTTAATTAAAAAAAAAAGTTTTTGAATTGGATGACTTGGACCAAATAATAAAGAAAAGCAGCCAATAAGTGCCCAGCATATAGATGGGAACTCCTTCAATACATTTTAAAAAGCATCCCAGGGTGATACCTCAAGAGGTTGGTTGAGAAAATGCTTAGAGTAATTTTCTGCAAAATCTAAGCAAGGCTGACTACTTTGAAGATGCTCAAATTTAATGTATTTTGGATTTATTTAGGATTTTTTTTTAGTCACAACATAATTCCCATAATTATATTTCTGCTATTCCATAGTTTTGATGACTTCACTATTATTCTAAAATGTGAAGAAAAAAAATAAAGGAATAAAGAATGACTAAGTGACCCTTAACTTTTGAATGGCTGTGTATATGTAACCAGACATGTCTCTGTGTGATTAATGGGGAATTGTTGGATTAATTGAACTATTAGATGAATGCATGGAATGTAGTAAGTTGAGATACCTATAGATATGTGCACCTATACATGAGCATACACAAACAACAACTAAATCCAGTGAAATTAGAGTACCTTGATATAACAGCTGTTTTTGAGGGGAACTTGAACAAAAAATGACATGAATGAACAGTAAAAAGAATGGTGTGTGCCACAAAGCATAAACAGTAAATAAAAACATGATGTATGAGTAAATATAGACAGTCTAGATAGCATTCTGTGCATTCTGTGTAGTGCTGCTGTGATGACATCACGGCAGAGCGTCATCACACATAGTATTACCATCTGATATCATCACTGTACCATTGTATCACTACAATAGTACTTCTCAAAAATAAAATGGTGAAATTAAAGGTGCACTCGTTAATAATTTTTTGTTGTCTTTGACTTACTACGACACTTGGATGCGTGGATGTCATTCAAACACAATAGTTTTCATTTACCAATGCCATTGTAGAAATTCACTATACACAGTCAGCCATGATCAATTTAATCCAAGAGGGAAAGTTTTCAATAATAGAGTGTTTACTAAGATTACGCAAGTAGTATTCAGATGGTCATGTGATCTCAATATGGCAGCCCCCATGAGGGAACCCTTTCCATGTAGAATAAAACAGCTTTTACAAAGTTACAGATATGACTGGAGCCCTCATCTTATGTAAGTGCTCATGATTTATGCACATTTTTCAAACTTACTATTAATTTCTTCAGGAGTAAAACTTGTTAATAAAGAAAAACGTACTGAGTGCACCTTTAATCAATCTGTTGTTTTTTTCAGCTTGGGAGTCTGAAGGGAAATTTGGACCGAATAGCCACAGATGTGGAGTCAGCTAGATCTCGCTTAACCAGCATGAAAAAGGACATACAAGACAAGACAGCCAAGTACTACTTTCTCACTAACACAATCTTATGGATTTGGTAACACCAATTTATCATGTTTTTCCCTGTTCTTCTTTATTATTTTAGGGCTGTCGATTTAAGGCATTACTTTAGTGTGGTTAATTATATAACAAATTACGCATTAAAAACAATTAATGCAATTAATCATGGCCCCTGATGCATACATATATTCCGTAATAAAAGTTAGGATTTTCCTACCATACGAGAAGTTCGAGCTTGAAGTATATCTGTTTTTTTACGAGCTGTGTTAATAGGTGGCAGCACAACCTCACAAGCAGCGCAGCCACTGAATGAGAACCTCTCATTTAGTAGGAAGCTCAACAGGTGGGAGAAGTGCAACAGAATCTTAAGACACTATTTTCAATGTTTCCACGACTTTTAACATGACACAGCATCCTAAAAATGCACATTTATGACGCTCCAAACTCATCTGTCTCATGCACGCACATGTACATAGAGCGCAAATTAAAAATGGTGTGGACTCAATGCAAGAGCGCATACTATGAGAACTGGTCACATTGATAAACTCAATGCAAAACAAATTATCTTTATTTGGGGACCTTTCTCAGCAAATAATTATGTATGCGATTAATTGTGATTTTTTTATTATAATAATTACTATCAATTTGATTAATTAATTGGCATGTCATGCAATTCATTTGTTAAAAAATTTGAATCGATTGACAGCCCTAAAATAGAGTATATAATATTGACTTTTTGAGGGTTTTCTGACTGAATATTGTTAGACATGCTTATGTCCCCCATGCTTTGTAGCAGAATTTTTGTTTTTGGCCATCACAGAGTGCTGTTACTGAGGGCTATGATCAGAACAGATGTTACACTGAAAAAGAAAATGTTGTAGATATAACATTGTAGCAACTTATAATTCTTTCCTGCTAGAGTTGAAGGGGCAAAGCTGCATAACGCTGCTCTGAAGCAGAAGCTACAGTTGGTGATGGAGGCGGCGCTGGATGGGGAAGAGCAGGCAGCACAGATGGAGCAACTGCTCAAAGAACAGGAGCAGAACATCAAAGTGAGTTTGACTCTTTCCTCTGCAGAGTGACACTCTACATAGCATTTACTGGCAAGAGAACACTTGAAACTGAGATTCTGTATTAATGTAACCTGTCATAAGTACAGGTGTTGAAAACAGATAGAATGTGTTTGTAATGCTATGACGAGTAAAACTTAATGATAACTAACATTTATAAGTCATAAACAAGTACTTTATTATGGTTTAGAGATCAGTAGTTTATTGATTAATATATTAATATACATGGATAAGTTTGACATCTTTAACTATTTGAATGTACATTAATAAATGATAGCATTTTATTACTGTACATTAACTATATCTTTAAGTAGATTTTTTTTTCTGTCACATGTGATTGTGTGTGTGTGTGTGTGTGTGTGTGTGTGTGTGTGTGTATAGGAGATCGATGCTCAGCTGCTCCGGCAGAGAGAGCTCATGTTCAGGAAGAGTCAGGAGTTGCAAGGGCTGCGTGTAAAGGAGAAGAGTGTTACTGCTGAGATCTACGGTACACGGGCCTCTCTTTCCAATCTGGAGAGCAGACTCCGCAAACTTGACCAGAATTCCCTCAAACAGCTGATGATCATCTTCAACCAGGTAGGAGAACATCGAGATATCATCCAGTCACAAGGCAGTAATGTCAGCTCAAAGCAATGAGGAGTTGGATGGTTGTTTTCTTGAAGCAGATGTTGTTCTTTCACTTGGCCTAGGACTTTCAGATCCAGATGCTGGAGAGGAAGATGTCACGCTTGCAGGGGGAGGTGAACACTGAAGAGAAGGAGGCTCTGGAGAAGAGGGTCTCAGATCTGGCTGAAGCTCTGGAGGAGAGGAAGAAAACAGCCGCCACCCTTACCACACAGCTGAAAAAACTCCAGGTGAGAGTGTATGTTGACACATGAAACATTGATTCTTGCAGATTTCTCAGGTTTGGAGAGCAGCTACTCTCATTAAGGACACATGTTCCATTTACAGTACATGTCATAAACGTACCCTACGTATTAAGTCATTGATGATTGATTTTAGGATGTCTTTGTTCTCAGCCTTTAAAAGATATGTACATTTTACATAGTAACAATAAATTAATGTAGATCTCTTTGTTGCCCTACCAATTTTATGCAAAACATTTCCTGCTGTTAATGGAGCTCAACAGTCTGCATTTTATTCAGTGACCTTAGATTTCACACATTTCTTTCCCTTTCATTTTCTAAATTGGGATTGCAAAACTTTCTTAAATAAAGAGTGTAAAGCCTTAAACCAAACCAACCAGCTCCATGGTAAATTACAACATTAGTTGTTGTAATTAATTGATTTGAAGCAGAAAACAAATGAAAATCAGATGAAAAGGTGCAAGCTGTGTATTATATTCTATTATGAGTGAATGAGCAACTCATTCCGAGAAGCATTGCGAATTATGTAATAAAATAAAAAACAACTGTGAAATATTAAAATATTGACTCATAGAATTAAACAAACTTTTTTGATTGGTGGATCTCTCTTTAGTATTATGGGTGTTGTAGTCCTTTTCTGGGAATTTAGCTATTAAACTACTTTTTTTTAAAAAAACATGAAGTTGAAATCACGCACACTTGTGGTCTCTACAGGAGCATATACCATTGCTTAAAAATCTCAGAGCTCAGGTAGGTCTCTCTTGAAAGGTTGATGTAATGGATAATGTACAGTCAGCCAGTTGTCACAAAGTGAACTCTGACAGGGTGATCAGGACCCTGAAGTGGAGGGGACTTGTATCACCCTGAAGGGGTTTATTTTGCTATAACAACTAGCTGACTGCACATTATCCCACTTATTACAAGGCTAGTAACCAAATAAATAAATACATTGATATAAAATTTTATTTGTGTTGAAATGATGTAATTGTGTGAAAAGAAAGAAATTTCATTGGAGTTCTGTTGGTATTTATTTAGTAAAAAATGTAAAAAAAAAAAAACTCATTATCCAGCTTATTACAAGACTTCTTGCCTAATAAATGGATATGAAAAATTGACTTGAGTTGATCCTTTATACTTACTTTTTTGAGATTGCACAGTGATCCAACAATTGGGAAAGATGACTTGCAATACCCAGATGACTGGTCTGATATGACTTAATCCCCAGATGTGCAAGTCAGAATCAAGTATTTCTGTGTAATAATGTTAAAGTCGCAGTGAAACAGCAGTTGCGACTGACTTCTGAATTGTGACCTATTTCTGAGTGAAACAGCTTATTGAACAAGTAAAAATGTAGGGTGGGGATTTGAGTTTATCCATTGGTTGTTTTTTGGATTGTGAAAATATGGGCGTTGCATAGCGGAACGGAGGAAGGTCTGAATGTGAGTTTGCAGTGGACACACACACACACACACCTACCACCGTGCTGCTTGAGTCAGAGCCAGTTATCGGTGAAATTGAGCAGAGATCTCAACACATGTATTATCAAACTGACAACATAAATGCACAAGCACTTTGCAGTCTTTGTTTAATAAGAGGCTGTAGCCATTAAAAAACGATGTGAATGATAATAACCATATTTTAATGTTTTGATTCACAATACACTAAATATAAATTAAAAAATACGCTTACTAGTGCTGTGCATCCCAAGATAACTGCATTCAAAAATCAAAATAGACTCCAGAGGCATCCAAAGCATTGTATTCATTAGATATCACCTCAGCTTCAGGTGTGAAATTTCTCGAACACAATCGCGAATTCGCTGTTAATACTCCTCAATCAAAATGTAAATTCAAGCCAGCTTACCCGTAACCAAGGACGTTTGGGTTAAGGAAAGATAGTTTTGAAGGAAGAAAGATGGAAATACATCTTGCCATCTTCACCGACATGTGGTTGACACTTCGTTCAACTCTATGCAAGGTTGTAGTAGACTAAATGATTGGAGAAGTCCTGCATACGTCACCAGAGAGAAGTCACCAGAAGATCTTATTAATAACTTAGGAGTTATTCAATTTTTATTAAAGATTACGAGGTCAAAAAAAATAAATATAAATAAATTAGATCAATAACATGCATTTATAAAATAGGGTGAATTTTCATTTTATGCCGACTTTAAAAAAAAAACTTATATGGAGAAAAATGACCAGATTTTTACTTCCAAAACCCTGCTGTTGCAGTCTTTTATCAAATCAAATGCCATATTTATCTCTATACAGTTATGTAGCTTTGATTTGTATAAATAAAACATAAAATACCTACCTTTCACTGTAAACATTTAAAACTTAAATCAGATCATAAAATACTCTGATATTTTCATTATTACTATGGAGAAGGACTATAATGTATGTATTTGCTTTATTTAACAGTGAGGGTTTCCTGCTCTAGAGATTATCTGCTTTTGTGTGGTTTATAGTAGTCTTTGTGTGTTTTCTAAGGATGATATCCGCTGTGTTAAGAAAGAAACAGACAAGACTGGAGCAGAGAAGAGAGATCTGACCTCCAAGATTCAGGATCTGCAGCTCTTCATTGGTACCTCTGAGAAAGAACATAAAAAAGTCAGGCTTAAAAAACAGGTGAATTACTTAATTGAATTTCATGACACAATGGCGCCAAATAGCATATGGATAATTTAGCCCCACTTAAAAATGTCATTGCATTGGGGACAAAATATCAAACCAAGCTGTATCTACAAACAAAGGATGCTAGACCTAAGAACTTACTTTTCTTAGTCATTTTTGGAAAAGGATTAATATCAACTGGTGTCAGGGTAATTTTTTTCTCTTCAAGCTCACACATGGTATCAAGTAGAGAAACCACAGGTAATGTAACAATTTACACAGAAATTCATTCTGCTCGTGTTTCCTGCATAATACCCATTGTCTCTTGCATAAATGGGTATATTTCATTCCATCAGGACAGCATGGTGGAGAAAGGCCTGCTGAAGATGGAGGTGCAGCGTCTGAGAGATCTGCTGTATGACCGAGCAGATGGAGTGCTGTCTCTGGAGAAGAGACGTCTGCAGCTGCAGACGGCCATGAAGGAGCGAGAAGAAGAGGTCCGTGTGCATAGAGAGATGCTCAATAAACAGGTCAAACTCAGCGAGCAGGAGAGACAGGGAATCAGGTACAATCCTGAAATCAGCCCACTTTTCAAAACTGAAAGTATTTTTGTTCCTAGTAATCAAACAATAAAGAGGATTTATTGTGTCAACTTGAATGAAAAATTTGTTATATCAAGCGTGCTTGAAGTCAGATCCATTTAGCCGTACAGTTAATTCTGGATATCAATTAAATACTTTTTCAGATTCACTTCTTTTCTTGAGAAATTCCACAAAAAAAACAAATATATATATATATATATATACAGGTGCTGGTCTTATAATTAGAATATCATCAAAAAGTTGATTTATTTCAGTAATTCCATTCAAAAAGTGAAACTTGTATAATGTATATATTCATTCCACACAGACTGATATATTTGAAGTGTTCATTCCTTTTAATTTTGATGATTATAACTGACAACTAATGAAAACCCCAAAATCAGTATCTCAGAAAATTAGAATATTGTGAAAAGGTTCAATATTGAAGACACCTGGTGCCACACTCTAATCAGCGAATTAACTCAAAACACCTGCAAAGGCCTTTAAATGGTCTCTCAGTCTAGTTCTGTAGGCTACACAATCATGGGGAAGACTGCTGACTTGACAGCTGTCCAAAAGACGACCATTGACATCTTGCACAAGGAGGGCAAGACACAAGAGGTCATTGCTAAAGAGGCTGGCTGTTCAGAGAGCTCTGTGTCCAAGCACATTAATAGAGAGGTGAAGGGAAGAAAAAGATGTGGTAGAAAAAATTGTACAAGCAATAGGAATAACTGCACCCTGGAGAGGATTGTGAAACAAAACCCATTCAAAAATGTGGGGGAGATTCACAAAGAGTGGACTGCAGCTGGAGTCAGTGCTTCAAGAACCACCACGCACAGACGTATGCAAGACATGGGTTTCAGCTGTCGCATTAAGGGCTAAAGACAAAAAGGACTGGACTGCTGCTGAGTGGTCCAAAGTTATGTTCTCTGATGAAAGTAAAATGTGCATTTCCTTTGGAAATCAAGGTCCCAGAGTCTGGAGGAAGAGAGGAGAGGCACAGAATCCACGTTGCTTGAAGTCCAGTGTAAAGTTTCCACAGTCAGTGATGGTTTGGGGTGCCATGTCATCTGCTGGTGTTGGTCCACTGTGTTTTCTGAGGTCCAAGGTCAATGCAGTCATCTACCAGGAAGTTTTAGAGCGCTTCATGCTTCCTGCTTCTGACCAATTTTATGGAGATGCAGATTTCATTTTCCAACAGGACTAGGCACCTGCACACAGTGCCAAAGCTACCAGTACCTGGTTTAAGGACCATGGTATCCCTGTTCTTAATTGGCCAGCAAACTCGCCTGACCTTAACCCTATAGAAAATCTATGGGGTATTGTGAAGAGGAAGATGCGATACGCCAGACTCAACAATGCAGAAGAGCTGAAGGCCACTATCAGAGCAACCTGGGCTCTCATAACACCTGAGCAGTGCCACAGACTGATTGACTCCATGCCACGCCGCATTGCTGCAGTAATTCAGGCAAAAGGAGCCCCAACTAAGTATTGAGTGCTGTACATGCTCATACTTTTCATGTTCATACTTTTCAGTTGGCCAACATTTCTAAAAATCCTTTTTTTGTACTGGTCTTAAGTAATATTCTAATTTTCGGAGATACTGAATTTGGGATTTTCATTAGTTGTCAGTTTTAATCATCACAATTAAATGAAATAAACATTTGAATATATCAGTCTGTGTGTAATGAATGAATATAATATCCAAGTTTCACTTTTTGAATGGAATTACTGAAACAAATCAACTTTTTGATGATATTCTAATTATATGACCAGCACCTGTGTGTGTATGTATGTATGTATGTATGTATGTATGTATGTATATATATATATATATATATATATATATATATATATATATATATATATATATATATATATATATATATATATATATACTGTATATATATATATATATATATATAGGTTTTGTAACACCTGCCTCCTTCTTGAAAATCAAAAAAAAGAAAGAGAGAAGAAAGTCATCATTTACCCACCTTCATGTTGTTCCATACCCACTTTTATTTCTTCCGTGGAACACAAAGAGAAAAGAGATTTTGGTTAGAATAACATCCTCAGTCACCATTCACTTTCATTGCATGGAAAAAAAATATGAAATAAACATATAAAAAAAGTTGTACACAAATAGAATTGTATAATAAAATTGTATATATTATACACATAGCTTTGTGTCCAAACTATTTGCTATTTATATATTTTTTTTTTATTAAAAGAGAATCCCACTGCAATTATGTTATATTTACAATCTTAAAATATGCACTCTGTCTGTTGTGATGAATGGTGTCAGTATTGAAGTGCAAGAGAGGCTGTCCAAAATCGACAAAATGAGGAAGCGATATGAGATCCTGACCGTTTCCATGGCTGCACCGGAGGGAGAAGAGGACAAATCACAAGCCTACTTCATTATAAAGGTATCAAATACAGCAGACCACTGTTCTATATTTATGTAAATTTTTCATCCCATTAGATGCATGGGTGTGCTTTATTAATTAGTATATTAATTTGTATAATTGGGTAATCAGGTTTCTAGACTGGAAGACTTTGATCAGCCCAGATCTGCATTAATTCTCAAGTGATATAATGCTAAGTGCTAAGTGCTTACTCTCTTTGCATAATAAAAGGTAATCTAAAATGTTTTCCTGTACAGCAATAAAAAAGGTTATTAAAGTACTGAATAAACAATATCCTGAAATAGTAAGAAGCAAATGAAAACACAGAAAGAAACATAATAAAGAAGTTACCTAACCCTAATCTAGAATACATAACTCTAACCAGTTAATTCATTCTTTTGAACAATGCCACTCAATCTTAAAGGGATATTCCAGGTTCAATACAAGTTAAGATCAATTGATTGACAGCATTTGTGGCATAATGTTGATCACCACAAAAATCTATTTAAACTTTTTTCTTTCTTAAAAAAAAAGCAAAAATCGAGGTTACGGTGAGGCAGTTACAATGGAAGTGAATCGGGCCAATTTATGGAGAGCTTAAAAACAGAAATGTGAAACTTATAATTTTATAAAAGCACTTACATTAATTCTTCTGTTGAAACTTGTGTATTATTTGAGCAGTTAAATCGTTGTTTATATAATAATTTTTACAGTAATTTTAGTGTTTTACGGCTATAACTTGACACAGAAAAGTTTAGTAAGTGATTTTATTACACTAAAAGCATGTTGACCTGCATATTGTTTGTCTTGTGGCTATACTTTTGAAAAAGTTACTATTTTAACGTTTACCGATTGGCCCCCATTCACTTCTATTATAAATGCCTCACTATAACTTTGTATTGAAATTTTTTTTTTTTAAGAAAACGAGGGACAAGTCAAAATGTATTTTTTTGATAATTCATATTAAGCCACAGAGGATGTCGATTAAGCTTCACTTGTATTGAACATGGAATACTCCTTTAATTTAGATAAGACTTCCTCTTAAAATACTTTTGTTTTGAATTCAACTATATTTTCCAAAATGACTGATTTAAACTAGTTCTAGTTTTGTGATCACCCAACTCTGAAGTCAAATACACTTAACGTGTCACAGGAAATTAAATATGGTTTATTCTTAAAGAAAGAAGAAGTAAAACTTAAAGTAAATTAGTTTCTTTACATCCTGCTTGTGTGGGGATATTGGTTTTAACCAGTATTCTCATCTCCTGGCTGTTGTTTACACAACATCAGAATTAAATTATCAAATGATCCATTCTAAAATATTGCCTTTTTTGTTAGGCAGCTCAAGAGAAAGAGGAACTCCAGCGTCAGGGGGATGATTTGGACTCCAAAATCCGCAAGACAGAGAAAGAGATTCAAGCTTTAGAGAACACCCTGCAAGTTGTCAAAAATCGCAATACTACCTACCGCAAAGCCCAGACCAAAGTCACAGTGTCAAGTATGTGTTCCCCGTCTGTCGCTCACTTCAACGTTGTGTCGAAGAAGCGACATTAGGGGTCTCTCTTGAGTGCCAAATATGCCTCTGATCTATGAAAAATGGCCAATGAGAAGTTGGCAGACAGTATTTGCATACCCCGCCCCCGGGCATACGGGTATAAAAGCGGGGAAATACATCGAGTTCATTCAGAAATTTTCTTCGGAGCCGATGGTCGTGTATGCAGTCAGCTGCGAGTCACACACCTGTTCCTGCTTCTGTTCCTCTGACTCTTTGCCTGCTGTTGGATCTACGCTGCACTGCAGCAGCTTTTCTCTTTCTCTGCACGGCAGTGCAGCTTGCCCCTGGGTGCTTCGACAGCGCAGAAAGCTTAAAAGAGTTTATTGTAAAAGAGTGATTTTCTCTATAAAAGAGAATTTTCCTCTAAAAGAGCTTTACACAGCGGCGTTGAACGTCCTTTTCAGGACACGTCTTTATAAAGATGACATTCCGCCCCTGTGTAGTTCCTGGATGCGGTAGAGTGCTCTCCGCTTCAGACGGCCACAGGCGTTATCTCGTGTGTCTGGGCAGCAATCACACCAAGACAGCGTTTGTGGATGATTCATGCTCTCATTGCGAGGGCATGACCATGGCAATGTTGCGGTCACGGCTCGCTTTCAATAGAAA
Source organism: Moxostoma hubbsi (assembly GCA_032164185.1). Taxonomy (NCBI): domain Eukaryota; kingdom Metazoa; phylum Chordata; class Actinopteri; order Cypriniformes; family Catostomidae; genus Moxostoma; species Moxostoma hubbsi. Next base: position 9,522,881 of record JAVLUX010000004.1, on the reverse strand, counting down.
GCACGCCACTCCCCTTCTTCCCACGGGATTGAGGGCGATGCGGCTGGCGCTGGAGGCGATCTGGGGACGGCAGCAGGTGCAGCTCCGCCGGGTACGCCCCCTCGGACCACCCGCCCCCCAGCACACTCGTTGACTCCCGTCCATGCTCGAGGCAACAGCGGCTCGCCTCACGGCCAGCCTGCCTATCGTCTAGAGCTCAAGGTGGATGAGCTCACCGCTGCATTGGAGAGCACGGCGTCTGATGCTGATGGGCCCCTGGGCTGCCGCCTTCGGCCCAGCATGCCCAGGCTGAGGCTGATGCACAGATTACCGACATGCTTTGCCGGGCCGCCGCCAGCGTGGGGCTGGACTGGAACCCTCCGTCCTCCCCACAGCCATCGCGGTTGGTTAACTGGTTCCTGGGGTCTGCGCGCTGCATGCAGCTCACAGGCTGCGCAAGTACGCATTTCCCCCAGTGAGCCTTCTTGCACAGGTGCTGTGCAAGGTCAGGGAGGAAGAGGAACAACTCACCATAGTGGCTCCCTATTGGCCCACCCGGGCCTGGTTCTCGGACCTCGTACTCCTCACGACAGCTCCTCCCTGGCGAATTGCTCTGAGGAAAGACCTTCTTTCCACACCCAGAACTTTGGAGCCTCCACGTCTGGCCCCTGGACGGGACTCGGAAGATCTAGCTGGTCTACCACCTGCTATCGTAGCCACGATCAACCAAGCCAGAGCCCCTTCTACCAGGCAACTTTATGCCCTGAAGTGGCGCTTGTTCGCGAATTGGTGTTCTTCCCGGCCTAGAGACCCACAGAGGTGCGCAGTTAGGTCAGTGATCTTATTTCTGTAAGAGAGGCAGGAGGGGAGGCTGTCCCCTCCAGAGACCCCCCTTCAAGCCACTAGAATCAGTTGGACTCAGGGCTCTCTCTTTAAAGATAGCCCTGCTGATTGCGCTCGCCTCTATCAAGAGGGTCGGGGACTTGCAAGCGTTCTCTATTAGCGAAACCTGCCTGGAGCTTGGTTCGGCAGACACATATGTGATCCTAAGACCACGAACGGGCTACGTGCCCAAGGTTCCTACCATGCCCTTCAGAGACCAGGTAGTGAACCTGCAAGTGCTGCCCCGGGAGGAGGCAGACCCAGCCCCTTCATTGCTGTGTCCGGTTCGTGCTTTGCGTACCTACTTGGACCGCACACAGAGCTTCAGATGCTCTGAGCTGCTCTTTGTCTGCTTTGGTGGACAGCGGAAAGGGAACGCTGTCTCCAAACAGAGGCTCTCCCACTGGGTGGTGGATGCCAATTCATTGGCCTATCACACGCAGGCCGTGCCCCCCCCTTGCTGGTTCGAGTGAACTCAACAAGGAGTATTGCATCCTCGTGGGAACTGGCCAGAGACATATGTAGAGCAGCGGGTTGGGCAACACCTAATACCTTTGCGATTTTACAATCTCAGGGTTGAGTTAGTATCGTCCCGTGTTTTCTCAGGTCTGAGCCGGTAGAACTTGGTAACACGCTGACGTACTGGCTTGCACCTGGCGCCCTTTCCCTCGGCCGAGGTAAAACTGTGCGCTTTCTCTCCCAGGAGATCCCACCCACCCGGGTCCCTGGATGATTCCTCCCTAGCCCTTTGGGTCCGCAGTTCAGCGGAGGAACTCACCGACCCAGTCCACTGCGGGTACTCTATCTACCCTGTACTGTGTATTTTCCACAGTACGGTCCCCTTACGAAGTGGACCTGTGTCTCCCTTAGGCAGTCCCAGCTGCCCTCCGGTCACTATGTTGTAGCAAATCCCCCCTCCTTGAGGCTGCGCCACGTTCCACATGTTGCCTAAAAACCCATGTGATGTATTTGCCACCTTTACCTCCCCCTTTCGGGCAGGTGTGGCCTCTGCAGGGTCTTTTCCCCCTGAAAGAATAGGAAACTGGTTAAGACCCCCTTCCCTCGATGCGTGTAAGGGCCGTTCTTGCTCTATACGGAGAAACATAGAGAGAAAAGAGGCCCAGCCAGGCTTGGCCTGTTCCCAGGTTGACAAGCGTTGCCTTGTTCCCCTGTCTAGGGTAACCAGAAGGATTCCGACAACTTTTTGGGGGCATTGGGGAAGGGTACGCACAGTCTGACACAGCTGATCGCTTGTGCACGTAAATTACCTGCCCGCTCCTGTGTCAGCAGTACATGTACACAGTTCAGCACATGGCGTGATTTAAATTGGACCCCTATTGTCGCTTCTTCGACACAACATCGAAGTGAGCGACAGACGGGGAACGTCTAGGTTACGTATGTAACCTCCGTTCCCTGATGAAGGGAACGAGCCGTTGTGTCCTCCCGGCCACGTCGCTGAGCCAAGCCACTGTTGTGGCCAGACCATTTCCGGCTCCTCAGAAAAATCCTGAATGAACTCAATGTATTTCCTATCTTTATACCCGTATGTCTGGGGGCGGGGTATGCAAATACTGTCTGCCAACTTCTCATTGGCCTTTTTTCATAGATCAGAGGCATATTCGGCGCTCAAGAGAGACCCCTAGTGTCGCTTCTTCGACACAACGTCTCGTTCCCTCCATCAGGGAACGGAGATTACATATGTAACCTAGACGATTTCAGATATATAGTATAGGGCATGACACATTGCCACCGTTTTGAAAATTTTTCAGCACTAATTACACCACATGCACACAATGCATTGCTAGGCAGTGCAGAGTACTAACTGCTTAATTTTCTGATTCTAATTATAAAGTGGACTGGTTTGTTGTCAAGACCAATGACAAAAACTGTTAAAATAAAAGTGAGTGGCTATGAATGTGCACCACTGATGTTAAAGCTGATAATTTATTCTGTTATAATATTCTATCTCATAACCCAGTGTATGTAACTATAAGAAAGCTATTCATAGATTGGTTTCACCTAAAGATGTATCACTGGCTATGTAGCGCTATCAAACTGCTCTGTTTGTTGGAGCAGCCCAACAAAGCTGACACAGGAACATTGACACAACCAATGGTGAAAGTTCAGGATGGGTCTATCTGTTTGTACAACCAATGGAGAATGTGTGAAGTTTTCTGAAATTTGTTTTTAAAACAGCAATCATTTTTGCAATTTAGTTTGGTGACACATTTCAGCTTTAATCAGAGACTACTTATGAGACTAAACCATGTCTACCAGCCAGTAGCGCAATGCGACAAAACTAGAATGCACCCATTATAATCTAGGTGTCAACAAGACACAAGAGAGTGAGTATCCAAAAGCAGAACTTTAACTGTAAACAAAAGAAGAGGATACATCAAAGAAGGTAAACATACGAAAAAGAAAGTAACAAACTCTACAGCGGTATGCTGCCTAATAACACACCACATACAAACAAGAACTGACACAGGAACAAAGAACAAGAGGGTATATATGCACACATGGGCTAACAAGAAGATGTGGAACACCTGGGATATAATTAGGGCTATGGACAGGAAGACACATAACACAGGAAGATACTAAACTTCAAAATATGAGTCATTGGGAGAAACATAAGAATGACGTGACACAAGGAAGGACTGTTTAGTGTAGGCAACTGCGTTAATCGTAATAGGAGCTTTTTAGATTTGGCATATTGTATGTTTGTAGTGTAAATACAGCGTTATTCTGCATGAGGTTTCATTTGACAGAATAACAAAACAATATTTGGAACATTGCAATGCATACAAACAAATAAAATATAACCAAGCCCTTGTACAGACATAAATTTGAACATTGAACCATCGTGCTGTAGGTCCAGAGCATCAAGAGAAACTGAAGCTGGAGGAACAGAGACGAGCAGCCGAGGAGAAGTACAAAAATAAGAGACGGCAAATCCAAGAACTGCAGAAGGACATTGAGGTAAATAAATGTGTTTAAGGAAAGACTCCTACACATAGGTAGAGCCTCTTAAGTAATTGTTGATTCACTTCGCAATCATCGAGCTGCACTTCTTGTTTTACAACTGTTAAACTACCACAAAAATGTCTGACAACCCTCAGTCACCACAGGTCTTTGTTTTGTCTTAAAATTGTAGGGCATGAGCAGCACATTGGAGGGTCTTCTTAAAGTGGAGACAGTCGAGAATGACACCACTGAGAGGACTAAAGCACATGTTCTTTCTCTCAATAAAGACCTCATGTCTCAGGAGGAGAAACTGAATAGAGTTGTCAAACAGGTCTGGCACTGTCCCTCATAATACCATAATGTATGGATAGTTATGTGTCAAGTAATTATGGATTAAACCCCTGGCTTTGTGGTTATACCACAACAGTGCCATCTGTTACCTCATAGACTCATCTTGCTCTTTTCTTACAGTGTTCCAAATATTCCAGGGAAATTCGGTCTGCTAAAAATTCCAAAGAGCAGACCTTTGAGGAACGTGACATAAAGCTACGAGAGCTTAGAGTTGTCAATAAAAACATTAATAAGATGCTCCTAGAAGCCATGGAAGAGAATTTGGACCTGTCATCTACATTACAGACATATTTTATGCAGGTACAGCTTAATAACAACAACAAGAACAACCTGCTCTTATAGAGTCACGTTGCCATACCTATATTTTTGCCAAAAACATAATTGTACATAGCACTTTGTACATATTGTGGCAGTTTCCTAATGAAATAAATACTAGAGGCAGTACAACAACAACAAATTGTATTCACTTTCACACAAATTGGGAGCAAAACAGCAGATTATCAGTTCATAAATATTTATTTTTCGCTCTTATTCCTCACACAATGCTATCTTATGACAACTGAACATTTTCACTATAGCACAGAAAGGCAATGTATTTTAATGCTCGCATTATATAACCAACTATATTTACAAGCTTGTTGTGACAGTCAAATTGCTAGTTGCTGCACTGATAATGGTACGAATCCTAATGAGCTCGCAAGTCAACACATGAGCCAAAAGTGCCCTAGAAGCACTGTAAAATGATGTGGTTGCTTTAGCAATTGCATTTTCATTTTACATTTGCTTTTCTTACACTATCGCTTAGGTTTAGGGTAGGGAGGTCGGCTTTGTTGATTTCAAGCATTATAAACCATTAACCTTCAGAACCTCATCAGTTTTTCATGTGACATTTGGTTTTTATGATGATATCTGTAAGGTTTATATTTAAGGTTTAAGGCAGGGTGATACATTTAGTTAATCTAAATCTCGGTTTATCTCAAACTTAATCTAAAATCCTAATTTGTTTGGGAGAAAATTTAACTCGCTTTTAGCGCCACACAGTGGACATTTTACTTCAGAACTACTGTGATATTTGTTATGAACCACGTAATATAATTTTGCAAAAATTTCACCGAATATTTTTAGGGGATCAGATTGAATAAATTGCTAATTGTGAACTTTTTTTACAGCATCTCTTCATAATAGTGTTTATTGTTGTATGTAAATTAAGTTAATAAGTTATAAATTAGTTATTTTCCTCATTGAAGGCTGGCCTGTCCCTACCCTCTGCTGCTTCCACTCCATCTAGTCGTATGAGCTCAAAAACCAACTCCGCTCGGAGCTCTGCTTCACTTCGGTAAGTGCTTCAGTTCGCCCATGCGCTTAGTTTTAAATCACTCAAATTCAGTTATTTACTCACCTTTGTTGTTCTAATCCTAAAAAAATGAATATGAAAATTCTTTAAAAAAAAATGTTGTTCCATAGAATAACAGCATTTGGGTTTGGTACGTCACAAGGGTAAATAAATTATAACATTTTTATTTTAGGGTGAAATGTTCCTATAACTACCATTTAAAGGAATAGTTCACCCCAAAATGAAAATTCTCTCATCATTTACTCATCCTCCTGGTGTCACAGCTCTGTAGGTCCATACAAAGCAAGTGAATGGTGCCAAAATTTTAAAGCTCCAAAATCCACATAAAGGGAGCACAAAAGTAATCCGTACGACTCGAGTGATTTAATCCATGTTTCACGTGATGATAGGTGTGAGAAAAAAAACATATATATATATATATATATATATACACAAGTCATTTTTTATCATAAATTCTCCCTGACCAGTAGGGGACGATATGCATGAAGAAAGTGAATCACCAAAAACAGAAGAAGAATATTACAGTGAAGGAAAAAGGACTTAAATATTACAATCTATTCATTTACAGATGTCAAGTTAAAAGCACCCAGTGTGACAGTTAAAATCAAACAAATATGAAAACAAAAAAATTCTGACTAATCCCTTTGCATCGTCTTGTGTTTCTTACATCAGATCCTCACGTCAATCAGCCTGGAGCAGTCCCAGAAGCTCATCTGTATCGTGCCCTCCAGTGAAGACAGTGGATCTAGGCTTGGGCCTCTCCGTCACGTCTCCTCTCTCCACTTCATCTCCACAAGGGTCTCGTCCACCCAGCAGTGGCAGCAGCAGCAGAAGCAGAAGCAGCAAGTTCAAAGGCCCTTAAACAGATCCAGACCCCGATCTCTCTGAAGAACAGTGTGTCTGTCAACCAGGAGTGCTGATAAGATACATTTATTCCTATTTAAATGAACACAACCTCTCACTTTTCTTTTTCTTCCAGTTATTAAACAGTTTTTCCTTTCTTCATTTTACTTAAGGAGTTTGGTCTTTGTGTTTTTTATTTTTATTTTTTATAATTGCCTGTTTTTTACCGAGTAATTTAATTTATTCAATTGACTGTTATCATAAAGAAATAGCTTACCCAAAAATGAAAATGATGTCGTCATTTACTTTATTGAATTTACTTTATTGAAATGTATTACATTTCAAATCTTTTCCAGGAAAAGGTAGTTTGCAATTTAAAAAAATGTAATCTAATAAAAACAAATACTTAAAAATAATTGCAATATATCTTTTTTTTTTTTCATTTTCTAGAACATTTTTTTTAAGCAGTATCAGTGAGTATTACTTCAGATGTTTACTGTAAACAAAAAGTGTTCATGTTTTGGAACTATTGTCGCTGAACTTGATCCAAGATTTTTTGTTCATTTGGAATTATAACTAAATGACCATTACTTCCACAGAGACTCCCATTTTTATTTTTCTTAAACATTCATGTCAGATCAGTAAAGTTTCTAATGTTCTTGTGTTATGGGAGAAACATGACTAGGAAACAATAGAACACAACATGCATGCAGGAGAACAGAAAGAAGCAAATGTGGAGAAAAGTTTGCCTCTGGGGCCCATTGAACTTGCACCAGCAGGTCTGGGGAGTGTCCAACATCACCATTCAGTGAAGCCCATGAGACAGAGTAATGCCCTCATACCACATTTAAACCTGATGAGAAAAGGATCATGTGTCAGTAAACACCTGCCCACATCATCATTTGCAGAACCTCTGAGAAAATGTTCCTCTTAATCTTTTTAGTTGGAGTTCTCTGTTTTTCTCTGGGAGAATCAAACAGTACTGGTAAGTGATTGATAAAACTGTTACTCAAAATTGAGTATTGGAGAATAAGTCATAATTAGTATTTCTGGAAGCGATTTAGCTGTTTTGTCTGGTAACTGGTCTTTTAGCTGTAGACATGACATTTCAAGCAGTGTCCTGCAGTGTGACATGATTTTCTTCATTTAAAATATTTTAAACATTTTTCAGATTGTACATGAACTGTTTGAGAAATGGTGACCAGTTACAGCATCATAAACGTACACTTCTTTTGTACATTTGGATACATGTTAACTTAATATCTTGATGGTGGAAAAAAAATGTTAGTCATCAACTACAAAATAGATTTAAGGTACTGTACATAATAAAATAATGTGATTATTTGTCAAGTATGTGAAAATATTACTGTTGCTGAAATATTGATCTTTTATTTAATACAATATTTCCACTGGCATCAAATATAACCATGACTGCTGAACTATAAACACAGTATTCTGGTGCAAAGTCATATTTTGTTTCTTCTAAAAAAAAGGACATTATAAACCAGTCTGTACCTGAGTGAGTTTTATTAAAAAAATTATTTAGATAGGCTAATTATGAGTTAAATGAACTAACTCAATTAGCAACATTCTCAAGGTTTAATGTATCTCAAGTAGATACATTAAACCAGTTGACTTTGATTTTACACATGAACGGATATCATGTATCTTTAGATCAGCTGCAATTCCACACACACACACCTCACTGTAACAACTGAAAGACACATTGTTCATTTTCCTCAGATCCTCCCATAATTGCTGGCTTGAGAATTGGAGCCAAATCTCTGGTTGATCTCTCCAATAACTCAGAGTTTCTGCTCCTTTTGCGGCAGGTGTATAATTTCACTTTCCTGAAATGTAGGCCTATGGCCTAAAACATTTATTATTTATTTTAATTGTAATATTATTATTATTATTATTATTATTATTATTATTATTATTATTAACACTTTACAAAAAGGTTGCATTTGTTAACATTAGTTAACAGACTAGTTAACATTAACAATGAAAAATAATTACATTTATTAATTGTAGTTAATACATTTTTAACTAAAAGTTGTATACGTTAACATTAGTTACTGCAAAATGAACAAACATGCAATACAAACAAACAATGACATTACAATAAAATTATAAATAACTAGATTAATCAATGCTGTAAAGGATCATTTTTATAGTTTATAGTTTATTATACCCAAGTATGCAGTCCTCAAGATGTCATTGTTGAACAAATATTGAATATTGAATGTTGAATATTGTCTGTATCAGTCAAAAACAACATAAACATAACAGTTTATGTGGACCCGTGCTATCTCTCTGGAGTCCCTGACACAGATAATACTCTTTAAATACACAAAAAAGTTATTTACCTGGAAAAACTGGAAACAAAATAGATTTTGATTAACAGTAACTGTATTTCAGTCATGACAAGTCTCTGAATAAATTTAAGGTGCTTTAGTGGATATGACATGTAAGTTTGGTCTAGGCAGACTAGATCTGCTTTTACTGCAGCTGCTGCAGTGCAAGTATGAAGACTTGCTAATATTTAAATATATACAGACATGCATGCTGCTGCTGCACAATGAGACACAAATACAATCCCCAAGTGGCAGATCTAGGCATGTAGTTCAAGGGAGGAGGAGGGTTTCAGAGTACAAAATACTCTCGTGGCATGCAACTTAAATATTTGAAAAAGAGAGAGTATCTCGCAGGCCCCAGTGCAAAGAAACTGTCGGGCCCCCTCCTTGATGGACTTGGTAATTTATCATCATCATCATCATCATCATTTTTTTTGTTTTAGTCGACCTTTTCGGGCCCCCCTCTCACCCCGGGCCCTAGGACAGCTGCCCACCCTGCTCTCCCTCTAGTTACGCCCCTGCTTACAGATTACAAGTCTAAGGACCTATAATTTTAGGCCATAGAGTATGCAACTGACTGGCTAACAGATTACATGTTCAAAGGATTTATCAGTTTGCACCATGTAGAGTTTCATGTCTGAACTTAGAATAATTCTGTGGATGCATTAAATCGCTCTCTTTTGAACGGTGTGTTTATTGTGAATTCCCAACAAACTGGGTTTTTTCATTTAACTGAAAACAGTGCTTGCGAATGTCGCTGCCAAAATGTAAGGATAGTTTGTTGCCAGGGTGTTGCCCTGCAGTTGCTAGGTTTTCTGGGTATTTTCTAGGTGGTTGCTTACCGGCCCACATCAAAAGAGCCCACCCATTCTCTTCATTTTATTGAAAATGCATTTGAAAATCCACTATTTATATAATTTCCATGACAATGCGTCTTATGTTTGTAATGAAAACACCACTTACATTAAAGAGTGCTACTCAACACATACAATATGTATTATGGCTCAGGTGGTAGAGCAGGTTGGCCACTAATTGCAGGATTGGTGGTTCGATTCCCAGCCCACATGACTCCACATGCTGAAGTGTCCTTGGGCAAGACACTGAACCCCAAGTTACTCCCAATGGCATGCTAGCGCCTTGCATGACAGCTCTGCCACCATTGCTGTATGAATGTGTGTGTGAATGAGTCAACAGTGTAAAGCGCTTTGAATACCGTTAAGGTTAAAAAGGCGCTATATAAGTGCAGACCATTTATTCATTGAGTAACATCAGTTACTGTTTTAACTGTTTATTTTTTCCCATTTCATTCTAAAATACATGTAGGTTTTGAACATTGGGATTTTGCCAACCATTAATGAATTACTATATAAAAGTACATTCATCAGTGCCTGATGAAATACAATCTAAAAGTCACTCTCGGCAAATGTGTACTGAAGGATCCCAGATAGCAGCTGACTCTGGGCCGGATCTGGGCCGCATGATTTTTGTTATCTGGGATGTTCATAGATGCTCCATGGGCTTTTCAGTAAATTATGTCAAACTATATCTAAGAACTATATCAAAGGAATAGTTCACCCAAAAATATAAAGCCTGGCATTATTGATAAAATCCAACCTCATTGACATCATGACACAAGAACTAATAAGGATTGATGTTATTGATTTATTGCCAGATTTCATTTGGGCCCTGTTTGTAATAGTTGATCAACAATTTCATTTAACTTGATTTGATTTGAGAGTGAATAATGTGTTAAATTGCAGACTGTTCATCATACAAAGTGATCGTATGCCTTCAGAAGACTTGGAATATGACGATCAAGTTGCATGGACTATGGTCATGATCCATTTGGGTGCTTTTTTAAGCTTTAAATTAAGTCACCATCAACTGCTATTGTATGGAAATGAGTGATTGCGACATTCTTTAAAATCTCCTTTTGTGTTCCGCAAAAAAAAAAAAGAAAAAAAAAGGGGGGGTCAAATGGGTTTGGAACGATATGAGGATGAGTAAAAAATTTTCATTTTTGGGTGAACTATTCCTTATCAAATGCCAACAGATGTCATCAATAGATAGTGCAGTTGGCAGTCCAGTGCTCCAGGCAAATCCATTCATTTGTGTACTCCTTATAACCTGCAACATCCACCAGCCCGCTACCTGCAAATTCACACAAAAAACTTTATACAGCGTAGCTGGAATTGAAAAGAAAAATCCAAGTTTATAAATGCGATCATAGCACTTTCATTCTATCTACATAGGGTCAGAAGTTTCCATATGCCTTCAGATGTATCAGGAAACGTTGAGTCTTACCCTCAATCAGGTTGTAGAGGGTACAGTAGTTTGTGCCATTGTCTGCCAGTATGGCCCATGTTTCAGAAAGAGAAAGTCCCTATCGCAGTAGCAAAAATTAGAGAACTATTCAGAGGGAATAGCTCTAAAACTACTCTGAGATTCAGCAGTAATGAAAAGACAAAACAGCTAACATTTTTTTTTCTAAGGTAACAATACAGAGTCAATACACTTTGACATTATTAAAGGAAATATTGGTAGCAGAGGTTTTTACCGTGACTCTGCAGACTGAATATGCTTCAGTGGGCACAAGCTGAAAGCTCAGATCCTCCACACGCTTCGACTGTCTCAAGGTGTGTTTGGCTGTGATGCGGAAGGGTGTAGCAGAAACCAACTGAAGAAGACAACAGTTCATTACAAACATAATTAAACCTCGCCTCGATTATAATACCTGCTGTAGCACTCAAGTGTAGATCCTTCACCTCATACAAGCATCTCTCTCCACCATTGATGCAGCCAGACACACCTCTCCAGGCCTTGATCTGATTCACCAGAGCAATAAAAACATCCCGGCATGGGATCCCAAACAGCCTAAGAATGAATAAGAGAATGCTAAATGATATCCATAATAACATGTATTAAAAGGAACACATTTCTTGTTTGGTGTTGATGAAGGGGTACTTGACCCTTACTGGTGGGACTGTGGGAGTACATAAGGACAAAAATATTGGGAAATTTTGCTCTGTTTCACAGCGATATAAATAAAGTTGAATTGAAACAAAACTTCATTATAACCACTAGAGGCAGCATGACTTTATAAATTATACCATTATATCTGTCCCATGGATCTGGTGCATGACTAATGGTACAGATTCATTGACATGGAATTGCATCATGCATATCTAATGGTAAGAGCTTTTACAAAACTGTTAGTATGTAGAGGGTCATTTGTCACTGTGACTTATTTGCATGATGGACGACAGAGATGAAGTATAATGCCCTTGTGGTGCTGGTCACAAGTTTTTGATTTGTCTCGGAGGAGAGATTTTCTGCAGTTTTATCAGAAGCTTGTTTTAAGCGTGTTAATGACACCATTTATCATGTTTTTTTTTTTAATCCCACATACTAATCTCAACACAAGAGCAGAGATAGTTGTAACATTTTCTTTTGTTTTGCTCCTATTTTTAGCTTACAGCTTTGACAGTTTAAAATGCCTTTGGTAATTTTGTCAAATAAATAAATAAATAATAATAATAATAATAAAGTAAATTATTTAATTAATTTGATAATTTATTCTTTATAATTAATTAGACATTTTTTATGTTATTTTTCATACAAGCAATTATTTAATTGTAATTTCTACAAGCTGTAAAACTGAAAATAAAAGCGATATCTTAGAAGACAAGAACATGGAAATGTGGTATGTGGGCCCGAAAGTGTTGGAAAATATTATTTTATTTTTTAAAGGTTTTTTAGAGTTTAACTAAAAGTGCACCGATTTTACGGCTGTATATAACTGCAAAAACGGTATGTGATAATTGCTAAAATTGCTAAAGCTATATTATGTGTACATCATATTGTTAGAACATTTTTAAAGAAAAAGCAACAGTTTTCCAAAGTGATCATAGAACATGCTCAGAATTACATTTTGCCACATGCTTTGAGATGTAGGTGTAAGGAAACACTATAATGTAAATATTAGTCAATATAAATCAATCCTCATCCATAGAAGTTTAAATGAACCCTTATCCACTCTACAGTATTATCAGTTATGGGACGTGCATGCCGGGATGTAGTATGTGCAAATTTCAGGTTATTGCCAATTTGTCCAGAATTTCTGCTTGAAAGGGAGCTTTTACACACACACACACACACACACACACACACACACACACACACACACACACACACATATATATATATATAAATCAAAACTTAGGTTTCCAAGTTTTATTGGGACTTTCCATAGACATAATGGTTTTTATACTGTACAAACTATATATTCTATCCCCTAAACCCAACCCTCACAGAAAACTGTCTGCATTTTAACATTTTCAAAAATCATAATTTTGTATGATTTATAATCTGTTTTCCTCATGACAAAGTCAAAAATGTCAGGTTTTACTATCCTTATGGAGACATTTGGTCCCCAAAAAGTGGTAAATACATGCTCACTCTCTCACACACTCACACACTCACACATACATACGTACATACACACACATATAAAATGTCAAGAACTGAGGCCCATAAATTAGATAATTTTTAGAGCTCAAAACAGGTTTTTCAAAGTAAAAAATTACGTTATTTTAGAAAGAGGTAGAGGATTGATTTAAATGTGCACATACAGTGAGTCTCTCCTTATATTCCTTCAGTGATTTAGACAGAATCATGTACCAAATACAGAATGCCTAAAAGTTCATTACACCTCTATAAGTGCAAAACACATTCCCACCATCTGACCCAACTTTTCCAATATGGCTACCCAATTAAACTAGCCACATTTCCAGTCAAGAGCATCTTACCATATGACCTTGCACTGAGCGTGGAGCGGATCTTCAGTTGCAACCAAAGAGATGCCGAGGGTCAGCATGAGAGTCAGCAGCCAGGCTCTTGTATGCATGTTGACCAGTGTTCTTCTTCTGTCAGTGAAGAGACAGAGATGTGCTGGGATCAGGGGCTTTATACTGGGGCTCTGATGTACATGTATAGAGCAGCAGCAGAGCACTTGTCATGTGGAGTCAGAGAGGAAGGAGTACCACAGCATTGATTAGCAAAGGCCATGTCATGTGTCTGAGGATTATATGTGTATCCTGCCCTGCTCATGTATGCCTGGATGAAAATATATGCATTAAGCTCATTGATCTGGTGATTGGAAATGTGTTGTTTTTCTGTTTGAGTGCCTGTAATCTGATTAGTATTAACAATGATTACATTTAGTTTGAATTATCTCAGGAATGATATGCCTTTATTTATGCTGTTCATAGATAAATGCCTTTTCAGACCTATAAAGAAGACACAGTCATATATTCATGGCCATTTCCCAATGATTCACAAGTATTGGATTGACAGCAACAACTTAAAAAAAAGAAGAAAGTCCTTAAGACGCACCTTTAAGATGAGACCAATTTGTGATATTGTTGAACATACATATTTGGTATGAAGACATTAAGTATTATCATTAAGTATTTAGTAACTTTTGCCAAATATGTTTTAGAGGACATACTCTAACATGAGATGAAGACTCCAGCCATATCAGTGGCCACTCAAGATGTGTAAGTCTAAGTTCTGCCTGGAAGACAAGTAGTAAGTTTCACGTCGTTCTTTCAATTTAAGCATCTCATCCAATCAAAAATCCAGTCTATGCTTCATAAACTCTGCACAGCTTTCCATCATCACTTCATTATAAAACATTACATTTTCACCCTCCACCACCACAAGTGTAGTTTCAATCCTGCTGTAAGGGGTAAGCTCGACTCCCCGCTGTCATCATCTTCCGGCAGGATCTGAGCGCTGAACCTTAGAATCGGGGCTCGCACCAAAGGAAACTGTTCTCTTACTTTATTCACATGAATTATTATATTCTCAGTCTTTCTGGAAGAAAAAAAAAGACAAGTTTAGTTCTTTAACAATTCACATGGCTCAGCTAGAAGCCTCTAAAATAACAAACAATGCCAGTAATAATGTATTAAATGTACATTCATGCCATCCTAGATGTGTATGACTTTCTTTCTTCAGCTGAACACAAATTAAGATTTTAAGAAGGATATTGTAGCTCTGTAGGTCCATACTATGCAAGTGAATGGTGATAAGACCTTTGTAGCTCCAAAAATCACATAAAAGGAAACATAGAAGTAATCCACAAGGCTCCAGTGATTAAATCCATATCTTCAGAAGGGATATAATAGGTGTGGGTGAGAAACAGATCAAAATTTAAGTCCTTTTTTTACTTTGTATCTCAACTTTCACTTTTACATCTGAAAGTCACATGTGGTGCCTGTTTAGTTTTACTTTCACATCTGAAAGTTAAAATGGAGATTTAAAGTTGAAAAGGACATAAATATTGTTCTTTTTCTCAACCACGCCTTTATATTTTGCTTCTGAAGATATGGCTTTATACATTGGAGTCTTATGGATTACTTTTATGTTCCTTTTATGTGATTTTTGGAACTACAAAGGTCTGATCGCCATTCACTTGTATTGTATGGACCAACAGAGTTGAGAATTTTTTTTTCTTTCTTTGTGTTCAGCAGATGAAAGAAAGTCAGTAAATGACGAGACAATTTTCATTTTTGGGTGAACTATCCCTTCTGAACATTTCCCATCTGAAATGAAAGTTTTACTTATGACCATTTAGAAACAGAACAGTGTTTAAAATGAACTTTGAGGTGAGTAAAAGTGTAAATCTCCTATCAAATGACTCAAAATTTAGAAATGAAAGGGCGACGCAAGGCTACATGGGTCTCCCGGACCTAAAATGTGTCGCTCTATCTGGAGAATGACACTCTGAGGTTTGCTTTTAACATGAAACTTTATTTTAATGACTGAAAACCACAAAAAAAATTGTTACAATGAAATAATGAGACAATTTTTCAAGCAAAAGATATGCTGAAATACATTAAATTCACTATTAAGAGACATCCATTAATGTTTTAATAGAGTCTTCATGTTGATTGCTGCCACTCTTATCCAATATGTACAGACAGCTTGTACGTTTAGGCTATTGAAAGCTTCAGAGTGTCTCAGAGCATTGAGCAGATAGGAGATTATAATCTAAAATATTTCCAAAGCATTATCGTTCCTGCCAATGCTTTAATTTAAGCACAAATTAAACTGAATGAATCTCTAAAAGGCATGAGCTCAAGAGTATGAGCTCAATACCTGACATACAGAATATAAAAAGAAAGATAGATAGATATATTTATATATATATATAAAAGATTGGATTGTCTTAATAGCATATGATGTTACGCACTGTGTCGAAGGCTAAAAGTATCTCTAACAATCATCATCCAGGCATCTAACACCGGAGCTTCAGAGTGTCATAGTTTCTACATTTTAGCTTTGGGTGTCTGGAAAAGTCACCAAGCCATGACTCGTCAAGCATTATGTTTTCAAAACCATCCCAGCATTATCCATCCTAACTAAGGCAGGACAGCAGATAAGGCAGAAACTGACCGCTGCCAATGGTCAGCAAAATTTCTGTTAATACTCAGGGCATGGTATAAGCCATATCTAAGTCATAGTTCCTGTTTTCATTTCCACATGTACAAAAGACAACAGAGACACTGAAGCACTAGTGGTCATACAGAAAACAAGTGCACCAGTTTCAAAATGACAAAATCACTCATGTTCGGATTTCATATCCGCTTGTCCATTTGCCAGTATTTTCCAGCTCCTTGGCCCTGTTTTCCTTTCAAAGCTCATACAGAAAGCAGTTACAATGTCTCACTGTCTCATTAAGCACAGTCCTCTTCTTTCAACTGCATACAAGGAGGTTGATTCAGGCCTTGAAAGAATAAAACATGTCATGTTGTCTGTGCACGTGGTGAACTTAATGCTTCCTTTTGATTTGCAGTCAGTCATACAAAGAAATCAGACTTGGTGTTCACCCACAAATGAAAATCCTGTCTTTATATTGCTCATCCTCATTCTAAATCCATATGGTGTTATTTTTGGAATAAAATAAAAAAAAAATCTCATTTGAATAATGTTCACACAGCTCTTTCACATACAATAAAAGTACAAGGTTTGGAATTTACTATAGCGTATACAGGTTGCATGGACTAATTTCAAGGTACTTTTATAGTATGTAGTTCAGACCATGAAAAGTCATTGTTTAAAAAAAATGGTGGTGTGAGCATTGTTGACAAAACCTCCTTTTGCATTCCATGAGACAATATTAGAAGAATTACAGTTTAAGCAGTGATATTTGCTTTTGACAAATAATTTCCCTCTCTTTCTTTTTTATCTATTTATTTATTTATTTATTGAGAGAGAGAGAGAGAGAGAGAGAGAGAGAGAGAGAGAGAGAGAGAGACAGGGGTAGGAGAAAACAGGAGAAAGGAGTTAGAGGCAGTTCAAGGCTTGAGTAAGAAGAGTATTTAGGAGATTAGAGATGTGCTGCACTACTGTGAATATGATCCGTAGGTCACGTGGCCTTCCTTCAAGACTGGAGCATTTGTGACTAACATTTTTACTACCCCATAAAACACTTCTGATAATGACTTTGAGGTCTAAAATGTATCCAACTTTTAAACAAAAAATTATCTTCAAACCACAATACTTTGTGCACACATAATTGCAATAATCTAGGCAGAACAGTGCACTTTCATGAACAATAATCTTGTGATTGTTGTGGTGGAGATGTGGCTGCTCTGGTTGTAATTATTTTCCACATGAGTTACTGAGAATTTGAATTTATTTATTTAAAACAGGACAACAGAATACCACTAGAAAGAGCTGCCTTGTTTCCTTTCAGGGACTTCAACTTAATCCCTAAAACAACAAACAAACAAAAACACAAAACAAAAATGCACAAAAAATCTAAACAAAACAAAAGAAAACCATAAACAAAAGCAGCAAAAAAAAAACAACAATAAAAAAAATCAAACAAATCAAAAACACAAACCAAAAAAACAACAGTTAAAATTCAAACACAATAAAAAACACAAAGCAAAAACACACAAAAAACCTTAACAAATATAAACCAACCCTAAACAAAACAAAAAGAGCCGACCACAAAGTCTCTATGGCTACGTTCAGACTGCAGGCAAAAGTGACCCAAATCAGATTTATATATGGAATCTGATCTTTTCGATTCAGATTTGGGCCACTTTCATATGTGGTCCAAAATCAGATACAGGTCTGATGTTTTGCAATGCGACCTCAGTCTGAAAAATCATTTTGGAATTAATGCGACTTTCACGTCACTCTCAACATTCGTCACAGTGCTGCGCTGGCGGGAGTCACTACGAAGATTTTACATACCAGCAGTTCTTTGGTCACTCTGTAAATATGGAAGACAGTTGCGAAGGTAGTCAGTGGAAGGACAGTGAGGTGTTAGAACTCATAACTATTTGGGGTGACAGCTCGATACAAGCAAAACTTGAGGGGTCGTATCGTGACCGGTCTGTGTTTGAGAGCGTAGTGAAAATTTTGCTCTCTTTCCCCTCATCCTCCTAATCACCTACTCACGTATTCGCTGGCTTCCGCTGTACATCATTTTATAAATGAACACGTAAATACTGACTTCAGTGGCCTCCATGCTTACTTCTGCATGACAGCATGCGGCCATCTTTGTTATTGTTCTTTTGCACATGCAGGTCAGTTCAGGGCCGTGAACAGTTCACAATGGAATCTGATATTGGCCACATTTCAAAAATAATGTGAACAGCCAAACAAACAAATCGGATCTGTGCAATAAATCCGAATTGAGCACTAAGGCTTGCAATGTGAACATAGCCTACTGTCTAGGATCCCTCCTTCAATGTAGTGCTATTGTTAACACATGGTATATTTTATGAGTGTAGCACAAACTGTTTAGGGACGAGTCTTTGTTCAAATGCCAAACCCAATAAGAAAAATCAATAAAGTTGTTCTAAAATCTAAAATTCTCACCATTAACTTTACTGACCCACTTGGGTCTTTTCTCTTCAGGAAGGTAAATACACAGGAAATAGAACAGTGAGACAGTGAGATGGCCACTCCTATGAGGAAGTTAATAGTGTCGCTGTACAGAGGAACAATCACAAGAAACAGACTGCATATGCAGTAGATGAAAGGGAAGAACAACGTGAGCTGATAGAGAAAAGAGAATCATCAACAAACACAAAGTGTTGTAAGCATCCAGTTACCATGACCGGTCTGTGCAGATAAATGAGTCCTGCCACATACAGACCCACCTTCAGCCAGTAACTGAAGCTGAAATAGTTGATGAGTTGGAACATGTCCTCCACACACAAGAAGATCAGCCCCATCACACCCTACAAACACACCCACAAACCACTTCTGAAGGTCAGTCAACATTTATGTCAAACGCGACATTTAAAAATTTACAGTGAAGTTTTTGGTGTTACTCATAGGACAGGATATAAGTCTTTTGAACTAATAATGCTTAATGTGACACCGTCAGATCTAAAAAACTCACCCGTGCATATAGATCACCCAGGCCTTATTCTGATTTCCTTGGTGAATTTGCAATTTTTTTTGACCAGATCTTATAGTTACTGTAGAGAGAGCTTTAATTGTTGGTGACTTCAACATTCACATAGATAATGAAAATGACACATTTTCATTAGCATTAGCATTTGTCGATATTCTCAACTCTCTTGGTGTCAGACTAAATGTGACAGGACCAACTCATCGCCATAATCAAATGCTAAATTTAATTTAGTCATATGGAGTTGATACTATAGAAATTCCACCACAGAGCGATGACATCTCAGATCTACTATTGCATCGATCTAGAACTAATGTTACTCAATATAAACCACGTTATCGTTCAGGTAGAACTATTCCTTCGACCACTAAAAATAGCTTCACTAATAATCTTCCAGATCTATCTCATACACTCAGCAAGCCCCAAAGCCTAGAAGAACTTGATGAAATAACCGAAAATATAAATACAGTCTACTCTATCACTCTTGATAGTGTCGCCCCCCTTTGATTAAAGAAAATGAAAGAAAAAAGCCTGCACCATCTTTCGAACTGGTTCCTCCGGCTCATCTTTATCCCCCTTTCGACTGATTAGGATAATTCAGCACCGGACGTGTGTCCTCATGGCCTGACTATGCCCTCCACCACATCACACTCATTCACTGCATGATTCAGGCCGGGGAAACCTCCCTTACTGGAGAGGAGATGTTGACCTTCCAGCTGTATTTCTGCTGGCATGTCTTCCCCGCCTCTCTGGAGCCATGGGAGAGACAAGGGGAGGGAGAGGGGAGAAGGAAAGAGCAAAGGGGAGAAGCAGAGAGAGAGAGGAGCGAGAGAGGGGAAAAACTTGCTCATCGGTACTAGGGACACACTGTCGCCTGGCAGCCACTCCTCCACAGTCTGGTGGACGACAGCTGCTCCTCCCCTGGCGGACGGCAGCGAGTACTCTAACCCTTGGAGGACGGTCACAGCTACTCCGCTACCTGGCAGATGGCACCGGTTCCTCCGACTTCCGGCGGCTGGCATCAACTCCTCCACTTCCCGGAGGTTGGCAGCAGCGAGGACTCCACAACAGCGCATCTTTCCTCGTTCCTAAGTTTCGGCACCAATATAATGGGTAAAGTCTCTGCTTAAGGTAAAGTAGGAGGCAGGAACCGGCTGAGCAGTCAACATAAACTTTTAATGGTATAAATAAACTGAAACATTATATAAAACACACAGGCACGCACACACAGAGCGGCCGCCTGTGTTTCTCTCTCTCTCTCTCTCTCTCAAATTGGCACCTAGGACTCTAGCAAATCTGACCCGTGGCACATCTTTAAGTTGGTAGCTGAGTTTTTGAACATAGTAGATCATTTCTAGCTGGTCATTAGCTGGTCTTAGCTTATTCAGGTGGTTGACCAGCAAGACCACAAGCTGGTGGGGATCTAGCTGAGCTAGGCATTTAGAGTCAGAAAAAACCTTTTCTGCTAAATTTACATTTAGTCATTTAGCAGATGCTTTTATCCAAAGCGCCTTAGCTACCAAGCTAAGCTTTTTAGGGATCAAGCCCAGAAGGGGCGAAAGACCCCTACTGTTTTCATTAGTATTCTTATTCTTATTCCTGTAGCTCTAAGTTGCCCAATAGCTCAAGATCTCCTTGGTAAAAAGTTTTGCAATTTGGCACATTGATACTATAGGCCACGAGTAACTACCACACCGAAAATAACCTATGTGAGCCTATAGCTGGCGCTACAGGTCACACCCCAATTTTACATATTCAATGTGATGCCATTTCCACCCCATAAGTCCAAAATCTCAGAAACATGGTATATATGTCACATTTCTCATGAGGAACAAAAAAGCCTTCAGAACCCATAAAGTCCAACATGATGGATTTTCCTGTACAGTGAAAATATCTACTATTGACTTGAAACTCGGTATGTATGTGTAGGATACATGTCTTTCAATTTGATATTTATCAAAAATGAATACAATACAAAATGGCTGAAAGGTGCACATTTATGTAAATGTCTACATTGTCTCAATATCCATGTCCAAAAAATCTAATGCCATTTTGACTAATGTTTTTTCCAATCTAACAGGCTTCAAGATGACATCACTCTATGCAAAGTTGAAGTACTATGCAAAATTTCACCTTGATATGTGAAAAGATGATGGAATTAGAGTCAAATCTGACCCAAGCTAATAAACTGGTCTCAGATTTCTTTTTAGTTACCAAAAATGGAGAAGGTTTCAAGGATCTTAAGTGGTAGCATCAGCTTAGTGGTAGTGTCCTGGCTTAAAAAGCACAAAGTCTGGGTTCAAATCTCTGTAGTGCATGTCAAATTTGTACTTTTACTTATACCTTTAAACATGCATAGAAGAGCAATTGACAACTGTTGCACATATTTAATGTGTTCTTAAATTAATGCCATGTTAACTTATGGACTTTATATGCTGCACACACAAAAATATCTCTACAGTATGGTAGCGGAGACACTTTTGGTTCCCAGCAAGCCTTGTAGCAGTACAAAAGGGACTCTGTTGGGGAAATAATGTATTTCAAAAAAGTTTTGCGCATTCGAAAGTTTTATGTGCATTCTTCCACACTGTCGGCTGCTCCAGTATGGTACCATGTGCAATGGCAACCTCAGATCACTTGCTCCAAAATGACCTGACAATTAAGTTAATGCAAAAAAAAAAAAAAACTGTCATCAGGAGAAGCATTTTCCTTTTTATGCAGAAATAGAATTTCAAATTTTAAGCAGTAGTTTGAATAGCTCACTTGGTAGAGACACTGACTAGTGTGCAAAGGGTCAGTGGTTCAAATTCAGTGTCTGTGGTTGCTGACATCTTTTTAAGATTCATCCATCAGGAAGTTTTAACCCCAATTAAGGAGGAAAGGGAACATGGGGAACGTTAGTAAACACAATCTTTCTAAGTAGATCACAGTATGTCACGGTCTGTAGCTAATAAATTGTGTATGAGGTGGTAGGCTGGTTATGTTGCATTTGATGACCATGTGTTTGAAGAGGGGGCTAGTCTACGAATCAAGACGATAATTAGTGAAGTACAGTAGCATTCCGAAACTTGGTACGTATCATCACCATAAGGCCCTGAGATTATCTGCAGTGTTTTGGCACACTGCCCCTTAGTGGTCAGGAGATAGAAAAATTTATATTTTGGCTTATAACTCTTGAACGCTTTCCTGCATGATAACTATAATGCCCAGATACTACTTGAGCAGTTTCAGAACAGCGCCACACACTGGACAAAAATTCTACGAAGTAGCTATTTTTAGTTATTTTAAAAATAAATGGGTTTTTATGATTGAAAGTTTACTTTTTCTAACTCCTCATACACTGTCCATAGGACTCCAACCAAAACATGTCACAAAGCTTCTTTTTCTGCTAATGGTGCCAATAATTGCCTTGACCCTGGTATCGCTGCTTGCAGCTATATATATATATATATATATATATATATATATATATTTTTTTTTTTTTTTTAAAGCAGTATTGCTAATTTTGCTGTTAATAAAATGGCAAAAGCTAACGTTAACCTTCCTTCATTTGTGTTTTACATCTTGGTCTTAGCCAGAACTTTGTGCTGGTTCTTTAGTTTGATGATTGGTCTCATTTTGCCCAGTATCCACATGACGGGTGCGTAACACACCACACATTATTCAGCCTCTACCACTGTGTAATTTAGTTATTTGCCATTTATTTTAATTTGATTACCTTGGATTATTTTATAAAATCCTCCATCTAGCATAAACAATGTACACAAAGCAAGGAATCAAAGTTTATTGAGAAGAATAAATATACAGAAGAGTGCACACTTCTTATGTTCTTGTTGTTGACATCCTTTACCGGTGTTCTAGATTCTTCTGGTCCATGGAGTGAGCAGCCACTTTCCATGTGTTAGCAAACAAAGGGAGAAGCAGTGCTTTACTACCCTCCTTATGCTGTGCAAGAGGAAATTGGACTGTACATCGTGCTGAAGGGGATTTCTTTTGACTTATGGCATTTCGTTTATTTCTTTGTTTTTATGTTTGAGTAATTTCTTTTTGTATAGCTTAGGTAATTGATTGTATTATCCATCCATCTTCAACCTCTTATCCGAAGTCGGGTTGCGGGGACATCAGCTCCAGCAGGGGGCCCCAAACTTCCCTATCCCGAGCCACATTAACCAGCTCTGACTAGGGGACCCCAAGGCGTTCCCAGGCTAGTGTGGAGATGTAGTCTCTCCACCTAGTCCTGGGTCTTCCCTGAGGCCTCCTCCCAGCTGGACGTGCCTGAAACACCTCCCAAGGGAGATGCCCAGCGGGCATCATTACCAGATGCCCAAACCACCTCAACTGACTCCTTTCGACGCAAAGGAGAAGCGGTTCCACTTCGAGCACCTCACGGATGACTGAGCTCCTCACCCTATCTCTAAGGGAGAAGCCCGCCACCCTTCTGAGGAAGCCCATTTCGGCCGCTTGACTCATGACCTAGTTCTTTCGGTCATGACCCAACCTTCATGACCATAGGTGAGGGTAAGAACAAAAATTGACCGGTAGATCGAAAGCTTTGCCTTCCGACTCAACTCTCTTTTCGTGACAACGGTGCGATAGAGCGAGTGCAATACCGCCCTCGCTGCCCCGATTCTCCGGCCAACCTCCTGATACATTGTCCCCTCACTCGTGAACAAGACCCTGAGGTACTTGAACTCCTTCTCTTGGGGCAATACCTCCTTCCCTACCCAGAGTACGCACTCCATTGGTTTCCTGCTGAGAACCATTGTATTGATTGATTGATTGTATTATGTTAGCTATAATTGAGTGTGTATGTTGTTGTAAGTATTATTGCTGTTTGGGGTTATTTGAGTAAATTATTATTTGAGTTCATTTATCATTATTATCATTTGTGTAATCAATAATAATTCTGTATCAAAAGTAATTTGACTGTCATGTAAGTCAGTTAGAACTAGTGAGTAAAACATTAACATCATGGGCTGCTAACTCTAGTACCTTTTTTTTTCTCGTTGTTTGTTTTCTTTGGTTGTTACTTTGTTAACAGGGGTAGAGTTATTGTTTGGAGGCACGTTTATTTTTGTTATTAATCAATTATTATTGATTATTATTTTATATATGCATTTTCATTACCTCAAGTCTTTAGTTTGTATGGACTTTGTTTGGACATGATTATTATACCTACCCTTGTATAATTATTGTTGCTACTTTTTTTTTTGAAGAAGAAGAAATAAACCTTCCCATTTTTTGTATTGCCTACAAAATGTCCTGCCTGTTTTTGTCCACAACCATCTCAGTTAGGTGGCAGCAGTGGGATTGGATTTGAGAATGCTTTCTCCCAAATTGCAGGTATGGGTAAGAAAACATAACCCTAGTACAGCTATCGAGGCCGCATCCCTGGCAGATGTTTTTGTAGCTGCTCGGCCCCGATCACAGGCTTGGAGTGTTGTACAAAAGTTTACTCAACATTGGGTCAATCTGAATGTAAATCTAACCCCTCTAGTAAGATCATAAGGTGAGAGAGCGTCAATCCTTTGGGCCTTAAAATCAGGCTGATAATGTGCCCATTTGTTATTATTGTGGACAGGAAGGCCATAAGAAGCCAATGTGTCCCAAGATACATGCAAAAATTTCACAGATATATTCAGTGCCTAAGCCAGGAGCAGATAAGGTGTTGAATCAGCCTCGAAGCCTGACAGTTCCTGTAGAGGTGAATGGAAAAATTGTGACTGCATTAATGGACACAGGTAGCCTGCAAACACTAGTAGAATATCAGTTAGTTCAAAAGCATTTAGAGGAGAATGATGGTAATGTTGTCATTAGATGTATTCATGGTGAGGAACAAACATACCCTACAGTTGAAGTGCAGGTACTGGTGCAAGAGCAACCTTATGTGTTGTGAGTAGCAGTAGTGGAAAAACTGCCATATCCTATGATTTTAGGCCAAGAGTTTCCTGTACTGTTGAATATGCTGTCTTCTAACTTTGCTTGTAGTATGGTGATGACCCAAGCTCAGGTTAAGCAGTCTGTTGATGAGTCTGGAACACTTAAGAGTCTTCCGGTTTTTTAAGGCAGAGAAGGCATGAGAAATACAGGTATGTGGAAGCTGATGTTCACAGACAGGATACTAAGTTAGATGAATGGATGTTTAAAATTCCCAGAAATATGTCTGAATTATAACAAAAAGATTATTTTGTGCCATTGCTGTATCAAAAACTAAGATGAGAGGCCAGGGAGAAGTTGAGAAGTCTGCAGGTGGTAGAGTAGGTGAGAGGTACATCCTTCAAAAAGGAGGTGTTGTATAGACATAGAGGTGTTGCATTTGGTGGTACCTAAGGTATTTCAGAACGTAGTCCTGGCCTTGAGTCACTCCATTCCCTTGGCAGGTCACATAGGTATACAGAAAACGTTAGCCTGGATTAGGAAACATATTTCTTAGCCTGACCTCAGAGCCGAACCTTTCCTGAGTGCCAGTTGACCTCTAATAGACTTCCCTCTAAAGCTCCTATTTATCCTCTTCCATTTATTGGAGACCCATTTGAACGACTGGCTATGGATATCGTATGTCCGATAGAGAAGAGTAGATTAGGGCATAGGTTTATGTTCGTAGTGAGTGATTATGCTACTAAGTATCCTGAGGTGTTTCCTTTGAGGACTATTGGAGCCAAGCAAGTAGCTTCCTGTCTGATTCAGTTGTTTTCTTGGGTAGGATTTCCTAGAGAGATACTTACCGATTGTGGGACTAATTTAACCTCTGGACTTTTGAAGCAAGTCTGAATTATTGAGCATCAAGTGCCAGAAATCAACTCCATTCCATCCTCAAACAGATTGATTAGTTGACAGGTTTAACATGACCCTTAAGGGTATGCTCTGAAAATTCATTGATGATGATCAATGATGATGAACATCCTGTAATGTGGTACAATTTTTTCATGAAAGTTTGTGTCTTTCAGATCTATCCACGCAAACCAATTGCATGGGTGGACGTGCGATAAGATCTGTTTCTGAGTAATAATGTTTAAACAGGCGTTTTGCAAGTTTCAAATGTCTCAAATCTAAAATTGGTCAAAGCCCGCAATCTTTCATTTGGACAAGAAAATTGCCACTACATCTTCAGACGTAACCGTAGAAGACAAAACACTATTGAAACAGGGCGGCCGATGTGCAAATTGGATCGTATAACCATGATCGATCATTTTAAGCACCCAGTCGGAAATGCCCTGTCCAGGACAGAGGGCAATTTGCTTTGTTCGTTGTATGATATAATGCGCTGCTCACCATTGTGAAGCGGTTGTGCATAATGTGTAGGCTTTGAAGTGGAAAAGAGCTCTTTATTGAAACTGACTGAGTCAGTTCTGGCATGTTTAGCATGTTCCGTTCAGGGGCCACACATGCAGGTTCCACAATTTGGTCAGGGATGCCAGACTGTGCCCTGCACCTCGACTGAGGTGTGAAGCTTTTTTGAAAATCTCTGCATCGCAGCCTTGCTCGTCCATTTGCTTGAGGAGTTTGGCTTGGAAAACCTGGAGCACCGCCATCATTTGGAGTGCTGAACAACTTGGCCCGCTGCTGGGTACAATTTTCCATCCAGTGCGGACTTTAGTCAACATGGCTTGAAAGGATGAACAGGGTTAATTTCCACACCCTGCTACTCACCATGTAGAGATGTGCCGCTACTTCCTCCTCCGCAGGGGGTAGTTTGGCATAACCTTTGTCTTCCTGTGGTCCACTTTAGTGAGGAGAGAGGAATCGCTGTGTGAGTAAGCTGAATAGGGTGCAAGGCAGGATTTTGTCAGTTCGTTATGAACTTCCAGGAAGAACGGGGTAGATCTGTGGAATGTGATGACTTGACGACCTCTGGACTGCAGGAACCACTCATCAAGTTGAGATTTTTCTGGTTCGTCTGGAGTAGACTAAACGAGACCGAGCTCTTTGACTGCCCTTGAAAGGATGCAAAGCATCTCCTTGTCAGTGCATGTGCGCACTCCTTGCCCTTGCTGGGGGAAAGAGCGGCAACATCCTCCATTGACCACATGCAGCGTGAGATATAGCATTATCCCCAGCGTTAGAACCGCTGAACGTGATAAGGTTGTACGCTCCTGCAGAGGGCTGAAACTAGTCACGCACATACTGTATCGGCATAGACGCAGTACATGGAGATTGAGGGGCTAGCAGTGCGTGTGCTAGCACAAGGTCCATATCAAATTCATCCTGCTCGACCTCATGGCCCTGCCATGCCCCTTCGTGTGATCCATCTGGAGTCACAGAAGAGGCAGGTGGAAGGACACAGGAGGCTGAATTGTCCCTCAGAACGAGGGTGATTTGCGAGCAAAGCGTCTTCAGACTCATGCCCTCACAATGAGGGCAGTCTGTCTCTGCGAGAGCTGTCTCTGTGAGGGTGCGGCCCCGACAGCGAATGCAGGTCTTAAGTTGATCTGATGGCAGGATGTGCCCCTCACATTAGGAACACTTACGGAACGACATATTCAAACAAACTAATCAGCTCTTTTATATATGCATATTATCACAATATGCAATAGCAATAAAGGATACACAAGCCAAAGTGCTGCATAGAGTAGGTGTGTCGCTGAGACGAAGCGTCAACGGTGAGGTGTAGAATGTCCTGCAGGGGAGCGGAGAGTCTTCTAAACTTGCGAAAACTTTATCCGCTGGCTCATGTATTTCCATGGCAACAGATTTAGAGGGCTTCTAAGACAAGAAATGAATTGCTGTCTTGAAGGAAGAAAATTCTGAGGAATGGTGTTTAACCATCCGTTAAACCAGACAGATTCGTGCCGAAAAGGACGTGGCTTAAACACAATAGCCAATCTTAGAATTGCAGTTATTGTAGAAGGGTTTCTACAATTCAAAACAGAATGCATGATGTCACGAAAGGATGAGTTTTCTTTTAAATTGACAAAATGTACAATGAAAACTTAACAAATTTTGTCAAGTGAAATTAACTTCAAAAGATCCTGTGCTCCCGGAGCTGTGAACACTGAGTAGGAACCCTGCGGATTGGAACGCACCTAGTGTCTAAAATTGTTCACATCATTCCTGCATGAGATGCTGAAAAAACTGTGAAACATGACACAACAGTCCATCTAGCGCATGCTTACATAGTAAAAGAAGCTCAATTAGGTGGAGGTCTTTGGCGGCAAATCTAATAAGCATATCGCTGCGTAAGCACTAAGTACATACATACAATTGTATTTAATGTAAAACATGAATTAAACAGGTTTTGTGAAGCTTGAGTCTGTGGTAGTACACGTTATAGTATAGGCTACTAAGTTAACATAGAACCTATTGAAGTGTTTCTTTTCTCATTTTACTTTTTTACTTAAGATTTGAGAATGTGAAATCACTAAATATTTACTTTAAAGAATAGTTCACCCTAAAATGAAAATTCTCTCAATATTCACTTGCCCTGATGCCATCCCATGTGATGTGCATGACTGTCTTTCTTCAGCAGAACACAAATTAAGATTTCTAGCAAAATGTTGAATCTCTGTAGGTCCTTATAATGTAAGTAAATGGATGCCATCAGACTGCTGGCTATTTGATGGTCCAAAAGGCGTATTTAGGCAGCATTAAAGTAATCCACTCTTGTACAGTCCAATAATCCACAACTCCAGTAGATCAACGAATGTCTTCTGAAGCAAATCGATAGGTTGGTGTAAGAAACAAATTGATCATTAAAAAGTTTTTAACTTTACATCGTTGCTCACGGCCAGAGGTGGGATGCTGTTTGAAATGAACTAACTCTTGCGTGATTTTCGTTCCTCTGGTGTATACAAAGCGTGCGCTTCCAACATCGCACTTACATCACTGATGTGTCGACTGCTGGCAGGAAGCAATTTTTTAAACTTAATAAAGTTTTAATTATCGATTACATTTTTTTTTTACACAAACCTATTTGCTTCAGAAGACATTAATTGACCGACTGGAGACATGTGGATTATTTTATGCTCCCTAAATATCCCTTTTGGACATCAAACAGCTAGCAGCCTGATGGAACCCATTTACTTACATTATAAGGACCTACAGAGCATCAGCATTTTTCTAAAAATCTTAATTTGTATTCTGCTCAAGAAAGACACCTTGGAATTGTCATTTTTAGGGGTAAACTAATCCTTTTCACACTTTTGTTAACAGCCAGATATGTTCTTTGCAATTAACAATAGCTATCAAATGGTGCTGATTTGTTTATCTTGATTTGTTACACCCTCTTGTGAATGTAGGAGACAACATTGATTTAAAAATCAGATGTCTTGTCGATTTTTCCTCTTGGGTTAAATAATGTCTTTAATTTTGGTCATATTTCAGTGTAGAATTCAAATGTAGTGTTTTAGCCAATTTAACAGCCCTGTGGTTGAACACTTACAATTTAAAAAGCCTTTCAAAGTATACTTTTTTGACTGTAAGCAAATACGAATGCGTTTGATGCATGCACACAAAGACTGCTTTGTGATACTCCCTTAGTACAGTCAACAGATGAGGACTGTCCAAGTGTTGGGAAAACCTGATGGAAAGCCTAA
Source organism: Moxostoma hubbsi (assembly GCA_032164185.1). NCBI lineage: Eukaryota > Metazoa > Chordata > Actinopteri > Cypriniformes > Catostomidae > Moxostoma > Moxostoma hubbsi. The sequence goes on along the minus strand of JAVLUX010000004.1, from coordinate 9,493,175 downwards.
TGGGAAAGAAACTGACAAACTGACAAGTGGAACATCTAGGTAATTTATCTTTCACCTAAATACCAAACCTGTCTGCAACAAAAAGGGTGTGCTGCTAAAATTATTTGACCTGGTTCTCAGAGGATCAAGGAACCAACTACAACTAGAGCTAATATGCAGCAGCCAACTGGACTAGGAACAAATGTATTGAAATGCTAATTATGTGCTCTAACAGACAGGTTCACAATGATGACAGCTGTAACATTATATGCAACATATTGTAAGTAGTTGTAAGTGTTCAGTCTCTCTTGCTTAACCATGCATGTAATTACAGCAAGTTTCAAGTTCCCTATGACCAAAAAGCAAATAACTAAAGTTTTCAAGGGTCATGCAAAAACTTAATGAACAATATGAGGAAGTGCATGCCAAGCAGAACCACAAAGCAGTGCTCAATACTGGCTTAAGCTTGTTTTTTCATCCATTTTTCCCTCAATATTTCAAATTATATATGCATGTTTTAGAATGTTTTTGTGTGTTGGATGGCCTAATCTTTTCGCCTTCTCTCTAAGAATAATTTTATGGTTTAATTTCAACAATAGAAATTAGTGGTACGTACTAGTTCTGTGAAGATGCAAATCTTAAGTATATAATGTACTCCTAAAGAGGAAGTGAAGCTTGGGTAGGAAGTAAATCAACTTTGCTTCCTGTTTGCATTCAATACGAATACAAAATAATAATTACTTATGCTCAAGTCCACATTTTTTTTTCTTTTTGCATATGAGGAAAGTGAATGGTTACTGGGGCTGCCAAGCTCCAGAAAAAGACAAAAAGAACCAAAAAAAAAGCAGTCCATATGATAAAAGTTGATTTTACTCATAATCTTCCCCAACGCTGTAGCTCTCAATTCTCATTCATGCTTGTGTTCAAAAAGTTTTTTTTTTCATTGACATCAAACCTGGTAGAAAATGTATTGTGGTGCCATGCTCGAAATAGCACAAGTCATTGGTGTAGTCGGGGCCATACGCATGTATACGCCATATGCTTACTTTTTTCCCAGAGCGGTTTGCGTATAACAACTACTATGGATTAATATTTGTGTATACCCTTGATATACCCGCTTTTTTTGCTGCTTCAGAAGTCCATAACCTACTGTTGTGCTAGTTCCGTTACAACTCAGTACTCTGTACTACTTTGGCATGAAGCTGTCTGCTATAAAAGCAGGTTTGCGAAAACCATTCCTTAGACTTTTTTTCCTTCAGGACAGTGGTGCATCTCTCATCTAGAAGCCTGCTTTGCCGTCTACTATACGAGTCAGCGGCGGAATCCTCAAGACAATGAGAAGACTCTCCACTCCCCTGCAGTGTTCCAGCGAACATCATTCCACCTTGCCGCTTGCCGCTTCGCTGGTGAACGTGCCTCTTCAGCATCCTGATTCCCTGCAGCGCTTCGGAGTTGTGTATCCTTATAAAGCAATTGTATATTGTATATATATATATATATATATCTAAAAGAGTCACCTACATGTCACTTACGTGTTCACGTCTTTTTAAAGATGTCAGGCCGTAATGCTGAGTTTACACTACATGATTTTAAGCATGATTTTCACTCGCAGACAGTTTTGTGGAGATCGCCGACAAAAGCCCGAAATCATAGGCAAATCGGAGCTCGCTCCAGTGAGTGACGAACGCAATGCATGAATTCATAAAGATGTGATCTGAGAGAAGCGCCGACTCGTCACCGATGTCAGCGTGATATCTAGAATGTTAAATATCTGGACCTGTCTGCGAATCCAAATCGCGCAATGTGAAATATGTTTGACTGAATACAACTGCAGCGTTGACCTACAGCCAATGAGAGATCAAGAAACAGGGCACTGGAAGTTTCAGAGGGTGGAGTCCAGATGTACCTGCAACAGAACATCAACTAGCATGGCTGCGGTATCAAGAAAGTCTCATTGGACCGAAGAAATTAGGAAAAATTAGTGGAACATTGGCAGGAGCACCAGATTTGATGTTTCATCTGAACTGTACCACAACCGGGTGAAGAAAGAGAAGAGTTGGAGAGAAATGGCTAATTCTCTTGGACAGTCAGTTGAGCAAATAGGTAGATTTTTCAGTTGGAGGTACTTTTTCATATGGTAACCAATAAAATATAAAGTGCCTTTAGTTGATTAAAACCATACACATCATATTCTAAAATGCATAATCATGTGAGCATATGATCATGCATTTGTTTTCGTATCTCGTATCATTTCTCGTGCACATACTCCGTGAGCCCCTCAATCTCCATGTAATGCATCTATGGCGATACATTATGTGCGTGACAAGTTCCGGCCTTGTCTTGTTCGGTGGTTATGACGCTGGGGATGATGTTGTCATGTTTCTCGCTGCAAAAGGCAAGAGGTCAGTGGATGATGCTACTGCTCCTCCCTCCAGCGAGGAGCGTATACGTGCCACTAACAAGGGTGGTCGAAGAGCTCGATAATGATTGGACTCCTCCAGAAGAATCTAGAAGATTGTCGTTCGAGGGAACTGTGTATCAATTTAATGTCCTTCATTTCAGTCTGTCTCTGTCTCCCCTGCACGTTCACGAAATATATAGATGTGGCACTCGCCCCATTGAAAATAAATGGTGTGTGTGTGTATTTTGAATAACCTTAACCATTGGTTATTACTAGCTAATCAGAGGCACTGCTGAGCAAACACAGAGACTGCTTTGCCACATGGAATATCTGGTCTAATTTCAAATGGCGAAAAGCACACTTTTTCCTAGCCAGTAAACCTTTTTAGAAGTTCATGCGTGCGCACCTCACGAGTGGTACAGACCATTCTTCTGTGTCTGATTTAATTAAAAAAAATTACCCCTGAAGTAATTTCATTTTCATGTGCATCGTGGGAACCCGCCACTGTCTGGCTGCTCTAGCACCATGGACAGCGCCAGCCTTCTACCAACAGGGTGTTATGCTGGATCAAGATTTCCGAAAGAAAGTGCTGACCACAAATGCATCCAACACAGGTTGGGGTGCGGTGTGTAATGGACGGCCAACTTTCAACACCTGGAAACAGGTGCGAAACGGCTGTCAACCGCCTAGAGCTACTGGCTGTCTTTCTAACTTGAGAGCATTCCATTCTGATATATGTTTAGACAACACAACAGTAATGGCTTATGTATATAGCCATGACATGCTGGCCCACGTATGGCCGGCGAAAGTATGCTCTTCCCCTGGTACACCTCCTTCATTCTGTCATCAGCAAAGTCCAAGTAAACATGAAAGCAGTTCTGTTAATTGTGCCGAAATGGCCCAATCAGCCATGGTTTCTAGAAATGATAGAGATGTTATACAGCTTGCCATGACAAATACAGCTGAGGAAAGATCTACTCTCTCAGTTGCAAGGCACAATCTGGCATCCCCAGCCCAAGCTGTGGAACCTCTATGTGTGGCCCCTGAACAGAGCATGCTTAACACTAGAAATGATGCATTCAGTCATGAACACCATTTTACAAGCCAGAGCGCTGTCCAGGAGATGACTCTATGCGCTAAAATGGAATGTCTTCAATGATTGGTGTCTTTCACATGGCAAAGACCCAGTAAACTGCCCCATACATGAAATTCTCATATTTCTTCAAGAGCGATTAGATGCAGGACTCACTCCATCAATGCTCAAAGTTTAGTATGTGGTGAATATATCTGTGTATCATGCACCTGAAGCTGGCGCCCCTATAGGCAAGCATGATTTAATCATAAAGTTCCTTAGAGGAGCAAGACAGTTAAATCCACCTCGGCTGGCTACAATCTTGACTTGGGATGTAACTTTGGTCCTAAAAGCGCTCACAGGGCCCACCTTCGAGCCTGTGGACTCAATTAAGTCTGCACTACTGCTGGCTCTGGCCTCAGTAAAATGGGTTAGTGACATACACTATCAATTGACAATTCAATGGTCTGGAGTTTGGCCCCGGTTTTCAAAAGTCACTGTCAAACCCAGAAAAGGCTATGTGCCTAAGGATCTAACCACACCCTTCAGAGCACAGGTGGTTCACCTTTAAGCTTTCTTCCCTCCTCCATTTAATTTGGATGAGGAACAATCCTTGCATTTGTTATGCCCTGTGCAGGCGCTACACGCATACATTGAGCGCACCTGCCAGATCAGACTGTCTGATCAGCTCTTTTGTGTGCTAGTTTGCCCGAAAGAAATGTCTGTCTCCAAGCAAAGACTTTCTCACTGGATCGTTGATGCAATTACCCTGGCTTACGAATCACAGGGTAAGATATTCTCAATTGTTGTTAAAGCACACTCAACTAGAGGCATGGCTTCCTCATGGGCATGGACGAACAATGTGTCTTTACAAGACATATGTTTTGCAGCAGGATGGTCGTCTCAAAACACATTCGCTAGGTTTTATTCACTAGTCCTCTCTGTTTAAAGTGCTGAGGGAATTTATGACAGTGAGTGGAGAGAAAGTCACCCTCGTGCTGAAGCAATAGTATCAGGTCAAACTAATTAGCAAAATATGCCAAACATCCCGTAAAATAAGGAATTGTCCCGTAATAATGGAAAAATATTGCGTTCCGTATGAACTCCATATGTGATGCCATTTGTCCTGTATTTTAGTGTCACACACCCAAACTGTTGAGAATGTTTCACAAATCAAGAGAAATTGACCTGAAACACAACTTTTGCATGAGTTGTGTGAGATATCAGCTGTATTAACATGGACGGCTTCACACTGAATGCGCTTTTGCATCTGTTCGAGCTCTTTTTCAATGTAAAGCAGCGTCTCACGCAGGAGTGCCTGTATAAATGGGTCATTCCTACAATTTGGTGACACTAAGTCCCCAGTACAAGTGTGTGTAGTATTTATATCGTTTCATTTCACCCGATTACAATTTTAATAGGCTTGTTAAAAAGAATAAAAATGTTTTATAATGTTACACACTTCATTTAGCTTAAAAGTTATTGTTTAAATAATTGAAATCCTTCTCTATTGTCATTTCCCTATGTCCCAAAAACTGCATGTCAAACATCTTTGACAAAACTAAATGATAAATCATTAGATTTCTGACATTTTTTTTGTGATTTAGCTTGAACAGTATGACTAATACAATCTTTAACAAGTCCCTGTAATGATGACGCATTAAGATATTTGTAAAAGTATGTTTTATTTTTCAAAAGTGGCAAAGACGGAATGTCACAGAATTGTAGGAATTACCTATTTACGATATGCACAGAGTTGCAGTTCCGCCGCTCTCTATTAGCAGATTACGTATAATTTTCATTTTTGGGAGAACTATTCCTTTAGAGCAATAACATTATTTTAGTGTTCTCACAGAGACAAGCTGTGGCTATCAGTCTCACAACATCATAAGTAGGCTGGCATGTGTGGTAGAGTGCTTCCACGAGGTAGTTGGCAAACGTCAGTGAGATGACAGCCTGGCTACCTGGCTCGATCAGCAGGATGGATGACAACATACAAATGAACACAAGGAAACTACCAAAGGCTTCCAGGATGTTAGCATAACTAGCACCAGACTTCGTAATGCTGGTTCCAAGTTCCACGTAACAGAGCACCAACCATATATATATGCCACGAGAGCCCAGATGACCAGCGAGAGGCCGTAGGAGGTGCTGTACTGTGCCAATCACGTTGCCCACGATTAAGCAGATGCCATTGGCGAGAGAGATCTCTCTCCTCATGATCATCATCTCGCTCCGTGTGTATGGACCAGTGCAGGGCGCAGTGGTTTTCTTAAGGTCCGTGTCTGATTTATTTAAAATGTGTATTTATTTTATAGAGATTGCACTCATTAAGACCCGTTTCTATCTGATTAAATACTTTTAAAGATAAACATAACTTTAAGAATTTATATTAACAATGGAAAATGTCATGATTTCTTGATTTCCATGACATTTCCAGGCCTGGAAATCACAATTGTTAAATTCCATGTTTTCCATGACTGTGTGAACCCTGCTTTCATTTCAGTACTTTACAATTATATTGTCCTAATTATTTTGTTTGGCATTAACTTCAAATTTAAATTGATATCTCGTTTTTGACAAATTCCCAGAACATGAAATGACTCCAGCTCACACTTGTTACAAACAAGCTTTCCGCAACCAACCAACTGCATAACGTGTATAGGATTATATGTTCTATTTAGTGCCCACAACTTTTTACACAGAACAAATCTGTGAATAATGAATACAAAACATTTCTGTGGTCAATGTCTTCTTGAGAACAAATAAGAATCAACTTAACACGAACGGACATAAAAATCCTGAAATTAACTCCATTTTAATTAACTTGCTCAAAAGAACCAATAAAGATTGGCATTAAAATTGATCCATTAAAATGGATGTGAATGTAAAAACGGATAAAAACCCCCAAAACAAATTCATTAAAATGGACATCAAAATAAGTCACCACCAGCCAGTAATATACTGATACTGATTTTTAATCAGTATTTCCAGATTAAATGTACTTTAATCATGTGAAAGGGAATGCAGATGAAAAATCATACAGCTGGAGAGGAAGAGCGTGCAGATGAGTTAAGCAAGTTTCCTGTGTGATGATGATTTCTCCAGAATGGAGAAAGTCAAGACTGTCAGACTGTAATGGGTCAACAGGATGAGCGTTGTCACAACCCCAGACCGCAAACAAACATTTGTGTGATTTTCCAGCAGAGGCAAGTTGGCTTCTTCAGTTGCCCTGACTAATTTTGAGTGAGAGAGAAAGAATGCCCACCTGCCCCCTTGAGAGTAAAAGTACCTCAGCAAAAACCCTGTTGAATTAGATCATGACTTTGTTATCTGACATGTTCCAACACAAGACTAGAGTTCAGATAAAAGACTGACTACCTCCCCATTATGAATGGGGTTTGCTCAGGCAAGCATCACTATTACTATTGCTTATACTTCATTGGATTAGGGAGTTTTCTAAATATAAAAATTTCAATTTGTGCACTGGTTGTGCTATGGACATGAATGACACCTCAAATGATTTACCGCTGATAGAACAAACAGATAGTCCCACCTCAAACTCACCATTGGTTGGGTTAGTGTCAAATATGTTATAGTGCCACAGAGAGTGTTAAGTTTGAGGAAATTAACCTACAAATGTCTTATAGTGGTCTCTGAATATTTAGCTAGAATAGGACTGCATTCTGACTAGGGTTGTGTATAAATACACATTTTCATAATCGACTAGTTGGTCAGATATTTGAACTAGTCGTGCAGCACTTCAATATGATAACTGATGGATATAAAAGCTAAATAACTAAAACATCTTATTGCACAAAACTGTCAAAGTAAGAAATAAGCAAGGCTCCAATACAGAGTGGCACAAAACCGCTTATGCCATTTTGCATTCATGATGCACATTGGCAATGTAACCAGAGCACTTGGGAGTGTCAGGCTGATCCTCGCTGCACATTCAAAAGCACAGAACTGCAAGATAATGATGCGGGTGCACAACATCTAGTTCATGACATCAAGCAGTTTAAACTTTTTACTTCAACTTTTATTTAAAGGGATAGTTCACCTAAAAATTTAAATGATCTCATTTACTCACACATGCCATTCCAGATGTGAATAACTTTCTACAGAACAATCAAAATTTTATAGAAAAATATCTAAGCTCTGTAGGTCCATACAATGCAAATGAATGGTGACCAGAACTGTGTAGCTCCAAAAAAAAAAAAAAAACCCACAAATGAAACATAAAATTAATCCATAAGACTCCAGAGTTAAAATCCATATTATCAGAAGTGATATAATAATAGTTGTGGGTGAGAAATGGACCAATATTTTACTCTAAATCTCCACTTTCAGATGTAAAAGTGAAAATGAAGATTGAGTAAAAAAAAAAAAAAAAAAAAAAAAAAAAGGACTTGCAATTGTATCCATTTCTCACCCACACCTATTATATTGATTACTTTTATGTTTGCTTTGTGATTTTTGGAGCAACAAAGGTCTGATCACCAATTACTTGCATTGTATGGACCTACAGAGCTGAGATATTCTTCTAAAAATGTGTTCTGCTGAATAAAGTCATACACATCTGAGATGGCAGGAGAGTAAATGATGAAAGACTTAGTTTCTGGGTGGACTATCCCTTTAAACGGTGTCAGACAGAATCACCAAAACACAGATTTCTCCAAAGCACCTCACAGAAACAGAAACATTACTCACAGCAGAGGTAATCATCTTGTATTGTTGATGCAGTGCTTTGGCTGAAACAGCAGCGGAGCATAAAGGGACTAAACTTAAAACATTAAATTTAGATACATCTTGCTAAAGGATTTACTGTTGTCTGTTATTCACTTTTAAACAGCAAGATATAATCACGCAAAAATGCTCTCCAAGAATTTGCGCCTCTCAATTAATTTGTGAATTGTCTCTCATTAAAAGCATCACCACTAAAAATATGAATGTTATTAGTAGACCGCACCAATCGACTAATTGGTTATTGAATGACTAGTTGACCACCGTGGCACATCCCCAAACGTAACACTAAAAATGTTCTTCAGATTAACATTTAGGATTAGGGATTTGTTCAAGTAATAATAGACATGCTTTTCTTGAAAACATGCGTTTTAGAAAATTCTGAGCATGACAATAAAAACTTGTTCTAGAGCCGAATTTACCACATACACGGAAAAAGGACCCCTGTACAGTTCAACAAGGAAATAGATTTCCAGGTACAGTAATACAATTTCACAAGCACACTATTGTAAAAAGAGGTCACCTTAATCTGGATTAGTAACCGCCCTTGTGTAAAAGCAGTTCTGGCAGAGCTCATACACAAAAAAAACAAAACACACAAAACAAGATAACACACACACTTTCAGGAAATTCTACACATTTTAATAACACTTTCAAGTTTACCATTTGTGGAAGTTCCTCATAGTACCAGTGAACTGCTACTTATCCATTGCTACATAAGATATACATTATTGTCATTTTATATTAGATGACAAGGTAATTGTCTTCAATCTAACAGCTCAAAAAGGCAAGAACGAACATTGATTGATATCAGTAATAATTTCAATGCAACTAAATTATTTAAAACGCAATTTCAATGCAACTATTTAAAAAAGTAATATGCATGAAAATGTTTTAACAAGCAACGTGTTCTGTATCCAGACCTATACATACCGTTTCAGCAATTAAAAACTTTACTGACATATTGCTGAGCTATGCGCTAATGCTCAATATATATTCAGCCTGTGAATAATTTAAAGATGCATTTAGCCACATAGCAATAACTAGATTGGCACAGCATTTAGAAACATTAGAAATGACATATTCAAATGAAAAGCTATACAGAAAAATACAACTACCCAATATAAACCACTTAAGCAGCATGTTAGCCATGACTTCATAAATAAATACAAAACAAGTACAGTTCATATATACGGTTGACATTGTAACTGGTCCCAAACCTTAGAGATTTGAAAAACAAAGCAGTTAAAAAACAAAACCTGTAATTAAAAAGGACATTTCTAGAGATCACTGACATCAAGATGATACCATCAAACACCAACTATTCAACAAGGCAAGAATGGTGTCTTTTAACACACTGATACACTTTTTGTACAGAAACTGAATTATTCTGATATATGTGAGACCCAAGGAATTCCAAAGCCCAAAATTGCAGCTTCAAAAAAGGGAACATAAAAAGACAAGAATAAAATCTCTGGACATTCCAGGTGAAATCAAATGAGTAAGATTTAAATGAGTCACCTCTAGATACTGGTAGAAATTCCGTAATAAAAAGGCCTCTAAACTAACTCGGTTCACCCAGAGGGGAAATCTGCAATAATAGAAGCATGCAAAAATCAATATCACAGGCATTTCAAAGTTATTTCAATAAGTTCAACACTGACAAAAAAGACAGAAAGAGGCAAAACATTTATCGAAGACTTCATTCATAATGCATATGATTGGCTTAATTGCGTTTTGTGTTGAAACAAAGAAGATCAAAGGCATATTCAGAAATTTAATTCATCATCCAGAATTTATATTCGAGTTCTGCTTGAAGATCAGAAGAGCCTGTATTTATAATGCTAACTCAATGCATTGCTTTGGTCTTGTTTCTAAATAATTTAAAATTTAAATAATCCTTAAGACTAATCAGAAACATTAATTTTGTATGCAAATCTTCAAACGCCATGGAAAAAACTGCTGGTCCGAAGTCTGAACATGTAACTCTGTTGTATAAACGGTGGCAAAGGAGTTCCTTGATAAAGGCGTCTAGAAGCCTTTTTCAAAACATACTGAGCTGTGGTGATGCAAACCTCTGCATATTTTATACGGTTGCTTAATGTTCAAGTCGATTACACCAAGTTAGGAAAAGTGCTGTAAACTGCAATCCATGTTTGATGCTACATGTGGGAGCCAGCGTTACAGGTGTCTGTATTAAAAACAATGCAAACCAGGCTGGCTGAACCTCACAAAACCCGTCAAGAACATATCCAGGTCATATTTCACCTCTAAAAACAAAAAAAGAAATATATTTGACAATAAGGCTATTTTGGGTACATTAAGATTTTCTGCATTCAGACAATTTCAAGACCATTTAGCACCCCACCCTCCATTATTATTACTATAATTTTGAAGATCTTTGATTTTTAATGGGAATGACAACAAGGCTGTGAGGGATAGACAGTCTCTTCAATGGGCTATCCTGCAGTTTAAAGTGTTTTTGGATCGTTCTGTGGACCAAACTTTGATGAAAAATCAGTCCAAGAACATTCAGAATGCAAAGAACTCCAGACAACACGAGCTGTGGAAAATCAGATGTGATCAAGGAGCTTTATACCATTCGAGCTATTGAAGAAATGGTAAGTCCATCCCCTCACAGCCTCGTTGTCATTACCATTAAAAATTAAAGATGGGCTACCGTGAATAAGGTCTATTATGTGTGCTGTCTAGTATTGCTCATGATCAGGATGCTACAGTACAAAAACATGAAAAAGCAAGGAAAGACGGACAACCTATTCTGACGATAAATTGGTAGAGATTCTTTCCATAAACAAAGTGGTCAAGTCTCCAATTTACTGCCCATTCCGACAGACCAAGTTCATTAGTATTTTAGTATGAAAAGGAGCTGTAGTCATAAAAGCAAAAAGAGAACTCAGGAGAAACCATTATGAAAAGTAAGAATATATGTGCACTGTCAAACAAAATGGACCGTAACCCACAAACAGAATCAAACACAAAGTAAAATAACCTCAATTAGTCTCACTGATTTACATGAAGGAAGACAGAAACTTCAAGTCTGCATATGCAGTCATGCAGTTATGTTGATGTCCCATTTAAGGGTGGAAAGAGGACACTGCCTCGCTGGAGTCGATTGTTACAACGTTTTTGTAAAATGTGCTGGCATGAAAGATGCGAATGATGAGGCAGGATTGATTACTTTTAGGGATAGTTCACCCTAAAATTGTCATTTACTCACCATGTCGTTGCAAACCTGTATGACTGACTTTCTTCAGTGGAACATAAATTGAGAAATGTACATTTTGAGACACACAAGAAGCATGGACTACTTATATTATACTTTTTTGAAAGCTTTAAACTGAGTCACTATATCCACTGCCATTGTATGGAAAAGACAGACTGGGATATTTATAATAAAATTCTCCTTTTGTTTTCCACTTAAGAAAGTCAAAGACATGAGTTAATAACAGGATGAGACTTATTTTTGAGTAAACTACACTTTTAAATGTTTCACTGCTATCAAAGTAGCAGCAACCAGATTCTTTTGACAGGTGAAATCAAGTTTAAACGTGACATTGTTGGACAGCCACAATAATTTAGGCATTCAAGTTAAGCCAATGACTCCATCTAAAACTCAGCAGCAGAAGTCAACATGAGCTGTGTCCATTTACGTCTCTCTTGCAATGGCAAATTGTTCAATGGATGTAGTATGCAATTGTTCAAAAGTTCATACCATACAAATTGTGTCACGAGCACCAACACCAACCACCGAGACATGTCCTGGCCCACAAAGTATAGGCAAAGCAACACAAATAAAGTAAGAGCAAGTGAACAGGAACCGTTCTTCAGCGGAATCATAAACTGAAAGGATGACTCACATTTCTCCAGTTCAAAAGCAGGGAGTAAGAGTCGGATTGGGAGAAGGTCAGAAGATGTTTCGAGTATTGTTGAAGGAGTTGGAGAGGAAGGGGGCACTGGGGGTGGTATAGGGAGGCGGAGGGCTGCTGTTACAGAGGTCAGGGTAGGGCTGCAGCCCCATTTGTTTGTTGTCCTGGAGTTTACGCACCACCACACGGCAGAACTCATCGCAATGCCGCTCGCAGGTGTCCAGAAGCTTCCGCACTTTGGCGGTACGCGTGGGTTGGTTCACGACCAGTTCGTAGTCCTCGCGCATGAGCAGCTCGCGGGCCAACAGAGCATCTAAACTCTGGTTGAGACATGCCTCCGTCATCTGCCGCACAACGTCCTCACGTCGGGATGCGATCCAGCGTGCCGCAGGACCTTGAGAGTCCAATGCTGTGGGTAAATCTGTAGATATAATCAGTAGGTGGACATTAAGAATAGACCAATAAACTAGGAATGTCAAAAGTACTGGAAAAACTGACTGAATACAGTATGTGGGTGGCAAGATTACAAACCCTACTATGGTGCTGGCTTAACATGATCATTTGCATTTAATGTACTTCTTATGGTTATAAGTGTTTATAAAAGCACAAAAGAACGTGATTTCATGTATTTCTCACCCAAATTGTGCGATTCTTAACAGTAGCAAATATAATTCGTCCTTGTGCTCATTTTATGAAAAACTGTAAAATATGCATCATTTTAAAATTGGATTAAACATTTTAAATCTACTGTAATACAATAGGTGTTTGGTTGAAATTATGGTTCCTCTGATAAACAAAACAAAAAACACTTAAGCTATTTTAGAGCAAATGCATAACTATCGATATATATAGAACAAGCTGAAAAATACAAAGATATACATTTTTGTAGCCATATCGCTCAGCCCTATGTTCATAGTACAATTGTAGTTAAATACATTGTGCCTTTGTATCCTTACTAGTGTCAATATACAAGTCAAACCTTAACTATAAAATCTGACTAAAAATGTAATATTGCTTTTTTGACTCAAATAAGAATTAAATAAATAAGAATTCAATAAAATAATAATAACATTATATACACACTGTATATACAGAGAGACTGATTCAGTGTTGGGCTCTGGGCGGGACATCCCATCTGTTGCGGGACCCGTTCTTTTATTCTATTTGCAAAAGTAATGTTTGGAAATCTCAAATTTATATGTCCTATTGACACACTAAAGCAGAAGATAGAAAATATCCATCTTAAGACAAATATTTTTGTAAAACATCTAATGTGCATAAGACTTTAGCACAGCACTGTGTATGTAAATGTATATATACAGTGAATTCATAAAGTATTCAGACCCCGAACCCCAACCTATTTGGTTTTCACATATTATGTTGCCGTAAAATAAATTCACATCAATCTATATTCCATACCTCATAATGACAAAGCAAAAAAACTGACTTTTGATAACTTTGCAAATTTATTTAAAAGAAAAAAAACTGAAATCTCACAAGTATTCAGACTCTTAACTCAGTACTTAGTTGAAGCACCTTTGGCAGTGAATACAGCCTCAAGTCATTTTGGGTATGATGCGACAAGCTTTGCACACCTGGATTTGGGGATATTCTGCTATTCTTCAGTGCAGATCCTCTCAAGCCCTGTCAGGTTGGATGGTGACCATCAGTGTACAGCCATTTTCAGGTCTCTCCAGAGATGTTGGATTGGGTTAAAGTCCGGGCTCTGCCTGGCCACTCAATAACATTCACAGAGTTGTCCCTAAGCCACTCTTGCATTTTCTTGGCTGTGTGCTTGGGGTCATTGTCCTGTTGGAAGGTGAACCTTCAGCACAATCTGAGGTCCTAAGCACACTGGACCAGGTTTTCATTAAGGATATTTCTGTATTTTGCTGCATTCAGCTTTCCTTCAACCCTGACCAGACCCCCAGTCCCGGTCACTGAAAAACACCCCCACAGCATGATGCTACCACCACCATGTTTCACTGTTGTGCAGGTGATGAGCGGTGCCTGGTTTCCTTCAGACATGACGATTGGAATTGAGGCCAAACGGTTCAGTCTTAGTTTCATCAGACCAGAGAATTTCACAGTCTGAGATTCCTTTAAGTGCTTTTTTGCTTATTCCAAGCAGGCTTCTGCAAGTTTCTCCCATCTCCACACGTGATCTCTGGAGCTCAGCCAGAGTGACCATTGAGTTCTTGAGGCACTTCTCCCACTATGAAGAGTCCTGGTTGTTCCAAACTTCTTCTATTAAAAGAATTATGGAGGCCACTGTGCTCTTAGGAACCTTCAATACAGCTGGAATATTTTGTAGCATTCCCCAGATATGTGCCTCGACACAATCCTGTCTCTGATCTCTGCAGGCAGTTCATTTGACCTCATGGCTTGGTTTTTGCTCCGATATGCATTTTCAGCTGCGAGTCCACATATAGCCAGGTGTGTGCCTTTCCAAATCATGTAAAACAATTTTAATTGGTGTAGAAACATCTCAAAGATGATCCGGAGAAATGGGATGTACCTGAGCTAAATTACAAGTGTCATGGCAAAGGGTCTGAATACTTAATTCAATGTGATATTTCAGTTATTTATTTTTTATAAATTTGCAAAGTTATAAAAAAAGGTGTAGATTGATGTGATTTGTCTTTTTTTTGTTTTCAGCAACATAAAAAATAAAAATAAAAAATGAAGGGGTCTGAATACTTTCTGAATGCACTGTACAGTGTGAGATATCTCTCTCTCTCTCTCTCTCTCTCTCTCTCCAATCATTGGCACACAGTTCACAGCAATCCATTTCACAAGTGAATTTGTAAATCAGTTTTAGATTTATTATGAGGGCTTGTTTAAGGACCCGTCAATGTAAACCTGCATCAGACATTATTTTTTTTTTTTTTTTTTTTTTTTTTTTTTTCCCGAAACAAGCCCGGGGTATACATAGTACACAATACTACAGATATATTTTACAATAATGCCAAGACATCATATTCATTACATAGTGCAATGGTTTTCAATGCTTTGGAGTTGTTGGAGGTACAAAGAGTGTTTAAATAATATTTCAAGTCTTTACAAAAAAGTGCAAATAGGGGCTTTATAGACAAATTTACACGTGTATAAAAAAAAACTTGGCAAGAAAAATAAACAGATTAATCAGAAAATATTAATTTAAGTTATCAAAACTGTGAAAACCAAATAGTTAAAATAGAGGTACGTACAAACAAAATTTTCTAAGAAAAAAAATACTACAGCGTGGACACATTCCCAAAAAAGATGAGGGGCAGATTCATCTACAGCATTACAGAAGGTGCAAAGTGGATCTATTTCAGGGAGCTTGTTTCATAAATAAAGATTGACTGGGTAAAAACAGTGTACCAGTTTAAAGGACACCTCCTTAACCTTAAAATGACCATACAACCTGCGTTAAGACATGCTTGTGTCGTGTCTCGGGTGTGTCGTGTCATAAAAATAAAATGTTTAGGTTACTGTGTCTAGTTAAATATAGTTCCCAGTCTGTCGCTCAGATTCAACGTTGTGTTGAAGAAGCAACACTAGGGGTCTCTCGAGCGACGAATATGCCTCTGATCTATGAAAAAAGGCCAATGAGAAGTTGGCAGACAGTATTTGCATACCCTGCCCCCGGACATACGGGTATAAAAAGGCGGGGAAATACATGGAGTTCATTCAGAAATGTTCTTCGGAGCCGATGGTCGTGTATGCAGTGAGCTGCATATGCATATACACACACACACACACACACGTGTGTACATATGTATATATGCATGTGTAAATGTACACACACACACACACACACACACACACAATTTATTTATACCCACTCGACATAGAAATACATAAAAGGACATAAACGGTTCCGATGTATGTTTGTGAGAAACTTGCTGCAAGCCTGTGTACATGACCTAGACTCCCAAAAAAAAAGATTAAGAGTTGACACTAATACCAATGTTGTTAATACACAGAACTAGCAGTTGATATTTAAACGGTTTAGTGAAAAATTTCCCCTCTAGACTACGTTCAAACGCACACCCCACTTCAAGCACAAAATGTATTTTTCATTTGACATGCAGATGTTTCAAATGTTCAGGGTATAACTGAAGAATGTGTGGATACCTTGTGGAAGTGGCTGCAGAGTGAGTGGTTGTATGGTAAGAGCCAGGTCACTCTCATTCGACGACTGCGGTTTAATGGGTATGTTGAAGTCAGACACCAGCTGGGCCGTCGGGTACTCTGGGCTAAGATTGTTCCGGGAGCAGTGGTCCACCAGAGGCTTTGGAGGATCCAGTGGAATTGACGTTAATGACAACTGTGGGCCACCCTGAGCAGCTGAGTGACCTGATGAACATGTACAACAGTAGAGGTAAACTAACCAAAGTTAAAAATAACTAAAATGCAAATAAAATTAGATTGAATGTGTTAAGAAATGATGATTCCTGCCTTGAGAGGGATTCGATATGGTAAGGAAGCCCGGATGGGACATTTCTGCTTCCTGGGAAGAGGAGGAGCCTGATCCAGATGTGGAACTGTTGTCCTGTCATGTAACAAGAACAACAACAACATATAAACCCTCAAATCACCAGACGAAAAAGATTGGATAAAAATTGGATAAAGAATTTAAACTGACTGGCCATGGGACATTGTGTTCCTTCACAATCTTATCCTCCATTCTTTTTCCATTTGTATGAGATGAAGAGCAGCTGCTTGCTGGCCTCATATACTGGGGTAACAGAAGGCAAAAGAAATTGCGATATTATAGATTAGTCTGCGATCTCAGGACCAGAGATTAAACTAAAGCCAAGACATATAACAGGCAGAAATACAGTTTCAAGTGTTAGATCAAAGGGCAGCATGATAAAGAACCCTGTGTGACCCATACTCTAAAATTACAAAATAAAACAGTCTTTGCTCTAAAACCAATCTATGCATGGTTAGTTTAACCCCTTCAAAACTTACTTTTGTCCGTTTGACTGTCAGCACTGCTTCTAGGACATCAATCTCATCAAAACTTCTTAGCATGGGCTCCAGCTCAATAAGGCAATCTTAAAAGGTAAAGACAAAGTAGCTTTTGAGACACTTCGTGCATTGATAAAGATAAAGATATAGATATAGTATACTATAGATATAGTAGATAAAGATATTATTTTTGTGCATAAGATAAGTCTTTTGAACTGGGGCTGTCGATTTAAATGCATAAACATCCGGTTGCATATATGTATATTTAAATACAGCTTGGCATTAGGAAAATTTGTCAGTTTGAATGATTTATTAAAAGAACTGGTTAATAAAGATATACTGGATGCGCTGTCTGTTTTTATTTACTAAAAAAAAAAAAAAAAAAAAAAAAATTTGTTTGTCAGATTACACTGGTAGCTCTGTTTTGATTCACTAAAGAATCGGTTCGTAAGAGTCACTTTGTGAATCAGAATACACACACAGGGTGTTGTGTTCTGCCCGTGAGGACAAACTCATTTGAAAAATGTTCTTGCCATTTTTTTTTAAAGTATACAGGTTTTTTTTTTTTTTTTTTTTTAAATATATATATTTTTGAACTAGTGCTTGAGTAACATCATCCATCTGCAACACTGGCGCAGGTGCACTTTAGTCAGAGTGGAACAAATGCGATTAAAGCATTTAAAATGCCTGTATAATGCGATTAAAATAAGAGTACTCCACATATCTTACTGCGATTATCATTAATCTGATTATCAGCATAATCGCAATATCATAATCGTAATTTTCTGTTACATGAGCAACCGTTTTAAATCGCACTGTAATCGTATTGCAGCACATTGACCATTTAAACTTTAACCGATAAACCGATTTATTGATGTGAACTGGGAAACTAACTGAACTCTGCCATCTCCTTGTTGCAGACTTGTGTTGTAACATCAGGAAAGTTATTGTTGTATGCATGCAAATTTACTGTCACTAATTTGGCATCTTACTTGGTAATAAATTTAATCCAAAGTAAAATACCAGCAGACTATACTGAAAAGCAGACGTATTGATGGGCTTGTGATTGATTCATACAGATGAACTAAGTGTGGATTTATAGATGCTGACGGACTACAAAAGACTCGAGATGCAGTCATTTTAGAAGTTTTTTGAAATTGTAAACTCAGCAAAAAAAGAAACATCCCCTTTTCAGGACACTGCATTTTAAAGAATTTTGAAAAAAATCCAAGTAACTTTACAGTGTTTTATTGTAAAGGGTTTAAACAATGTTTTCCATGCTTGTTCAATGAACCATAAACAATTAATGAACATGCACCTGTGGAACGGTTGTTAAGACACAGCTTACAGGCATTAGACAATTAAGATCAGTTATAAAAACTTAGAGACCTTTCTACTTACTCTGAAATACACCAAAAAAAAAAAAAGATGCTCAGGGTCCCTGCTCATCTGCGTGAACGTGCCTTAGCCATGCTGCATGGAGGCATGAGACCTGCAAATATGGTCAGGGCAACAAATTGCAATGTCCGTACTGTGAGATACCCAAGACAGCGCTACAGGGAGACAGGAAGGACAGCTGATCGTCCTCGCAGTGGCAGACCACGTGTAGCAACACTTGCACAGGACCGGTACATCCGAATATCACACTTGTGGGACAGGTACAGGATGGCAACAACAACTGTCCGAGTTACACCAGGAACACACAATCCCTCCATCAGTGCTCAGACTGTCCGCAATAGGCTGAGAGAGTCTGGACTGAGGGCTTGTAGGCCTGTTGTAAGGCAGGTCCTTACCAGACATCACCGGAAACAATGGTCGCCTATGGGCACAAACCCACCTTCGCTGGGCCAGACAGGACTGGCATAAAGTGCTCTTCACTGAAGAGTCGTGGTTTTGTCTCACCAGGGGTGATGGTCGAACTTGCATTTATCGTCGAATGAATGAGCGTTACACTGAGGCCTGTACTCTGGAGCATGATCGATTTTGAGGTGGAGGGTCTGTCATGGTCTGGGGCGGTGAAACACATAATCATCGGACTGAGCTTGTTGTCCTTGCAGGCAATCTCAATGCTGTGCATTAAGTTGAAGACATCCTTCACCCTCATGTGGGACCCTTTCTGCAGGCTCATCCTGAAATGACCCTCCAGCATTTCAGTGTTCTGCCATGGTCAGCGAAGAACCTGGATCTCAATCCCATTGAGCATGTCTGGAACCTGTTGTATCGGAGGGTGAGGGCTAGGGCCATTCCCCCAGAAATGTCCAGGAACTTGCAAGTGCCTTGGTGGAAGAGTGGGGTTACATCTCACAGCAAGAACTGGCAAATCTGGTGCAGTCCATGAGGAGGAGATGCACTGCAGTACTTAATGCAGCTGGTGGCCACACCAGATACTGACTGTTACTTTTTATTTTGACCCCCCCCTTTGTTCAGGGACACATTATTCCATTTCTGTTAGTCACATGTCTGAGAAACTTGTTCAGTTTATGTCTTAGTTGTTGAAACGTTTTGTTCATAAATGTATTTACACTTTGCTGAAAATAAAAGCAGTTGAAAGTGAAAGGATGTTTCTTTTTTTGCAGAGTTTATTAGTGCTGTTAGGTTTCTGAAATGAGTTGTTCAGTAGTCAAGGAAATAAATAGGGCAGAGTATCGCCAACCACCTCATGATGCGATACGCATTGCGATATACATGCCATAATTCAATATAATTGCAATACATTGATTATATTGCATATATACAGTGCTTCAAAGTATTTGCCCCCTTCCTGATTTCTTTTATTTGTGTATTTTTCCCATACTAAATTGTATTACATCTTCAAATGTGATTAACATAAAACAAAAGCAACCAGAGTAAACACAAAATAGAGTTTTCAAATGTATGCATTTTTTAATGAAGCGAAAAGGTTATCCAGCAACTTATATCACCAATGTGAAAAACTAACTGCCCCTTTAAACTTAATAGCTGATTGCAATTGTTGCTGCTTAAGGTGGCACAATCAAATGCTACAGATAACTGGAGATCAGTCTTTCACAACTCTGTGGTGGAATTGTGGCCCACTCTTCTTTGCAGAGCTGCTTTAGTTCAGCCACACTGGACGGTTTTTCAGCATGAACTGCCCGTTTAAGGTCCTGCCACAGCATCTCAATCGGGTTCAAGTCAAGAATTTCTGGTAGGGAGCAGAATTCATGTTTCCCTCAATTATTGCAATGTCGCCCTGAAGCAGCAAAGCATCCCCACACCATCACACTACCACCACTATGCTTGACCGTAGGTATGACGTTCTTTTTGTGGAATTGTGTTTGATTTACTCCAGATGTAACAGGAACCCTGTCTTTCAAACTGTTACACTTTCATCAGTCCACAGAACATTCTCCCAAGAAGTCTGAGGATCATCAAGGTGTTTTGGTAAAATTCAGACGAGCCTTAAATGTTCTTCTTGGCTAGCAGTGGTTTTTGCCTCACCACTCTTCCATGGATGGCATATTTGGCTAATGTCTTTCTGATAGTGGAATCATGAACAGTGAACTTTTACATGAGAGAGCCCTGCAATTCCTTGGATGCTGTCCTTGGCTTTGTTGTGACTTCCTGGATGAGTCGTCCCTGTGATCTTGGGAGGAATTTTGGAAGGTCGGCAACTTCTGGGAAGGTTCACTACTGTGCTAAGTTTTTTTCTAATTGTAGATAATGGCTCTCACAGTGGTTATTTGGAGTCCCTTTGAAATAGCTTTGTAATCCTTCCCAGACGTATGCATTTCAAATTACCTTTTTCCTTATTTCGGAAATTTCTTTTGACCTTGGCATAGTGTGTTACTAGTGTGAGACATTTTAGCCAACTTCATGCTGCTGAAAATATTCTATTTAGATGTTGATTTAAACATTTTCACATAGGCTCCATTTATATTGGATAACTTTTTGCTTCAATAAATAACATTATCATTTAAAAACTGTATTTTGTGTTTACTCAGATTGCTTTTTGTTTTATGCTAGTTTTAGATTGAATTTTTAAAAGAATTTAGTATGAGATTACATACAAAATGAAAAGATATCAGGATGGTGGCAAACACTTTTTAACAGCACTGTACAGTATTTTGTTACATGTTTGTTGTTTACATGCCTAATTTGTACTATTTACAAGTATGTACCTCAATATGTAGAACAAGTGCTAAAATGGTACCCTCTCTTTAAGACAAGTGGCAGCGAATCTGACAATAGTGTTTGTTTGGTCGAATGACTTTACAGCATCCATGCCATGTGTGATTAGAATAAATTTTTTATTTTTATTAAATAATTGAGTGTAGAGAACAGAAAGGATATTAAAAGAGACATTATTAAACAAATGGTTTGCTTGTATCTAGTCTTTGGATTCACATTACATAGTCAAAACTTTTACTTTCAGCACGCAGTGAAAAGATCTCTGTGCTGAACTTCTATGCCACTACACCACTCAAATGGTGCACTGAAAATAACACAATATATCATGATACATGGATCCAAGCATTGATACAATACTGTGAGAAAAAGTATTGCGATATATCAATATTTGATTATATCGAATAAACCCAGTCCAACAGACTGTTGACATGTTTTTTTACATATTAAAATGGTGCATTTATGTGTCAAGTTGATACAAAATTAAAACTCTAAATTAATTAAGAACGCATGTAGCCTAAAGTATGTAGCCTATATTGTGACCCTTCTCTTTAGTCACTTGCTTTCTAGCAAGACATGACGCATTAGACTAGTGCTTTGGCAACGCCACCGCTTATGTCAGACATGGAAGTGGTGGCAAAAACCATGCGCAATAGCGACAGTGTTAGAGACGCAAAATAATGCCATTTGCATTTCGAATTAATGGGTTTACACATGTGTAACATCGGACGTTCACTAAAAATGTGCTTCCCTGCATGCGCTCACAATAAACTCAAACGTCAGCTGCAAAATGATGGATGCACGAGAGAGAGA
Organism: Moxostoma hubbsi; assembly: GCA_032164185.1. NCBI lineage: Eukaryota > Metazoa > Chordata > Actinopteri > Cypriniformes > Catostomidae > Moxostoma > Moxostoma hubbsi. The sequence goes on along the minus strand of JAVLUX010000004.1, from coordinate 9,471,169 downwards.
GATGATTTTGACGTGGAATCTGCTGTTTTAAGGGTCTCCTCTATTCAAGCCCCAAAATTGAATACTTCAGCAAACGAAATTTAAGACTTCTTGTCATTTATTCAAGATGTTTAAAACTTTTTATGGTCTTAAATTATTAAAAGACCAAGAACATTTTAAATTTAAGACCAAGACTTTAAAGACCCACGGATACCCTTTAAAAACATTGTATTTGTTAGTAACACAGTGTCTTCATGCTCGATCAATGCCGTCACTTCCAGCTCAGGTACTCATCATGCCCTAGTCCAATTACACCATATCCAGAAAAATGGTTACCAGTATTGTATTTGGATAAAGTGACGCATATTATTGACCCTTTTGCCCTCTTTTTCTGCACACACAGCCATTTCCTCATTATCCTGATCAGTCCACATCTAAATGTTGTGACAATTTGCAATGGAGAAATCTTTTGAGTAGGCAAAGAAAGTGATGTCAAAATTAATTTGACTAATTTCTAACGCTAGAGTGCCAGATCATGAGCAGACAAAAATGCCAGTAAACTCATAATTAATGACACAATTCTGGTTAGATGTTTCTCCAACAAAAACAAGCATATGTCACTCTGGATTAGGACATCATGATTCACAGAGATTGGGTAAAGCAGAGGAAATGCGATGTGCAAGCCGACACTCACTAAGGAAAGAAGGCCGTTCATCTGGGTTGGCGGTCCAGCCACAGGTCATGAGGTTAATGAGGGTCTCTCTGCTGGGAATGTCTGCCGACAGACTATCCAGGCCGGTGTCAGGCCGAGATCCTCGCAGAACACCGAACATGATCTGTATGGGGTTGGTGGCCTCTGCCCACAGAGAAAAATAAATGTCAAATGTCACAGGATAAAAGAATGTTCCCTGAATAGATCACTACAGCAGTTTAGGATATTCTTAACATCAAAAACATCACTCTGCAAAACTGGCCACAGCTTAGTGCCAATGGTTACGCTTTTGTTTTATAGTTCTCTAGTATTTAAGTAGCTGCATATTACTTAGCAAATCTACATATGTAGGGGATAATGTACTGCCAGTCAATCATTATCACAAAATAAACCAAGGTGATCAAGACCAGAAACAAAGTAGACATTCAGTATAAAAAAAAAATTAATAAAATCCACTGTTGAAAATGATTTACATTTATTTTTCTAATGTCATACTGTTTCTTATTACAAATTATAAAAAATATTAACACCTTACCAAACAATTACCAAATTACTATCCCAAAAGTTTTTCCATCTTACATTTATGCATTTGGCAGACGCTTTTATCCAAAGTGACTTACAGTGCACTTATTACAGGGACAATCCCCCCGGAGCAACCTGGAGTTAAGTGCCTTGCTCAAGGACACAATGGTGGTGACCGTGGGGATCGAACCAGCGACATTTTAAAATTAGACTTTACATTTTTTTATATTTTTCCATGTAGACTTTTTGTACAACACCATAAATGGATATGAATATATTGATTTGAGTTGAGATTATTTTATAATGTGAGAAAAAACATAAATACAGATGTTATGGGAGACATAAAATTAGCATAGCTATGTAAGAAATCTCTTGCCTGGGTCAATTATACAGTATAGTGGTCACTATACAAAAATCTTTCACATTTTTATAAAGTGTGTGGTTAATAAAACACAATACCATGTTGCCCAATGTTCCCTACCTTCATATGGTATCCGCCTTGAAAGCACCTCCCACATTATGATGGCGTAACTGAAAGAGGAAGCATAGAACAGATGAGTGAGTGGTTTCCCTGCTGCCATGCCATCTCTATATCCACACTGGGCAATCCCCTTCAGAGATAAAGCACTCTCCTATTAGTCCAATGATTTCAACATGCCCTCTGACTAAGGTCAGAAAATGTTGGCTAAAAAGGTAAGATGAGGACAAGACTGGTTGGCCAGTACTTTTCAGTGCTGGGAAATAGTAAAGAGTGCATACACACTAGAGAAAGCTCAGGAGCGTTTGACCCATGGGAATGTGAAAGCAAAAATCCGGTGGCAACCCAGACTGATCTAACAGTGAAATCAGAAAGAGTAGTTAGTCTTTCCTTTAACTAATCGGTCTGTGATTACTGAAATGTGAAACACTGCCCCCAGTGGGCAAGCCTATGGGCTTGTGTGAACTTCAATTTCCAGAGTGTAATGTCCACGGAGGGGGGCCAAAAGCAAGATGTGAAGCAAGTTGTTTTCAGCTGTCCAGGCAGTAATACAGTGAAGAGGAATGCATATTTTATAAACTATACCCCCAACCCAAACAAAACAGAGTAATGTGATATTAGAGAAAATAATTGAGAAAAATGCAACCTCCGAATCACGCTTATCACTGGTAATGTGGACGTAATTACTTCCAGGTCTCCCACGCTGCTAGCATGGCATGCTTCCAGTCACTCCACAGGGAAAGGTAAACGCACTAGAGCAGATTTAAACATGTCTGATATCACATGGCATTTGTGGCCGTTCCTAAGGTACTCTCGCTAACAACATGCTGACCTCCTATGTGATCATGTTGGCTGATCAAGTGTAAAGATGGCTATCTAAAATATATATTTTCGACAACATACCAGTAAGCATTGCAACACTTCATCTTTTGAGCCTGACATGAGAAAATTAATAAGGACTGGTAATGAATGGTAATGAAAACAACACAGAGTTGTCTGCCATGTTTTTTCGATTTCACAGCGCAATGAGTTGCGCCTCTCTGAGATTCCTATTGGTCGATGCATTCCTTCCGACGCACCATCCCCTTTGAAATCAATGCACACGAAGTGTTCTCTGACGCAGCGTAAAGCCTAGTGTGTAGGCACCCTATATAAAAATAGTGCCACTAAAAGTGCCACACATTTTCCAGTAGCTTGATGGATGCTCAGACAATTTCAAAATAAGAGTTGCTTTTCCAGTTACAAACTACTTTTTCAGACGCTACAATGCTATTTTTTTAACACTGTATTACACACGTAGCTTTACAAACGAGCAAACTTAGTTTGAAGCACTGGGAAATCATTTTATCATTTCAATTTAGTAAATCAGTACATTCGGACAGTTAATTTACATTTAGTTAAAAGAAAAAAAAAAAAAAATGACAGCCTTCACAGCATTTAAAAAAATATGTATATATTTGTAGCTAAAAACTAAATCAATTTGTAATATTTATTACAATAACTTTACTGATATAAAAATGTTATCATATAAAATGTATCACTATGTTTCAATTTATTTATAAAATAGGCCCTATTATGCTTTTTGGGATTTTACCTTTCCTTAAGTGTGTAACAGCCGTTTGTGCATATAAAAGGTCTGCAAAGTCACAAAGCCCACACAAAAAGGAGTTATTCTCTCCCACAGAACTACACAAAACAGCTGGTTTGTAGTCCAGCCATTTCTCCATAAAGTATCTATCACTATGTAACACATTTGCATAATGCCTGCCTAAGGGATACTTTGGCCCATCCTCAAACAAAGGTAGTTATAGCCGACTCCAGGATGAGTTAGGTTAGTGTTGCCGCCATGTCTACAAGATGCCGTGTTCTTCACTGCGAAAGCAAAACCTCTTTGTTTGGACTTCCAAATGCAGACAAATTGAAGTATCAGTGATTAAAATGCACTTTTACCACTATTCCTCAGCAGTACAACCACAACCAATGCCGGATTTTCAAGTCAGTTACCCCTGAAAGATGGTGCAGTACCAACTTTGTTGGGACAATCTGGCACTTCAAGATCACAACCTGCAAGTATGTTTGATCATTTGTGGATTTATCTGCTATCAAGAGTTCAAATGCAGAGTTTTGTGTTGTAGCTATGGTGTACACCCAGTGCACAGCTGTAGGCCTCTGCTAACCTTCTAGCCATGTTACTGTGTTGAAATAGTTTTGCTAATCAGCTGTGGGCCCACTTTTACCAACAAATGTGTAGAATTATGCAGATTTTTTGTCGTTCTTACTATCATGAATAGTGATCAAGTGTGGAGATGGATTTATATTTACAAACGATAATTTTACGTCTGCAATCCACTGTAGTGCTCGGCTAACTTGCTATGTAAAGTTATTGTTTTGATCAGGGTTTACTATTCAGCTGTGGGACGACATTTACCTAAAAATGTAACAAAATGGTCGATCTCAAGAGTCTTATATAATTACAAGCTGTAATGGTACGGCCACTATCGGTAGTCCATGGCTAACTTGCTCAATAACCGGGAGTAAGCCTCTGCTTTCCATTCATATCTAGGGCGAAAAAAGGTTTGGCTACACCCATTCCAGCAACCGATGACCAACTTAGATGCACTACATGAAGATTTGTTAGGTTCAAATAATCAACAGTGTACTTGTAAAAAAAGCTACTAAATTAAAACCTCCTGCTCAAGTCGTGCTTGCAAAGATGGTTCGGGTCAATCAGCTTGTTCTTCCAAACTTTCATTATCAGACTCAGGCTAGAGCTGGTATGGCAGAATTGACCCCACTGTAACCATAGTTACAAGAGTGTTAAGGCTTGGGGTCTGAATCTGTTATGGTAAGGGTGTTACATTTCCAACACACGCTCTACACGGTTGACCAATCACAACAGACTAGGCCAGCTGACCAATCAGAGCAGACTGGGTTTTTCGGAAAGGGGATCTTTAAAGAGACAGGAGCTAAATCAGAGCGTTTCAGGCCAGAGTACGAAGAGCGGGGAAAAGAAATGTTCAGTATGAGAAAAATAATGTATGTGTTTAACATTAAAGCATGTAAACCTATTCTAGTAGACATCCAAAATAAAATTATGATCCTGTAATTTAGCATAGTATGGGTTATTTAAATAATTATTGTACTAAATTAAATTAGTAGTGAATTACTGCTTCAGTGTTACTGCCACTACTCTTAGTAGCTTGTAGTATAGCTACAAGGATACCAACAGGGTAGTAGAAATTTTGTTTTACCGCTTTCAATTATGAGAAGTTTGAAGCATGACAGGCGACAGTTAACAAGTAGCTTCCCCAATATTAGTCTAGCTCAGACCGACATCATCTAACATCAGCTATTAAGTCAATTCCTTTTTCCCTTTTTTTTTTTTTACACCAGAGCATTGGCTGAATAATATAAAGGCCAAATACATTTTTTTTTTCCTGATACAGTTTTGGTGAACTATGAGTAAATCTTTAGAAATGAATTTTTTTGCGTTACATTTCCCAACCTTTCTCCATGTTCTGGGAATTCATTCAAATATGACCAAAATCCAACCAGGGATACATGACTACACACAATATGAATGCAACCATCACCCATATTTTCAATGTCCTGCATTTCCAGCATCACCACTTCAACTTTTTGGGTGAAACATGTCCCTCATCTGACAGGAACTGTGCTGAATCAACAACAGACTGGGGTAATGGTGCAATTAGAGGGACAGTTGAAGCTGAAGGGAACTGCTGAAGGGGATGCCACAAAAATATAGGAACTGAAAGGTACATTTAAAACTGTGTAGGACTAGTTTGACATTTATCAGGCTGAAGTTTATGCGGTCAAAACAGTGCTTAGATCTATAAAAGATACTGACCTGTACATGTCATATTTGACATCAGCTCGACGGTTCTTTGAGGGCTCGTACTCTTCTGGTGGCATATAGATGACAGTGCCTCCCATTTCGGCAGGTTTTGAGCTAGACCCTTTAGTGATAGAGAGCTGACGCCATTTAGACAAGCCAAAATCAGCTATCTATCCACAAACATACAAGATAAATAGCACTTTAGATCAGACAGTCAAAAAGGATCGATTTATCTATCTACTTTAATGATGTTGATAGATTTCAGCTCATTATAGAAGCAGGCTTGCTAATATTTAAAGACCCCATGAAATCAAAGAGTTTGTGACTTTTAGTCCATTCCCATTAGTTTAAGGGCATGTTAGTGAATTTTAAAAGTTGAAGAAGGAAAAAAAAAAAAAAAAAAAAAAAGCTCCTAGCAGATTTAAAATGAACTCTTTCAGGGAAAAATATTGATGACTCATCTTGTAACACACACATTTTTGGCCAATAAAATCCTCACTTGAATGACAAAATCCCCTCCACCAAATTGTAAACTCCACCCGTCTCTGATTAGCAATAGCAAGCTGCAAACTAGATAGGTAAATTTGTCAAAACCAACTTTGTTGGATTGACAAAGCTTTGTCTGAAAGCTTAAAGTAGTTTAACTGATCATTATACAGAGATTACAGTAACACCTTGTCTACACCAGACTGCATTGCACAGATAGTAAATAGATTCTCCATTTCATTTTGCCCTGCACACACTGGCGCAACTGCTGCCAACAAGACAAATAAACAATTTAGAACGTTTGTTTTGACGTGTCCAGTGTAGACAGCCTCAAGGCATTGCAACAGAGATAAACAGACAATCATAAAACAGAATAAAGGAATATTTTGGGATCAGTACAAGTTAAGCTCAGTCGACAGCATGCGTCATAATATTGATTACCACAAAAATGTATTTTGACTCGTTCCTCCTTTTCTTATAAAACAAATAACTGGTTTAAAGTGAGGCACTTACAATGGAAGTGAATGGGGGCCAATTATTTTATGTTAAAATATTCACGGTTTCAAAAGTTTAGCCACAAGACAAAGGATATGTAAACATGATTTTAGTGTGATAAAATGACAAACCTTTTCTGTGTAAAGTTATGGCCAATTTTACAACTTCATTGCAATGACAGTTTAATGTCAACAAACCCTAAAATGACTAAAATAGACAATTTAAACAACGGTTATAGCTCAAATAATACACAAGTTTTAACAGAATAATTAAAGTGCTTTTATATAATTATAAGTTGCACAATTCTGTGTTTAAACCCTCCAAAAATTGGCCACATTCAATTTCCTTGTCCCAATTCTCTTCCTTTGCAAGTGCGTCACTGTAACCTCAATTTTTGCTTCTTTTAAAAGAAAGGAGGAACAAGTCAAAATAAATATTTGTGGTAACCAACAATATGCTGTCGATTGAGTTTAACTTGTACTGAACCCGGAACATTCCTTTAACTTAAAGTCCTTGTGTGGGTTTGTTTACATCTGAATTTTTGACAGATGGAGTTTGAATGAACAAGCATTCTGTTGGCACATTTAAACATTCCATTAATGCAAGTCTATGGGGTTTTTCCACTGATATATAATATAGAACTGGATTCCTGATGATGTCATAACAGTGAAGCCACTGCGCTGCCATATTGCTGTGCCCAGACATTCCAATATCCCTATTGACTTAATAGGAAATCATCTAATTTCAGCAAGTAAACAATAGTCATTTAATCACTGAGTGAATCGCCCGAGTGAGTTATGCATCTCTACAGTAATTTTATTGTGGATTTTGTATAGTGGATTTTTCCCATTTTTGACAGTCATTATATAATGTTTTCATTGTGTTTTTTTCCTGGTAGAAGTTGTCAAGTGTGGTTTTACCAGGCTGTGAAATCAACGAAAATGTATTAGCCATTAAAAAATAAAAATAAAGATGGGAGCCCTTCAATAAAAAATATGTGAACAGAGGGATGAAATCTGTGCTCGTAAAGCCATTTCAAGTTTGTTTTTTGTAAAGAGTATGAAGGAGGTGTCAGGTAGGGGTAACACTTCCAAGCTTGTAAAAGAAATGCAACATTTTCTATCCATGTTTCACAAGGATAGCTGTGAATTGAGAACTTTTAGAGGAGGGCAAGCATACAAGTCACTGATAACATACAGACAAGCATGTACTGCATGACTGCACATTCTCACAATGTTTCACATACCAACAAGAGTTTGCAAGCAAAAGTCAATACATCCATAGCATATCACATTCACCAAACCCTCAGTTAGCAACACTTTCATTTAAGCCATCAGGACAAAAACCTCTGCAAAATAGCAAGAATCAGGCAAAAGCGGTTTAATTGGGGGCGCCTGCAGACTTCTCAATCCAAGCAACAAACACATCTGCATGACCAAGTACACAGACCTTGACGTGGTACTCTCCATCGAGCAATATGTTCTGGGTTTTGAGATCATGGTGTAGAAGAGGTGGGGTCATATTATGGAGGAAGTTGACACCAAGAGCAATCTCATAAAGAATACGAAGTCTCAATGGCCAGGCCACCACTGGGAACATATCTTTCTGTAACACAAGTAAGAAAATACAAGAATCAACTTTGAAGAACCTTTATGCCAGCCACAAGACAGAAAGTGAAACAGCATTGCTCAAATGAAAAGAAACTGTCATTTATACAAAAAAAAACACAATGTTGACTGTATATTTCTACCTCATGTAGCAGCCCATCCAGTGATCCATTGGTCATGTACTCGGTCACAATGCAGAAGAACTCGGGCTCGTTGCACACCCCAAAGATCTGGATGATGTGGTTGAATCTAGCTTTGTGAAGCACCTCAGCTTCTTTCAGTAAACAATTTCTTTCCCTGCAAAGGGGTTAATGATTAGAAAAGGCTAAATAAAAGGGACTATCGGGGTTCCCAGACTTTTTAACCAATACATTTCCATTACTTTATTCATTTTGGGAAAACTGGACAAGAATTTTCAAAAGGAATACTCCAGATTCGGTGCAAGTTAAGCTCAATCGACAGAATTTGTAGCATAACATTGATTACAACAAAAATTATTTCTTAAAAAAAAAAAGGCACTTACAATGGATGTGAATGGGGCAGAAATGTGAAGCTTATAATTGTATTAAATCACTTACATTTATTGTTCTGTATTATATTTGAGCTGTAAAGTAGTTTAAATCATTGCTTTTACACTGGACTACTGTTTTAGGGTTTATGATGTTGAATGAAGTTGCAAAATTGGACAACTTCACACAGAATATAGGAAGCGATTTTATAACGCTATATATTATTTAGGCCCATGTCTCATGGCTATACTTTTGGAACATGAGCATTTCAACGTTTATGCATGGGCCCCATTCACCTCCATTTTAAGTGCCTCCCTGTGATCCAGAGTTTAGCTATATTTAAACAAAAGTAGGAACAAGTACAAATACATTTTTGCGGTAATCATAATCAACATTATGCCACAAATGCTATCAATTAAACAGTTTGAACTGAACCCAGATTAATCCTTTTAAAATTATTTTTATAATTTGACAGAGATCAGTTTCTTGCCGATTCCAATAGTGCAGTAATAACCATACCTATAAATTAATATTCACTATTAAAAAATATTTTTTTTCCCTGTCTCTGGACAAGGAAATCTGAGATATAACTCATCAGCCCCAAAACACCACTTGCCTGTCAGTCTGGTCTATATAACTGCCAATGAACCAAGAAACTATTCAAGCATCTTTAACATTCAGTCTCCCACTGCAGTGTCAATAAAAAAAAATGCTGTGTGACCACATACTTGGGGTCAAGTGATGGAAAACGTCAGAGGTTTATGCCTGATTTCTATAGTACCATTTCCAAGTATACATTAAATCCCAAAAGGCATGTTATACAAGCATTGGTGTCCGTCCATATCAGATAGGAGGGATCACAGCTATCAGACAAAAGCCCTAATCTGATCAATAACATACAGAATTTGACAACGTTTTTCGCACCGTATATTTGAATTAACATGAAAGCGAAGCACAGATCACTCTACACTGTACCCACCTCTCCCCAACCGGTGAATCCAGTTTCAAGCACTTGATCGCGACTGTTGTGCGCCAGTCACTGTGCTGCGCCCTGAACACGGTTCCGAACCCTCCATTGCTGATGTAGTGCAAGTCGGTTAATTTCCGATACGGGATCACCGGTAAGGTGCTGGTGAGACTGCAGATGTTGACGCAGCCGGTGTGCTCCATGCTTCGGGTTCTTATGAGACGAAACGGCAAACGGGCTCGTTCAGCTTCAGTGTCAGACACGTAACGGGAATCGAAAGCTCACGCGGCACAGTCAGTCAGAAAATAACGCGCTTATGACTACATGTTGTGAACGCGGTCCGGTTTACGCACTTAAAGGATCCATACACAAGAGTTTGGGATGCATTTAAATGACTATAAATTGAGAAAGCTAAATTATCCTTATTAAAAGTGCTAGTAATTAACATATGGAAATTAAACGTGCAATATAGCTCGCACGTGGAGGCACGCCCCCAGACAGAACGACGCTATTATAGCAATTCGTTAAATAAACTTCAGGTTAACGACCAAATCACTGCGAAATGAGGTTTGTCGGCAACGACACGTAACTGTAGTTACGGTCAAAAGTGTCACAGGTGTATGAGTTAGTGGGTTGGACGACATCCGCACACGCAACGTTTGTATGTTTTTTTTGTACAAGTCCCGCCCTTGGTCTGATCACGGTTCGCTGCGGATGTGTGAATGACTTCTCAATTGTCCAATCACAGACGTTTGGTGAGTCTCTAGTAGCCAATCCTGTTACAGGAGGCGGGGATTCTCGGAATAAAGGCAAAATCAAACGCCGATCACACGACTGTGAGTTCATCTTCCGTTTGCCAGAGGTTTGAACGTGCAGCATAAGTTGTCATATTATAATTTGTAGTTGTTATATGGCAGTTATATTGTTACATAGTATTTAGGCATAATGCAGAAAAAGCCGTTAGTGGGGCTGTTGTTGTCTTTTACCGTAGGGATATTGTAGTTTTTGCGCCACGAGGTTTTTTTAATCAGTTGAGCCCAACAGTTTTTTTTTTTTTTTTTTTTTAACATTAAGGTTATAAAAGTTCAGAACTTGAACACTATTTAAAGTCCGTCTGACGCATGTTTCATTTTAAAACATAAAAAAAGAAAGAAAACAGCAAGCCTGGGTTATTCCATTATGATGTAACAAAGGGGATCCCCAACATCACAACCATGCTGCATTCTGTCTGTTACTAAAAAATAGACTAAAAAGAAATTGACCAATTTGTGAATTTAATATTTATACTGACATGAAAATATATCAACCCCTCAGATACTTAATTTCATATGTGCTTCTGGGTTCAACATCAACAATAATAAAAACAAACTGTACTGCAGAGGATGGAGATTGTCTTAAATTGTAACCTGAAGTGTTTTGCTCTTGGCACCATATAGAAGAGGAAGTGACCTGAGGAACATAATCGTGCATCCTAGGTATGGTGATGCGTTTTGTGACAACAGACCAGTATATTTCTTCGAAATTCAATGTATTAAAGAAAATATTTAATACTAGAAGTTTCCAATGTAAGTATGTTTCTGAAATGACCATCTGATTATATATCAACTATAAAATCCTGACAAAATTATGGCCTAATGTTAGTAAATTAACATACTAAAGGTGCGCACAGTAATATATTTTCCTCATTAAAAAATATTTCCTCATAAAGACATTAATTGCGGTTTTGAAACATCTGTATAAAATCAAGAGCACTCACCTGAGAAGAGGACTCCAGTCATATCAGTAACCTTATAAAGCTGTTTTATTCTACATGGGGAAGGGGCGCCCTCATGGGGGCTGCCATGTTAGCATCACATGACCAGCTGAATACTACCTGCTTAAACTCAGTTACTGTCTTGTTATTGGACACATTCACTCATGGATTAAACTAATTTTGGCTGACAGTGAATCAGTTCAAGGACTGTCAGTGTAGGTCCAAGATGGCATAAAACAATTATTGAGTGCACCTTTAAATGTGGTGTAAAGGGTAAAATGTGAGCGATATTTCTGCCTGCCCTTATGCAGTTTCATGCCTATATACACACTGAAAATTACAAAGTCATACATTTAGGATCAAATGTCCACTGGGTATTAAGTACAATTGTAGTACATTCTAGATATGGTGTTCTTTGATTTAGATAACACTTGTCAGCAACTTGATAACATGCAGGGTGACAGAGGATACTATAAAATATCTTCTATTCTGCTGTTATATGATATCTAGATTAGTATTTAAGTTGCCATTCTTAAACCAGACATTGACATTTTAGACAAAATTAATCAATATCCTTATTTCCATTTACTGGCACAAGTCGTATAGCTAAACTTATCTCAATAGGTGCATTTAAAGATGTAACCACCTCATAAGCATGTCTCAATGGTGCTGTCTAGTGGAAACAGGATGTCACATCTGGAGGTGCAGAATTTACTGGATAGCACTGATAAAAGCCTTATACCCTCAGCTTCTACATTTTTGTGATGCCACCATGTAAATATACACTGGCGGGCAAAAATGTGGAACAATGTACAGATTTTGCTCTTATGGAAAGTAATTGGTTCTTTTATTCACCAAAGTGGCATTCAACTGATCACAATGTATAGTCAGGACATTAATAACATGAAAAATTGGAATATTTTTATTTATTTTTTTCAGAAAGAGTTCTCATCTAAAAATCCTCCATGTGCAGCAATGACAGATTTGCAGATCTTTGGCATTCTAGCTGTCAGTTTATCCAGATACTCAGGTGATATTTCACCCCACACTTCATGTAGCACTTGCCATAGATGAGGCTGTCTTGTCGGGCACTTCTCGCATCTTACAGTCTAGCTGATCCCACACAAGCTCAATTGGGTTAAGATCCATAACACTCTTTTCCAATTATCAGTTGTCCGATGTCTGTGTTTATTTGCCCACTCTAACCTCTAACCTTTATTTCTGTTTCAAAAGTGGCTTTTTCTTTACAATTCTGCACCCCTGAGTCTTCTCTTTACTGTTGTACATGAAACTGGTGTTGAGCGGGTAGAATTCAATGAAGCTGTCAGCGGAGGACATGTGAGGCGTCTATTTCTCCAGTTGTTCTTTGTCTTTGAAGACTGTGGCGTACACCTTTTTATTTGAAATGTTACGTTTTTTTGGCAATTTCAAACATTGTAAAGCCTTTATTCCTCAAAACCATTATTGACTGAGGAGTTTCTAGAGAAAGCTGTTTTAAAATTATATATATATATATATATATATATATATATATATATATATATATATATTTTTTTTATTTTTTTTTTATTTATTTATTTATTTATTTTTTTTTAATTTTTGACCTAATATTGATCTTAAGACATGCCAGTCTATAACATACTGTGGCAACTCAAAAACAAACAAAGACAATGTTAAGCTTAATTTAACACAACTGTTTTTGATATAATGGAAAGTGATTTTCTTGTACCAAATGATCAATTTAACATGATTACTCAAGGATAAGGTGTTGGAGTGATGGCTGATGGAAATGGGGCTTGTCTAGATTTGATCAAAAATTACTTTTTTCAAATAGTGATGGTGCTGTTTTTTACATCAGTAATGTCTTGACTATACTTTGTGATCAAATGAATGCCACTTTGGTGAATTAAAGTGCCAATTTTCTTCAGAATCTGTACATAATTCCAAACATTTAGCTGCCAGTGTATATATAAAAAATTCAATTTGTTAATTGTGAGATAATGCTAAACCTTTGAACAAAGTCTTTGGCTCTGATTTTCAATTTAACTGCTTTTACAGGAAAAGTGGATCAGATTATCAGCAAAAGTGGGGCAGTGATTTTAAAAGTAGTTAAAATCTGTTTGTGTCCATCGCAAAAAAATGTTTAGCAATTTTCTTATATGAAAACTGACAAAAGTTAAAATGGTCAAATTAGGCCAACGTCCCTCCTGGAAAAAAACATGTCACAACTTAATTCAACCAAAAATGAAAATCATGTTGTTATTTACTCACCCTCAAGTTCTTCCCAAACCAAATGACTTTACTTTGTTTCTGTAAAACACACAAGGAGAAAATGTGAAAAATGTTGACACTTCTCTCCCCATACAATGAAACTGAATGGGGACTAAGACTGTCAGTCACTAACGTTCTGTCAAACATTCCCTTTTGTGTTTCATGGTTCCTTCTCTGTTTTGGGGTGAACTATCATAGGTGGTCAGGCTGGTTTTTGCTGCATTGTGGCTGGTTTGTTACTGGTTCAAGAATGTCTAACAGCTGTAACCAATCATCTAGATGATTTCCATCATGGAAAAATAAATAGCTACCATACATGTAGAGCGAGGCAAAATTCAGTAACTACATATTTTGTCAGAATCGAGTTATGACATAAATTGAGTCTCTTAGAAGTTGCCATGTTCATCTGTCCTGTCCAGTGTGTGTTTGTGCAACAAATTTTGCTGGATGATAAAATTTTTTAAAGCCATTTACATATTGATTTATTCAATCATTCAATCATTCATTCACATTCATTCACTTAAAGAACCTCACAAATAATGAAATGCACTTTAACGACAATAAACAGTATATTGTAAGTGACCATCAGTGATCGGTTAGATGTTGGCTTGCACATCCACAATATTGAGGGAAAAAATAGCAGAATAATATATATATATTATTCTGCTATTTTTGAATAGCACAAAAATGAAGCTATTTGTCCCACTTTACCTGAACTAGCTCTACAACAATCCATGTGGTAAAATGCAGAGTGAAAACAGACAGACACAGACAGTCTCCTAAATTGGAGTGTATTTTATTTAAAACACTTCTGATAGCGTAATATGATGAAAACTATGTGTTCTCACAATCTTAGACATTCTTTGCTCTACTATTTTTTTTATTTTAAACTATCTCCAATGTTTGTTTTTATGACTGTATAGTTACTCTCCCCTAAAATAAAATAAATGCTCTGATTCTGCAACACTTTTAGGAATAACGAGACCATGATAGTCAAAGCAATTTGTTGATTTTACTCTCTGATTTATTACTTTGTACATTTTATTACACAAACGCTTCTGCAAATCAGAGCCAAATCTCACAAAACCAGAAACAACATAATATCTTCTAATAGAGGCAAGTCATCGACCAAAGACGCTGGAGCTGCTCCATGTTCTGAGAGCAAACTAAATGACTTTCTTCTGATTGGTAGTTACGTTTCTGCAAAAAGAAACAACATCGAGAGTTTTAAACAGTTGGTCTTATAATATACAAGAATAAGAAAGTTGGTGAACAGATTATTGATTTCAGAAATGCTTAAGCTCAGTAGTATTTTAATATTTGAGTGAAAATGTTTCATGTATTGTATAGCTGCCATTTGGTGCAAAAAATGTACACTTACATGACAAGATCATGTCATGAAAAATATAACCAGTAGATGGCTGCAGAGATCCACTAATATATTCCTGATTGTAACAAGATGAATTTGTGTGTGTGCATGTGTATGTGTGTGTTCTGTATTGTGGCTCAATTATTGATTTTATATGACATAAAAAAAAAATGGGACTACAATTTCTGTGTTATAGTCTCACCCATTCATTTCTATCATTGTGGTTGAATTATTGATTTTATTTGACAAAAAAAATCAATAATTCTCTGTCTTATAGTCTCGCACATTCCTTTCCTATGGTCGGTCAAATTTGTCCGTGAACTACCCAGCTGTCACTTTTTTGTCACGTGGCCTAAACTCATCGATTCCAATGAGCATATATATATTTCTCAATATATATTTATGATTTTGTCTGTTTATTGGGTCCCAAACAATTCTAAACATCTGGTCAGATTATTAAGCCATATTTGGTAAGAGAATAACATTTGCATTTAAAATGTGATTGTCTAGGTGTTAGATGCATGCTTTTGACATTTAATCATGTGCAGGATATGAATTATAGATATCTTTATTGCATTTTATCTTTATTTTCACTGTAGTAAAATGGCTAATTCTTGATATCAGCAATAGAATTACATCTAGTAAAAAATGCACATTTTTGATATCAGTAATTCAGCAACAGCGCATGAACGTGAATCCCCCGATATCTGCCTTTGATCTCGAAGGTGTCTGATCCAGTACGAGAAGTGAGAATTTTCTGACTTGACAGCTCTTATTTCACTCCTCACCTGACTGCAGCCGTCTACTCTTGTCTACTTTCAAGGCGAGATGTTTGGCATCTCAAACGAGCCTAATTTATTAACTGAGTCTGTTTCCCTCTTTCTCAGAATGTCCTTCCTTCGATTATGGGTAATTGTGTATATTTGTGAAGGAGAAGTTTTCTGTGTTTGAATTTGTCCTGCCTCCCAAGTGTTGGTTCAAGAACTTTAGCAGTGAATTCCTGGAGGAGAGACAACCATCTATAAGACTTTCTAGGGCCTGGTTGCCCTTAAAGATGTTAATAATAGGTACTTTTAATAATAAGTGCTTTCGGCAACAAAAAAAATCAAATCCACAGCAGCATAATCAATTGTTTGATTGTCCTTTAATAACATTACTCATTCATCTTCAACCGCTTATCCTGTACAGGGTCACGGGGGGCTGGAGCCTATCCCAGCTAACATTGGGCGAAAGGCGGGGTACACCCTGGACAGGTCGCCAGTCCATCGCAGGGCCACACATATACAGACACACACTCATACTCACATCCACACCTAGGGCAATTTTTGGAGACACCAATTAACCTAGCCTGCATGTCTTTGGATGGTGGGAGGAAGCCGGAGCACCCGGAGAGAACCCACGCAGACACGGGGAGAACATGCAAACTCCACACAGAAAGGCCGGGGCAACCGGGGTTTGAACCCATGACCTTCTTGCTGTGAGGCGACAGTGCTAACCACTGCACCACCGTGCCGCCCTAATAACATTACTGTCATACATATTCTTATCCCTAATACCTATCCATACTGATCTCACAGGAAATCTGTGACAGTTTCATTTCTGCTTTAATTAGTCTCTACATTTCAAATTTCTGAACTTGCTAGTCGGAGATCAAAAGGGACATGATGTCAAAGGCACAACATGGTGATTTTCAGGGCATGAACATTTGCTGCATTTTGGAGCTTTTCTGGAATTCTGCATATCAGGCCCAAATTTGGAAGACAGACAAGTTTCCCATGAGATCATGTTGTCCTTAAGAGGGGTACCACTTGCATTTCTCTTTATTGTAAATGCATATTTTGCTTTTTAACTAAGATTTCCACAGAGGGGAGCCTTTGCAATTTTTCTTTACTTTTGGGATCTCTGCTGATAGCAGAGCTGTTTAAGTTTGATAATCCATAGAGAACCTTTTAACATGGGTTTAAATGGCCCATGATATGAACATTAAACTGACAAAAGCATGATTGCAATGGTTGACTTGCATTAAAGGTAGCACCTTTGACATACACTAAACACTATGGGCATGTGTTTATAGGGTGATCCATAAACAAGCATTTAGCTCCTCCAGCAAAACGCAAAGGTCCACCTTGAGTATCCACCTGAAGTGGTGGTATAGTCAGTCCCATCACGATTTAACAATAATTTTCCTTATTATTGTGGCCCAGATTGACTGAATTTACTGCGGCTTTGCTCAATTTTTTTATATGCAACTGAATATGCAGCTAGCAAGCCAAAAATTATAATTATACACAAAAATACGATACATTTATGATGTGAAACCTGAGAAATGGCTAATATGAGCTCATTGAAAGACCCTTATTTATGTTTATTTTAAACATTTCTGCCTCAGATAATGCTAGTAAACTTTGTTAAGATTAAAATAGTAGACCTACAATCAAAACTGAAAACACAAATGAGGCCTGTCGAGAATATTGCATCACCTGTTCATGATCATTTATTTTAATTGTGATTATCAGAATCAGCTTTATTGCCAAGTATGCTTACAGGAATTTGTCTTGGTGACAGGAGCTTCCAGTGCACAACAATACAAAAACAGTAGCAAGACATAGATTATATATATATATATATATATATATATATATATATATATATATATATATATATATATATATATATTATAGGGCTGTCGATTTAACACGTTAATTCAGTGCGATTAATTTGACTAAAAATTAACACCATTAATCGCAATGTATATATTAATCGCAATATATATATATATATAATTTTTAAATATTTAAAGATAACTATGTATCATTATTTCATCATTATATATTGAATTATATTTATATGAGGGGCTTTCTCAGCAAATATTTATATATGCGATTAATCGTGATTAATTAATCGGGACACCATGTAATTAATTTGATTAAAAATGTTAATCGATTGACAGACCTAATATATATATATATAATTATACATATACGTACATACACACAGACACACACCATCATACATACACACACATACGTAGTGCAAATCTAAAACAAATTCGTTATATAAGTTATATACAAAAATACATTCAATACATGAATGTTGAGTCTCATTTTCCAGTGCATTATGTGAGCACTCCAAATGAACTATGGCTGTCACCAACCCGCAACCAGGATCATTTAGAGCAACTTCTGAAGAGTGTGTGAAGATTAAGCGCTAGCTCTGACGTTTGCACGCTGTTTAAACGTTTATAGGCTTTTGACAGTGAACACAACTCACACAACTTTCACTTTTACATTCATGTTATGGCAAATGTTTTTGGTCATTGTGGGTTCATTCACGCAGTGTTTATGACACACAATGCCATAGAGGAGGAGACGAGGAGATGTTTACTCCATTACTGTGGAGATGATACAATGGCAGCTGTGCAGATGGATATCGCTCCACTGCTTCAAGCTTTTTAAGCACTTGTTTTGCCACTGTCAAAATGGAATGGTGATCGGATTACCTCAGATTCCTGGTTTATGGAGAAATATTATGGAAATTATACAAAGTTGCAAGCTACTACAAATAGATTTGCATAAATTCTTGCAATGACAGATCGCAAAATCCTGGAGGGACTGTAGTGGTGAGAATATCTGCCTTCCCAAGCAGTTGAACCAAGTTTGAATCCTGGCCAACACATTCCCTTTGGATCAAGCTGTTAAATATCGAACCCAGGTCTTCCATGCGACTGTCCACTATAATTACAAGGAGTGGCCTCTGAAACACTAACTGAGTGGAGTTGCAACTTAGCAGACAGCCTCCCCATTTTCAAGATTTTATTTTTAATGTAACTTGTAATCACTTAATAAAAACTAAAAATTAACATGCTGGGATTTTTATGACTTTTGCTCCACTCTGGACCAACAAGGACGATGCTTCATGAACATGTCCTACTTGGCAAAACCACAGTAACCTGTTGAGGAAACTAGCCTCGAAGCATTTTCTAGTTATAGTGTTAGGCATAATATAACCATTATTATTACAGAGAGTTATTCACTGAATAATTTTGCTTTCTATATTCTAGTGAAGCAGTCAGAGATTTATTTTGTCTGGATGAACCACCTGCTACATCCTTTGACAGTTATGAAGAGAGAAAGGTAAGCGCTCTCATTTATTACAATTGTTTAGCTCTCGGCCACCATATTATAGCTCCAAGAACAAGTTATCTTGGCAAACCAGCTTCTGCTTCCACATCTCTGACCACAAATTAAAAAATGTCTATAACTTCAGTCATAACACACACACACTGAACTAATCTATTTCATTTTCTGTTGAAGGCCTTCTGTGAGACACTGGAAGAGACCAACTGTTGCCTTCAGAGAGAATTAATGGACAACAAAAGTGAGACTGAGTCTCTGAGAAAGATCCTGGTGGACAAAGAGCTCCACATTAGCGAGAACAAAGAAGTAATGTTAACAAATTACCTATTTGTGAGTTGCTTAGGAAACAGGAACAGCAGGTGGATTTTGTATTCTGAACTTAATGACACAAAATGATTATTATGCTAAAGGAAATTAGGTCTGATTGGATAAAGTGCTGCACATAATGCTCTGGGCTTGTTTTTGCATGTTTGCGCCAATAAGAATTGGATTGAATTCGGTTTCTGAATTTGAATTGAGGAAGCAAACAGGATGCTAATGTAGCTGCTGGGTGGTAAAGTAACAACACAGGATGCAAAAATATCTTATGGGGTTTTATTCTGACAGCTGTTTATAATTTTTTTTTTTTTAAAAGTGGCGGATGGCATATATATGAATGGTTGGGGAGTAACGGAATACATGTAACAGGATTACATATTTAAAATACAAAATACAAGTAACTGTATTCCACTACAGTTACAATTGAAATAATTGGTATTTAGAATACAGTTACATTCAAAATGTATTTTGATTACTGAAGAGATTACTTTGCATTTTATTGTCATTTGTTTCATTCAATATTTAGTCCTTTCAGGTGGAAAACATTTATACATCATCATATAAATGATGCGATCTAAAGTGAATTTGAACTGCGATGAAACACTTTCTTATGATGTGTTACATTCATGAGCAGACAGAGAAATTTGTTTGAAGTAAGTTTGGAGCACAAGAAATAGAAACAAACCTTGTGTAAATTGTCAGCTTCACAGTAAAATGCAATTTCTAGCCATTTTACATGCACATGTTACCAGGCATGATCATATTTTTTAATCAAGAAAATTCACGTTAGATCATAATTTCTTTTTTTTCTAGTAAGACCTTTGATATTAGGGCAAAAATCATGTTCTTGATAATAATTTTTGTGTTTTCATTCACAGCGTTTTTAGCATTTAAGTACTTGCTTAAATCACTCAAAGCATTTTATGCATTTTTAACCAGGCTTTAATGACATGAATAACAGTTTAAACAATAAAATTAATATATTACACTTATTCACTAATCTGGAAACAGTAGTAGTGCCAGAAGTGTATTGCAAAACTCCGGTTCTTAAAGAGGCCATGTCCAATTAATGACTAGAGTTAAATGACATAACAATTTCTCCACTTAGCTAAACTAAAATTTAATTTCAATTGAGGAAGGTACAATTAAAATTGATAAAAGTTCATGTAAATGCTGAAAGTGCAGTTTTTTTTATAATATAACATTTTTCAGTATAAATTACCCAACATAATATCATGCACACAACATATGATTTTCTTTTTTTCTTTTCTTTTTTTTTTTTTTAAACTTTGTTAATATAATAATAATATGTTAGAAAATATCATGCTTACTTTCTATAGGCCATTTTAAAAATGGGAAAATTAAAAAAAATATTTAATTATATTTTAATTATATTCTTCAATTGTATTAATGTATTTCATTTTATGGACTATGATTAACATCGTTGCCAAACAACATGAAGCAGGCTTACAAACTGAAAACCTTAAAACACATGAAGTTCTGTTGTGTTTTACTAATTAAACTCCATGTTGTGTGACGTCAGTGAATTCCTCTTCCTGTCTTTGAAATTCAAATGACAGTTTTACATCCAGAGGGGTGTGGGCAATTCAATTCAAACTCATTAGTTGAAAGAGAACCATTTAAATAAAGATTATCCCAATTCTGCTAAGCAGACAGTTTGGAGGCACTGCTGCAAATTTATATATTTTAAGAGAGCCGGAATGTAAATAATGGATAGAGGTGACCTCAGGAGACCAAATTAAACAGGCTCATACATTTAGACCATATAAATCATTTCTTCTTCACTTCCTCTTTGTGATACAAAGTCAAACCTAGTTAACCGTTATGATTTATATTGACATCCCTTTATGTGATTTTACATGTGTTACTAGAGAAAAAAGGAATTGTCCTGGGGGGATAGAAGAACATGTGTTATTTAACTGCTTGTGTCTCTCTTCCTCTATAGGTCTGAATTGCAGTTCACAAGGACCCATGGAGTGTGCAAACATTCAGAGCAAGGATCTGGAGGTCCATTCCAAGAACTTGGTCAGTTAAATTAAAACAAGGTCAACCCAATAAAAAAGAAAAGTCGATTTGCTGCCTTTAAGTTTTAAGTAAAATTAAAATGGTTCCACAGTTACAACCTGCAATGATACGTGTATTGCACTTTTTATTTTTACCATTTTGACTTTTGAAATGACAGAAATTATTGTGACAAGTTAAAGGGATTAAAACAAAAATTAGAACATTTTCTTCAAAACATCTTGTTTTAGTTTGTTCTTGTTTTGTTGTTGCAAGATTAACATAAAACCAAACCTATCCATTTTTTGTGCCAAAAACTGATTTCTTACACAGATTTTTAACGATTTTCAACTGAAAGATGCTCTATAAAATGTTTAATGATGTGAGTATTTCTGTAATTTAAAAGCTTTGCATTCTATCAGTTTATCCACTTTTAACAAGATTTTATGTGTTTATGCTTTGATGTGTTTTTACATCTGTGTTAAACCTACACAATACTTGCAGCCAAATAGGTAATGTCACTAGCTCCCCTACAATACTGTCATTCCTCTATTCATACTTATTGTGCACAATATTGTTTTGTTTTACTCATCACTGATGTTGTGTTTCTTCCAAGTATATGTCAATCTGAGCTTACAATTTCTGTTCAACTGGAAGCATGTTACCTGGACATGTTTTTGATTGTGATCAAAAATTAGAAAAAAAGATTAGATTATGCTCATTAAGGACATTTATTAGATTTGTTATTTGGATTATGGAATAAATTGTCTCACTGGATCCTTCTGATTCAGTCAGATTCATCCCAGGCATGTGTGTTCACACAGAGTTGTTCACATATATATCATCAAGCCATAAACTGTGAATAGAAGCTCTTGGAAAAAGAAAAGAAAAATCTCACAAGTCTTTAAAGACACGTACTCTGACTCTAGTTGGTCATCAAAAGACAATGAAAATGCATTCTTCAAATGACAATGAATTACCATCTTGAACAGAACAAAATTATAGTGCCACCATAACAGATATTCTCATAAATATCTGCGGTTGCCCACTTGGTGGAGCAGTAAACAATTTTCTCTGAATCATGTAAGAATACTCAAGGTCTTCTCTGTAATGTGTTTTTATTCTCCCTACTATGACTAGCACATGCTATGCTTGTTGGGAAGAAACATTAGATGCTTAGACATGTAACAACTCAGTAAAAGATCAGAATTAGATCTTGCTCTCATTTAGTGTCTATTCTGTCATTTGAATATTTAGTAAAAATGTTTCAGTTAAAACTCCCTTCAAACATCTGTATGACTATAGCTGCATGACTATATGCACCAAGTTAAATTGCAAACAGAATAAAAGTTAAAGGAATATTCCGGGTGCAATACAAGTTAAGATCAATCAACAGTAATTGTGGCATAACACTGATTACTACAAAAAAAAAAAAAAAAAAATGATCAAGGTTACAGTGAGGCACTTACAATGGAAGTGAATGGGGGGATTTGAATGTTAAAATGCTCACTTTTTAAAAGTATAGACACCAGACAAAAACAATATGTGTGTTAGCATGAATTTAGTGTAATAAAATCACTTTCAAACCTTTTCTGTGTAAAGTTATAGCCAATTTTATAACTTCTTTGCCATGATGATGCAATTTTAACAAACCCTAAAACGACTGTAAAAATGACAATTTAAACAACTTGACAGCTCAAATAATACATGAGTTTTAACAGAAGAATTGATGTAAGTGCTTCACATTTCTGCCTTTAAACCCTTCAAAACTTGTTTCCATTCACTTCCATTGTATGTGCCTCACTGTAACCTGAGTTAACCTCATTTTTTGCTTTTTATAAAGAAAAGGAGGGATGAGTCGAAATACATTTTTCTGGTGATATTTAACATATAATGTGGTGAAATAACATTATGCCACAAATGCTGTTGATTGATCATAACTTGTTTTGAACCTGGAATATTCCTTTAAATGCACCCAACGTAACTGCAAAAATAATCTCTGTTTTCAAAGAGGTTCTGTTGAACACTATCGCCGTCTGGTAATCCTTGGACAAACAAGATGTCACGCTCCAAACTCACATCATTGGCTGAAGATGTCATAGAGTTGCTAATTTAACATATTCATTTAGCATGATTAATTATATGAAAAATTGTCAATTAATCATTCCCCCCTGACCTGTATGTAAATTCTTCAATAAGGAATGTTCTTATTGTAACGTTTAGGAAGAAGTCAAGAGAGCTGGATCTAGGTGCAGTGAAGGATTTTTAATGAAAACAAATACAAATAACTGGGAGACACAGGAACAAAATAAAACATCCACGATGGGAAAAAAAAACATAGACAGGAGAAAACGTACACGAAGGACAAAACACGGTAGGTCTAGAATCATTCAAATATATTCAACAACAGACAACCGGTGAGCAAACAAACAGGACTTTAAATACACAAGGACAATTAAACACAGGTGAGAACAATAGGGGACAGCTGGCAGTGATGAGGGCAGATAATTATGGGAAGTGTAGTTCATGGGGAACATATGCCAGGGGAGAACACAGGGCAGACAACAGTGAATCGTGACACTTATCATCTGCGCAATTCAAGTTTGATATACTTTTTCACCTTGATGTTTTTGCTAATCTGTGGCAGTAGGGGTGAGTCAGCTCAACTCCAACTGTACAGCGCCTCGTCAAACCAAGCAGGCAGCAGGCAACACAGCCTTCCACAGTACGTGTCAAAGTCAGCTGGATGAAGCACAACAGAATGCAGAGATCTCAAGATATTTTTCAAAGCTTCAAACTACTTTTAACTTGACACATAGTCATAAAAACATGGCGTTTATAAATAGAGATGCAGTAAAATATTGAGTACATGACAAACAAGCAGACTTTTGAAGGAAAAGTGCCCATCTGATCCACAAGTACATATAGACCAACCATTTAAAATAATGCAGACAGAAGTAGGCCAATAATAGGGTTATGTTTAATGATATGGAAATATATTTAAAACAATCCTATATTTGTGGATACTTGTGGTTTATTTGGAACCACAAGAGTCGTGCATTTAATGAACCGGAAGATGAGGACTTCCAGAGACTATTTAGCCTGAGACAAAGCACTTCTAATCAATGGGAGACATTATTTATACACAACATGGTGGGTGTAAAAGATGTTGTCAACCACCATGCAAATGAGAACTGATCATTTATTAGTCATACAGAGAGCACTACATGTGATACACACACACGGTGTCCATGTGCAACTACCATGCGCCCTGCCTTACGTGAGCGTAAGCACGTATATTACATAAGCTCGTAAAAAGTATGGTCTCTTAAAGTGTCCAGACGCAGTGGTAGAAATGTGTATTCAAGATCATCTACTCTAATGATCTACATCCCTTTTCTTTAGCTGGTGTTTCTTACTGGAAGATACAAGAAGCATGTTATGCAATTATGTTAGCACTGGAGCAGTTAATTTGTTTAAACACAGAACCTTCTCACAACAATACACTCATCAACGTGTATGACTGAATAAATGGCAGATTGTAAATAATCTTAGCAAACAGCAATAAAGAACATAATATAGTTATGGAAAGTATCAGCATGTTACACATACCTTGTACTATTTGAACAGGTTACCACATTTCACCTCGCATCCACATCAAATTTACTGAATATACTTTGGATTTGGCTAACAGAAGTGGACTGAACATGTTTTATAAAGAATTTTGTTGACTTTAGTGGGTGTACAGTGTAACTTGGTGTGTGAGTAGGTACAGTTTTTGTGTGTGTGTGTGGGTTTGCAGTGGAATGAATACTGTAGGGCAGTGGTCAGGAACCTTTTTTCACTAAGGAGTCAATTTTTTAATTTTTGGTTGATGCATTTTTTCAAAAGAGCCATACCACAAAAATATTAATTTACTATTTTCAAAAACAAAGTTTTTCAATAAAATAAAATGTTTATATTGCCCATAGTCTACTCAAAAACAAACAAATATGCAAACATTAATAGGTAACATGTTGCAATATGGAATTGAGTACACGTGTTTGTGCGGGTCGCAATAAAATTACTTCTGTAACACAGACTCAGGCTGGTTTGGATCCATAAGCGGTTTTATTGAGGTAAGTGAGCAAGTCAAAACAGGCAAGGTTCGAGGACGGCAGACAGGGCTGTAGTAGGCGACAGGGCTCGTAGTCAGACAGGCGAAGATATTCAATTGGGCAGGCGGCAGGCAGTAGAGTGGTCAAGGACGGACGGCGAGATTCACTGACGGGCTGGTGGCAGGCAATAGAGTGGTCGGGTTCAGGCTGAGATCGGTAAAACAGAGAAACAGGTTAGAAGTTCAGTAAACCCTCAGTAATGCAGCCGGGGCAAACAAGACTTCGCAACGGAGGTACTGAGGAATGAGGCTTAAATAGAGGGATGAGTAATGGAATGCAGCTGTCGGCGTGATTAGCGCTGGTCAGAGTGGTTAGAACGCAGGTGAGTCGGATCTTCGGTGATCAGATGGGAGCGCGGCTTCACCAGCGTTCATAACAGAGCCCCCCTCCTGTGAGCGGCTCCCGAAGCGAGGGCGAGATCGGCAACGGGGTCTACCACAGGGTCGAGGAGCCGGCTTCTCGGGATGGACGCGGTGGAATTCAAGGATGAGGTTGGGGTCGAGGATGTCGTCAGCTCCGACCCAGGATCTCTCCTCCGGGCCGTACCCCTCCCAGTCTACCAGGTATTGGAGGCGACCGCGCTGACGTCTGGAGTCCAGAAGACTGCGCACCAAGAATGCCTCCTCGCCGTCCACGAGCATAGGAGGAGGGGCGGGGTGCATCTCCTCCACCTCGGGTCGTGGGCCACCGGCCGGTTTCAGGAGGGACACATGAAAGGTAGGGGAGATACGGTAATTAGGAGGGAGTTGGAGACGGAAGGACACAGGGTTAATTTGCTTGACAATTTTGAAGGGACCGACGTACCTGGGGCTGAGCTTCTTGCAGGGTAGGCGAAGACGGAGGTCATGTGTAGAGAGCCAAACCCAGTGTCCCGGAGTGTAGTTGGGGCAGGGACGACGATGGCGGTCCGCTTGCTCCCCTGCTCTCCTTGTGGCCCGTTGGAGGTGGACGTGGGCCTGGTTCCATACGGCCTCGCTGCGTTGTAACCAGCTATTAACGGAAGGGACATCTGACGGCTCGCCTGACCAGGGAAACAGGGGGGGTTGAAACCCTAGCGTGCACTGGAAGGGGGTCAGATTCGTGGAGGGTTTGAGGATTGAGTTCTGAGCGTACTCGGCCCAGGGCAGGTAGCGGCTCCAGTCGGCTTGGTTCTCCTGACAGAAGATTCGGAGGAACTTGATGACCTCCTGGTTGAGGCGTTCTGACTGACCGTTGGACTGGGGGTGGTAACCAGAGGTGAGACTGATGTTGATGTCGAGCGAATGGAGAAAGGCTGCCCAGAGCCAGGAGGTGAATTGGGGGCCTCGGTCGGAGACAATGTCCTCGGGGAAACCGTAGAAACGGAAGACATATTGGAGGAGGAGTTCCGCGGTTTCGAGGGCGGAGGGGAGTTTGGGCAGAGGAATGAGGCGACAACCCTTCGAGAACCGGTCCACGATAGTAAGGATGGTGGTGTGCCCCCGAGAGGCCAGAAGGTCGGTGACGAATTCAAGGGCGATGTGGGACCAAGGTCGTCGAGGTATGGGCTTGGAGGAGACCCGCTGGGACCTGTCTGGGGGTCTTGGCCATGTTACAGGAGCGGCAGTCCCGTATGAAGGCGACAGTGTCGGCCTGGAGTGTCTCCCACCAGAACCAATTCCGCAGCAGTCGTAGCGTGGCAGAGATGCCCGGATGACCGGAGCAGGTGGAGGAGTGAACCCAATGCAGAACCTTCTCTCGTAGGGCCGGGGGCACAAATGTTCGGCTGGGTGGACAGCTGGCTGGAGGCGGGTTTGTCGCGTGGGCTTGGGAGATCTCGGACATGATGTCCCACTGAACAGGAGCGAGGAGAAGCATAGGAGGGACGATGGGCTCAGGGGCAGGGTTCAGAGGAGGAGGGTCGTGTTGTCGGGAGAGCGAGTCGGCCTTGGTGTTCTTGGATCCAGGTAGGTAGGAGATGGTGAAATTGAAGCGGGTGAAAAACAGAGCCCACCTGGCTTGCCTGGGGTTGAGTCTCTTGGCTGAGCGTAGGTATTCTAGGTGACGGTGGTCAGTGAGAACCAGAAAGGGGTGTCTCGCTCCCTCCAGCCAGTGACGCCACTCCTCGAAGGCCGCCTTCATGGCCAGAAGTTCGCGGTTGCCCACGTCGTAATTCCGTTCGGCCAGAGAGAGCTTCCGTGGGAAGCACAAGGGAACAACTTGGGGGGGTTTCCCAGGCGTTGGGAGAGGATGGCGCCGATGCCAGTGTTGGAAGCGTCCACCTCTACAACAAACGGAGTGTCGGGGTCTGGATGGTGTAGGATGGGGGCAGAGGTGAAGTGATCCTTCAAGTGGTCAAAAGCCTGGAGCGCATCGGTGGACCAGCGGAGCTTAGATGGGCCGGTTTTGACCATGGAGGTGAGAGGGGCAGCGACCGAACTGAAGTTCCGAATGAACCTCCGGTAGAAATTAGCAAATCCCAGGAAGCGTTGGAGTTCCTTGACGGTGTTGGGTAGAGGCCAATTCAGGACGGCGCGCACCTTGCTCTCATCCATAGCCACACCCTCTGGGCTGATGATATAGCTGAGGAAGGACACCGAGGAAAGATGGAACTCACACTTTTCGGCCTTGGCGTATAGTCGATGTTGAATGAGCCGCTTCAGGACAGCTCGGACGTGGGTGACATGGTCCTCACGAGTGTCGGAATAGATCAGGATGTCGTCTATGTAGATGATCAGGCATCGGTTAAGCATGTCTCTGAACAGGTCGTTGACAAAGGACTGGAAGACCGAGGGACTGTTGGATAGGCCGAACGGCATCACGCAGTACTCGTAGTGGCCACAGGTGGTCGAGAAGGCCGTCTTCCACTCGTCCCCCTCCCGGATGCGGATGAGGTTGTAGGCATTGCGCAGGTCGAGCTTGGTGAAGATCTTGGCTGAACGTAGCTGTTCTAATGCCGCTGGGACCAGAGGTAGGGGGTAGCGGAACTTGACCGTGACATCGTTCAGCCCTCGGTAATCGATGCAGGGACGTAGAAAGCCGTCCTTCTTGCCCACAAAGAAGAACCCGGCGGCGGAGGGTGACGTGGATGGACGGATGAAACCCTTGGCTAGCTCCTCCTCAATGTAGTGCTTCATGGCGTCCGACTCTGGTTGTGAGAGAGGGAAGATCCTGCCTCTGGGTGGAGAAGCGCCGGGCAAGAGCTCGATTGTGCAGTCACTAGGACGGTGAGGTGGTAGTTGCTGCGCCTTGGACTTACTGAAGGCCTCCCCAAGGTCGGCGTATTCGGGTGGGATGGCAGGGGAGTCGACAGGCTCCTTCAGGAGGTTAGTGGTTGCCAGGGTGACCGGGTTGACGGGTTGCAGGCACCTAGACAAGCATTCAGTGACCCATCGGGTGATCTGGTTATCCCGCCAGGAGATCTGCGGGTTGTGCGAGCACAGCCAAGGGAGTCCAAGGATGACTGGGTTGTGTGGAGAGTGGATGATGTAAAAACGGTTGTTTTCGGTGTGCAGTGCTCCAACGTCAGTAGTGGAGTGGCGGACTTGGCCGGTTCCTAGCGGGCGCCCGTCTAGCGCGGCCACTGTCAAGGGAGGAGAACAGAGAGTTAAAGGGATACCATGGCGTCGGGCGAAAGCTTCGTCGACAAAGTTCCCAGCTGCCCCTGAGTCCAGCAGCGCCTGGGTGTCGACGCTCATGGTCTGACAGGAGAGCCTAGCAGGCACCTCGAGACAGTTAGAGGGTAGAACGGAGGAGATTTGCAGACTCACCCCTCGCTGGTGTGACTGGGCAGGTCGGGTGGGGCAGGTGGCTCTCAGGTGGCCCGCCTGGCCGCAGTAGAGGCAGAGGTTGTTGGCGATTCGGTGGTTCCGTTCCTCTTGAGTGAGATGGGCTCGGCGCTCTCGCTGGGAAGTGTCGTAGGAACAGGAGGGCCGGACCAGCGGGTTGGCCGTCTGGAGCAGAGGAGGTTATCAATGCGGATGGCGAGGGTGATGAACTGGTCGAGCGTAATGCCCTCGTCGCGACAGGCGAGCTCAGACTGTACCTCCTCATTGAGACCCCGACGGAAGAGGAGCTTAAGGGTGTACTCGACACAGACTGTTTGTGTGGCGAGGGTGCGGAATGTTAGTGCGTAGTCAGCCGCCGTCCGCTCTCCTTGGCGAAGAGCCAGCAGTTGTTCGCCAGGGCTTCTTCCGCTCTCTGGATGGTCAAAGACCTCGGTTAAATGTGGTTTGGCCCAAACCCCGATTGGTCCAGACAGCGGTGGCCCACTCCAGCGCTCTTCCCGTGAGTAATGAGCTGACGAACAGGATCTTGCTCTCGTCAGTGGGGTAGTACGCAGGCTGTTGGGACAGGAAGATAGAACATTGCATTACGAATCCCTTGCACTTTGAAGGCTTACCGTCTAATTTTTCGGGCAGGGTGAGACGATGGGCGGCGACTGCGCCGGGAATGGGCTGGGCAGCGGGCGCCGGGCCGGCAGGGGGCACCGTGGGCGCAGGCTGTGGTGCGGGTTGACGGAGTCCCTGGACGGACCTCATTAGCTCCTCCATAAGCGCGGTGAGACGGGCGAGTTGGTGTTGATGAGAAGCCAGAAGGTTCGCCTGGGCGGAGAGTTCCTCAGAGATCTGGGACGTGACCACTGGATCGGTGGGTGGCGAAGTCTTCTGTAACACAGACTCAGGCTGGTTTGGATCCATAAGCGGTTTTATTGAGGCAAGTGAGCAAGTCAAAACAGGCAAGGTTCGAGGACGGCAGACAGGGCTGTAGTAGGCGGCAGGGCTCGTGGTCAGACAGGCAAAGATATTCAATTGGGCAGGCGGCAGGCAGTAGAGTGGTCAAGGACGGACGGCGAGATTCACTGACGGGCTGGCGGCAGGCGATAGAGTGGTCGGGTTCAGGCTGAGATCGGTAAAACAGAGAAACAGGTTAGTAATGCAGCCGGGGCATACAAGACTTCGCAACGGAGGTACTGAGGAATGAGGCTTAAATAGAGAGATGAGTAATGGAATGCAGCTGTCGGCGTGATTAGCGCTGGTCAGAGTGGTTAGAACGCAGGTGAGTCGGATCTTCAGTGATCAGATGGGAGCGCGGCTTCACCAGCGTTCATAACAACTTCGTTTTACTTCATGAAAAATATAACATCCCTTTTGGGCTTGACAATATGTAAAAAAAAACATTTGAATGATAATTGCATTTAAAATATCAATATTCGATTATATGATCAATCTCCAAGTTCGGTGAATATTTTTGCTTTATTGATTTTGCTTTAAAAATGTTATTAATTTATTGAAACCCGAAAAAACTAAATTTAAATTGCACTTTATACGAAACGAAAAAGCAATACAAATAACGAAGTGATAAAAACATCCTCTATATAACCACCAACCCAAATCCAAACATTTACCGCCTCCAACGGCACCATTTGCCATCACGCAAGTACCAGTATGCAGCAACATGTGAAAATTACTAGCATATAACTTAATAACTAAAGACAATTATAAATGTGAAGATAATTATAATAATTAATAATAAATACGCCTAAAAAATTCTTGTGTTCCCAAAAAATGTGTGTTCTTATCAAATGTGTTTGTATTCCGTTTTGGTCACATTTATGCCGCCTTAAAGAAAAAAAAAAAATAGAACTCAATTTTAGGATCAAGGTGAGCATGTCTTGTATTACCTTATGATTTAATCACTTTCGTCTTTGTTTATTTAATAAAAAGATAACTGTATATATTACTGAACCTACAGAGTTGCAGTCACAATGTGTAAGAGCGAACTAAACTTGCAGTACCTCACGGGATGACCGTAGATCATTAGCAGCATTCTCATCAATTTCATTATTCTTGTAAACAGTTTTCAGTTGAATGAAACAGAGAAAAATGAGTGATAACTCGCAAAATTACTCGAGCTTGAAATTCATTTGGAGAGGAGCTAGTGAACTGGATTGAGTCTCGTCGCATTTTGCGGGTGCTATATCACACCCTGGTTGCACATAAAAAATAACGAACATTCAGAAAATCGCTCATAGAAAATGCTCTTAACAGCTAAGATCAATAGTTATTGGGAAACGAGGCCCAGAACTCTATACATGTGCTGGTCTTGGAGAAGCGCTTGGAGAAGCACTTTCATTGTATTTCTTCATTGTAACAGCAGAGCTAACTGCCCACACATATCAAATCAGATGAGCATCGGTGGCTTTTCTTTCGTCTGTTCTTCACAATATAATCACGTTTCGTCTTTGTGTCTAATTTCTTGTTATATATATCTACGGTAAGTCTTTCAAGTCGCCTTCCACAGTGGCTGGTACATCAGCAAAATTCTCGGCATGAAAAATCTGCATTTGGCGGGTGTTCATTTCAAACCTTGTTCACTAGAAGTAGGCTGTAAAATTTGGGAGAAAGGAAATCAAAACAGTGTCATTGACTTCAAGCTTTGCAATCGCACCCACACTTTCTGTTGGAAAAGTATCTCTAGAAAGTTTTAAATATTTATGTGTTGGTGAATGGTGAGAGACCCGGCGAGCCACCTGATTTTTAACAAAGAGCCACGTGTGGCTCGCGAGCCATAGGTTCCCGACCACTGCTGTAGGGGGAGCAATGCCAGATGCAGGTGGAGTTATGTTCTTAAAGTTCAAATCCTCAAGGATGTGTTCTGATGATGGGGGCTCTGCAACAGGAAGAATGTGGCGGCGGTTTCTCTTGTATGTTTTCCCCTTGTATTGAATGGAGTAGGAACGTGGCTCCTGGAAAATAAATAATAAAATGCTATACAGTATATACTCCCAGCACAGATGCAAAAATACAAAAAAACTCAATATGTCTAACTGAACCTCGTATGAAACTCCCAAAAATATTAAATGCTGTTTTTAAGTATAAATAATCAAATTTAGTAATGAAACCAAATCATCTTGTCCCATTCAAAATGTATTTACCTATTTTCATAAATTATATGCAATGTACATTAACCCCGCCATCCCAGTAATAGATCAACAGACAGCAATAAGTCACTGTGCAATAAGCAAAGCATTTAATACTAATTATAACAACGTGTACATAACGTGGAATAAGCACAACAGTGAATATTACAGTGTATGTATACAGATTTAAAGATGGTGATGAGCAGCCATAAGAGTCATTACAGTTTAAGAGAGTAAGCATATTAGCTACATTTATCAAAAAATATTGTAACAAGTTGTAAATCCTTTCCTATTACTCACAATTGTGTTAAAAACAGCAGCAGAGTTTATTTCACCTTCTCTCTTTCAACCTCGTGTTCTACTTAAACCCCACACCTTCACCAATCACAATATTTCTGACAAGATAATAGTTATGCTGACAAAATAACAAATATGTAAGTGTGTGTAAGTGTTCAATATGAACTCTAAATATGAATGGAACACACAAAATGTTTCTAAGCAATATTTAGGGGAAAATTATAAAATAGTGCGTATGTATAATACTTAACTGGGCTACACCTCCCTCTTCTAAATGTTTCATTTCCAAGAAGTTTCTCTCACTCTCAGTCACAAGACTATACTGGACAGACATCACATGAGGTACGGTGTAGTTTGGTTGATTGGATGGTTGACACAATTCATCGTAAGTCAGTCTTACTAAAGGCTTTGTTTCTCTTCTGAGTCTACTTTCTCGGAGAGGCTCTGGTCTCTCCACATTCTCTTCAGCTGAGACTTCCACAGACTGAGCTAAATTATTTTCTGGTCCAGCAGAAGCATTAGCACCTTCTTGGTATTTCTGTATTTCAGCAGGACTATCACTTTCCATCTGAATCTCAACAAGAATATTTTCTCGATTTTCTGAGACAGTCAAATATACTTCTTCCTTATTATTAACTTCCAGATACTCTCTTTATTCTTTCTCAACAGGAGTTGGAGGATTTTTCCCTGAGGAATTTGGTTGTTGCTTGTTGTGTTTTTTTGTTCTTTTGATGACTTTGGGATGCAGCGTCAGATGCAACTTGGCTACATACTGCTGGTATTTCACCTCTTCACCGTCAGAGGTAACAGTGAAGCACAGGTCAATAGGGAGTCTGGCTTCATGCCCAAACATGAAGAGAGTGGGCAAGCAACCGGTTGACTCCATTTCTGATTTGCATTTTGGTCAAGCATCCCTAGCATGAAAAGGAGAGTTCTGTTTAACCTTAATGGCTGTGGATCCCCCAGAGGATGGTAAGGCATAGATCTGTATTTTTTATCCCTAGCATCTTTAAGACTTCCTGGATCAAGAAACTTTAGAAGTCTCGTCCTTGGTCGGAATGTATGCTGGCAGGGAGACCACAATGGACAAAGTACTTCGCACACAACACTCTAGCCACTGTAAGTTTTTTTATCTTTGGTTGGGAGAGCTTGGGCATAGCGTATGAAGTGGTCAGTGAAGAACACTTGGAGAACACGCCACTGCTGTACACTCAGTCTCTCTCTCTCTGCTAGTTCTCCTCCACACTGATGCTCTGGCATGCCTTATCAGGTCTCCCTCCACCATCACTATAATGAGAGATAGGTGTTAGAGTACTCACAACCCAGGTGACGATCCTTACTGCTCTCTCTCTCCTGCAGACATACCTATGACCACACCCCCATTTCACAATGATCATATGAAAAGCATCTGTACACTCTGAAGTCCATGCCTCACCATATGGTTCAGACTCTTTGTAGTACTTATCTTTGTTGATTACAGCTTTCTTACTATGCTGAGTGGGTGGGTATCCTTTAGTAAAATCTGTGAGTGGTCGGACAACAGCAGAGTAGTTGGTTATGAAATGCCGATAAAATCCACAGAAACCTAGGAATGATCTAAGAGACTTCATATATGTAGCTGGTCAGAGGCAATTCCTTTCTCGGATATGATGTGCCCCATGTATTTTACCTGATGTTGACAAAATTGCCATTTGTTGAGGGTTATCTTCAATCCACTCTCTTCAAGTCTGTCAAGAAATTTCAGTAGTCATTCCTCATGTTTTTCAAAGGTTTTGCTGAACACTATCAGTTATCCAAGTACATAAGAACTATCAGCAGATTCATGCCCCTTTAGCCTTCTCCAGTAGTCTCTGGCATGTTGCAGGTGCTCCAGTGATTCCTTGTGGCATCCTTTCAAACTGGTAGAACTGTCCTTGTCGTCTTCAGCCATCTAAATTTGAAAGTATCCACTCCTCAGATCTAACTCGGAAAACAATCTACTACCATTGAGACAATCAAGAGCTTCATCAATATGGGGTACAGTATACTGGTCAGGGATTGTTCTTGTGTTCAGGGTTCTATAGTCAAAGCAAATTCTCACAGTTCTGTTCTTTACTTGTGCAACCACAGTCAGGGAAGCATATTGGATTCTTGACTCTTTGATGATCCCTGTTGCTTACAACTTTTGTAAGTGATGGCATATGTCATCAATGTCTGCGGGGGCTAGACGACAAGACCTTTATCAGAATGGTGTATAATCCATGAGATGAATCCCACATCCCACTCACAATGCGAAAACACTTCGGGCCTCTAAGAGAGTTTTTTGGCCAATCAATCTTTCCATGAATTTTGTATGAGGGAATCCCCAAAATCAAATAGTCTTGGATCTAGAGAAGCTTTCTTTGAACAAGTGGTTATCTGGGCAGTAGAAGCGGCGTCAGTGGAGTACACATGAGCGATCACAGTGCCAACAGGTATAGTGGCTTCTTTTTGGGACTCATTTCTTAATGTCACAGGGAATTGTTTTGTTCTACTGAATGGCAGATGACTGAATGAAGGTAGGCATTACCAATACATCAGCAGGCAGAGTTAGGGTTGACGGTTGATCAACTACTAAAATGTTCTCCATTGACTGTTTTTTCCATGCTTTGCCAGTGACCTGACACTCACTTCTAGGAGGAATTATGAGAGAACTGGGACCCATCCACTGGAATTCAGCTACTGCATCAGTGTTGGTGCAAACTCTGGGCATTCCATGCTTTGGGACTTCAGATTTCTGTATCTTTACAGGTAAGGCTTGAGCAAGACTTCTAGTTGGGCTAGTCACTGGAACATGCTGGCATTTGTACCAATAAGCACAGGAACTTGACTGGGACCACATGGCTCAGGACACACTAAGGCCTGGACAGTTATGGACTCTTTTACTCCTGTCATCTTCTGAGGAAACTTCAACTCAACTTCCACATAACCATGGTAGGGGAAATTGGAATTACTGAGGCCCCATGCAGCCAATCCAGAAATGGGATGAATGGGAACATCAGGTATGTGCTTGAAATACCAGCCGTCAAAGATGAACCACTGTCCAGTAGTGCTCGGATTGGCTTCCTATTAACTTGCACAGGGATGAAAGATGAAGACCCCACCAATCCATCAGGAACACAGGTGTTTTTTTTGTTGTTTTTTTTTTTACATGTACCAAACTTGACTTTTTCAGGATATTTCTGAATGAAATTCTTTTCATTTTCTGGAGCTTTGCACTTGGTGGCTATGTGCCCATCCTCTCCACATCTTTAGCAGAAAAAGTCATCTAAATCTTTTTAAGATCTACCAGCTCTCGACCAGGTGACTGAAGTTCTGATATTCCTTTTCTGGCTTACACTCTTTATGGGGTGTGCTGTGTGGTGGGTATTCATCACACTCACTTGTTTTCTCAATCCTTCTTGATTGCTTTTATCTCAGGATTTTCCTCAATACTCTCAGGAACTTGTTGGCTTTTCTGTCTCAAGTTAGTCACAGGAGTAGAGTCAGTCTGGACATGAACTGTGAGTCCAGTCAACATGGTTTTCAGCTCTTTGATTTCAGTGGAGCAATCACGTAATCTTGCATGGAGAATTCTTTAGACATAATATTCAAATGAGGACTCGCCGAACTGTTGTGGTTAGCTTTCGCCTTTCAGTTTCATGGCCCTCTTCTTCTTGAATACCTTGCAACAAGTCAAGAAAAGTGGGTGGATCATTTCTTCCCTCTCTTAGGTGCAGTTGAAGTAGCATTAACTCAGACTCAGTGACTCCTCTTATGATCTGTTCCAAACAAGCTCTCCCCACTGACTGTGATGGCAGGCCTCTTTTCTGCACAACTTTCATCAGTGTCTGCTCAATTCTTCTCAAGAATTCTGACAAAATCTCTCCTGAATGTTGACGCACGGATCTGAATGCTAAATATAAGCCTTCACTGGTATCAGGGCTTCCAAAAGCATTTTCAAGGATATCAAGGTACTCTTGGGGGTGCTATTATTATTATTGAATCTCACAGCTTGGATTATCTCCAATGCAGGACTTCTCGGATTTTCCACAGTCCTCAGCTTCTTTTCTCGATGATCACACTCCTCCACCATCAGCCTTGCTTGTTCCATCCATTTGTCTATGCTGTCCTCTTCCAGAGGGAGAATGATTCCTGAAAAATTTGCAGGTAG
The DNA here is from genome assembly GCA_032164185.1 of Moxostoma hubbsi. Classification (NCBI taxonomy): domain Eukaryota; kingdom Metazoa; phylum Chordata; class Actinopteri; order Cypriniformes; family Catostomidae; genus Moxostoma; species Moxostoma hubbsi. The sequence goes on along the minus strand of JAVLUX010000004.1, from coordinate 9,434,184 downwards.
TGATAAACACTGTTTTTTCTTGAGGGTTTGTTTGATGTAGCTTGCAGAGTTCCTACAGATCTGATAATGGACTCTGAAGAAGTAGCATGGAACAGGTCAAATTGTATCTTTGATGTCTTCCAACTCTTTTTGGGTTAATTTCAGGCAAGCTTGTAGCTCTCACGCCAACATCACTAGAGGCATCAATCTTCTCTTCAGCACTTACTCTTAAAATCAAATGCTCAGATCCATCAGTAAGTAAGACATCCAGAGGAATTCTGTCTGGATTCACTTTCTCACGGCATTCACACTGCACAATGAGACTTTGAATCGGGATTACACAACGTTCCTTTTACTTTTACTGTTCCAAGAGCTTTGATGGAGTGCATAATTTCTTGGTCTTGGCAACATCAGTGTCTTCTGGAACAATGCACAAGCTATGCATGTCAGGCACTGAGAAACAGGTACTTGAATGAACCATCTCTTCTTATAATTCTTGTGATGAGGGATACAATAATCTTTATTTCAAGGATCCCAGCAGTGCCTCCATTTTATGTAACCCCGGTCCCACTACCACCCCTATACTGTATGTATGAGTAAGTATATGTACTACTTAGGTGTAAAGTAATCTCTCCCTGTTAGAATAGCAAAATAAATGGTCACAAACACCAGATGTCTTTTTTTTTTTTTTTAGATAAAAATAAACATGTAAATATGTATATATGAAATGTCACTTGTCTACAAAATAATAAACAAAATAAACTTATCTTGTTTTCTTCACAGACTTCTTTCACATTAAATGACAAAACTCATTTATATGATTTACACATTTACACAATCACTTTAAAGCAGCTATTTCAAGAAAAATATGTATATTCCCTCTTAATTAAAATTATAAGTATATATATATATATATATATATATATATATATATATATATATATATACACAGTATATGAGTACACCCCTCACATTTTTGTAAATATTTGATTATACCTTTTCATGTGACAACACTGAAGAAATGACACTTTGCTACAGTGTCAAGTAGTGAGTGTACAGCTTGTATAACAGTATAAACTTACTGTCCCCTCAAAATAACAAAAGTGAGTACACCCCTAAGTGAAAATGTCCAAATTGGGCCCAAAGTGTCAATATTTTGTGTGGCCACCATTATTTTCCAGCACTGCTTTAACCCTCTTGGACATGGAGTTCACCAGAGCTTCACAGGTTGCCACTGGAGTCCTCTTTCACTCCTCCATGATGATATCATGGAGCTGGTGGATGTTAGAAACCTTGTGCTCCTCCACCTTCCATTTGAGGATGCCCCACAGATGCTCAATAGGGTTTAGGTATGGAGACATTCTTGGCCAGTCCATCACCTTCACCCTCATCTTCTTTAACAAGGCAGTGGTCGTCTTGGAGGTGTGTTTGGGGTCGTTATCATGCTGGAATACTGCCCTGCGGCCCAGTCTCTGAAGGGAGGGGATCATGCTCTGCTTCAGTATGTCACAGTACATGTTGTCATTCATGGTTCCCCAGTGCCGGCAGCACTCATGCAGCACCAGACCATGAAACTCCCACCAACATGCTTGATCTGAACCAAATAAGTTTATCTTGGTCTCATCAGACCACAGGACATGGTTCCAGTAATCCATGTCCTTAGTCTGCTTGTCTTCAGCAAACTGTTTGCGGGCTTCCTTGTGCATCATCTTTAGAAGAGGCTTCCTTCTGGGACGACAGCCATGCAGACCAATTTGATGCAGTGTGCGGCGTATGGTCTGAGCACTGACAGGCTGACCCCCCACCCCTTCAACCTCTGCAGCAATACTGGCAGCACTCATACGTCTATTTCCCAAAGACAACCTCTGGATATGACGCTGAGCATGTGCACTCAACTTCTTTGGTTGACCATGGCGAGGCCTGTTCTGAGTGGAGCCTGTCCTGTTAAACCGCTGTGTGGTCTTGGCCACCGTGCTGCACCTCAGTGTCAGGGTCTTGACAATCTTCTTATACCCTAGGCCATATTTATGTAGAGCAACAATTCTTTTTTTTCAGATCCTCAGAGAGTTCTTTGCCATGAGGTGCCATGTTGAACTTCCAGCGACCAGTATGAGGGAGTCTGAGAGCGATGAGACCAAATTTAACACACCTGCTCCCCATTCACACCTGAGACCTTGTAACACTAACGAGTCACATGACACCAGGGAGGGTAAATAGTTAATTGGGCCCAATTTGGACATTTTCACTTAGGAGTGTACTCACTTTTGTTGCCAGCGGTTTAGACATTAATGGCTGTGTATTGAGTTATTTTGAGGGGACAGCAAATTTACACTATTATACAAGCTGTATCACTCATTTCTTCAGTGTTGTCACATGAAAAGATATAATCAAATATTTACAAAAATGTGAGGGGTGTACTCACTTTTGTGAGATACTGTATATGTAGCCTGGTCAAGTATATATATATATATATATATATATATATATATATATATATTGTTATTTGTATAATGTGACAGGGCGGAGCCGGGTGGTGATCCTGCACACACGGCCCCTTATCAGGCTAATTAAGCGTCCGAGAGGGATAAAGGCCGACTGCGAATGGTGGTGCGAGAGAGAGAGATCGTATATGGGCAGCTGCCGTCATGTGTGTATGTTTATTGTCCAGGGAGCAAATATTTGAGAGCAGGATAGACGGGAGAGCCGGCCAGCTAGGGTTTGTTTTTAGCCTAGCATGGACCCCCGCCCTCTTGCCATGCTTTCGCTTTCTCGCACACCGCTGACGACATCCCCTCCCCCAGGCACCGGCATCAGGCGATGACGAGGACTGGAGGCCTGGTCTCCGCCCCAAGCCGAGTTCACGTATCATCATGCAGCTTGGTTGTTGCATGAATCTTATATTTTAACAGTGTCTGGCGATGGTAGACACGAAGACCGGTTGCTCCGATGTCCGTGTGCCGTAAAAGTCGGGCTAAGTGACAAAAATAGCACCATTTTGGATCCGGAGTGGCCGCTACCGCGCCACCATCTTGGATCAACCTGTTACAGTGATGCAGAAACACTGGATTTTGGAAGGAGGATACATCGTCATGGAGACCTTGCCAGCATTCACCAGGCTCAATATCAGGCCCTGTTTGAGCATCGCATGGAACAGGAGCAGAGGTTCCAGGTGCTGATCCAGACTCAAGCAGAGGATAGGCAGGTGTTACTGGGCTTAGTACCCCAGGAGGGGTCTTCCACTGCGACTCCAGCCATAACTGAAGCTACTCCCCAAGTCTCGCTTGCCAAGATGGGACCATAAGACGACCCTGAGGCATACATTAAGGTGTTTGTGGAAATGGTCGAGGCTGGACACTCAGTGGGTGGTCCGCCCGCTGCTGACAGGAGAAGCCCAACTCGTGGCTCAACAACTCTCAGTCGAAGCAGTATAGCCAGCGCTTCCGCTTGTTGATGCTGGGTGAGTGCAGCCATCCACATAGCCATCCGTTCACTTTCTCAAAACAGCTCCGTGATGCCTGATGGTGCTAGAGGTGGCTGCTAGACTGACAACACAACATTGTGGCAGTAATCGATCAATTGGTAATGAAGCAATTCATTACCTGGCTACCGAAGGGGATGGCAGAGTGTATCTAGTGCCACTGCCTGACGTCGCTCGAGGAGGCAGTCTAGCTGACCACATGATGGCGTATCCGGGGGTCAGTGAGCCCCCGGCTTCTTCTTCCCTCTCTCTCTCTCACTCTTCTCCCCTCCTTTCTTCCCCTTCTACCCATCCTGTTGGACTCTCACCAGCTCCCCGGGCTTGGTATTGGTCAGCCCACTGGTTTCTGCTATCCCTTTATGCTCTTACCCCCAGGTGGATGAATTCTCCGCTGCGGGTGCAGGCTTAAAGCTTGGTCCAGTCTGTTAGAGCTGCAGGGAACCTGGGTATTTCTAGGACCGATGCCCAGCGAAGAACGTCGAGTGTTGTTCCGGGTCCCTGATGCGCTGCTGGCCACCCCTAATCTAGCTGGAGCATACCGGATACCTCTGAGTACTAAGGGGGTACATTCCAAGCCTTGATGGATTCGGGTTGTAACCTAACCTCTATCTACCAATGTTCGGTTCAAGATGAGTTTTTGGGTACAAGCCGTCAGGTAAAGGTGAGGTGTTTTCATGGGGATATTCACGATTACCACTTAGTGACGTCATTATTCAGTTCAAAGGGCAAAAGCATAGAATAAAGGTGGCGGTTAGTCCCTGCCTCGTCCATCCACTAATTTTGGGTACGGATTGACTGGCATTTACAACTTTATTGAGGGGGATATGTGTGTATGCGTCCTGCAACAAAGTCCACGTCAGCTCCAAATCTGGGAAAGTCTGGGGAAACTCTGGTGGCCATTTCTATTGGCCAGACATTCATGGTGATGTTTGCAGATGGTGTACGGCATGCCATGAATGTCAGCTGGTGAAAATGCTGGCCACCCTAAGAGCGCCATTGCACCCTCTCCCATTGATCAAGGTCCCCTTTGAAAGAATTGGTGTGGACCTCATCGGGCCATTAGAATGGACAGCACACAGGCATTGCTTTGTGCAACATATCAGCATGAAGTGTTGCGGAGGCACTCTTCAGAATTATCTCCCGAGTGGGAATTCCAAAAGAAATCCATACTGATCAAGGTACTATGTTCATGTCATGTACACTATGCAAACCGAGTGAATTATTGGGAATTAAATCGATTTGGACCAGCATTTACCATCCCCAAAAGGATGGGTTGGTTGAATTACATTCTAAGGGAAAATTGGGAGGAGAGTCCTTCAAACATCAAAAATGAAATTCAATATGTTCTTGTCAATATGTTTGGAAAGCAAAACTCCAAACACTGGGGCAATTAACACAGGAGAATTTGCTCCATGTCAAGAACATCAAAGCCGGCTGTATAGTAGGGGTACTCGGCTATGGAATTTCACATAGGGAGATAAAATCCTAGTATTGCTCCACACATCTAGCTCAAAATTACTCTCCAAGTGGCAAGGACCCTTTGAGGTCAGAGTTGTGGAAGTCTATTATGAGGTTATACTAATGGATAGAGGTGGAGAACATCAGATTTATCACCTCCTAAAACTGTGGAGAGAGGTGGTCCTTGTGACTTTGGCGATTGTGGTTCCAGAGGGGGAGGAGCTTGGACCGGAAGTTAATTTAAAGCACATCAATCGAGTCATGCAGGTAACTTGCGGAGACCACCTCTCACTGTCACAAGTGTTGGAGGTTGCCAGGTTGCAAGGACAATTTTCCAATGTGCTTTTGCCTCTTCTCAGTAGGGACCGTAGGGATGGTGATACGCAGTCGTCCCTGCCGATTACCCGAGCACAAGAAAGAAGTGGTTTGGGAAGAATTAAAGGCCATACTAGATGTGGGGGTTATAGAAGAATACCACAGTGACTGAGCCAGCCCAGTGGTGCTGGTTCTGAAGAGTACCTAAGAGTGGTTCTTTTTGGATTATAGAAAGGTCAGTGCAGTGTCTAATTTTGATGCGTACCCAATGCCTCGTATTGACGAACTGCTCGATCAGTTGGGGGTGGCTCGCTTTTATTCAACACTGGATTTGACAAAGGGATATTTGCAGATTCCCTTAAAGCCAGTGTTCTGATAGATGGTCCCCGGCCTGAGTCGGGCAATGGGGGGGATAGGGGCGCTGGATTGTGAATGGAGAGTGAGTTCGGGAGATGAGAGCGGTAAGGATTTTCAACAGGAGGGAATTATTTATAACAGCTGTCTCTTATTTTGCATTTAGTGCTCAAGGGGTTTAAGAAGGAATCAGAGGAGAGGAGGCATGTAGAGTGCAGTGTGTGTTGGAAGCTTCAGTGCCAGGCTGAAAAGAAGCAGTTTCAAAAGATGCTGAAAAGTGTAATTTCCGTTTGTGTTTAGTTCAGTGTAAATAAACATGGTTTGCTGAAGCCGACTCCCGATTCCTCCTTCCCATATAACCAGAAAACCAGTTACAGATGTCAAGACAACCAAAAATAAAACAATGGTCTGTATTATGTTTAATTTGTGACATTATAAAGTAAGTTGGGTGCCTGAAATATTATTAAAAGTGCACTAGCACAGGGTCAAGTGGTGGATATTTGAGATGGGTGAACAAGAAGGTGGCACTCCAAGCTAAAATGTGTCTTTTGCTGGATGGATGCGAGTCTGGAAGATTTTGAGGTTTGGGGATGTGGTTTTGAGGTGGGGAGCTTGATGTGGTCACTATAAAGTGTCAGTTTATGGGAAACAGCAGTGTGAAGATTCTTTAGTAATTTGTCTTTTGTGTTCCACTGAAATATATTCCACAACAACATATTCCATATTTATGTTGCTGTCACTGCCTTGTAACTGAGCAGACCCACTTAAAACGATTGCACTCAAGACAACCTAACTTTGCTCATACAATCTGGGTTACTCATAGGACAAATTTGAGAAAAGCAAGGCAAATCAATCAATCAATATTTATTTATAAAGCACATTTAAAACAAGTGCTGTACAGTATATAAATAAAATGCTATAGCAGATATAACTGGAAACAACATAAAATATAAAAATTAACAATTCACAATGATTATGTGATATTAAAATCCAGAGAAAACAGGTAAGTCTTTAGGACAGATTTGAATGCTGAGTTTGAAGGGGCTGAAGTCCCTGTGATAAGTCTGGCAGCAGCGTTTAGCACCAGCTGCAATCGGGAAAGGGACGATTGAGAGACATCATAATAAAGCGAGTTGCAGTAATCTAGACGAGGAATAAAGAAAGCCTGGGTCACAGTTTGAAAGTTGCTCTTAGATAAAAAGTGTTTGACGTTAGTGAGTAGCTGAAGGTGGAAAAAGCATGACTTTATGACTCTTCTAATCTGTTTATCAAAACTTTTATTGTTATCAGACTGAACACTTAGGTTTTGTTACAGTCGGTTTTATATGAAGCCAGAGAGCATATGTCCAGGTCAACAGCACATTTTTTCTTGAACCCAAATAGATTAATTTCAGTTTTATTTTAATTTAGGTAAGGAAGTTACTTTCAAGCCATAACTTTAATTAATTTAAACAATCCATTAGATGTCGTAAGGAGTGTTTATCATTATGGTTCATAGGAACATATAATTGAGTGTCATCGGCATATAGATGAAAAGACACTCCATACTTATTAAAAATTTAAGCCAAAGGTAGAATATACAGAGATAACAACACCGGGCCAAGTATTGATCCCTGTGGAACTCCACAATTGAAAGGTATACTAGACGAAGAGTGATGGCCAACAAATAAGAGTGGAACCACTGTAATACTGTGCCTCGAAGGCCCACTAATATCTCCAAATGTGTCAGCAGGACCTCATGGTCAACCAGATCAAATGCAGCACTCAAATCTAAAATATCTAAAGCCACGGATTTCCCAGAATCAGTCTAAGTAAAAAAAAATACTTGAGACTATTAAAAGAGCAGATTCAGTACTGTGTAAAGCTTTAAAACATGATTGAAAAATGTCATGGATAGAATTCACAGCCAGATAAAATTGTAGTTGAATCAGTACAAATTCTCTACAAAGATTTCCCCAAAATTTTCACATAGAGAAACTGAAGGATTTGAAAACGGATGCACAGGAGGATTTAAAACATGATTAATGGTGGAAAAGAGAACCTGAGGTGTATGACAAATTTTTGTGATGAGTTCAGGGAAGTATTAACATTTTGCGGCTTTTTGTAAGAAACCTGTAGTCTGTCCTTTTTCCATTTACGTTCGGCATGTCTGCAGGGAGCGTGTAGTATCAGCATGCCAGGGCACTGGAACATGCTTTTGATTTTTGTACCTTAGTGGCGCTGTGGAGTTCATGATATGTAGAATTAAAAAGAATAAGATGATCATCAGCATTCATGTTATGCAGTGTAGAATCCATTTCCAGAGTAACATATTTCCTGATATGATGCAGAGAACTCCTCACTGGATCGTTGATTAAGTTTGATTAAATTGAATAAGCATGCCAGATATGGATTTTTGAGCGCTCTGCCAGTTAGAGGGACTGAGAAAACTGGTACTCGTGCCTGGTAACTAGGTCACCTAGTAATACAGCAAGTTCACTTACAAAGTCCTTATTTTGCTGAGGTGGACGATATATTAGAGCAATAACAATAGGATTTGCTAAGACTAATTGTAAAAGTTGCGCCTCAAAAACAATGATATAAGCCACTGGGTAAAAGATCTGTAATGAAAAGTGTCTTAAAAACAGTCACTAGACCCCCTCCACGACCAGAAAAATGCAGGGAGTTTAAAAAGTTACAGTCATGAGGCACCAGTTCTGAATAATTCGCCTGGCTTAATCCAAGTCTCCCAAGGCTTAAAAAGTTGTTTAGAAATAAAGTTTTGTTTACCAGAGACCGGGTATTAATAAGAGCCATCTTCAGCTGTGATGAAACTACCTCAGACTGTGTTTTGCGACACAGTGGATGAAGGTTTTCAAGATTTGCTCCTCCATTGCGACAGCAAGGAAACATCTGGCGAGGGGGTGCTGAAAAGAATCCAGGTACAATAGGGCGCAGCCATCGATACAAGCCATCCTGAGAACGCTGACCAGCACTACATCAATGGGCGAGCTGAGATCCACTCAGGAAAGAAGAGGGTTGCATGCCATAGTCCCGCGACAAAGCTGATCTGAGATGCACTGCGACACCCCCACGCTTTCCACGCCTCCTCCGTCGTCTCCATCGAGGCAGTTCCGCAGGAAGACAACACAGGTATGCGGGGGGATGAGAGGGCAATGGTGGCAGGAAGAGACACGATCTACAGACATCAAACTTGCAAACTTGCAGGGCAGCGACCACACTACGAATATTAAGCAGTGTTAGATGGTCGTAAACCAATGTAGAGTTGCAGTTGGAGATTAGAAAATACATAAATAGAAGCAGAGCAAAATCCTGAGGCAAAATCAAGGAGGACCGCAGACGGCATGCCACAGACACCGGTGCCATCTTGGTTTCAATTAAACATTACATGATTTACCTTAAATCCCCAGTGTTTCATTTGGCACAAACATCAAAGATGTCTCTTTTGCTAGTTTATCCACAGTTCATCTCAATACAGTAAACAACATGATCCATGTTTCAAGCCCTTAATAAATGGTGCATGTGTTTAAGGTGCTGTGTTCTAAATCATCCAGTACACTTTTCTTTGAAGGTTATTTTTAGAACAGTGAACCTGTGCAAATCTGCAAAAAAAAAAAATACAAAAAAATACAAAAAAATACAAAAAAAAAAAAATAATAATAATAATAAAAAAATCTTCACATCAAACAGTAGAAAAATAACCATTTATTAGCAGAAAGAACATGTGGTAATATATCACATATGTGCAGGTCTCAAAGCTGCAAAAATCCCTTAAAGTAATTTCAGTGGGGTGTTGGCCTGACCCAGTATTTCATGAGAAAGACCTTATGGTACATACACCATACTGTGATACTGTCGTCGCTGTACATTCAACCATATGCTATGTATTTAGTCTCAGCAGGAGACAGGAATTGGCTCTGTGACCTATCGATGCAAATAAAAAAATAAATGCCATTTAGGAGCAGATAATATATTGTGAAGAACCATGCCAACAATAGTTCTCTCTATGCTTGCGGCAATAAGAGGCTTGTTAGACGCAAAGTTTTATAGAGTTTCAGTCACTGAAATCAACAGCGTCTTACCTGTCTATGCATGCTTAATTTGATATAGAAAGGAGAATTCCATGTTCTAGATGCTATGTAAAAGGAATACATTGTATGTGTTCACTGCACTCTGTGCCTAAAAGTTAATGCACTGCACATTGCAGACTCCTTGTAATTTCATGCTTTCACAGAGCTTTAATACATCTGGACAAGTTCAATATGTGTAGAGCAGAATTACAATACCTTCTGCAGTGATACTTGGTAGTACTTGATGCTCCTTGGAGAAATACTTATGGTCTAGGCTTTTCTTGATCAGTTAAAGGCTGATTAAAGTGGTCTTTAGACAGTTTGACTCTATTGTTCTCATGAAGCTTATTTAAAGTTTTTATGGTCAGCTGTTCACAGTGCATTTAAAAATATTGGAAGTACTTCAACATTTCTGACATTCTGAAATTTCATCTGTGTCCACTGAATTGTTTGTGTGTGTGTGTGCGTGCGTGTGTGTGTGTGTGTGTGTGTGTGTGTGTGTGTGTGTGTGGTTTTTTTGGTCCAGAAAGAAAGAAAAATATAAAAACACTGTAAAATTTGACAGCTGTCAAAATTATAAACTGCCATTGTATGAAAAAGAGCTGCATGAAATGGAAAAGAGCTGCATAAAAAAAAACATCTCCATTTGTGTTCCACTTAATTTTTTTTATTTTGGGGTGAACTATTCCTTCAAGTATCAACTTTGTTTTAGATGTTTCTCTTCAAATGGATTAGGTCATGTTTGCCTATAGAGTAACATTCCTCCGGAGCATGAAACACCGAAATTGTCACTACATGAATGTGTTGATGGGGTAAGACCAGCGTTGAATCGCTCTTAAAGGCATGTAAGAATCTCAGCTATGGAGCAATTCGCTGGGTCTTCGCTATGTAATAACTTGCAAACACTTGCCAATTAAGTGCATGGAGGCATCTCATGGACAGTGCTCTAGCCTGTAAAATGGAGTTTATCACAGACCGAGCAAATTACGGCTGGTTCAATGTGCTCCGTTCAGAGGCCACACGTACAGGTTCCACAGCTCTGGCTGAGGATGACAAATCGTGCCTTGCACTGGAGAGAAGAGGTCCCTGCTCAGTGATATTTCCTACGCTGGCCATTTGTCACAAGTAGGGAGAGGATATGATGCTCGCTCCATTGAAGGAGGCGTTCTCATCCTTTGTGGTGATCGGATTCCACCCTGGCGATTTATGTACACCACTACTGTCATGATGTTTGAATGAATAAGAACGTGGTGATTAATTTTTTCAGAAAAGCCTTCAAGGCTAGAAGGACAGACAGTAGTTCTAGGCGTTTGATGTGCCAAGCCTGCTTCGCACCTGTCCAGGTGGTGAAAGCAGGACATCCATCACACAGTGTGCCCCAACCCAAATGTTGGACGCATCCGTGGTCACCGCTGTCCATCTGAAAACTTGGCCCAGCATAACAGCTTGCTGATAGAAGGCTGAAGCTGTCCAAGGTGCTACAGCAGCCAGAAAGCTGAGAGTTACCCAAATGTTAATACTCCCATGGTGCCAGGCTTGATGTGGTATATGTCGTTTGAGCCAATACTGGAGAGGACTCATGTAACGGTATGATGGTGGATGCTGCAGCCATAAAACCTAGTATTTTCTGAAAAGACTTCAGTGGAAGTGTTTTTCCAAGTTTGAAATAAGACAAACACTGAAGAATGGCCTGAATGCGCTTGCTCATGAGGGGCGTACACATGACCACGGAGTTGAGTTGAACCTTTAAAAAGGAGATTTGTTAGCTGAGGGAAAGTGTGCTTCTGTTTCTTGTGAGAACAATACAGAAACACATTTTTCTACCATCCCGTTGTTCCTGGTGAGGATGAGTAGCATATGAATGTGCACATATCGAGAAGCTAGCAATTTCTGTTTCTTGAGAAAGCACAACACAGAAACTTATTTGTCTACCATCCTGGTGATCCTGGCAGGGATTAGCAGCATGTAACTTTGTGCGTTTTGCATCACATTCATGTCTTAGTCGAGGTGAGTTAGCAAGCCAGATCTATCTTTCCAGCTCGGCAGGAGGAGATCACTGTAAACTGAGCTCATCAACAGTCCACAAGATGATGCAAATCAGCTCTATGTCAGTGGCATGTGCATGCTCCTTACCCTCACTGGGGAAAGGGGCAGAAATATCCTCCATGGACCAGTCAAAGCGCTTGTGAACAGGGGATTCTCAACCTCCTCCATGTCCACCTGGATGATGCAACGGCAGCAGTAGTGCACCAGTGTGCTCACCACACACTAGCTATTGGTGTTGAGAGAGAGTAGTGTTATAGAGTCAATTTATGGATGGGTATTATTAGTAGGCCATGATTGAGAAGGGCCAATGACGGGAATTTGGCCAGAACACCGGGTTTACACCCTTACACTTTTACGAGAAGTGCCCTTGGATTTTTAATGACCACAGAGGGTCAGGACCTCAGTTTAACTTCTCATACAAAGGATGGTGACTCAAACCCTTTCGATTAACCGTGACAATATGAAAGCAGTGCAATGAGAGCCAAACTGAACAACATTACATTCACACAATGCTCAACAAAGGAAAATGGGGAAAAGAACATGAGGGCTAAATTACATGGACTTGGGAAAACAAGATAACAAGACAAGCAATGACAGGACAGAACTAAGAAACAAGATAACAAGACTAATAAACATGAATCAATGAAAAGTCAAGACTAATGACATGATAACAAGACAATGTCTATAAACCAATGAGAACAAAACACATGAACCATGAGGGACACATGGCATGACAGGGGAATCACATGACAACACATGACAGGAAACAGGAACAAGGAAACATTGAACTAAACTTCAAAATAAAAGACATGATAAAAAGCACAAACAAAACACACAAAAATATGACATATTCCCGCCCCACAATGGGCAGCTCCCGACACCCAACAATCAATAAAAACAGGACAGAGTTCAAAAGGGGGCTTTGTGGGCCTGGGGGAAAGTGGCAGACATGGGCTGTGAGGCAGGGAAACCAGGGGACTAGACGGGGCTAGAGACCATGGGGGACCAGAGGGCGCTGGAGACCAAGGGGGACCAGAGGATCCTGGAGGCCAAGGTGGAGGAGGTGGACCAGGAGACCAGAGCGGAGCAAGTGGATGGCCCAGAGACCAGGGTGGTCCAGGTGAGGCAATAGGAAACCACAGGTGATCCAGCGGATGGCCAGGAGGCCAGGGAGGTCCAGGCAAGGTGGCAGGAGACCATGGTGGATCCGGCAGGCATGGAGCATGGCCTGGCAAGGCAGACATTGGCTGTGGAGCAGGGCCTGACAAGACAGCGTGGCATGGCAAGGCTGACGAGGCAGTGTGACATGGCAAAGCTGACAAGGCAGTGTGGAATGCTGAACTCTCAGAGGGCAGAGCTGCTCAGAACTGTAGACTTCACTTTGAGATTGTAGAACAAAACTTCAACCCTGCCATGACTGGGAAGTCACCAAAAAGTTATGCAACACAATATTTTCCCTTCATATATCAAGTCAAAAACCCATAATTAATTACAATGATTTTCATTACAGCAAGATCTATTTACTTTACATTTTGTTATCTTGGAATGATTCAATAGATTATGTTTCCTGCCAAACTAACAAAGGCTGTTTGAATGTAGAAAACCAGGTACTGAGTGGCTTTGAAAATTAAAACAATAAAACATGTGAACGTCAAAATAAGTAGTGAATGATATGTGTGAAAATCCTGGTAAGATTAATGTTTCATTTCATCTACCCCTGGATTTAAGTCCTGTATTCAAGTACATGAAATAATACAGCCCAATGCCTTTGAAAACTGCACTCCCCTTCTGCAGGCTTTCCTTAACTGATGAAGCTCTCAAATTGTCAGTGTTGCATTGTATATCTACCAGAGGCATCTACTAGGAAACCAGTGGTGTAGTTGGGGCTATATGCACGTATATGCCATATGCTTACTTTTTTCCCAGTGCTGTTTGTGTATAATGACTTCTAAGGATCAGAATTTGCACATACCCTCAGTATACCCACTTTCTTTGCTGCTTCATAAGTCCATAATCTATTGTCGTTAGATTCCCTTTAACTGTATTGGATGTTGTTCTGTGAAACTGGAGATTCTTTGTTGTAATTGGTGCATTATCACTTGAATTCTGCCATTCCCGCTCCTGAAAACCGTTGTCGTCGCCATCATCATCATCTGAGGGAATTTATAACAGTGAGTGGAGAAAGAGTGAAACAGTATCAGGTAAAATTAATTAACCAAATATGCCAAACATCCTGTAAAATAAGGAATCGTCCTGTAATTAAGGAAAAAAATTGGATTCTGTATAAAATCCATACACTGCTGTTTGTCCGATATTTTAGCTTCACACACCCAAACTGCTTAGAATATTTCACAAATCGAGAGAAATGGACCTGAAACACACACCTTTCGTGTGCATTGTGTGAGATATCGGCTGTTGCTTTACACGGATGCTATACTTGACAGAAACCGCTTTTTTCTGTCAAAATCAAGATTTTAATTTCCAAGATATATGTTAGGAAATGACATCACACACACTGGAGGTGGACATCAGTCATTCTTCAAAATTTCTTAAACAAAAAAGTTATTTGAAGTTTATAACTCTATTGATTTATTTATGTTTTCCTTTATTTTGTGGTGTTAATCATATGTGGTCAAGCATAAAATGTCCACCCTGTTATGGGAAGATATATGGTAAATTAATATCATTTAAAATTTCAATATGCAGTATTTATGTTAAAAGAAATAAAATCATAATTATTAGTTTACAAATATATTTGCTAGATATCAATCACAGACCATGTAGTGGCTCATTTCTCCACTGAATGTCCACGCTGTTTTTGTCCACCATGATGTTGCCAATTTAACTGAATGAACATCTGAATTTTTTTGTAATTTACCTTGACCAGTATTAATAATAAAATATTTAATATGAGACTGAAATGATGAAACATGAAGAAACTTGTAAAAGTATGTTTTATTAAAAAAATAATTTTTAAATGCCGGAATGTCACTAAATTATATGACCCATTTACGATACACAGTATACACACACACACACACACACACACACACACACACACACACACACACACACACACACACACACAGAGAGAGAGAGTAATGTACAGAGTACACAGTCTGCAGTAACAGTAAAGTACAATCCAGCATCTGCTGACTGACTGTGTGTTTAATGATGTAAATAAGATTCTCATATTTTCCCAATTATTTTTCCCTTACAGTGGCTAACACAATGCCCTTTAGATGTGCCTTGCCTGTCACTGTGCTTACATACACTGTTGTACATGTAACCAGAGAATGTAAAATGAAAGTTATGGAATAATGAAATATATAAATAAATATATAATAAATCAGTGCCATCAATTGCTGTTCTGGCAGGTCTATCTGATATTATAAGCATTAATGCAAAAACAAAAGCACTAATGATTTTCATTTTCAGGCTATAATACCATGTGCATAAAAGAAGGATTTCGGGAGCATTCAGAGCAAGAAATATGATATTCCCATACAAAGTATTTCTGTATTTCTACATTATATATTCTCTATTCCATTATTTCAATCACATGTTTTTATGATCACCTCATTTGCAATGTGTGATATTTAGCATTACTCCAACTCCCGAGCTATTATGATAGTTTGAATAGGCTAGTTGCTTAGTAACACAGTCAGGAGAGCCATAACAATGTGTAAAAATGCTCTTTTGAAAACATACGCCTCCAAAGCCACGAAACATTTTCAGTTCAACATGTTCTGGACCATTTGCTGTTTCCTGAGGCACATTACTGCCAATCACAAAAGCAAAACTTAACACAATACCTCCACAGGGAAATAGACAACTAACCCCGAAAAGACTAGTTTCCAGACCTCTTTAATCATTTGCAAGACACTTAGTCTGTTCCTGACACTTAGTCTGTTCCTGCATGACCCATGTCATGATGTTTGAGTATACGCCTCATGTTGAGTGCGAGTGTACATTTGTTAGACAGTGTGTGTGTGCATGGAATTTAATACATTCAGTCTGTAGTATGGGTCATTAAGTTAGGTAGTGATTTAATATCCGTTGATGCTTAAGGGGAGTGAGGTTAATTATAGTGTCTTGAATCTTGAGTGATAAAAAATATATCCCTCAACCTACTTCAGGAGCAATTTCAGTGTCAGAGGAAAGGCCTGACAATCAGCTCTGCTTGATGAATGTGAAAGGATCATTTGTTTCTGGAAAAGAGGTCAAACAACAAATTACTAAGCAGCAAACTCCTTGATGTGTCTGATGTAATGTGGTCTTTAAATAATAAAGGACTTTCAGTTGCAGCATTTCATGCCTTAGAGACGGTTCCCAGAGTTTTGGATTTTGCACACTTAGACTGAATGTCGTCACCAGCGCAAATGTTAATTTAAAACTTTTCTGAGTTTGATGTCTTGGCGTCTGCTGCATATTCATAATTCTTACTAGAGGAGCCTGTTCACACTGTGAATTCTGATACAGTAGGTTGGTATTTCTTGAGCTAAAATCTGTCTGTGCTTGCTTAAATTTGAAACACTGCCCCCAGTGGTGAAGCAGGAAGTGTTGCGAAAAGTATGTGCAATTGTGAGCTTCAGTTTCCGGGTGAAATGTTCAAAGGTTGCCAAAAGCTAGTTGTTTTTAGTTGTAACTGATGCAATACAGTGAAAAGGGATGTATATTTAATTGACTCTATCCCCAAACCCTAATGGTCAGTGGATTCTTATGGGGAAAATGGAACCTCCAAATCACGTGTGTCATTGATTACTTTCTCATTTTAACATGGGATGAGAACCCGGGTTTCTCACATTGCTGACGGAAAACACTATTGGTTGTGCCACAAAAAATTGCTTGTACATCACTTGAACTGATATAAAAATGTCAGATGAGACATGCCACTTGTCTGTAACTTGGCAGAATGGGGCTGTTGACAGGGTATGATTTTCAGGTATTTTTGTCTTGTTTTCCAGTAAAAATATCTATACATTCTTAAAATGTGTGCAAAATTTATTTGCTTGACAAGCCAACTAGCTTAAGATTGTAAGTCTTGTTTTGAGAGAAATCTAAAAAAAAAATAAAAAAAAAATCCCTTTGAATTTGTTTAGTTTTTTTTTTGTTTACCCCACTGGCTGATTTTTTTTCTTGATTTAAGTCTAAAGTTCACAAATTTTGTCAGATTCATCTTAAAATAAGACTTAATATTTTTAAGAATGTTTAGCTAATTTTACAGGAAAAAAAGACAAAAATACTTGTCTTGAGAATATTTTTTTTTCAGTGTACTGGAACATTTGTTCACAAAAGGCCGACTTCCTTGTGTGATCATGTTGGAAAAGTTTGCGTTTTCATGAGTTTTTAGCATCGTTGAGCACTAAAAGCACACGTGAACACAAGTGGGATAGGAGAAAATATTTTAACATAGACTAAATTAAGTTTCTTCACAATAGAATACGGTTTCTTGAAAAATGATTGAGCTAGAACTGAACCAGACAGTAGCTTTTCAAAAATGTAGTTGTCCTTGAAAATGATGTAGCTATTTTGCCTCAAGCTTCTATACATTGTCTCTCAGCTCTAATTCAATGGATTTCCTCTCTGAATAAGACAAATATGGACTATCGAGGGGAGCTATTATGCTGCTAGGCTTAACTCAATCTATTTTCATGAAATCTTTATAAAAACAAGCCGCAATTCTTAGAACTATTTCCTGCAATAGAATTTCCTCTGTTGAGTCTCAGCTTTAAAATGAGTTTGGTTAAGATGGACTTGGAATCCCACATAGTTTTTGTTCTTTATTGAAACAAGATGCACTTGGCCGTCTCCAGTCTTAAAATTAAAATAAGGCATGTACTATTGATGTCTATCCCAACAACACCACTAACTCTATTTCAGTCATGACAACTTTCGAAAAGATTTAGCATGTTAATGTGGGTATGACAGATTGATAGGATTTTGGTCTTGGCAGACTATCTGCTACGCTGCTGCTGTGGCAGAGCAAATATATCGCTAGAACATAAATAGACATGCTGATTTAACCATGTCGACATGCTGCTGCACAATTAGACAAAACACAAGACAAGCTGCATCGAACATGTAGGACATGCTGCTTCACAATTAGACATACATACAATCCCCATGTAGCACATCTAGATAGGAGGAACTGGGGAGGAGGAGGGTTTCAAAGAAAACTCTTGCAGCAAGCTGGAGAGAAACTAGCTCATCTGCAAAATAGAGCAATTTAAATGTTAGACAAAGAGAGGGAACTGTCAGAAAGCTTGTCCTAGAAACTAAAGCTTACATATTGTTTCCCTGTTTCAGTGTTGTGCACATAAAGAGATGAGCAGTAAGCTCCGTCTTTGCACCTTGGTTTTATACTGTGATAATGCATTTTTGCAAGAAATTAAATTGCAAGTTAATGTTGCTATCAACGTAGTATATATTGTTGATGGTTCCACTGATGACTGTTTATATATTCATGTTGAAACGGTTAAATCGCGGGTTTAATTTTCAGATGAATATGTGCTAATTAGCATAAGCCACTTTTCCGATTACCTTAATCGGAAAGGCACGATTAATGACTTCAAAACAAATAACGGGATCATCCGAATAATATAATTGTTTATGACTGATTATCCAAAACAAGAATAAAGCGACATTTAAATGAAATATACACAAGTAGAGTAAATGATGATACAGGGCTTATGGATGGAGGAGGAATGGCAGAGTTTTCCTTAGGATGAAATATTAACTCTATCCACAGAGCCTGATTATTTCCAGTCACAGAAAGCCCAGAAGAATAATTTCCTATAATTTGACTACTTGGACTTTAAAAAAACAAACAACAACATGTTGAGTGGGCTAAAGCACATAACTGGTAATCAGAGGTTGCTGGTTCGATCCCCACAGTCACCACCATTGTGTCCTTGAGCAAGACACTTAACTCCAGGTTGCTCCGGGGGGATTGTCCCTGTAATAAGGGCACTGTAAGTCGGTTTGGATAAAAGCATCTGCCAAATGCATAAAAATGTAAAAAATGTAAATATATATATATATATACACACATACTCACAGATCAGCCACAACATTAAAACCACCTGCCTAATATTGTGTATGCCCCCCTCATGACACCAAAACAGGGCCAATCTGCATCTCATAATAGCATTCTGAGATAAAATTCTTCTCACCACAATCCAAATCACTGAGGTCACATTGTTTCCCCATTCTGATAGTTGATGTGAACATAAGATGAAGCTCCTGGCCCGTATCTGCATGAATTTATGCACTGCACTGCTAACACACAATTGGCTGATGTGGCAGGGCTAATTGGCCCACAAGAGGGATAAAGGCCGACCAAAGATGGCAGTGCGACAGAGAGAGAGATTTATGGACAGCTGTCTGACACCTGTGTGTGTCTTTTTGGTTCAGTTTATAGTTAAAATATTATTTATATTGTCAAGCTGGCTGATTACAGCTGATTAGATAATCACATGGATGATTGTTGGTGCAAGACAGACTGGTTTGAGTATTTCTGTAACTGCTTATCTTCTGGGACTTTCACACACAACAGTCTCTAGAATTTACTCAGAATGATGCCAAAAACAAAAAACATCAGAGACTGTTGTGTGTGAAAATGCACATGTCTCAGACAAATGTCTCACGGCCACGCCCCGCCCCGCCCCGCCCCGGAGCCTTTCTTCCCGGAATTGCACGAGGAGCTTATGAAGTCATGGAAGGCAACTTTTTCTGCCTGTACAAGCTTTGCGTGATCGTTCACTCTGACTACCCTCGATGGCTGAGTGGCTAAGGGATATGTCGTGCTTCCCCAGTTGGAGCGCGCCATAGCGGTGCATTTATGCCCGCAGGGCACAGGCATCTGGTGTGACCAACCAAGGATCCCTTCCAAGGCCTGTAAGTTCTCTTTCTCTTCTTTGACAAAGGCTTACAAGGCTTCCGCCTTGCACGCCATGGCCATCCTGCAGGTCCACCAGACCAAGGTGCTGAAAGATCTGCAAGAGGATAGGACCGACCCAGGGCTGATGCAGGAACTGCGTACTGCAACCAACCTCGCCTTACGTTCGACAAAGGTCATGGTGTGTGCCCTGGATGCTGGACGATGTCCACTCTTGTGGCCCAAGAACAGCACCTGTGGCTCAACCTTGTAGAGATGAGTGAAGCCAAGAATGTCCGCTTCCTCGATGCGGCAATTTCCTAAGGGGGGCTTTTTGGCAACACCGTCAAGGATTTCAGCCATCAGTTCTTGATTGTGAGGGAGCAGAGCGAGGCGATTAAGCACATCCTGCCGCGGCGCGACCCGGCATGCCCCATCTGCTTCTTGCCAGAGTCTAAGTCTTTCCAGTCAATCAGGTGAATGCTTCCCATTCCCTCATTCTCCATCGAGAGACAGCTGTTAAACAGATAAGTATGCTGGTTTCTTGTGTTGTTCCGCCGCCCCAATTACCAGCCACTGTTGCAGGCTTGTGGAGAAGTATGTCCCCTCTGGGCTGTCTTCCAGATGGGGCGCCTGCTCTCCCTTGCCATGAACCACCCTGCTCAGGCATGGTAAGTCCAGTCGTCCCATTGGTGCCACTGTCCCAGAGGCTGGAGGCCCGATTAGCACTCTCCAGCCCCTCGCAGTGGCTCATCAGGACAATTCACCTCAGCAGCGCGATCCAGTTCACCAGACACCCGCCCAGGTTCAGTGGCATCCTCTCCACTACAGTGCGGTGCGAGGGCACCTCTGTCCTCCGGGCAGAGGTTGCCACCCTTCACAGTTGCGCAAGGGCTTTTACAGCACTTATTTTACCGTGCCCAAGAGAGGGGGAGGGTTATGCCCAATCTTGGATCTGCATGCCTTGAACAAAGCCTAACAAGGGCTTCCATTCTGGATTTTAACGCAGAAGCGCATCCTGGTGTCAGTACGACATCAGGATTTGTTCACGGCCATCGACCTGAAGGACATGTACTTTCATTTATCAATCCTTCCTAGACATAGAACCTTTCTTCGGTTTGCCTTCGAGGGATGAGCATACCAGTACAAGGTCCTCTCCTTCGGTCTGTCCCTGTCCCCTTGTGACTTTACCAAGGTTACAGAGGCTGCCCTGGCCCCACTGAGGGAAAAGGGCATACGCATTCTCAATTATCTCGACGACTGGTAATTCCTAACTCACTCGTGAGATCTATTGTGTGCACAAGGTACCTTGTGCTTCAGCACCTCGATCAACCCTGGATTCAGGTCAACTGGGAGAAGAGCAAGCTCTCCCTTGTGCAGAGCATCACATTTCACGGTGTGGAGTTGGACAATGTCAGAGGCTCCTGGGGCATATGGCATCTTCGGCAGCAGTTCTCCCCCTCGGGTTGATGCTTATGAGACCGCTTCAGCACTGGCTAGTACATGACCATAGCGTACATAAACCGCCAAGGCGGCGTATGCTTGTGTCGCTTGTCGCAACTCACATGCCTCCTCCTTTGGAGTCAGCAGACTCCAACCTTCCGGGTGTCCTCAACCATGCAGTGGACACGCTCTCGTGGCAGGTTCCGCTCCACAGGGAGTGGAGACTCCATCCCAAGTTGTCTAGCTGATTTGGGAGAGAATCGGGGAGGTGCAGGTAGACCTGCTCACCTCCCAAGAGTCCTCTCACTGCCCCTTTGGTACTCCCTGTCCGAGGCCCCCCTCGGCATGGATGCCTTGGCACACAGCTGGCCTCGAGGGCTAAGCAAGTATGTGTTTCCTCTGGTGAGCCTCGTTGCACAGACTCCGTGCATAGTCAGGGAGGATGAGCAGCAAGTCCTTTTTGTTGCACCATACTGGCCCAACTGGACTTGGTTCTCAGATCTGATGGTAGTAGCACCTCCCTGGCACATTCCCCTGAGGTGGGGCCTTCTCACTCATGAGCAGGGCACGCTCCAGCACTCACGGCCAGACCTCTGGAATTTCCACGTCAGGCTCCTGGATGGGATACGGAAGACCTAGATCTTGAGACCCCGGCCCGGTTACATGCCCAAAGTTCCCACCACTCCAGATGGTAAACCTGCAAGCACTCCCTTCAGAGGAGGAATATGAAGGCATTTCAACGCCATTAATCAGAGTTATTGACGCTCGCATGAACAATAGATTAAAGCCAAGTGAGGAAAAAGGAAGAACTTGCACACGCGTTTAAACCATCGCACATATTATTGACACTTGCGCACAGTAGTTCATTGCTGCACAAGGAAATGGGAAGATCCTGCGCATGCATGACATCTCCTGCGCACGCAATACAAGATCTCGTACGCGCAAGACAATTCCCCAAATTCTCCTGCTCTATCTAATCTCATCTGCTACTTTTGCTCGCTTAAACACTTTTATTTTTGCCAGTCGTGGTGTGGGCTTTGCTCTTTTGATTGTAAACTAAAATGTCATTGGTTACTTACCCTTTTCCAAAAGTATGAACATTTCTTTTATTCTTGTATGAACATCAACAGAAAGGTAGTCATACCTGCAAGACTTACAAAAAAAAGACTGAGATTACAATTCAATTTACACATCACATTCTCCACAACATACAAAACAATACATTACAAAAAATAAGTAAATAATTAAAATAAACAAAAAATAAAAATAAAGTAGGGAAATAGGAGATTTTTACATTACAAATCCAATCCTTCAACAAAGAATAAAAATATTTTGCTTTGGGAATTTTCATCCCACTCAATGTCTCTAAATACATTGAAAATTCCTCTTTAAAAACAAGTAATCGGGGAGGAATTTTGAAAAATGTACATTTGTGTATGAAAAATGTCAACAAAAGCAATAAATTATTAATAACATGATACATTTTTATCCTTAATTAATCAACCAAATGTAACAATTTCCCATTAAATTATCACTCTCGCAGGTATTTTTTGTTGAATCCAGCTAAATGCATCCTTCCAGAATGAATACACCAGATTTCATTGAAAAAACAAGTGTTCAGCCGTTTCTATCTCTGACAAAGATTTGAGTCCCCAACATATAATCTTATTCTTAAAAATTCTTTAGTTGGACAAATATGATATCTAATTTTAAAGTGCACCTCTTTACATTAAGGGACAATGGGAAATTAAAAGAAATGGGCTCTAATTTCACTCACTTCTTTCTTCTCCAAATGATGAAAAATGCAAGATCTCTTTACAGGACCTGGAAAACACTGCTGTTGTAAACCATCTCTCAAAAATCTGTTAGAACATTTTTTATCTGCAACGTTCACATTTTCTATCATGAGATCATGCAGTTTAGGTTTTACCACTGAATATTTTCATTGTTCCTTAACTAATTTAATCATCAACAATGGGATACTTTTAATAATTTTAGCATACAATTTAGGTGAACAACGTATAGTCTATTGAACACAAAAAATAATGAGACTCATTATATTCACAAAGTAATCCATAACATGTGTCACTGACCATATCCTTTTTTGCCACCTCTCATCAATAAACAAAGATTTTCTGCTCACTGTTATACAGCTGTTATTCCAGATTGACATGATATGTGGGCTAAAATTATGTTTGAAAATCAATTCCCAATATAATAGTACTTGTTGGTGAAAAGAAGAAAGTTTTACAGTGAGTTTAGAAATTTCAAAGTCTCACTGTAACAGAAAACTTGCAAGTGTAAATAATGCATGCGAGGGTTTAAAACGCACACGCGAGTTCATCGTAAGTGAACACCTCAACTAAACTCACTGGAAGGTCATGATGGGGTCAAGTGCTCACTGCGGGGCACTTAGCAGCTTGCACGTGTCC
The DNA here is from genome assembly GCA_032164185.1 of Moxostoma hubbsi. Taxonomy (NCBI): domain Eukaryota; kingdom Metazoa; phylum Chordata; class Actinopteri; order Cypriniformes; family Catostomidae; genus Moxostoma; species Moxostoma hubbsi. Next base: position 9,410,730 of record JAVLUX010000004.1, on the reverse strand, counting down.
ACTCTTCCGTACCTCGTGACATGGTTCAGTGCCTGTGGCGTTTCCTATAGGAACCCCTAGTGTCTGTTATGACTGGAGCAGATGCGGAGTGGGGATCTAAATGCAGCTTTTATTAAATGATAAAAAAAACGACAACAAAAACACTGGAACAAACAAAATGTCCACGATGGGAAAATGAAAGCAAAACAGGGAAAACACGACAGGAACAAAACAGGAACTCGGGCTGGGACTCGGGTGACAACATTCAACGATCGACAAAGGACTGAAAAACAACTGGGCTTATAAAGACAGGGATAACGACAAACAGGTGTAAACAATGAGGGATGTAATGAGGCCGGGAATTATGGGAATTGGAGTTTGGAGTGAAGGTGAGGGGAAAACAAAAGAAAGACAATGGGGAAATCGTGACAGTGTCACTACATCAACACAATATTGAGTGATTGATAGACAGGGAGCATCTGGGTTACTGGTGTAACCCCTGTTCCCTGATGGAGGGAATGAGAAGTTGTGTCCCTCCTGCCATGGTGATGAACCGGCCACTGACATGGCCAGGAATCTCTATCGGCTCCACAGCATAAATCTGAATGAGTGACGTACACCATCTCCTTGTAAACCCGTATGTCTGGGGCGGAGAGTGGCATGCAAATTCCACTTGCCAGTTCTCATTGGCCTTTTCTAATTTGAGCAAAGGTGTTTGGGGCTCTCAAGATCAAACCCCTAGTGTCACTACATCGACACAACGTCTCATTCCCTCCATCAGGGAACAAGGGTTACAGCAGTAACTCGTTTGCTACGGTCGAAATCTCAGTAATTTCAACCGTAACAAATTGTTGGTGCCATATGGGCTGGTTTGAATATTTCTGTAACTGCTGATCTCCTGGGAATTTCATGCATAACAGTCTCTAGAATTTACTCTGAATATTGGCAAAAATAAAAAACATCCAGTGTGTGGCAGCTCTGCAGATGGAAACGCCTGGTTGATGAGAGAGGTCAACAGAAAATGGCCAGAATGGTTCAAACTGACAAAGTTTACAGTAAATCAGATAACCACACTGTTAAATTGTAGTGAGAAGAATATAATATCAGAATACTATTCTGAGATGCGGGTTGGCACTGTTTTGGTGGCTTGAGAGGGACCTACACAATATTAGGCAGGTGGTTTTAATGTTGTGGCTGATCTGTGTACATGCATTCCCATGAAAGTTAAAAAGGTAAAATGTGAAAGGCAGCCATACAGCATCACTTTTCTCTAGCATCAATCAGCAACCACAAACTGTGTGCTTACCCAAACAGTGTTACTTTAAAAAAATAGTTGTGTTAAATTGGCTTATTTGACCAATGAGCCTAGGTTTGGCTGGTTAGGTGGATGCATTAACTAAACCATTCTGAGGCCACCTTCCCTTCTGATCATCATCCAAAAGTAGACATGTTTTCAGACAAAACATTTTTTTTTTAGCAAGCAACAGAATTAATTTTATTCACCAATCACTTTCATTGTGTCTTTTTGTTTCATTCAATGAAAGTGAATAGAGACAGAGATTAAAATTCTGATATCCTTTTGTTTTCCACAGAAGAAGAAAGAAAGACATATAGGCTTGGAAGAACATGTAGGTGAGTAAATGATGACAGAATTTTTATTTTTGGTGAAATATCCCTTCAATGCATTTCTTAAAAATAAGGGAGCCATTAAAGGCTTGTCAGCACGTGTATGAATGCTTTAAAGTATAATATTGAAAACTTAAGCTCCTGGTGTATTACAGAGGGCAAAGAAAACATTCCTTTTTTTTTTTTTAGTAGAAAATACAATAATAACTGACCTGTAGACTCTCTGTAGACCAGACAGTTGATTGGTGTTGGCAGTGTGTGGCAGATGGTTTTCTGAAAATCCAGTGATCAGAGTGCAAGCACACACTTGCACTTATAGGAATGAAAACTAGAAGAAACCAGAAATTACTCAAGAGCATGTCACTCAATAGCCTTCTGGGGACTTCTGGTGCCTGTGGCATGAGTCTCTACACAAAGTAGAGTAAATGTTGATACAGGGTTGATGGATGGAGATGGAAAACAAAATAAATTAGAACCAGAACTTGCATTAATTTGTCAGGGAACAGGCAGAGTGGCTTAGGGACAACTCTGTGGATGTCCTTGTGTGGCCCAGCCAGAGCCCGGACTTGAATCCAAGCGAACATCTCTGGAGAGACCTGAAAATGGATGTACACCAACGGTCCCCATCCAACCTGACAGAGCTTGAGAAAATCTGCAGAGAAGAATAGCAGAAATCCCCAAATCCAGGATTGAAAAGCCTGTAGCATCATACGCAAAAAAAGGCTTGAAGCTGTAATCACTTCCAACTAAGTACTGAGTTAAGGGTCTGAATACTTATGTCAGTGTGATATTTCATTTTTTTTTTTTTTTTACAAAGTTCTAAAAAAAAATCTGTTTTTTACTTTGTCATTATGGGGCATGGATTGAAGATTGATGTAAGAAAAAAATTAAATAAAGCATTTTAGCATGAAGCTCCAACAACAAAATGTGAAAAATATGAAGAGGTCTGAATACATTCTGAATGCACTGTGCCTTCTCACGACAAAATTGATGGCATGGGCCGATGTTTAATGCGTGTGAATCCAGCAAATATATATTTGTCAATCGGCCTTTTTTAATGCTCACGTTATACTCAGTGAGACTCATTATACTCAAAAATAATATCCTTTTCCATTGTGAATATTCAGTGTAGCTGTATACAAAGCACTGCCCACATAGATGTCACTGCCAAACCAAGCAAGTTCCTCTTGATCAATGCAGCGATTTTGCCTGTCAAAGTTCACCAAACTTGAACTTGAGGTGACATCAGCGCAAGGAAATTCTACGCCACCGGAAGTCCATTGCGTGAAGTTCATGACTGTGCAGATTCCCATTGAGATAACTGTATTTTGCCTTCAGAATTTCACCGTGACTACGCCTATGCAAACCGCCGTGATGGCCACTATGCAAAGCCTACGCTGTAGGTTCGAAGCAGAAGTATAAATTGGCCTTTATAAATGTCCAATTCAGGCACTTCAAGTCCAGTATGAGTGTCATGGTCCAGACCGCTGATCGGGTTTGTTTTGTGTGTCCACTAGCTGTCTGTTTATTTTTTTCCCTTGTGTCACAGGTGCCGTGTGGTTTTCGTGGGTGGCATCACTAGGCAATGGTTATTCGTGCCACGCACCAATTATCAGCACCAGTTCCTTATTTCCCTTGCCTTATATTTACCTTGTTTTCACAATGTCTTGTCTCTAGATTGTCTTGTGTGTTGTTCAGCATCTAGCCATTCATTATTTTGCCTTGTTGTGTCATCTTTTTTCTGTGTTTAGTTAGACTCTCTGTCCTTTAACTACCGTTTGCTGCAGCTCTCAAGCTCTGGATTTTTCCTCTGTTTACTGGAATTATTCCACCCTGGATTTCCATCTCATGGTCTACCAGCTCACTCCAGAACGTCTTGTGCATTCTCTTGGACTTTGGACTAATCTATCCAAATAGAGGCACACAAGGCTTGAGTCTGCGACAAACCCTCCTAAAATCTCAAAATCCCTTCCTCTCTCTTGGGAGTTGCAGAGGAGCTAGCAGGAGGAGAGAGGAGTGGCTTTGGCTTTCAGAATGAAAGCAATCTACTGGAGCCAAGCGTTATGAGTTTTATGTGCTCTGTTGAACACATTAAGACTAAATGGGTATTATTAGGGAACAGCGCTCAAGCCCATCAGCCAGAGGGATGTATCGCTCACAGGTGGAAAACACTTGTGAAACATTTCTGTCTTTATACATTATGTACTTTTCAGCAAGTTTTAGTTTTTCTTTAATACAGTGTACTCTTTTTTCTTTTTTTTGTTTTGTTATTTATTTTGTAGGAGCTCAATGTAAGCACATTACAAACCCAGAAGAGTTTTGAAGACGTACTCCTTTGCTGGTGCATGCATGGAGAATAGCAGATATTGTTCCTGCTGACCAGGTTGGCAGATCATCAGCGAAGAAGTGATTTAAGGGATACAGTATCATGAGTGAAGTCCATGCTGCCCTGAAAAAGGAACATTCTGAAGATGTGAAGCTGGCTTCTGCTTTATTGCTCATGATGACTTCAGCATAGGCATAGTGTTGAGCTTCACCAACCAATCAAATTGGCATGATGGTAAAGGGTTTCAAAGTCCTGCCCCTTACAGGGAGATCCTATAGCATTACCTTCTTGAAAGGAAAGTAAAGATTTGAGAGACTCCATAAGTTGATCTGATGATTCATGTTTCACCATTGATGACATGACTGCAGTCAAAATGCCCTCCACCTATCATAAAGGGGTCATGCCATATTCTTTTTATATATAATTTTATTATCACCTCTGAGGTCCACCTATAATGTTAGTAAGTTTTTTTTTTTTTTTTTTTTTTTGCAGCATATCTGTCTATGGGGATGGGAGAGTGGGAGTGGCATGGCTCGTCTAGCTGGTTGGCATGATTTCTAACAGCTGTTTCTCATTACAGTGATGGCGAAGACAGCCCTTAAAAGCAGCTAAAAAAAACGGCAGAGAAGACAGAGAGAGAACGAGCGTGCAACATTGGCGTATGTCATATTGAGTGTTTGTTATATTGAGTATTCTGAAGAATGTTATTTTGAGAGTTTTTGAGAGAATTATTGAACTGAGTAAAAAGTCTGAAACGAGTGCATCTGCTGCACATAAAGGCAAAGAGAATAAAAGACTTACCTGAAGTGTGTCACTGCCCACTGTAAATGATTGGCTAACATCATGTAGCCCCTTCAATACAGCCATATTTGAAACTTAATGGACTGAAAATGAAACAAAATTTCAGGATTTACACAATGCATCTGAATATATTAATCTGTTCACTCAAGCACAGCAGCAAAACAAACTATGACACAGTCTTGACGTTTGTAATATTCGTGAATGAAACTGTGCTTATTTTGGAAAATATAGTAAATTAAATAAATACTTTTTAAAAGAAAACTACTTCCTCTTATATAATTTTCTCTTTATTTAGAACTTGACAAAGTTAAAAATAAAATAAATACTCAGTTTTAAATCAACCTTACTTTTATATTCAATTTCACATTATGCACAGTTCAGTCTGTTGTTGGCCAGTATTATTATCAACTTTCCTCATGAAACTGAAGCTCTTTTCAAAGCAAAGTAACAAAGAAAATATGACATCATTTTAGTAAAATAAAACAAAAAACAATGAAAATCACACATCTTGCAGAAAATACATTTAAAATATATTTGTAAACACTTCTTGCAAAAAAAAAAAAAAAAAACTATTTATAAAAGATGGAATTAATGCAGAACGCATCTTTTGGCTTTCAGAATATTCTTTAGTTTGCTTCATTTTAGGGTGTTAAAACAGATGGTTTGTACTACCACAAGTCATTATGGTTGCACGACTGTTTACAGATTACATTTTTCTAATCGGTGTCAGTTTTTGTGAACCAGATGTTGCATCTTTTTTTGATTACAAGCTCCCCTTCATTTTCACATTGTACAGATGTGAGGTGTAGTCAAGCACACCTCGGCATGTTAAAGAGATGATCCAGTTGTCTGGATCACAGTGACACTGTCCCGTCAGTGTGTCAGTCAGATCATGGTGGTTCTGTAGGACGCTCAGAACCGGCCCGCAAAATCAGAATTGTAAAGAATTGTACCTCTTTTTTAGAGGTATAACAGGAAATGGCATCTTTTAAAAGCGGCACGAGATGCATGATAATGTCAAAGCTGTTCATCTAGTGCATGTTTATGTGGAAAAACATTTAAATCCAGATAGGCACATGAAGGTGTCCTGTGTTAGTCCCTTTTGGTGTAGATGAATCTCCCATGACAGGCCCATCTCTCTCCTCTTCACCTGTGTGTCTGACCGTGAGCACCAGTGGGCGGGGCCAAGAGTGCAATGACTAAAAATAGGCGTTGATGTCTTGCTGAAAAGGCAGTCATATGCAGATGTACTTAGTCCTTGTAACATCACAAGCAGTGTTGGGTAAGTTACTCTAAAAAGTAATTAATTACTAACAACTAATTACATCTTCTGCAATGTAATTAGATTACTGTACTTATGACTCTGTCTGAAAAGTAATTGCATTACTTATTACTAATTACTCTCTAAAACCCTTATCAACCTCAACCAGATGAAAAGTACAAGGATAGACATGAAACTGTTCTTTTAATTCTATCAAATAAATTATGTAAAATCAAATAAATTATTCACGAACTGGCCAAAGAATTTAAGGGGGCTACATTAAATTAGAAAACATACATTTTAACATTAGATGTTATAGTTAGATTTTAAATGCACTATTGTTTTATATAGAATTGTTCTATCGTCTATACAGTGTTTAACGCAATTACATCAGAAGTAACTGTAATTAAGTTACTGAAAAATTAAGAGTAATCCTTTACTTTTTTCAGTGAAAAAGTCAGTAATTTAATTACAGTAATTAATTACTTAGTAATGCATTACACCCAAAACTGATCACAAGTTCCAAAAATTCCAAGCAAGCCGTTTTGTAGCTTTGGTTTAGATAAATACTCTTTTTCTATTAAGGAGGAAGTTCAGTTCTGAAATTTACAGTAAGTTTTTATAGTACAATGACATTTTATATGTCAAAAGATTAAGGAGAATTTGATTCCTCGTGTCATGAACCCTTTAAACCTATGTCTTGAGGTATAACTACACTCTACACTAAAATGCATTTACTTGCCAACATACTGTAGAAAACAGAATTTTAACCTTATGTAACCAAGTTTATGGTGGTTACAAAAAGGCTAATAAGATCTGTGGAATGCTGATTTAAGCTTTTATAACCCATCACAGGATACCTCTGACAAATTTATGTACGCCCTGCAACAACCTCACTTCATCTTAAAAACTGCATCGGCACCATGCTAGTGCTTTCTGAGAGCAGAGTACACCACTATCTGTCCAAAAATGTAAATACAGAGTTGTTGGCAACATAAAAGGCAATGGTGAAAAAAATCAGGAATTGGTTGTTCCAAGTACTTCAGCTAAGTGAACAGTTCTTAAACACAATAAGCTACTATAAATGTATATCTGTATGTGAGCTGATATAGTTGTAAGGGAGACTGTGTTGCAAACTTGTAAAATAAATCATACTTTCAGATAATTCAGTCTCAGAGTGATGATTACTGGTCGGTGCACAGCACACAAGATTCTCAAAAACGTGCCTTAAAAATGTGGGTACAAAGATTTACTTAGAGCTAAATTGGATCCATCATGTACAGTTATATAATAATGAATTTATTTATCGGATTGTTTGCTGTAAGTGGAGTCAGTTGGCACTGTATTACTAAATATAAACTAGTTCCAAAAATCTCTGTCGATAGGCTTTATCTTCGCCACAATATTTTATAGGTCCAAGAAAGAGTTGTGCAGCCCCCTTACCGAGACATTTTTTACTTCACATAAAATTAAAATATTAGTGTTTACAGTATGTAGCTCAGTCAGAAGAGCATAGTGCTTACAACACCAAGGTCATGGGTTTGATTCCTAAGGAATGCATGTTCCCTGAATGCTCTGCAAGTTGCCTTGGATAAAAGCATCTGGAAAATATATGACAATGTCTAAAACGTTAAGTAATTTCCCCAAATGTTTTAGTTATTAGAATATGTTTGAATTTATTTGACACAACTCCATTAGTCCTGATGTAGCGAATTATCTCCTCAATGGCCTCTTTATATTATATACCTAAAGTGCATTTCCAATGGAACACTACACCACATTACGAGAATATCCGAGACAAAATACCAAGATTGCATATCAAAGATAAATCAGATCAAATATATAAATCATGTAGCGGAGTGGTGGGCAAAGTAACAATGTAACGTGACTAATTGAGGTTTAAGTTTGAAAAAGTGTCTGACTATGCCACCCTGTTATTAAAAATACTAACCCAAATCACAAAAGGGGCACACAGGTTCGTTGTTTCAAAATGGAAGGGCATGAGACGTAGATACCGATGCACAAACATGTTTTATTTATTTTAACATTAGATGAATCAGATGGGCACTGCACACTCATTCCATCATTTAAAATGTGTAATTATGAGCACAAGCAATAGCTGCGTGATTTTCAATAAGACTTCACACACACACACACACACACACACAAAAGAATAGAACAGCATATACACTTGCTGAACACAGAGAGCGGAGTCTTACCAGGAGCAGGTAGACTAACCGAGAGCAGCGATCCCTGACAAAAAAAAAAAAACACTTCACCCACAATTTTACTCACTCACTCACACACTCACTCACTCACTCACTCACTCACTCACTCACTCACACACTCACACACTCAATCACTCACATACTCACACACACACTCACACACTCACTCACTCACACACTCACTCACTCACACACTCACTCACTCACTCACACACACACTCACTCACTCACACACTCACACACTCACACACACACTCACTCACACACTCACACACTCACTCACTCACTCACTCACACACACACTCACTCACTCACTCACTCACACACTCACACACTCACTCACTCACTCACTCACACACTCACTAACTCACTCACTCACACACACACTCACACACTCACTCACTCACACACTCACTCACTCACACACTCACTCACTCACTCACACACACACTCACTCACTCACTCACTCACACACTCACACACACACTCACTCACACACTCACACACTCACTCACTCACTCACTCACACACACACTCACTCACTCACTCACTCACACACTCACACACTCACTCACTCACTCACTCACACACTCACTAACTCACTCACACACTCACTCACTCACACACTCACTCACTCACTCACACACTCACATACTCACTCACTCACTCACACACTCACTAACTCACTCACACACTCACTCACTCACACACTCACTCACTCACTCACACACTCACACACTCACTCACTCACTCACTCACACACTCACATACTCACACACACACTCACACACTCACTCACTCACACACTCACTCACTCACACACTCACTCACTCACTCACACACACACTCACTCACTCACACACTCACACACTCACACACACACTCACTCACACACTCACACACTCACTCACTCACTCACACACACACTCACTCACTCACTCACTCACACACTCACACACTCACTCACTCACTCACTCACACACTCACTAACTCACTCACACACTCACTCACTCACACACTCACTCACTCACTCACACACTCACTCACTCACTCACACACTCACGCAAGCACATGGGTGAATCAGTTGTGTCATAATGTGACAGGGGCACTACCACCATTTAGAGGGAAACGGCTTGCCCCCTACACTGGGCCCTCAGTAAAATGATCATAATAAATCAAAACAAAAAGACAAACTCTGGCCACAGAGGACACAGAGCTCACAAACTCAAACAATGGTTTTAACCCACATAAAAGAAATAGGAACTAACATTAGCACCGGGTACCAGAGCCAAGTGGTTGGCCTAACATCTAACGACAACAACAACACATAACTTTGGAGCGGATGGGTCTGATATCAAAAATAAAGGGTCTAGGTGACACGTAGCCAGCCTAATACACCTCACAAACGCTTAGTGATAGGCTACCAATCCTCACCTAATTCCAAGGGGGTGTGATACAACAAAACAGACAGACGCACTGTCTTCTCTACACGGTATAATGCAGATCACATTAGGGAAAATCCCTGCTATACACAATATAACACAAATGACAAAACCAGGGAAACAAGACAACAGTCTGTCTCAAGCGATCAGATCAAATATGGAATGTCTATGAGTCTACATGTCAAAACTACTTCAGCCATTTGGAGGGTGATTCTTTGGTCAGATGAGACCTAAATTGAACTTTTGGGATTCAATGTTATTGGCGCAAAACAAAGACAGCACATCACACCGAAAACAATATTATCGTGGAGGCAGCATCCTACTTTGAGGGTTTCTCTGCAGCAGGGACTGGAAACATCATGAGATGGAAAAATGGATGTAGCTCAGTGCAGAAACATCCTGGAGGAAAGCATGCTGTGATCCGAATGTGCATCTGGCAGACGATTCAGTTGCGCATCTGTGAAATGACTTTTAAAAAGCTGTTCACAAACAGCTGTGCAGACATTGATCGAATTCAATACATTTTTGCCAAGAAGAGCAACAAGCTTAAAAAAACTGCTATTGACACTGACATTGCTATGTACTTCACACAATCAAGAAAGGGATCATGTGACTGTCAACTGCACTTTAGAATCGTGTCCATCAGTCATAATTTAACTGTGTCAGAGGAAGATGGTGAAATAGTGCCAGATTGTATACTTGTCTTTATTTTAATTCCTAGTAGGTTTTTATTACAATTATTTTTCTTTTCTTTTTTTACCTTTGTCATAATAGATTTCTTTGTGTTGATGTGTGGAAACTCGTTAAAGAACATGATGTTTCAGATGCGGTAACAATAAACGCGCCACTTTGGCTCATGATGTCCTCTTGCTGAAATGAACGAGGAGTGTTCGTAAAACTGGGCGTGGATGAGTTTGCTGGCTCTATAAACGGTGTGCTTTATTACGGAGAGAACTCACTTCTTGAGGAAAGCCTTGGGCTTATCGGCAAATGACGACGGTAATGATGAGAGGATTTTTGCTCTTCATCTGTTTGGTCTTCACAGCTGTTCAGTCCATCACAGGCGAAAGGAACAGGATAGATGTGCAAAAAAAGCATGAAAACGACGTGGCGCACCACAGCTCTAGCAATACAGGTAAGATCATCTGTATCTGCACGTAATTTACATGATAAACGAGACTATTAAATACAAAATAAAAATATCGCTATTATAATATTTAATGGAATATTTGATCGTTGCGTTTCATTGTTTTATTAAATATCATTAAAAACAATTATTATTTTTAATCAAATATATATACATTAAATTGCATTTAATATAATAAAATAAAAAGTTAAGATTATATCTAACTGATATTGTAAATCAGCCTTTTAAAAATACGAAATAAAAATATAATTATAATATTTAATGTAATATTTTATAATTGGAAACACTTTACAATAAGGTTCCATTCGTTAACATTAGTTAATGCATTAGGTATTATGAACATGCAAATAACAACATGTTTTTTTTTACAGCATATAGCATATACATCATAGTTAATGTCAGTTAATAAAAAAAAAAAACTGTTCATTGTTAGTTCACGGTGCATTATCTAATGTTAACAAATACAACTTTTAACAAAAAAAAAAAAAAAAAAAAAAATTGTATTAGTATGTTGAACTTAACATCAACCAAGATTAATAAATGCTGTAAAAGTGTTGTTCATTGTTAATTAATGTTAACATATGAAACAGTATTGTAATGTGTTACCTTTTAATTTGATTAAATACTACAGTATAATGATACTATTTAAATATATGTATATTTAAATACATTTATATTGAAAAAAATATTTAAAAGTTAGTTATATATCTAATTTATGTTGTAAATTTGCATATACATATAATAATACATCATACAAATATAATTACATTATATTAGAATATTTAAGATCCAGCAATATAATATAATATAAACTATAATATATTACATTACTATCAAAATGTTTAATATGGTATATAGTCACTAGTATAATTTTATTCATATAACATATGTAATGTATTGTATGTATAGGCTTAGAATTGTACAATTAAAATGAACAAACTTTGTATATGCATAACATGCAAACAGTGATATTTTTCCATTTTTTTTAATTTTATTTTTTTATTGCAGACCTGTATAGTCTATTGTATTGTAGATTCTGGTTTGCCTTCACAAAGTGTTCTGAATCCTAATTCAAAGAAACAGGGTGTCTATGTGTCCAACAGGAGTATGGAATCAGGAGAAGCCAAAGAGACTCTTTGCCAGGACTCATTATCTGTCTCAGCAGAGACATCATGTGGTGGTATGTTACTGACTTTACAACATGTCATTTAGGAGATCTCATAACGTAGACCCAAAATAACCTTTATGGAAATCACATTGCAGTTACTGCCTTTAAATAAAGTTAAAGGGACAGTTCACCCAAAAATGTAAATTCTCTCATAATTACTCACCCTCATGCCATCCCAGATGTGAATGTCTTTCTTTCTTCTGCTGAACACAAACAAAGTTTTTAGAAGTATATTTCAGCTCTATTGATCCATACAATGCAAGTCAACAGGGTCCAAAACTTAGAAGCTCCAAAAAGCACATAAAGGCAGCATAAAGATCATCAATACAACTCCAGTGGATTAATCCATGTTTTCAGAAGTGATATGATAGATGTGGGAGAGAAACAGATCAATATTTAAGTCCTTTTTTAATATAAATTCTCCTCCCTGCCCAGTAGGTGGCGATATGCACGAAGAATGTGCATTGACGAAAACAAAAGTTGTCATCGTCTTAGGAGCTTAGGAAGGCTGTGTGAAAGTGGAGATTTATTGCATTATATTTATAAGTGGAGATTTATTGCATGCACATATAACCGTCATAGACAATGTGACAGAAACCATGTAAATCCTTTTTACATTAAAATATTTGAGGTGATAAAAATATATTAGTTGGTCTTTACTCTATTAAGTCTTGACTCATGGAAATTTGTCTCTTCCAGAGACCTAAGCCCAGACATGAGGCAGTTCCTCCAGCCCAGACTCCAGCACGGCGCTGCGCTGGATTAATGGAGAGCTGTTCCTCTGTCACTCCCTGCTGTGACCCATGTGCTTCATGCCACTGCAGGCTCTTTAACACAATCTGCCACTGCTGGAGACTGGTACACCTCTGCCCCAAGAAGACCTAATGACCCTTAACACATACACAAACACACACAGTCACTAACTATATATCACGCTGCTGTGCACATACAGGAATTAAACCTGCGTCTCGACACACACACTCACTTGTCTGATTGAAAATGCTTTATTGAGCATCATCAAACATGACATTTAACTAAGAGGTAATTATATGTACAGTGGCATGCAAAAGTTTGGGCACCCCTGGCCAAAATGGCTGTGAGTATTTAAGTGAGTAGAATCTGAATTGATCTCCAAAAGGCAGAAAGTTAAAGATTAAACATTCTTTTCAACATTTTAAGCAAGATAAGTGTATTATTTTTGTTTTGCACAATTTTAGAGTGAAAAAAAGGAAAGGAGCACCATACAAAAGTTTGGGCACCCCAAGAGATTTGAGCTCTCAGATAACTTTTACCAAGGTCTCAGAACTTTGTTAGCTTGTTTGGGGCGATGGCTTGTTCACAATCATGTTTGGAAAGGACAGGTGATGCAAATTTCAAAGCATTACAAATACTCAAACCTTGTCCCAACAATCAGCAGCCATGGGCTCCCCTAAGCAGCTGCCTAGCTCTCTGAAAATGTAAATAATTGATGCCCACAAAACAGGAGAATGCTATAGGATGATAGCAAAGCATTTTCAGGTAGCCGTTTCCTCAGTGCATAATGTAATTAAGAAATGGTAGTTAAGAGGAACGGATGAGGTCAAGTTGAGGTCTGGAAGACCAAGGTATTTTTCAGAGAGATCTGCTCGTAGGATTGCTTGAAAGGCAATTCAAAACCCCTGTTTGACTGCAAAAGACCTTAATGAAGATTTAGCAGACTCTGGAGTGATGCACTGTTCTGCTGTAGAGCGACATCTGCACAAATATGACCTTCGTGGAAGAGTCATGAGAAGAATCCTTTCCTGCGTCCTCACCACAAAATTCAGCATCAGAAGTTTGCAAATGAACATGTAAACAAGCCTGATGCATTTTGGAAGTCCTGTGAACTGATGAAGTTAAAATATAACTTTTTTGCTGCAATGAGCAAAGGTATTCTTGGAGAAAAAAGGTGCAGAATTTCATGAAAAGAACACCTCTCCAACTGTTAAGCACAGGGGTGGATCGATCATCCTTTTGGCTTGTGTTGATGCCAGTGGCACAGGGGAAAATTTCACTGGTAGAAGGAAGAATGGATTAAATTATATACCAGCAAATTCTGGAGGTAAACATCACACCATCTGTAAAAAAGCTGAAGATGAAAAGAGGATTGCTTCTACTACAGTATAACAATCCTAAACACATCAAAATCCACAATGGACGACCTCAAGAGGCGCAAGCTGAAGGTTGCATGGCCATCACAGTCCCCTGACCTAAACATAAAAAAATCTGTGGATAGACTTTAAAAGAGCTGTGTGTGTGCAAGACGACCCAAGTATCACAGAACGAGAAGCCTTTTGTTAGGAAGAATGGGCGAAAATCCCTCAAACAAGATTTGAAAGACTCTTAGCTGGCCATGAAAATGTTTACAAGCTGTGATACTTGCCAAAGAGAGTGTTAATAAATACTGACCTTGCAGGGTGCCCAAACTTTTGCTTCGGTCCCTTTTCCTTTTTTGTTTTTTTGAAACTGTAAATGACGTAAATAAAAAAAGTAAAATTGCTTAAAATATTAAAGAAATTAGTCATCTTTAACTTTATGCCTTTTGAAAATAAGGCCATCTTTTGCCCGCTTAGCTATTCACAGCAACAGAAATTTTGATCAGGGGACCCAAACTTTTGCATGCCACTGTATTACTTTCATTACAGTGTATGTTTAACTTTTACATAATCTACCAGGTAATATTTTGGGCATACCTACCCACATTCTTAAGTGTTACGTTTTACACATTTCAGAATAGTAGTAAGTACATCAAAGCTGTGAAATAACACAAATGAAAATATGGGAATTAAGCTTATATTTTCGCTTCTTCAAATGATTAGCCTATGGGAATTCTCTCAGCCAACTTCCTGAGTTATCTACTGTACCTGGGAGTGTCTGAACAGTACTGAAGTACATGCATTCACATGCATGCTGGACACTTGTTGCCTGCTTTTCCTTCACTATCCATTCCAATTTATAGTTTTTAATTATTACAAAAACCTTGATAGCCACCAAACTATTATAAACCCATATTTGCTAACAAACTAATTTCAAGCATTTGAGCATAAGCCGTTAGATCAAACAGGGTTTTAACCATTTCAGTCCAAACTTTTAACAGGTAGTGTACTGTATGTATACTGATAAGAGTAATTAGCTAACTTTTTGCACCATTCTTCTTTTATGGTATGTTTACCAACTGGAGATGACAGGATCCTTTAGGATTCATGCCTCATTTTGGCAAAGCTTCTTTTTTTATTATTATCGTTATCATCAATATGTTTGGCCCTATTAAGATAGGGACATATACTAAGTAATCTAAACTATTTAACCTGTGTAGGCTCTGTATAACAATTCCTAAAATAACTTTATATATTAGAAGTCATTTTAGGTGCAGTAAATGTGAATGTCATTGTTGTTATCCTATTGTGATTTGTTTTGTTCATATATAAAGCTGTGAATGTAGCTTTTAAGATGCACTAATTTCTACTGTGATTATTCCAATTGTCATGTAACTGTTTATCACACACACACACACACACACACACACACACACACACACACACACACACACACACACACACACACACTATTTATACCTGTGGACAGGGCTGGACTGGTAATCTGGCATACTGGGCATTTTCCCGGTGGGCCGACGCACTTTGGGGCCGATCAGCGGCAGACTGGCCATCGGGAGAACCGAGCGGGCCGGTGGGTCAGCTGCGAAACGGGCCAAATGGTCCGCGATAAGCTAAAATGAGCCGCCGTGTTATGCAGAACAGACCACAAAACGGCAACGCGATATGCAGAAAAGGACAGCGAACACCCCCAGCTCAAATTTTAGGCCAGTTGCTATGTAATATCCCAGGCCGATTTCTCTTACCAGTCCAGCCCTGCCCATGGAAGAAAAATGCAAGCTTTACTGTAGATGATAAGCTCCTTTGAAACATTGACTTTAACAATTATGTACAGGAAGTTGCCAGCTATACCCTCGTCATTTAGTATATTCCAATTCTCTGTCAAGTCATTTTGACTGAATATTATTAATAATAATACAAAAAAGAATAAAAAAAGAAACATTTAGAAGCCCATTGCTTTATTGTGAGTTCTTTCTTTCTTGCTTGCTTGCATCTGTGGTTTGGTTTTGTTTCAATTTATTGTATGTTAAAAGGTTAGTTTACACAAAGTTCACACAAAGATGAAAATTCTCTCATCATTTACCTCATCCTGATGCCATCCCAGACCTGTATCTTTAGGTCCATACAATGTGCGTGAATGGGTGCCTAAATTTTAAGTGGTTTGTATCTTCAAAGACAAGGGCCAATTCATCAAAGATTTTAAAAAGATGCTGATAATGAAGCCATGACATACGAGCAGCATTTTAAGAAATTAAAATGGGCACATTTAGTTGTAAGTGAAACGTATGGGAATTTGGAGTGAGGCCTTTTACACACAACGTCAATGAACAAATCTATATAGCAGGTTAAAAGGGAAGGGGGGAATGCCAGTTGGCAGTCTACTAGTGTTTCTAGAATTTTTGTGAACTTATAATGAACTTTCTAAAATGCAATGCTTTTATTTACAACCACCCATCCCTGAGCCCTTTACAAATAATTTTTGACTATAATAATATAGTAATATATTAAATAATGTGGAATAACTTCATTTGACAGAACTGGCAAGAAACACAGATTCCTCTTCTTTAATATCATAAATATCTGCTACTGAGATCTGCTACAGAATGCACATTTCAGCACATTACAAACGATAATTTGACAGGGTTTTTAAGTTAAACGACTCTTGCCAGATTAACACTCTGAAAGATGAACAAAAATATTTCTGCTATACTTCATGTCAGCTGAGCAATGGCCTGTCATGCATCCTGCTTCAAGGAGTAACAGGAGAACACAAGCCAAACATCTCCCACATGCGATGTTTATAATTTACGTGTTGGGATATCAACACTTTTACACAAAAAGATTGCTTTTTATCTGGTAATCAATAAAGAATTTATTGGCAGTGAATCAGGTAAATGAAGGCAGCTAATGCACACATCCAAAATCGCAGAGAAGAATGTTAATAATTATATGTCATCATAGGCAGATGCTTAAGATCATCTATTTGCAATGCACATCCATAACACAATGAATTTCTGTAGTGTCCAAACGGTTTCATACTTTGTTTTAGTATCTGACTAAATTTAAATAAACAGCTTTATTCATGCTTTATTTATAAATCTATATGATAAATATACATTGAGCAATAAAAGATTAAATTACATTAACTGGTAACACTTTCAATAAGGTTACTTTCATTAACATTAGTTAATGAAATGGGTATCATAAACAAACAATGAACAATATATTTAAAAAAAAAAAGAATTATAATCTTTTTAAATGTTAGTTAATAAAAATACAATTGTTTATTATTAGTTAGTTAAATGTTAGTTCATAGTGCATTAACTAATGTTAACTAATACAACGTATGATTTAAAAAATGGATTGGCAAATGTTGAAATTAACATTAGCCAAGATGAATAAATACAGTAGAAGTTTTGTTCCTTGTAACTTTTGTTAACAAATGTAACCTCTTTGTAAAGTGTTACACGTTAACTAAACGTATATTAATACATGCCAGATAGCTGTGTGATTATTTGCTTACATTTCTCTTCTCTTACTGAAAAAAGATGACAATTTCACTCATATGAAATACTGCACAACAAAAATGGTTGCAAATTGATTTAAAGAATGCAGTGTAAAAACGAGTAATTGCGCATGATAATAATATTAACTATGAGGGCCGTAACAGCCACAGACATTGACTACGTTTACATGCACTTATTTTTCTGATTATGGTTCATATTCTGGTTATATCACCCAGAATTACCTTTCTTTGGATGCGATGATATAAAGAAATGCTAGATATTCTTAACAAGCCGTTTACATTAACTAAAATTCAGATTTATACAGTCATATGAGTGGTGCGATTCAGATTTTTAGAAAACGGATATACATAATTTGGTTATGCAATCAGGGACTGTATGAATGTAGGCAATGATGTTTCTTATAATGTTTGTAAAATATTAGTAAAAAATGTACTCCTCAATAAAAAAAAAGTGTCTAATATCACTCAACAAGTGTCTAATATCACTCAACAAAAGTGTCTAATATCACTCAACAAGTGTCTAATATCACTCAACAAAAGTGTCTAATATCACTCAACAAGTGTCTAATATCACTCAACAAAAGTGTCTAATATCACTCAACAAGTGTCTAATATCACTCAACAAAAGTGTCTAATATCACTCAACAAAAGTGTCTAATATCACTCAACAAGTGTCTAATATCACTCAACAAGTGTCTAATATCACTCAACAAAAGTGTCTAATATCACTCAACAAGTGTCTAATATCACTCAACAAAAGTGTCTAATATCACTCAACAAAAGTGTCTAATATCACTCAACAAGTGTCTAATATCACTCAACAAGTGTGTCTAATATCACTCAACAAAAGTGTCTAATATCACTCAACTAGTGTCTAATATCACTCAACAAGTGTCTAATATCACTCAACAAAAGTGTCTAATATCACTCAACAAGTGTCTAATATCACTCAACAAAAGTGTCTAATATCACTCAACAAGTGTCTAATATCACTCAACAAAAGTGTCTAATATCACTCAACAAGTGTCTAATATCACTCAACAAAAGTGTCTAATATCACTCAACAAGTGTCTAATATCACTCAACAAAAGTGTCTAATATCACTCAACAAGTGTCTAATATCACTCAACAAAAGTGTCTAATATCACTCAACAAAAGTGTCTAATATCACTCAACAAAAGTGTCTAATATCACTCAACAAAAGTGTCTAATATCACTCAACAAGTGTCTAATATCACTCAACAAGTGTGTCTAATATCACTCAACAAAAGTGTCTAATATCACTCAACTAGTGTCTAATATCACTCAACAAGTGTCTAATATCACTCAACAAAAGTGTCTAATATCACTCAACAAGTGTCTAATATCACTCAACAAGTGTCTAATATCACTCAACAAGTGTCTAATATCACTCAACAAAAGTGTCTAATATCACTCAACAAGTGTCTAATATCACTCAACAAAAGTGTCTAATATCACTCAACAAGTGTCTAATATCACTCAACAAAAGTGTCTAATATCACTCAACAAGTGTCTAATATCACTCAACAAAAGTGTCTAATATCACTCAACAAAAGTGTCTAATATCACTCAACTAGTGTCTAATATCACTCAACAAGTGTCTAATATCACTCAACAAAAGTGTCTAATATCACTCAACAAGTGTCTAATATCACTCAACAAGTGTCTAATATCACTCAACAAGTGTCTAATATCACTCAAAAAGTGTCTAATATCACTCAACAAGTGTCTAATATCACTCAACAAAAGTGTCTAATATCACTCAAAAAGTGTCTAATATCACTCAACAAGTGTCTAATATCACTCAACAAAAGTGTCTAATATCACTCAACAAGTGTCTAATATCACTCAACAAGTGTCTAATATCACTCAACAAAAGTGTCTAATATCACTCAACAAGTGTCTAATATCACTCAACAAGTGTCTAATATCACTCAACAAAAGTGTCTAATATCACTCAACAAGTGTCTAATATCACTCAGAATTATCTTGTACAGATATGTTATTGTGGATATTCTGAACAAGGTGTTTACATTCAGATTCATATAGGCACATACCAGCTGTCTTATTCAGTTTTTATTTAAACTGGAATATTGTCTTAAACAGATTAATACCTTTACTTGGTGCTTACACAATTGGAATATGGCCAAATTCTGATTAATATCTGAATATTTGTGTGCATGTAAATGCAGTCATTGAGAAACCAAAGATTCAATATTGCATTTTTGTTACATCCTTTGTAATAATAACACACACACACACACACACACATATATATATATATATATATATATATATATATATATATATATATATATATATATATATATATATATATATATATATGAACTTAATAACATTAGTAATAATAAAAGTAGTAGTAATAACAGATTTTGTACATGTTTTATTAATATAAAACAGGCAAGGTGACACTTCCTTTCAACACTGGAATCAGCATAAAGACAGAAAACCGAACACCAACGTTACACTGAAAACAAAGCAGAAAAAAAGAATATTAATAAAAAAAATGACACTACAATGTTTCACTTTGCTATTAAATAACATGGAATACTCTTAGTAGTTATTTTATTTTTAAACCACAAAAGGCTGTTATTTAATTAAATATTATCTGGATGTGCTGGGTGCTTCAAAGTGAAGGGACGGCACTCTATTCTGTCTGTAGTTTACTACAAATTATATGCATGTGTGATGGTAGAATATTTTCACACTCAAGTTTAAGTGGTCTCAGAGTGGTTTGCAATATGTGCACACGCCACTCAATCTCTCAGGAGGAGTTCAATTCGCTTTAAGTCTTTGCTTAATGTCTGCCTTCCCTCACAACTTGAATTATGTCAACAATATAATGAAAAATGTTTTCAATGTTCAACATATTACCATATTGATAATATATTAATCAATAGGTTCAAAATGGTGTGAATGAAAATGTGGACTGTTATAGAAAGAACTATTATAACTAAAGTGAGCCAAAAAGAGATCCACTTTTAAGTCCAGGTCAAGTGTGAATGCAAAGTGAACTGGGTTCTTTTTTATTTTAGCACTCTTGGTCAGCAGAAAGGATTCAGAGTTTGGTTCTTTTAAAAGGACTTAAGTGTGAAGTGTAAAGGCTAAAGTATACTTCCGTTGTCCATTTTGCTGTTTGTTACGCACACAGTCTGCGCAATGCTAATTTCATCATCAGCGCAGTCTGAAAACTTCAGATTGTATGCCTTTTTGTTCTTTCAGCTTTTATATCAACAGCAATATGTTACATTTTTATCATATAACAGTATGCATATAATGTCAAAATAATGTCAATATGGTGTTTTTATCAAATTGTGCAGCCCTAGTAGTTATCTAATTAAAATATGGTATAATTTCCATATCTTTACCATCTGTTCACAGTCATGTAAGAAGGGGAAATACTGACCGCAATGAACGGGCAGCTCCAGTGGAACATAGTTTCTATGGCATAGATGGATATAGGCAGAGGCAAGTGTGCAAGGAGCTGGTCTAGGAACTGCATGTTTGCCACGTTCACATTCCAATTCTTCACATACCGACATGAACTGCAAAGGGTCCACCTAAAAAAGAAGTCTGAACAATGAGTGCTCATCAACATGATATGAACAAATTCACAGTGTGACATGTGAACATGCAGAAAGAGAATTCTTAATCTGAAGTAGACTGTGTTGTATACAATTGCTTTCATTTTCTTGTTCATTTCCTCATTTTCCCCAAGGAGTCAATGTCTTTTGATCAATCTAATCAAAGGGATCTTTACATACTCTGGCTTGTAATAGATAGCACATGTGGACCTGGTGAAAGCGGTGTTGTTGAGTGAGAGGAAACAGAGACAGTGCGGTAGTTACCACTCTGAAACAGGTGCTCAGAGGAGAGTTTGTTGAGGTGAACAGAAATTCGCATGACATGGAGTCGGCAGTGCTGTTCTGACAGTATTCAGCTTTCCTGCTGACACACTCAGAATTCACCTACAGCAATGGACACATATATATAACATTAGTAACATTCGGATATATACAGTATATTTACAGAATGCTTATGCACTACAATACATTGGCTCATTCCTTTACTGTAATAGATGCAATTACATTTTATCCAGCTTATGTTTTTTTTTTAATCACATATACAATTAACTTGCATCTACATGAACACATGTTAGACCTACAATTTCCCCCCAACTGTTGTCTCTACTACCCTAACAGAGATGTCTGAATGAACAATTACATATTAAACAATGTTGCTGATTTGCAGTTCACAGCATGCAATGCAACACTGCCACTGTTAGTTAACTGCTGTGTGGTGATCTTAGGAGCTCATGTAATGAAGTTTGTTGGTCATCACCATTATTGGGGATTGCGTATTAAGGGTTGAGAATTATTTTGTGTCTTGTGCATACCTACTTTGCTTTGCAAGTCATACCCTTCTTCAGAAGTAAAGATTACAGCTAACTTGCAACAAATTATGTAAAAGTGATTGAAATGTTGACAAAAAAGTTTTTGTATTGCGAATTGATCATTGGCAGAACAAGAAATTAGTAGTTCTCTCAAAAGGAAATTTTGCTAAACAAACCAATGTTACTGGGGGCCTGGGTTGCTCAGCGAGTATTGACGCTGACTACCAATCCTGGAGTCACAAGTTCGAATTCATGGCGTGCTGAGTGACTCCAGCCAGGTTTCCTAAGCAACCAAATTGGCCTGGTTGCTAGGGAGAGTAGTCACATGGGGTAACCTCCTCGTGGTCGCTATAATGTGGTTCGCTTTCGGTGGGGCGTGTGGCGAGTTGTGCGTGGATGTGCGGAGAATAGTGTGAAGCCTACACACGCACTATGTCTCTGCGGTAACGCGCTCAACAAGCCATGTGATAAAATGCATGGGTTGAAGGTCTTAGACGTGAAGGCAACTGAGATTCGCATTCCACCACCCGGATTGAGGTGAGTCACTACACCACCACGAGGACCTAGAGTGCATTGGGACCTAGACAGCATATATCATGTATCATATATCAAATATCATGTTGCATTGATATTTTTATGTAATTTTTTTTAAGTTTGCTCAACAAACATTTTTTTACAGTGTCCTTTCAAGGATCTTTAACAGCATAGTTTAGCCAAAAGCTAAAATATTGCCATCCCTCATGTTATTCCAAGTGTTTCTGAAGAATAGTCATGCTCTTTTTTTCCCAAATAAATGAATATTAAACATACAATGTAGAAAGTGGTCACTTGCAAATGTTACTTTAAAGAGCTATTTCTACCTGTTCTAACCCTTGAAATGGCTTTTGTTGGTGTCACCTAATGTATTCAGGTTGATTCAGTGATGTTAAAGTTATATTTTGTCTTGGATAAAACCAGTTAATTTAGAAGTTACCACATTAAGTTTGATTATATGCAACCAGAAATGAGGTTTGACAGCTTCCATGTAGGATCGCAGACATTTTCAAAAACAGAAAACTTGAAATAAAAGCACACAAGCCAATTGGGCTACTTTTGATGCTTTTTTTTCTTATTGGAACTTGAGAGCTCTTGGTCACTGAATGCTTTTATAGTATGGAAAGGAGCAGCATGGACAATCTGCAGAATTTCTCCTTCATTGGCTACTGTATGATGAATTGCTTGCGACTTTCCTCATTTGTTAGTCACTTTGGATATAAGCATCTGCTAAATGATTAAATGTAAATGTAATCGAAATGTGCTTCCTTGAGGAAAGAAAGTCATATGGGTTCAGAATGACATAAAGGTGGAATATAAAGACTTTTATTTTTGGGTGAACTATTCCTTAAATCTGTTATATTTTTTCAAAGGAAATTTTTTTCTTTGTTCTTATATTTGCAGTAACAATTTTTGCACACTTCTGTTATGCATTCGGTTAAATGATCCATAAAAACACCAAAGAGCATGAACACCACAAGTAAACATAATAGCTAAATAATAATAATAATAATAATGGCATGGTTCATGCCCGGTTGTTCATGCTATGATCTTATATACTAAACAGGTGTTCATTCCTCACATTTCTCTTGTTACCTGCCAGCTATGAGTAAATTGAGGCACGCTGTGTGTATGGGAGCCATCTGGCAGAGGAAGCTCATTAACTGCCTCATTATCATTGGTTCCTAAAAGACCAGCAGATACACCTGAAAAAAAAAACTTTAATTAACATAAGCTGTATAAAATGATTCACTCCATTAAGAGTAGAACTTTTTTGGGAAAACAGTTATTTTAAGTGCCATAAAATATATTAAAACATTAAAGTTGAAGTGACAGTACTTCCATATTTATAATAGAACACAATTTTAAGCAGCCTTGGTTCTGGAAGTATTTCAAAAATATCATAAAAGTACCACAAGATGACTTGGTTGCTTCAGCAGTTGCTTATTTCATGTCACATTTTCTTTTCTGACACCATCGCTTAGGTTTAGGTTTAAGGTTTAGGGTAGGGAAATCAGTTTTGTTGATTTAAACCTCAATAAAGCATTAACCAAAGCCTTCTCTGGTTGGGAGAAATTTTTTCGTGCTTTTAGCACCACAGAACAAACTTCACTTCAGAACTGCCATGGTATTGCAAAAATGTTGCCACAGTCACAAAATCTTCTTGAGGACAATTAGGACAAAACAAAGGTCTTACCATGAAGCCATCCATCTAAGATTACACTGCAAACTTGTAGATGGTCACATGATACCCAAACTCCTCTCTCATTGGACACCTCAATCGAGTTCATATACTTCCTGATAGCCACTTCACTGCTAGTGTATGGTGCATGTGCTACATGGCAATTAACTTCCACCTGAAAACACACATTTTAATTGTATTCATATTTTGTGTCTAAATCAGCTTCATGTAATGATGGGTATCAAAATGCTGTAATAATAACTTGCACCTCTCCATTAGGGTGAATTGCAATCACTGTGTTTTGCATCTGCACCATGAGTGAGCGATGCTGGAACCTGTGGGATTTTAAAACAATGCTGAAGGTGTGCTCAGTGACATCAGCTGCAAGGACGAAGTCACAGGATGCTGGGAGTTTTAAAAGGTGTCCATCAAATGACACTAAATAGTCATCTGCCACTAGAAATGCCTGATCTGCACAGAGGAATTAGAGCACAAAGGCAGATGTGAGAAAACAGAGAATAATGAACCCAAACAAAAACAAACATTTTCCATAAAACATTTTGTTCCCAAGAAATAACTTGAAAATCAATTTCAGTCTGATGAACAGAAAACACACCTACAAAAAAAATTAAATAAAAATCGCAGAAGTGGCGATTAACTCCATTTATGGTCTAGAACAGGACAACACGAGTCTGACAATATGTTTGGAAAGGAACACTAGCTTACTACTTATGCAACACGCTCTCACTTGCAAGGTGTCAAATACTGTCTCTTATGCAACAGCCAACATGTGGACATCAAAAACAGCCTTCGGCTCATTGAACTTTTATAAGCTAGTACATTGCTTTCAACGAGGAAACCTTTGAAATTTTTTTCATCATAACGTTTTATGTTAGGGTACAACTTTGTCATCGTGATATGATATGTTGGGGTATGGTTTTCATTCAATTTGAAATCCACAACATTTATTAGTTTGTGTAGTTAGTTTCTCTGTACACATTGTGCTCTGCTGAAGCGACCTGTTGGCTTTGGAAAGTGATGTCTTTGTTTATAGAATGTTTCTGGTTAGTTGTCAAACACATACAAAACAACAGCGGGAGGCACTTTATTCATAGTGACTCATTGATCGTGACACAAATATCATAAAAGTACAATAAGATGACTTGGTTGCTTCAGCAGTTGCTTATTTCATGTCAAATTTTCTTTTCTGACACTATCACTTAGGTTTAGGTTTATGGTTTAGGGTAGGGAGATCGGTTTTGTAGGTAAAATTTAGTTGTCGTGACATGATATTTTGTGGTATGGTTTTCATTTAATTGGAAGTCAGCAACATTTATTAGTTTGCATTAGTTCATGTTTAATCTGTTGTTCTCTGTACACATTCTGCTCTGCTGAAGTGACCTGTTGGGCATCCACCTTAACACATCCCACAATCAAGAGGCATTATGACACAGGTTTGAAGTCAGCGAGGTCAAAAGCCATTGGCCCTCTCGTGTCTCGTGACCGACAGATATTCTGTTATATACCGATACTGATACTGATATCAACCTCCGTGGCTCTACCACCTTTTTCACAGCTGTGCCATCTTTTGTTTGTGATGGTAATAACAATGAGGCTGGGAGAGACATATAGCCTATTTGATGGAGTGTAATGTGAATGGTAAATGGTCTGCACTTATATAGTGCCTTTTTAACCTTAGCGGTATTCAAAGCGCTTTACACTGCGTCTCATTCACACACACATTCACACACCAATGATAGCAGAGCTGCCATGCAAGGCGCTAGCATGCCATTGGGAGCAACTTGGGGTTCAATATCTTGCCCAAGGACACTTCAGCATGTGGAGTCGTGTGGGCCGGGAATCAAACCACTAACCCTCCGATTAGTGGACAACCCACTCTACCACCTGAGCCACAGCTGCCCACAAATTAAAGTGTTTTTGGATTGTTCGGCAGACAGGCAAAATATCCTTCCAAGAACATTCATTAGACAAAGAACTCCAGACAACGTGAGTTGTGGAAAATCAGATGTGATCAAGGAGTTTTTTTACAGCTTTATATTACGTGTGCTATTGAAGAGATGGTAACCCTTGTGAAAAAGAAGTGTAATAAATGTGTAAAGATTTCAAACAAACTTCTTTTCACGTTGTCATTATGGGTTAATGTTTGTAGAATTTTGAGGAAAATAATCAATTTAATCAATTTTGGAATAAGGCTGTAACATAACAAAATGTGGAAAAAGTGCTGTGAATACTTTCCAGATACACTGTATGTAAATTGTGTTTTGTAAATCTGATGTTTATTGTAAATTGGTTTATGTATCATCACTGTCATGACTGCTAGGTTGCTCGGAACTGCACCTAAGACTTTCACCAACTGTTGCAATTGTGTATATGGTTAAGTGACAATAAAGGGATTTGATTTGAACTGGAAATGTTGCAACCTCGAAGTCCACCTGGTCTGCCGTGAGGAAGTTTTAGGAGAGTTGAAGGCTCATGACAGTGCAGCATGGTCCGTGTACACCACAAATGGGACTCCCTCTAGATAATGGTGCCACTTTTCAACTGCCCACACTACTGCAAGACACTCCTCTGATGCGCTATAGTTTAGTTTGAGCTCCTCTCAAACTTCTTGAAGCATAAGCAATTACTTGCTCTTCACCATTGATTTCTGGGTGAGTACAACTTTAATTCCAACCGCACTTGCATCAGTTTGCACATGAAATGGTTGACTGAGGTCTGGGTGTGCTAATACACAAGCTTGTTAGCTGTTGTTTTTTGAGGCTGTCCAGGTTGTGATGACATTCACTGGTCCATTTCCATTCAATGCCATAATGCTTCAGATGATTCAGTGGGGCAGCGTGATCAGTGAAATAAGGGATGAATATATGATACCACCCAACTATTTTATATAGTATGAGGGGATAAGCAAGTAGATCATAAGACATAAAGCGAGTGCCCAGAGTCCACACAAGCCCATGTCATTCATAAGAAATAGGTACTTAGCCTTCTAATGTATGTGCCTTCCCATCTGCTAGTACAAAGACTCTGCTGAACTTTTCCTGCATTTCCTCAACAGGTTTTGCCAAAGTTTCCCATAACTGCTTCTGCATTCATTTGTAAGTGAAACCGGTGTCAACAATGGCTTCTATTTGGAATTCACGTATTCCTATGGCAACCTTAAACAGTGGAGGTGTGGTAGACTGAACTAAAGATACATGGTGAGTTTTGGCCACTAGGGGGTTTTGTGACGTTGATGTGGCGAAATACTCTGGTAATCAGCTTTGAGCTGGTTTTCCTTGGCCCAGTAGTCTTTTTTGTGTTCAGGTCCCTTTCAAACATTGATCTAACCTTAATTAACTGTTCTACCGTATGTAACGCATCTCTCAGTCTGCCTGCCAGTGAAGGGTTGTAATTATTTCGAATTCTCCTGACCACTTCAGTGTTAGGTAGTTCAGCCTTCCGATTTAAGCACAATGCTCTGTAGTCATAAGCAAAGTCTCGAATACATTGGTCAGGGCCTTGAACCATGTCGTTGAGTTGATCCTCAACCTCTGTGTGGTAGTCCGTAGGAAGAAAGGCTGCCAAAAATGCTTTTTTAAACAGCATAGTTATAGATCTTATTCTTCTCCACCATCCACCAACTTCTGGCAGGCACAGTGGGTACAGTGTTGGCCATGAGTTCTTTATATGATATGGGTCGAAGCAAATTTTTCTATAAGCTCAAACACATCACTTGTTTCTCTCATCTCTCCAAAACAAGTAATTGGAGGTTTGGGGTTAGAAGCAGATGGGATGGATGAATGTTGCCCATTAATGTCAGAAGTGTCTAAATGAAAACTGTGACAAAGGAGTAGTGGTTTTCCTGATGTGGGCAATTTCCTTTTTCCACTGCTCATCCCTCCTTTGGAGACAATCTACCATATCTTGTTCTAGCTGAGCTGAAGATCTTTGCACTGCTGCTTCCATATCCTCAAACCGTTGTTCAATTGAATCTCAGAATCCAGCCTCTCTGTTTACAGAACTTTCATTGGAAGATCTAAAATAATTTTTCAGTGAATGTATTTTGGTTTGTAATGCTTGGACAGTCTGAGAGAGGCTTAATACTCCCAAATGGGTTCAGAGCTGGCTGTTCATCTTCATCACTCTCCTCCGCTGGACTATCAATATACATCTCACTCAATAGAGAGCTAAATTCAACCACTAGAACTGGGTTTCAATAAGTGTCTCCAGGAGGAGTGATGAAGGGAAGAGACTCTGCACAACCCACCTTATCAGGAGCATTATCAGGTTTTAACTCAGCTTGAACCCTAACACTATGAGAGTCAGCAATACTCATTGTTTGTATGAAAAGAAAATTCAGCAATGTGTGATACAAATTAAACAATGCACTTAAAAACATTTTTACAGATTCCCTGTACGGGCTACCATATGTAACAAATTGGCTTCTGCTTATTGAGAAACACAACCGTGTTGGGCGCTACATTCAGGAGCGAGTTTGGTTATTAGCAATAATAAATCAAACATAATTATTAATTTTTTAAATCAATAGAACATTGATTAGAATCAATGTTAGCTTTTAAATCCTTTTTAAATCCGGTTTTAGTGATCGTGGTTAAGGCGGCAACTGTTAGTTTATCACTCAGAGATGCGGTGAACAGCTCGTAATCCATCTGCCTCAGTCGTTGGTTCTTTAATGGGTAAATTCAGTATGCCGGTCTCACCAGTGATGGCGGAAATACACAACAGTCCAACGTGTTTGGACGACAACACAGCAAATCTCATTCGTGGTACCAGTACATTACAGTAATACCTTGAGTATTATTAACAGCAATGAGTAGACTCGGCGGTCTGTAAACTGTAAAAGCAATAACCCTGATACACAAGAATAACACACTATAATAATCTATCTCTGCCCAGACGCAAACCTCTTACTCGGATGAGGACGCAAGTAGGAATGTGTGTTTGTCTGTCGTTTGACTCCGATTTGGTTCCTCAAAGCTTGTGTGATGATGGGAGGCCACTTCCTCACTCTGTCGGCAGGTGGAATGGCAGCTTATTCTTGCTCGGTCAGCAGAGAAAACAGCGAATTCGACTCAGTTGAAGAAGGAAGAGAAATCTTCTTTCTTTACTTCTGCAGACAAAAGAGTGAAGACGTGGATTGCTCGGCAGCCTCCTTCCGATCCATTAGCGTGCTCAGTGGAACATGGAGAAATCTCAACTCGTCCAGCGAGATGGAGAACATATGGCCAAAGTTTCAGGTACGTACATTACATCCTTGGGCAACGAGGCTACACCTGGGAGCAGCAGAGCTGCATCTAGACACAGCACATACTGTCGCTGGAATTAACGCCAAGAAAGATATCCAAGGTTTTTATACTGCAGATGACGTCATGGTTGAGGGATGCATTCTGTCATGTGCCTCATCCAATAGGAGTTGAGAGTTCGATCCTTCAGAATTTTACACATAGGTGTAAAGTGAGCAAGGCTTCATGGGATCTGAAGTCTGTTTTGGAGTCCCTTTGTTTGATTTTGGCATGGTTGTTATCAGGCTGTATGTAGGCCTCAGTCAGGCTTTATGACTGTATGTAGGCCTGCCTTTGTCTCATATCGAAGTACATGAGGCCCAACAACTGTTACTGCAAGGATCTGGCTTTCTGAAATAATGCAATCAGTTCAATGGTTTGATATTAAACTCAAATTCAACAAGAGGCAGCAGTAAAATTAAAGAATCAGATATATTGTTAAACAGAAATATTCAAACACAAGTCACAAAAAAAGTCACTCAAAAACAAATCGAATAATAAATTTCAATGAGTTCACACAATTAGTTCTCTGTTAAACAGTTAAAAAAAAACAAAAAAAAAAAACACTCAGTTCTTCCCAACATGTTTCCCCAAGAAAAAAAACTATTATCCAGAATGCTTATATGGTACTCAGTATGGCTTGTTGGCCAACAATAAAAAAGGAAAAAACACAGTCTCACCAAAAATGTCTTCTCTTGCAAACAGTCCTTTTCATGTAATCCACAAAATGAATCCAAAAGTAAATCCAAGAAACTTGCTTGACTGGCACAGGCCAAACAGGTAATCCTCCTGTCTCATTAGATTTTTTGCTACCCCTAAAATAGCTGCCCCATTGTCCTTCTAAAGCCACATGGGCATTTCAAAATAACATACCCTGTTAGCAAAACAAAAAAAGTTTCCTTATAAAGGTGTCAACAAATGAACTCATAAATTCTAAGTATATTAAATTAATTCCAACTCAAACACAGACATGCCAACTTGCTTACGTCACATGAGAGGCTGAATGAACTTATTCCCCTCACGCATTGGAAAGCAACCGGAAGTAAACAATTACAGTGAAAAGGACTTAAATATTGATCTGTTTCTAACCCAAAGCAATCGTTATATGGACGAAAGTATTTGCATTTCCTGTGCAGTTTGAAATCTAACATTTTCCTTCTTCGAAAAAGCAGATGAATGCCCTTTTCCTCCCAGTTAGTGATAATGGCTTTCATTTTGTTGGATAGAGATTTTTAATTGCTTTTCACTGCAGTTTGGAGGTATTATAAGTCTCAAGATATCAGTAAGTAATTTATCTTTCGTTTAGTCAGGACTAATTAGATAAAAAGTCAGTTCTTATATTTATGAGTTACATTTAATAATTATAAGCAATAATAGTTTCCATCTCTTAACAGATACTCATGTTAACTATATTTCAGAGCTTAAACTATATTTTTTAAATATCCTCCCTAGCCCTGCCTGGTGTTGCCAAATGCAAGAGATCCATATTTCTCCAGCAGCATTAAGATTGATCTTAGATCAGAAGTTGTGTTTAAGTGAACTATTCATATTGTTAAGCTAGTGCTGTATAGTGTATAACTTTTCATTTTTTTTCCAAGTTTCATTTTTACTATCTCTCTCTCTCACAGATGAATGCAGAATCGTTGCACATGAAAACGTCTAGGTTACTGTTGTAAACTCCATTCCCTGATGGAGGGAACGAGACGTTGTGTTCAGTGAAGCGACACTACGGAACTTCTTTGAAGGCCTCGGTTACCTCAGAACTTGAGAAAAGGCCAATGAGAAATTGGCAGACAGAATTAGCATGTCCCTACCCCGGACATACAGGTATAAAAGGAGGGAATCATACATCTGTCCATTCAGATTTTGCACTGAGGAGCTGAGAATAAGGTTCAGCCATAGCAGTGGCTCGGTTCAGCATCGTGGCCAGGGGGACACAACGTCTCATTCGCTCCATCAGGGAACGGAGGTTAGAACAGTAATCTAGACGTTCCCCGTCTGTCGCTCACTTCAACATTGTGTCGAGTGTAGCGACACTAGGGGTCCCTATTCAATCACGCCATGCGCTGAACCATGTACGTGCGCTGCTGATGCAGGTGTGGGCAGGCAGTTGCGTCAGACTGCATGTACCCTTCCCCAAAGGCCCATAAAATTATCATAAACTTTTTAGGTTCCCGGCTCCCCGAAGGGGGGAACAAAGCAACGTGCCAAGCATGGGAGCAGGCCGCGCCTGCCGCGTCTTTTCTCTCTCTATGTTTCTCGCATAGAGTTAAAGCGGCTGGGGCCATCTTAATGCTATCACACGCATCGGGGAATGCGTTCTTTTCCAACTCCTATTCTTTCAGGGGGAAAAGTCCCAGCGGAGACCACCACCTGCCCCGGCTGGGGGGAGGTAAAGAGTGGCGAAATATGTCACATGGGTTTTCAGGCCACATGTGGGAATGGCATGGTGGGAGATCCTACCTGCTGCGAGGGAGGAGTTGCTGTAAACACGGCAACCGGGGGGCAGGAGGGACTGCCCATGGGAGACGCGTTCGAGTACAGAGTAATTTTAGTATCGGGGAATTCCTCTGCTGAATTCACGGGCCAGAGGGCTAGGGAGGAGGAACATCCAGGTAGCATGAATCTAGCGGTCTCTCCTGGGACTCTCTGCCGTTGAGGATAGTGAGAGTGGAGTGAGTTTGCCGGTTTTGGGCAGTAAAAGGTGCCCTCTAAGGCTTTGTCAACTCGTCATGCACCTCCAGGAAGAAAGGAATAGGGGGGTGGGGGAGTGGGTTCTGCCTGTGAGTGGCGCCCTGACCCGGGGAACCAATCATCTAGCCGTGAGGGTGGGGACGGAGGGTTGCCCCACACTCACGTGGCCCGGGAAAGCATAGCGGACATCTGTGCGTCAGGCTCAGACTGGACCAGCAGACCAGGAAGTGGCAGCCCAGTTGAGTCATCAGCATCAGATGACGCCGTGACGCGCTCCGATCCAGCAGAGAAATCATCATCCAGCTCGCAGGGTCCAAGGGAGTAAACAGACTGGCCGTGAGGCTAGCCGCTCTCACCTCGAGCCCGAATAGAAGCAAACCAGCGTGCTGGGGGCGGGTGGTTCATGGGGATATACCTGGCGAAACAGAGCCTGCTGCACTCCCCAAATCGCCTTAAATCACCAGCAGCGCCGGCTCCAATCCTGTAGGAAGGAGGCGTGGCGGGGAGGGGGGGGCTGAAGTGGCTTTCTCTCAGAGGAAAGCCACAAACACAAAGTTGCCATGGTTATGTTCTCGCACTGAGAACATTCATTCATAAAACGCTGCCTGCATGTGATTGCAGCTCAGGCACATGTAGCAGCTCTTATGACCATCAGAAGCGGAGAGAAATCGACCGGCGTCAAGCTGTGTATTGCTCTTTTAGAGAAAATAACTCTTTTAGCAGCGCTGTCAAAGTGCCGGCAAAGCTTCACTGCCATGCAGAGAGGAAGAAAGCTGCTGATATGTGCCATAGATCCAACATTGTAAGCTCTGCAGAGGTGAGTGGAACAGTAAGTGATCTCAGCTCACTGATCGCACAACCACTCAGCTTCGAATAAGAAATCTAAATGGACAGACACATGATTCCCTCCTTTTATACCCGTATGTCCGGGGGAGGGACATGCAAATTCTGTCTGCCAATTTCTCATTGGCCTTTTCTCAAGTTCAGAGGTAACCAAGGCCTTCAAAGAAGTGAGCAACAGACGGGGAACAGTACTTTTATAAGGAAGATTATTGACTTCTTTGATTAGACTCCAAGGCAACACTTTACAATAAAGTTCCATTTGTTTAGATTAGCATTCATCAATCTTAGTTAATGTTAATTAAATCATATACTAATACATTTCTGAAATCAAAAGTTGTATTTGTTAACATTAGTTAATGCACAATTAACAAACTAACAATGAACATTTGTATTTTTATTAACTAACATGAACGAAGAGTAATAAATGCTGTAAAAAATATATTGTTAATTGTTTGTTCACGATACCAAATGCATTAACGATAGTTAATGAATGGAACCTTATTGTAAAGTGTTACCAACTCTGCTTCTCTAAGTTACCAGAGCAAATGAAAAGCAATCTAAGGAAACCAAGGATGCTGCTAAAGACATGGATCATGTATTTGAAGCATGTAAATGAATTTGTTTGTCCCAGTAGTTCTTAAATTGTGGTACACCTTCCCCCAGGACGGCATCCCATAGGCTGCAAAACCCACAGTGCAATTAGATATTAAAAGCGGTACAACGTTATTATAAGTTTAGGAACCTGGATGAAGATGTGAGCTGCCTGATCAGAGAACCTGGCAAGGTTGGAATTCTTGACAAAAACACAGATTTTTTCCAACTATGCTGGACTGAAAGGAATATAGTACAGTAACATAACATGGCACTGTCACGGTAAGATATTTTCTTGAAAGAACTTGAAGTAGTGTTTTGTCATGTGAATAATTAGTTTACATGCTTGGTCTCTGATAGTATTTTATCTTCCATCTGGTTTATTTGTTTGATTATAATAAATTAAGTAGCTAAATTTTAGGAAGCTAATGTTGGCATATATCTTATCACTCTCTCTGTCCTTGTATTGTCCAGAAAGATGGAGAGAGAAAGATTTGAACAGGTCATTTTTGTTGTGCGTGAACATGATTCTCTCAGCACTCCCCTGAACATTGGTATTGTCAATGACGCAGTGGAGTTTTTAAATGAGTTCTTCTCAGCTGCATGTGCTTGTGGCATGACGCCTTTCATTTACATGCTGAACTTGAGATATCCAGAAGAACCTAAAGATACATTTGAGGGTTTCCAAAAAATCATCATGGACATGATGAATGATTCTGAACCTCTCTGCAAAGCAGCAGTAGTGATTTCCTCCTTTAAAAATGACCAAGCTATCTTGGCATTTGGGAAGGTTTTTCTTTGTATGTTTGACTTTTATATTCATTACAAAATAGCAGAAAATATTAATTTATTTTGTATTTAAAATGCTTAGCCTCTAAGGTTTTAATTTAATAGATTTTTAATTACATGTGTATTTAATAAATACATTTTAAGAAATAATATTTTGTGTTTGCTTTTATTATGCCAGGCACTTTAAAAGCTAAAAAGCATTAACTGCTGCATTCTGCAAAGAATTGAATGAATGTTAACTTTTTGTAATTTTTTACAATTGACTAAAACAAGGTGACGCTTTTCTTATTAACTTTGATCTGGACACATTTTTCTTTTTCTTTCTTCAGTGTAACAAAAATGGCACATCATGTAAAAAAAATTATTTAACTCAGTTTATGCTGCTTAACAATTTATTTAAATGTACAATTGGAATATATGTACATTCAAGATTATCAACTGAACTGTAAACAAGTAGCAATATTCAAGCACATTTTAGATTATAATAAAAATACATTTGAAGTGCAATATGAAATGTTTTAGAATTGCATACTTATTTGCACTAAATGATTACATCCAACATTATACTTTAATATATTCTTAATACATTAAAATATATTTTAAATATTTCAAGTGCATTATAAGATGCTACAATATTAAATAATTAGTACTACCTTAAGTGCTATTTAAGTGGGTAAAAAAAATAAAAATAAATACAAATTTGAACTTGTTATATTTAATGTACACTCGTGGCCAAAAGTTTGGAATAATGTACAGATTTTGCTCTTATGGAAAGTAATTGGTATTTTTAATCACCAAAGTGGCATTCAACTGATCACAATGTATAGTCAGGATATTAATAACATGAAAAATTACTATTACAATTTGAAAAAAAATTCAGAACTTCTTAAACTACTTCAAAGAGTTCTCATCAAAAAATCCTCCATGTAGGGCCTGGGTAGTTCAGTGAGTATTGATGCTGACTACCACCCCTAGAGTCGTGAGTTGAGTAACTCTAGCCAGGTCTCCTAATGCAGAGTTTACACTACACAATATTAGGCCTGATTTTCACTCGCTGACAGTTTTGTAGAGATCGCTAGCAAAAGCCTGAAATCATGGGCAAATCGGAGCTCACTCCCGTGACCGCGTGAAAAAGAAAAATAATAAAAGAAAAATCCACCACGTGCAAAAATGACAGCTTTGCAGATCCTTGGCATTCCAGCTGTTAGTTTGTCCAGATAACCAGGCGACATTTCACTCCACACTTCTTGTGGGACACTTTTCACATACCGATAACACTCTTTTCCAATTATCTGTTGTCCAATGTCTGTGTTTCTTTGCCCTCTCTAACCTCTAACCTTTATTTCTGTTTCAAAAGTGGCTTTTTCTTTGCAATTCTTCACATAAGTCCTGCACCCCTGAGTCTTCTCTTTACTGTTGTACATGAAACTGGTGTTGAGCGGGTAGAATTCAATGAAGCTGTCAGCTGAGGACATGTGAGGTGTCTACTTCTCAAACTATAGACTCTGATGTACTTATCCTCTTGTTTAGTTGTACATCTGGCCTTCCACATCTCTTTCTGTCCTTGTTAGAGCCAGTTGTCCATTGTCTTTTAAGACTATAGTGTACACCTTTGTATGAAATCCTCTGTTTTTTGGCAATTTCAAGCTTTGCATAGCCTTCATTCCTCAAAACAATAATTGACTTATGAGTTTCTAGTGAAAGATATTTCTTTTTTGCCATTTTTTTTACTTTATATTGACCTTAAGACATGCCAGTCTATAACATACAGTGGCAACTCTGTGTTTGATATAATGGCAAGCGATTTTCTAGTACCAAATTAGCAATTTATCATGATTACTCAAGGATAAGTCGGGGAAAATGGGGCCTGTCTAGATCTGATCAAAAACAACATTTTTCAAAAGTGATGGTGCTGTTTTTTACATCAGTAATGTCCTGACTACACTTTGTGATCAGTTGAATGCCACTTTGGTGAATTAAAGTACCAATTTCCTTCAGAAACAGCAAAATCTGTACATTATTCCAAACATTTGGCCATCACATTTAGCCCCCAATTAATTGCTCTTAAGAACTATGAAGTGGCAACAACTTGCATAAAAGCATTACATTAACATAAACTTAAGTATGTTATTTGAAAGTACATGTCTGGTATTTTAGAGCTGCTTGGATGTCACTGCCCTCCAGAGGTGGTTGATTTTGAATTATTAAAACTTTGCTTCACTCTGATCCTCACACAAAGCTATTAAATGTTTTAGACATTTTTTTGAGTACTTTTGTAGAATTATATTTAAATAAATTATTGTGACTGTACTTTTATTTTGTTGAGAATTGGTTACGTTTAGTTGTAGGAGTAGGGTTATGTGCTCAAAAAAAAAATCACAAAACCAAAATATAGTGACTAAATTTACCTGACTGTTATGTTTTATATTGTTGATTATTGGTCAGGTTTTCAGGTTATCTGATAATAAGACCTTAAAATTTAATCAGTTACAATACTTTTCGCCTAAAAGTTATTAGATTACAGTAACTCTGGTACTGCTTAGTATCTTTAAAAATAGTAAGTGGAACAG
This sequence comes from Moxostoma hubbsi, assembly GCA_032164185.1. Classification (NCBI taxonomy): domain Eukaryota; kingdom Metazoa; phylum Chordata; class Actinopteri; order Cypriniformes; family Catostomidae; genus Moxostoma; species Moxostoma hubbsi. The sequence goes on along the minus strand of JAVLUX010000004.1, from coordinate 9,373,654 downwards.
CAAGAAGTTGTGATGAGTAGGATGGCAGGGCGGGGCGACACAAAGCTGACTCCTTCAGGCTAATCAGTCAGGAGGGGATAAAGACTATCCGGAGGCGCCAGTTCGAGAGAGAGAGACGCGCGCGGTCTCGTTGCATATGTGTCTGTGTTTGATTTATGATGAGTTTCTAATGTTTACTGTTCAGCCGGTTCCCGCCTCCTCCTTGCCTGTCCTTTACTTGTTACAGAAGTATTTTCATATAGTAGTATGCTACACAGCTGTCATTTGACAGTTGTATTTCCCATAAGTGGCATCCAGTTATCAATTTGGAAAACAAAACAAACAAACAAAAACATTTCTTCCATTTGTTTTTAAACTTTGTGCAAAAATGCCATCCAATTTTGGCAGTCCAATCAAATAATGGCTAACCACTTACTGAATACTGCACAGTACACAGTATAGTATACCCAGGTCAAAAATCAAGGGGATTTGCATGTGACTGGTGTCCAGTTGTCATCTTGGAAATACAAATGGTTATTTTGCACTGCAAAATTCAATTGTGTTTAAAAACTTTTGCCAGTCAAATCAATTTATGAGTCAAAAAGTTCATTTGTACTGGAAGGTCAAGTCGGTCACATTGCATTCCTTGCAGTGTGCTCTGTTGTACTGTATACTGAACATTTTGGCAAATGTCATAGGTCATCCAGGTATTTCATGCAAACAGAAAATATGCATATTGTGCACAGTATACATGCATATCTTCCAGAAATAGTAGGATTAATATGTTAGTGTGCTATTCTGTCTGTAATTGTCAGGTACTCACGGTTAACAGGACTGTCCATTATCTTTCTCTTCAGTCGATAGAGCTCTGCAGTGGGGCTCACTGAGTTTAAAGCCAGAAGAGGTTTCAGGACAAACTCCTCCAGGAGCACTTCAGTCACACCTGCCTGCTTCACCTTCAGCCAGGGCCCCACAGGAAGAGGCACTCTGAACATCACCTCACTAGAGCAACACACAGATTTGGGAAAAAAATTTACACCTTTGGAACCGTATACATTTCTGCATTAATCACTTTTGAAGTAGGGCTGAATGCTAAGGATTTTTTCTACTGGCATGGTTGGGCCAGTGCTTCAGATTTTCACTGGCCCCAACAAAAAAAAAAAAGACAAATAGCTGTTTTTACCATCATGGCTTTAAAAAATATGTCCAAAGATTTCTAACATATCTTATGTTTTTAATACAATGTCCCCCAGGGGCCTGTGTAGCTCAGCGAGTAAAGACACTGACTATCACCCCTGGAGTCACGAGTTTGAATCCAGGGCATGGTGAGTGACTCCAGCTACAGTAGGTCTCCCAAGCAACCAAATTGGCCTGGTTGCTAGGGAGGGGAGAGTCACATGGGGTAACCTCCTTGTGGTCACTATAATGTGTGGTTCTCTCTCAGTGAGGCGCTACGTCTCTGCAGTAATGCGCTCAACAAGCCACGTGATGAGATGCACGGATTGATGGTCTTGTACACAGAGGCAACTGAGATTCTTCCTCCACCACCCAGACTGAGGCAAGTCACTAGGCCTCCATGAGGACTTAAGAGTGCATTGGGGATTCCAAATTGGGGAGAAAAAGAGAAGGAAAAAAATACAATGTCCCCAAAAATTGAATCACATTTATAATTTGCAAGATATGATTTATGCCTTATGTAATCCCATATATGCGCTTTACAGATATCAATTTGTAAAAACATCATATTAACCTCAGCCGACCTTCCATTTACACATGTGCTTTTAAGCCAAGAGTTCTGTGGAGGAGATTATGGGTTTTTGGTCAACCGTTTAGTCATGCTGTCATGCAACATTTGCCCATGTGTAGTGTTTTCACAAGAAGGATCAAAGATTGTTCACTGAGTTAAATATTTGTTTATTGGCTGAGAGAATAGACTTGCTACTAAGTCAGTTGTGATGTGTACTATACAGTAGGTAGATATTAGGCCTAATCTGTGAATTAACAATGTGTGTATAATATGAAATCAGACAACCCAAACAAGACCAACACTGACTGGTATACAAAGAACAAAAACAAAAATACCTGTATGGTCCAGAAATGAGACACGTAACAGGTGTTTTATGAGGATGATATGAAGTAGACTGTTTCAAATATTCATCTTCACCCTGCAGCTGAACAGCTCTGATAATAATAGCCTAGTAATAGCCATAGTGATCTTGCTTCTTTTAATATCAAACGCCATTATCATGTCAAAATAATGTTTACGTTTTGAAACATTGCCTAATTAAACGTATACTTCCATTTTGGATATTGAGCAGCTCGTGATTTTCAGACACGTGTAGAACTGGGGTTTAACAAAGTTTTTTTACATCTCATTCTGCGCTTCATCTCTAGAGGCAGATTAATGAGAGCAAATGTGTTTGTTTTTTTACAGTGGGAATAAAACTAGCACTCTGTCCCTTTACGAGAGCACATGCATGTTAAACAGACTACGCTGCACAGAGAGAGATGATGATTAGACATACATGGAGAGACATGGATTTCAGTCCTATAGAAAGAAACTGTTGATTTCTTGTTTTCCAATGTGTGGATTACTAATTTTCACCAACACGTAAAAATGAAAAATGTTGCGATTTCGCACACTGTTAACACGGAATGTGCGGGAATACTTCAAATGTTGCACAAGATGTTAAATCCCAATACAAAATTCATTAAGTGGGGTTGTTTCCTGCTATTTTCTACACATTGGTAATAGTTGCATCTAATACACTTGGAAAAGAGCGAGGACAGTGCTAGGAAAGTGCACTCTGTGTCTGCACGATTTTGTGCGTGCACACGACTGTGCCTTGGCGTATCATGCATTAGCGCATGTTGTGAGATAAATTTACTTGTGTAGAAGACTTCTCGGTTAGAAGACTTTGTTTGCTCCGTGTAATTTTTGTACTCTCGCTTGTTGTTTGCTTACACTGATGTTATAAATGCAGCACTGGCCCTAATCTTTCTCACACCAGCACCGGGCCATCGGGCGGGCCTTATAGTCGAGCCCTGAAATGATAAATAAAAGCAGTCTTCAAGTGATACTGCATGGTTTATTATGAGTTCAGGTCATGGAGCCAATACAAATAAGCAGCAGAGTTGAATCACGCCTGTTAAAACAGTTGTATCAAGGAAAATCAGTATTCAGTATTGACATTTTGAAATAAAAGGCATTGATTTCCAATGGAAATATACTGTAACTATTAGAACTCAAAACTTCCTCCCCAGTGCAAAAAGACCATTTAATGAAACTAAACTTCAAAATGGCTTGACAGACCTCAGATCGACATCACACAGACATATGATCGCACACATTTATAGATTAATAATGCCTAATTGGTGGCCAACAATGTGGCTTGCCAATTTGCCGTGCAGTAATTAGAAGAACGTATAATAGATTCTATTATTCCTTAACTCCAGAAAAGAAGATACAATCACACCAGTTGGTACATAACTAATGTTAACAATAAGATATGGGGAAAGTCTACCAGTAGTGTGCTGCCTATTAGCACTGGTCTCAGAACAATTCAAAATGCACCTTATTTTCATCCTAACTCCATATATAAAGCCCCTGAAAGCAAAATATTTCAGCTTTTGGATGAACTCATTAATTCTCCATGTGAAAATGCACAGTTAATATAGAAATACATTTACTAATGTTTATGACTAGAACTGTGTTGTACAGTGATAACAAAATAAAATATAACAACATTTATATTACAATGAAGCAAAATGACCCACAGATGTGTTAAATGTTGAAAGTAATTAAAAATATCGAACATGTTTTTTCAACTTGTGGACTTTATTTTAACAGTGCGCTGACATGCGAAAAATGATTGCATTTTTAAAGTGGCATATCAAATGAAACTAGAGATGCTACTCCTGGCTGGCTACTCTCAAACAAACAGGCTTCAATTTTTAAGGTTTCTTTCCAGAGGCACTTTTGTTGGCTTCTGCACCTATAGAAGTGCTCCATTAAAGTTTAACCATTAAATGACAGTCTAGATTGTTGTGAACCGTATTCAGTCATTTTAAATTCATTTTAATTATGCGTTGCATATAGCAAAGCCAAAATACAACTCCCACACATGTGGATGTGGGGCCGCACAAGGTTAAACCTGAAGTTTATACAACACACATTGCATTTAGCAATAATTGGCCTATACGGTTTCAGCATTTTTTGGATGATTCTTGAACATTCTGCTCCAGTTCACACCACAGCATTTTAATCAAACTGAGGAAAGTGCTCTGACTTGGCCATTCTATGAATAAGTAATTTCTTTGATTTATTCTTTTGTTGATTTACTTCTGTGTTTTGGATCATAGCATGATCAAAGACAGATGCCCTTGCAATCTGCTGAAGATTTTCCTGTTACAAGTGAAAATTCATTGGTGCCTCAGTAGCTGTAAGCAGCCCAGGCCCTGAGGCATCAAAGCAACCTCACATTATTCTTCTGACACCATGCCTCACAGTTGGGGATGAGGTTTAGTGTTGGTATGTGTTTTGTTTTCAACAATACATCACACTGTGTATATGCAGCAAACAGATAAACATGTCTTACTCGCCCACAGAACATTGTCCCAGTAGTGCTGTGTAGAAATCTTAAAATAGGAAAAAATGGCCAGGGTTTCTTCTGTTGTCATGACCGGTGACTTAAACAGTGGTTTTCTTATAATACATTTAGGTACACAGATACTATCAAGGTCATGGTCTCTGTGAATTTGTTTTGGTCATCTTTTCCTCATGTGTCAGGTGCCGCTGGCATACGTGATCAGTGTTTCCATGAGAACGCTGATCATGCCACCCTTAAGCAGACTGACGGCACCTGTCCCTCAATAATTACCTCCTTATTTAAACCCCCTTATGTTCATTGTTAGATTGTGGTTCATTCCAGACAGGCTCGCTGGGCACTGTTTTACACATGACTCGACTTTGTGCTCTTGTACCGCCCGGGCTTCAAAAATGTTAAGCCCAATGCATTGTCTTGATGTTTTGAAGTCAAGACCTCCGCAATCCCACTGGATGTCATTCTACCCTCCTCTCGGGTGGCTGGCATGGTGTCCTGGGAGGTGGAGGCTAAAGTCCGTTCCACGCTGCACAACACCACCTCTCCCGCCAAGCGCCCTGAGAGTCTGTTATTCGGTGATCAGTGATCGATCCGGACACATGTCCTTCAGTGGGGCCACTCTTCCAACATAGTGCGCCATCCAGGGGCAGTTCACACTCAGGCGCTCATTAGACAGAGATTCTGGTGGCCCTCACTAGCGCAGAATGTACATCAATTTGTACATCGATTCTTTTCCCATTTGTGCATCTAATAAGACCTCCAGGCAGTCCCCAGCCAGGCACCGCCAACCGCTGTCAGTCACTTTGAGACCCTGGTCCCACATAGCCATGGATTTTGTTACCGGTCTCCCTCTGTCCCATGGCAACAGAGTCGTTATGACTGTAGTGAACCGGTTCTTGAAGGTGGCTCATTTCATTCCCCTCCCCAAATAACCTACAGGGAGGGAGACAGCGGTTAAAGTCACTAACCATACCTTCCGCATTAATGGCCTCCCGGTGGATGTGGTTTCTGACAAGAGACCCAAATTTGTCTCACAGTTTTGGGCAGAATTCAGTCGACAGCTGGGGGATACTGTGAGTTAATCTTGTGGGTTCAATCCCCAGACTAATGGGCAAGCGATGTGGGCCACTCAAGCTCTCATTTAGTCTGGGTCGAATTTCCTTGCCGTTGTCATCTACAGGGTTATCACCCTTCCAGTGTAGCCTCAGGTACCAACCCCCTCTGTTTCACACCCGTTTCCATGAGAGCGCTATCATGCCACCCTTCGGCTGACAGCACCTGTCCCTCATTAATTGCCTCCTTATTTATACCCCCTTATGTCTCATGTTCATTGCTAGATTTTGGTGTGTGTAAGTGTTTTCTGTGTTCATTGCTAGTCTCAGCCTTTGCTGTTGGATTCCGGTTACCAGCAATCCAGCATTTTCGCTCACCACCAGCCCTGCATACTCTTTGCCTGAAGGTTCCTCCACACTAGTTGCATTCCACACTGCTATGACGCATACACTCCTACGAACACTCTTCATCTTCACGCTGCAGTTGGTGCAGGGATTCTCCCTGTTTGCCAGCCCTTATTTTATTAATTTTTTAGTTAAAAAAAACTCTGTAAACTGTTCCTCTGCACTTGGATCTCTTGTATTTTCTGACAATCAATTGATAAAAGATGCTTACGCATTCTTAGCCATCACCCAATGGCTGTTTTCATTTGTTTGAGAAATTTCTTGCACTACTCTCATAGAAGACTCTTTCCATGAATACTTTTTTGCGAGAAATGTTAGATATGGTAAAAAAAACAACAACAATCGGTCCATTCTGGCATAGTTTTTTATTGTATTTCATTTTGTTTTTTTCAGTTTAAAAACTATGTATATTTAATGTTGATGTTTACTGTATTTAATGTTTATTGCTAAAAATATTTTTTTTATTCAAATCAGACCCACAAGTCCCAATTTTTGGTAACAGAGTTGCAAATGCAAACATTGCAAACCTCACATAAAATGATTAGAAGTATTAATCGACCGATATGGGTTTTTAGATGGCAGATGCCGATATCCGGAGAGCAGGGAGGCCGATACAGTGCAGATATACACAATTTAATATAGTAAATAACAAACGTAAAAATGATACATTAATAAACTCTAATTTATTACTATATTTACTCAATTTCACACTAAACTGTAACATTGCAAAAAATTATCTAAAAAAAATATTGTATTTTAAATGGTAGATGGCAGTTTCTTCTGATTTTTGTTTAGTCATCAAATTTTAGTAATTTATTTGCACATGAAGAAATTGTTAATATACCTGTATTAGGAAGAATTAAATACCAGTACACACAGTAGTCCAGCAACCATGGATGGCATGTCAACGTTAGCGATCGCATTTCTCAAAAAATACAGAATCAAACCAATTGTACATACAATGCATAGTGAATATGACATTTACTTATAGTGCACGTGAAGCGCTTTTACTTTGAAGTTGCACTCACATGCTTGTGCGAATCCTGCGCAAGCAGCAATCTCCTGACAGTTTAAATGGCCTGGATTGCCAGCTTGGATTGTCACAGACTGACCTTCATGATTTGTGTATCAGAGGAACTTTAGATACTGATTCTGAAGTTTTTGATTCTGGATAATTGAATACGTGCTTCAGAGGAAGATATTAGGCAAGTGCACGACAGGAAGAAAACACTGGATTTTCATGAGGTTTGTGAATTACATCTTTTTAAATGAGATATCTGCATATTTGCAGATGGTATATAATAGATGTTTTATTGATATTTGATTTTATCACAAAAGTTACAGGGAACTGTTGAGGAAAAACTGTTAGAATAATTGCTTCAGAGGAAGATTTATGAGTGCTTCACAGGATGCTGGATCAGCTGAAGTTGTGTGACTTTGGTTTATTACATCTGTTTTAACGACATATGCACATATTTGCAGATGGTATACGATATTCGTTTTATTGATATTTGCCTTTTTATCATTAGACAAGACAGTTAAAAGTTACAGGGAACTTTTGATGAGAGAGAGGGAGAATGAAACTTTTAACATTATGAGCTCAAACTAATGTGTTGCAGCTCTGATATGCAACCACTTATATAACACTGTGTAGCACACCTGTCTACTATTGTAGTAACACGTTGGCACATAACAACAACAAACCTTGACTGGTTGTTTACTCAGTCGCTTCACATGCAAGCAGGTGATTCTCAGCACCCTCAAGAAACAACTCAGCCAAACTGGAAAATTTTATGGCTGATGCTGATAAATAAAAAAATTCAGAATATCAGCCGAATTATCTGGCTCGGCGATATATCGGTCAAAAACTAAATAGAACAGCTCATATAATATTTAAAATATAAAAATGTTCTGAAGGATAAGCACCTCCTTTTACTGACCATTTATTAATAAAGAGCCTATTGATTTCATTTTTAAGAGTTTATGGCCTTGTTTTATACCCTATTAGTGGAAAGTGCTAGCAACATTTTCCTTGATTTAAAAATCGTATACTTGAGAACAAATGGAGACCAAAGTCTAGCACTGAAATCCCTCAAAACATTTTTTGATTAGGCCCGGTCTCACTGAATAGTCTAAAATGTGGAAATGTGCCATTTATTCTTTATTTATTAGAATCAGTTAAGATGAGGATAAGACCAAATTTAAGGAGTCATTCATGCAAAAATCCTGATATCTTTAATCCACTGGCCTATTTATAATCCAGATAAATTTTCTCACACAAGAGCCATAAATGTGAACAATGGAAAATGTTAAAGACTCCCATGAAATCACAATTGGTAATTTGTGGCTTTCAGTCTATTTCTACAAGCTCTGAAACCACTTAAACGTTAGTACGCTCCTAAAAGTTGTCAAAATTAACTTTTAGCAGATTAACACATTTAAACTTGGCAGTCTTTTTCTTTTATGAAAAACATAAAATATTGGAAAAAACATAAAATATTGATGATTCACGCTGTGTTACACAGATTTTCTTTCAATCACATGCTCTTTAGAAAACAAATTATGGTTCATGACGGTGGTGTAAACTAAAAGGCTATCGGCTATTTAAAAAAACAAAAAGGACAAACTTTTTAAAATGTCATACCTAAACTCATAGAATATGTCAACACAGGAAAGAAAAAGCTCGTTTTCAGAAGCGATTGTTCTTTTTGGGGAATTTCGCCATTTAGAACAAAATCTGGCCAAAACGAAGGTGTTTTGAGTGTGTTTCCATGGTTCATAACAGCTCGCCAGAGCGAACTTTCAGGAAAAATCTATACATTGATTATTGAACGGCACGTTATTTTCTGAATACGTTTTTGAGGCATCAATTTATTAACATTAGCTGACAGTTTAATCATATGTCTAATTTGTATGCTTTCCAACTCACTGTCAGTTGGCCTTCCGTTTAATGTAGTCTGCCGTAATAGCTTTGGGAGACCACAAGGGGGTGATATAACATTTACTGTACTTCTTCAAGAACAAACAAATTGACACACAAAGTAAAATAAATAATCGATGTACTTTGATAATGATTTGGGTGGAATATAATTTGAAACTACGCGAGTTGCGCTACGTGGCCCTGCAGAATTTTGAGCAGCCTCTGGAGTCGTAGTGGCGGCGACAGTGCTCCTACATTCACAGAAGCATAATTGTTTCAAATTTTGTAATTCACCATGTCGTCAGCCAGACTTTACTAAAGTTGTGTTGAGAAATATGTATGAAAAAGCAAAGACTATTGTGCAAAGGGTAGCCCTATTTATATCTGAAAAAAATAAATAAAAATACAAATATACTGTAGATCGATAAACATTAGGAATATGTTCTGATAATCAAGGCAAGAAAATGCCCTGATATTGATCCCAAGCCTAGTGTACAAGTACACTCATATCAGTTGTTTATTCTGATTTCTTTTCTTTTACCATTCTAAAAGGGTTTTTGCTGGAAAAGTGCATCTCTACTTTGAGATACAACTGATGGTTAATGCTACAGTAATATCTACCTACTGGGCAGGGGTGCATTAATGTGCCTTATTTGTTTTTTTAAGGGAAAACAAGAGATAGTTTCAAAATGACTATTAATATTTCCACATACATCACTGTGGTCTCTGGAGCCTCAAACATAAAAATAGTAAACTCAGGGTTAAACATATCAGCTCAGTTCAGTGAGCATACTTGTGGTTTTCAAATAGAACAAATGGCGATGAGACACGTTTCCATCGGATTCACTACATACCTTTTGGAGAACTTGTACATAAGTGCAAGCTGCCTTCTTACTCCAACCAGCATGGCAGCCAATCTGGCCTCCATCCACTGCAAGGTCTGCTGGCTCACCTGAAAAACATGACAATACACTCAATAAGCTCTTTAATAATGTACTGTGCACAAATCTCACTCAATCAATGTGTAAGACTGTAGGAAAACAGATTAATCTATCTTGCCATGTCCAGTGCAAAGATCGCAATCTGCAAAGCTGTCAGTGATGGGGCCGTCAGGTGGTGATCATGCAGTACCGCAGGCAAAATCTCGGTCATTTCTGTGGTCCACAGCTGCATTCCTTGCTGCCACACTGTGTCCAAACTTTCCCCTGTCACGTCATGGTATGCTTCAGCTAGAGTGGCCAGAGGCTCTGCAAAAATTATAACCTTTATTAACACTAATATGCACTGACAGGCAATTTCCAATGAATAACGTTGACATGAAATGGTCATGCTGGTGCATAATCGAGTATGCACCAGCAAAAGTAACAGGACATTTTTTTATTGGTCTCAGCTCTGGAAGTAATTTTCATATTCATTTTCTCCTCAGGGATTTCAAAAAGTCTTCAAAGAGTTCTAAGCCATGAACCAAACCAGCCAGCTCTGACTGTGATTTAAAAGCAAAAAAAAAAGAACAAATACAGTATTTATATACTGACACTGACTTCTGGCTTATACAGAAGAATATATCATCACTTTAAGGGATAGTTCTGTATAATTCTGCCATTATTTACTCACCCTCATGAACTCAAAACCAATATGGCTTTACTTTTTTTATGTGGAACACATGCTGATGTTGCTCTCTCCCTTAAGTGAAAGTAAAGAGTGACTGCGGCAATCGGTCCCTAACATCTAATTTTATGCTCCAAGAAAGAAAGAAAGTCGTATGTATTTGCAACAAAATGAGGGTGTAAATAAATACATAATTTAAATTTTTTTTGGTAACTATCCATTTAACATCCGCTGAGCTTCTAGTAGCTCTGTTTTGAAAGGTTTATATATTATCGCTTAAAATCATTTTCTCTATGGAGAAAACGAATTAGATTTTTACTTCCGAAAAACTGCTGTTGTGCTCTATTAGAACCTGGTATACAGATGCCAGTAGGGTTTGCAAAATCTCTTTGTTAGAACCAAAAACTTATGTAACTAATGCACTAGGGAGCTGTCAAGATCAATTAAAGATCATGTGAAAATAATTTACACATGTGTTTAGTGTCTTAGAAAAATAAGGCTATGTGTTTTCTGTCAATCACCCAGCATAGCTCAAAGGGAATTCTATATACAACTGCAAATTAGTTTAGGTCTGTCGAAACCAGAGGCAGTCTGAGAGAATTATTAGTGATACTCAGAACTAGATAGAGCAGACTAACTCCTGAGCTCTTGTTGGACCTGTAGGGACATGAGATGCAGGTGCTGGAGTGTATCAGGTAGGCTGAGTGTGAGTGTGCTTCGAAGCGGGCCGGTGCTCCACGCATTCCACAGAGCTCCTGCTCTATGCAGCAGCAGGGTCTCGGCTTGCTGGGTCAGAGACAATGGCCCCTCACTTAGCTCCTGCAGGAACATGCTGTCCCCTGCCTAGATGTCAAAGAGAGACAGCATAAGGTTTTTTGCAGTTGGAAAGATATCTGAAGCCAATGCATCCTTAACATCTCTGAATGCTTGCAATTAAAAAAAGATAAGGTTATCCCTTATAAAAATGTTCAGTGATTGAACTAGATAGTAATACATGGTACTTTTGTATATACCATGGTACTAAACGATTACCATATTTATATACCATGATACTTAATCTACTTCAAAGTATTTCATAGTACCACCATGGAAACAGGTCCATAGTAAACATAGTATTACCATGGTGCCATGTTGAAAATAATGGCAATACCATGCATGTCCAATATAAATAATAAAAAATAAACATGCTATTACCATTGTACCAGGTCAAAAAAAACAATAAGAACATGGTATTAACATGGTACCAGGTCCGAAAACCGTGCTTTTACCATTTTACCATGTCAAAACACATGGAATTCCCATTGTACTAGATCAAAAAAATTTAAAAAAGAAACATCACATTTCCACTATACCAGGTCCAAAAAACAACAACAAGAACCTGGTATTACCATGGTACCAGGACCAGAAAAAACATGGTATTACCATAGGTACCATGTTTTAAAAAAAAAAACTATTTGCACTAGGAGTAAACAGCACCTGCCACACATCGCGGCAATTTGCACTCAACTCTGAAATTTAAGGCAAACTGCGACCTCAAGTGTCATTGAAGTGTGTAACATTGCAGGTGTTACACAGGTGTTGCAAGATGATGATAAAGTGACAAACCCAAATGCAATTTATTTACATAAAGTGAAATCCAAAAACACAAAAGTAGCAAACAAAAGCAAAACAAATCACAAGCATGAACTACAACTAGAGTTAACTAGGACGATGACAAAAATACCATGAACAACCAATAGGACAGCATTACAAATCCACAATACATGCTCAGGAACCAGACAACAACACTATAAATACACACATTAGGGTAACAAGGTAACATGACATCAATGAATAGACAAGACTTATGAACCAAAGATCAATAAGAACAAAATATGGAACATGAGGGTCACATGATATGAAACAGGAAGCAGAACTAAAAATTAAAAACATTCAAAATAAAAGACATGAACAAAAAAACAAACATGTGGTATGTGGCATGTGCCACCCCCACTCCCCAGACTTGGAAAGTGTGGCAGGGACATGAAGGGGCCTGATGGCGCTGAGTATCACGGGGGACCAGATGGTGCTGCAGACGAAGGGGAACAAGACAGGGCTGGAGAACACAGGGGACCAGACAGGGCGATGCTGACCCGGGGGACCAGACGGGATTAGGGACCACGGGGGATCTGGCAGATGGCCAGGGGACCATGGGGGGACCAGACGGGCAGCCAAGGGACCAAGGAGGGTCTGAAGGATGGCCATGGGACCAGGACGGGCCAGCCAAGCAGCCAGGGGATCAGGATGGACCATCCAGGGAACCAGGACAGACAAGACAGGAGGCCAGGGCACCAGGGCGGACCAGGTGGGTGGCCAGGGGATCAAGACAGACCGTGCGAGGCAGCAGGAGCTGCAGGGGAATCAGAGAGCAGAGCCACGGGGTACTCAGACGGTGAGGTCAATGTAGAGGAGGATTCAGGTGATGAGGTCAAGGCGGCAGGGGACTCAGGTGATAAGGTCAAGGCAGCGGGATCAGAAGGAATCTAAATGATGCCTTTATTCGAGCTTGAAGCACAAATAGCATCTTATTTTTAAGGAATGATTGTAAAGTAACTCTTTACACAGCACTCAACATTGCACAAATATTTAGTATGACAGCCTAGATATAACAAACCTGTCTTCTAAATGATAACAGAAGATTTTGAAGTCTCTGAACCCTGTCCAGCAGTTTAATCCTTACACAAGACCCCAGCTGCTGAAGGCGTGCCTGTAAAGATACAATATCAAACCAGACATTAAACATAATCTCTAACAAAATATACACCAGATTTATGGATAATATGAGTTATATTTTAACTGTTTGCAGTCCTCACCTCTGTGGCCAAGAGGCATTCCCTGCATCCTTGAGCTTGAAATTGAAGTCTCTGATTGGCTACTCCTACAGAAATATGGGTAAGGGTCTCGTTCTCAATGCCACGGCCTCCTTTCTGAACCTCTACGGCCAACCAATGATGCCCCTCCAAACAGAGAGCCACTCTGATTTCATCAGATGTTTCTGACGGCAAGTAGAAATATTCATAAATATACACATTCAAACTACAATCTACAGAAATACACACATTTAGCAAATTCATAACATTCAATAGGGGACAGAGTAAACAATCTGCTATATTTACTGGTACATGACTTGGATTACCATAGCCTAGAAGCTGCAACAGTTACAAACAAAAAAGTATTACACCATGGTACTTTTGGAAACTTTTTTGCTAGTATAATAATCTAAATCAATTGTGGTGAAACTGGAAATAAACAACATCAGTTGGTGAAATTAGTCATGCTGACTGAGATCCATGCTGAGTTGTGAAGTAGCATCCTCACCATTTTCATAACCAGTAGCAGCATGCAGGCAGCGTTTCCCAAGTGCCCCCTGAAGCCAGAGCATCTCACTGCGGTCTAGTCTTGCATGAACCTGCACCCCCACTTTCCTTCCAGAAGACAGTGAACTGCATGCCAGCTCCACACTCCAGTTTCCTACCTGCCACTATAACACACACACACACACTAGAAATAACTGTCCTTGTTCAAAGCAAGCAGGTATTATGTGCTTTCAACTCCTTTGGATCTCAGATAAGCATACAGAACAGTATATACAGCACTTACTGTATAAACCTAATGAACTTAAAAGTACACTTAAAAATAACAAAATTCATGATCTGGGCCTATAAACACCCATGATGATACTTTGTACATAATCAGTGTGAGTACCTCAGTTAGGAGTGAGTAGTTTGAGCGTTGACTGCTGCTGATATTTCTGAGGGACAGTGTGAATGTGTTGTTCTGAGGTTGTCCAGACACAGACAGACGGGTTTGAGTGTACAACATCTCCTTGCCTGAGTTCACTCTGTGAGATCCAGACCAAATTAAAGCCTGTGAGAATCAAAGAAAAACAAACAAGCAGAAACACAGGGATCAGTGTTACAATAAAACTGAATCAAAGGCATCTGATTATAATTATTATATGATTATTGCCATGTTACCCATTGGACTAATGCTTGTTCAAAACTAATGGTAGCATATTTTCAATCTCCTGACATCTTAAAGTAAAATGAAAATCCTTTAATTTCCTAAACGGTCATTTTCTTACCCTTATGTTGCCTTAAAACCCATATGATTCATTACATAGAACACAAAGATGTTAATATTGTTATTTGCCATAAAACAAATACAATAACCTAGCCACTGGTCAATATCTACTATAATTGAATGGACATTTTGCAATATATCTCATTTTGTTTCACAGAAGAAAGAAAATCGTACAGGTTTCAACAGCGGCATGAGGTTAAATGAACCAAGTAAATGATTGCAAACTGTTCATTTTAAGGAGAACAATCCCTTTAAATTGATACTTCACTGTGTTGCTGTGTTGTATGAAAATTTGGGTGTAATTGTCAATGTGATCTCACAGGCTGTGAAGGACAAAGGCCAATCTGAACATGGTGCTCCATACGGTCCCTCAGGTTGGTGTGTATTTGGGTCAGAAGAGTGTGAGAAGGACAGGGAGATGGAGAGACATTCTGGGCTCCCAGCTCCACTAGGAGTGTGTGCATTCCTTTCACCCCTACCTAAACAACAGACAACAAAGAGAAAGAAAACTACACAGTGCAGGGACCCTATTTTGGAACCAATCTAAGATCCTATAACCTTAAATAAATACAACACAACACCAGGGTTTTTATTTTTATTTTATTTATTTTTTTGTACCTGGTATTTCATGCTTTGTATGATTCTCTTGTCCTTCCATTTGAGCTCTGTGTTTTGGGAGTAGGCCTTCCCCTCCCGAGCTGCAGCAACACAGCCCTCCATCTCCACTAGAGGGAGCAATGACTGTATCTAAAACAATACACACCAGCAAACTATATAACTGGAATATATACTAAAGCATATTTAAAAAGTAGTTATATGTTTTTATACATACTTTAAAGCACATGGCTGTGTATGTAAAAAAAAAAAAAAAAAAAAAAAAAAAAATATATATATATATATAAAAAAACAACAAAAGTTACATTTGCGTTTTGATGTACCTGGCCTGGTGAGAGAAAGACACAGGCCTGCCCTCTGCTGGAGTCATCATACCAGTGTTTGCTCATTGTTAGAGAAATGTTTATAGGCTTCATGTGGTTCCAAGAAACACGTGCCTAAATAGAAACATAGAGACAGAGTATTGGAGAGTATTTCAGCATGTTGAAAGTGTAGAGACTACTTGAGAGTATTTGGGAGACTCCAGAGTATTTGAGAGTGTGGAAACTATTTGAAACTGCAACAACTATGAGATTATTTGAGACTCTAGAAACTATTTGACAGTATCTGAGAGTAAAGAGTATTGGAGAGAGTAGAAACTAACTGAGAGTACAAAGAGTAGGCTATGGAGAGTATTTGACTTCAACTT
Organism: Moxostoma hubbsi; assembly: GCA_032164185.1. Lineage (NCBI taxonomy): Eukaryota > Metazoa > Chordata > Actinopteri > Cypriniformes > Catostomidae > Moxostoma > Moxostoma hubbsi. The sequence goes on along the minus strand of JAVLUX010000004.1, from coordinate 9,357,661 downwards.
CTCGCCATCGATGTACCTACATCAGTCACGGAAGATCACGCAAAGTTTACTTTCTTTATTGCAGATGAAGTTGAATTCAGATAGACAGAGGCTTGAATTTTACATAAAATAACCAGAAACATTATTCATTTGAAAAGGTTATTTGCTGCTTGATACAGTGCTTGATGTGTGTACAAGAAGAAAGTCCAATAAATGCCTATATTATTTTAATACCATGAAAGGAGTCCATATTTTTAATCATTTTGAATTGCTTTTATGAATAAACATAATATTACTATGATAAATATAATATAACTTGGTATAAACATGATATACTTTTATAAAACATGGATTTGTGAGAGTTTTTGCTGGAGGTATCTGAATAAACACCTTGGTAATGGCATACCACCATACTACTCTTATTTCTGCCATAGATAGATATAGCAGAACAGTAATAGTAGTATGTGATGAATGCAATTCTTGAATTGAAACTCATGTGACCATTGCCATTGGAGAGATTTGACCAATTATGAATAAGCTGCGAATAATGAATAAGAGCTTGTGCAGGTGCTTTGGAGCAACTTCAGATGCTGATCCAGGTGGTTGGTCTCAGCTTGATCTTGCGTTTTTTGATGACACATGTGACCGTGACGTTGTGCAGGGCAGACAAAAGTTGGACAAAATTTGGTGACAAGACATGGTGAGCCTGAACCCGCACGTTGTGTGTACCACCCGCCCACCCCAAGTTGGCCAAATCCCCAGTACTCCAATGACCTCTAAGGGGAGAAGGAAGAATGGTCCTTCCTCATTCCTCACTGCAGCTCCACAAGAGCCCTCGGCTTTACTTAAACCTCATGGAAAAGGAGTAGGACAGTTCTTGCCTCATCCAGTCCTGCCACAGAGTCCGTTTCTCCTGTCCCGACCACAGAGGCCATCCCCCTGCCAGCAGCACTCCCGGCCACAAACAGTCCCGACTGTTCCTCTGCTGCCAGTGCACCTGGCCACTGAGCACTTGTCACCAGTGCTCCCAGCTACGGAGGCCTTTCCCTTGCCGCCAGCACTTCCTGTCAAAGATGTTGTCCCCTGCAGCCAGCGCTCCCAGCCCTGGTCATGGAGGCCAATGTTCCAATTGAATTAATACATTTCTAGATGGCAACTTCTCTCCTGTGTACCTGGGCCACACATTTCCCTGAAAGCTCCTCCAGGCTTAGGTCTCAACTTGCAATCCCTTCGCTTATCCAGCCCACTCTTTAGTGGCTGTTGCCAAAGCGCTTGGCCCTTTGCCCAGCCCTGTTACCCTGTCGGTTTGTCCTGTCTCCCACTATCTAGTCTCCCTGTCTGCCCCGCCAGGCCTCGCTGACCTGTCGGACCCATCTGACTCTTTTCCCACTATGGTGCTGCCCAACCTCATTACCGCTTTGCACCTTGAGTCATCGCCATTCTCTATTAACAATAGAGAATTTGACAATTTTACTGTCTTGTTTTGAATTGATTTACTTTGTTGGAACTATCTTTTACTTATAATGTTTTTATATATTTCACAAGAGTTCACTTTGTGCTGCATTTTATGTGTGAAAGGTGCTACACAAATAAAATATTTTATTATTATATGAGAGTTTTTGAAATTGAAACTATTCAAGAGTATTTGAAAGTTCAAAACCTATTTGAGAGTATGGAGAATGTTTGAGAGTGTAGAAAGTATAGGAGAGCACTGTGAGTATTTGAGAGTGTAGAACTATTTGAGAATACATGGAAATGTAGAAACTATTGGAGCGTATGGAGAGTATGAAGATTCTTTGAAAATATAGATAGATTTGAAAGTATTGGAGAGAGTATTGAGAGTGTTTGGGAGTGTGGACATTATTGAAAGGTGCAAATATTATTTGAGAGTGTGGTAGTGAATATTAAGTACTTGACAGTTTGGAGTATTGATAGTGAGAAAAATTGAAGTACTTGAAGTGTTGGAGAGTAATTTAGAGTGAGAGGAGTACGCTGAATATTTGAAAGTATTTAAGAATGAGCATATTTTACAGTGGGAGTTCTGTACCTGGTTGTTGCGACTGTGTCCGTGGGCTGGTATGTGTGAGAGAGTATGTATGTGAAAGTGAGACATTGTTGAAGTAAAGGGTTGTTTCTGCTGAAATGAAGCCTCAGTCTTTCTGCTCATTAAAGTCCAAGAGCCTTGAGCTCTGACCTGAACACACACACACACACACACACACACACACACAACACAAGAGACAGTTGCCTTACATCTGGGATATTCTTCCTAATAACTGATGCCCAAACCAAAAACATAACCCAAGCCAAGTTTAATCAGTATTGTAGAGAGGAAACCTGTCATCACCTGCTCTTGGTTTCCAAACAAATTCCAGTAAATACTCAGATCACAGAGTTTTCTCCGAGTTTCATTTTCTACTCTAAAATTCAACCCCCAACCCTGAGCTTCTCCTAGAATAAGAAAGACATTTCAGCACTTTAGAATAGGGTATTTAGCATGGTGCCATGGAGGCCAGATCAGTAAATTCCCCCTTGATGGCAATGTCAGTCACTTCTACAACCATTTATGGCATTAATGCACTAAATGTGTTCTACATATTTGTTCAAGTGTGCATTGGTAAGGCCTCATTCCACCTATCATTTGTAGATAACTGTGCTGTGAAGCATCAGCCAAGGGGGTGGCTTGTTTTAACTCCTGATACTCCCACTGTGTTTGGTGTGTTAAAGAGTGTGACCCTTTCTTTCCACCATACAGTGTCCTCACTGTCATAGTGCTGGGCAGTGACTGCAGCTAGAAGTACAAGAATAACACACATTATTAAGGAAGTAATGTAACAGAACCTAATGTGACATAACATCATGAAATGTAACTTTCATCACTATGAGAAAGAAGAACATTCAAATTTCACATATTAAATATATGGCTTCTGAATAATCCCACTACCAGATGCATGGAATGATTGAATGCCAGTGCTTGCTTAAAGCCAGAGTTGGTGCTCGAGATCTCTCCTTCAAAAGCCAAACCAGTCATGCCAACCAGAAATTCTGCTGTACCCTTAACTGTGGAGTGTGAGTGGCTCAACTGCATGAGAACAAAGTGCAGACTTAATACTAAATTAAACACTCATGGGTTATGATATGCTACTGTTTTAAATGTTTACGTACTGTTGTTTTACATATTATTTAAAAACAATTAAGTTCCAAACATAAGTTTGGGAGGAGCTTCTAGGCATGCCAATCCAAGGATATACTGTACAAGAGGCTGCTTCCCTCACACCAGTGTTGATACTTCCAGCATCACTCCATCTCCACCTTTATATTTCATAATGCCTATACCAATTATTTCAAAATGGGGGGGTCTAGTGCTCGAGCCCCTCTGTTATATACAACACTCCAAATACATTTACCTTAATGCGCTCTTGTACTATGTGAACTACTGAAATTGTGAAATAGTTGTTTAAAACAGTATTAGAGTATGTTGCACAGTATGTAGTACATTCTCAATATAGCTATAGAAAGGATGCTTTGATTAAACTAAGATCCCTGATTTAGTCTTACCTGTGATTTTGAGTGAAATTCAAATGGCAGGTAAGGTTGTAAAGTAGATATGTTGTGGAAAACGTTCACTATTAGACCAATACTGGAATAAAGAGCACACCATATCAAAAACATATGACTTTCTGGAGACATGTTCACATAAGGAGTTAGCATTTACTAATTATGTAAATTGAGTGATATTTGTTTAAGGAAAGAATACTGTACCTGGAGGTATTGTGGTGACCTTGAAAATCAAATGAGAAAACTGAACTCTGATTGTTTGAAAAATTGGCCCCGATTCCAACCTACAAAAACATCAGGATGAATTCAATAACTGTAAGTTTCTCACCATATAATGCAAACACAATCAAAGGCCACGTGCTCTTTTTCATTTCCACAGTGTTCATTGAACCATTGATCAAAAGAAGGAAATTATCCTGAATGTTCTCACTCACTTCCATACATATCTTCAGTGAGTGTTCCTTTTTCTGTCCACAGCATACACCCAGCATGTGGTCCATGTTGATTCCTTCTATGCAATTCACCTGTAAAAACAAGCCTCTGTGCCTTCAGTTTGCTTTACTCGTAGGAGAGGAGTGTGGAATCAGAGGCATTTCCCTCCAACAACATGGAAACTGACCCTTAGTGTCAAAGAGGTTTCTGGAGCAACCATATGGATAGTAATGCATACTACACTGATGCTTGCTTATTCTTCAACAAGTGATTATGGCTGTGTGTTTGATTAAGGCAGACACCACATAATAACAACACAATAAACCCAGAAACAAGTGGAAAAATCATGTCCGATTTTAGAGTGGTTTCAGAACTTGTTCATCGGTTTAAAGTACTGTATAGGTACTTACTTAATCCTGTACTGATTACAAATTACAAAACTCAAATTGTAATCTAATTGGATTACTTCTGGATCACTTACTGCATGTTTTGATGACCATTTAATTTTAAGTGTGTCAAGTACCAATTTATGCTTCTTTCATTAAGCCCCCCAATTCTAGGTCTGAAAATCAAAGAAAAAAATAATAAAATTTTATATACTAATACAGTAAATCCATGAGAACAATACTCTAAAGAATTTCACATTTTGACCAAATTTTATCAATAAAAAAAATAAAAATAAGTATCTTTCTTTAAAAACAATTCCATTGCATATTTTCTCAAACTGAGGAAGATGTGAATAAATATTGTACTGTACATTATAGAAATCTTTTACATCTGCTTTATATCAGTGTATCATATCAATTGTTATTGGAAAAATCGAATTGTTCCTAAACCTAAACATTCGCCACATGCCTTAACATGCAGAATTACTGACGATGCTTAGACTCTAACCTGAATTTGTACAGTAGTTTCTTTGGTGTGGTGTAAACTTTGCTCCATTATGGCTCTTAGGCCACGAGTCCCTGCTTGCAGCTCTGTCTGGGCACACAAACTGGTGTTGTTCCAGTTTACATACACACCTGCACTGCTGCTAAACGGAAGCCCTGCTCAAATAAATGGAGACAGAAACATACTACATGTCCATACAGTAAATATGCATAACAATACACTGGTAACATTTCTGAGCGTACCTGCAGAATATAGCCAAGGGAAAGAGTGAGATAGTAGTGTATGAAGACTTCGACATCCGTGCTGTGATGAACTGCTGCTGATGTTGACACACAGTGACTTTTCCATGGCAAGCACACATAGTAAAGCATGTTCATTGGCAATCAGATGTTCTTTAGAGTTTCCTTTATGCTGGTGAATCAGTTCCACCCCATATGCAGCATCATCTATTGTTACTGTTAGCTCTCCTACACCACAGACACACACATGACAGTAACAGTGACAAGAACATCACAGTATCAGATCCTAATACACATATACTTGATTTGTTATGCTGTTTGGAAGGACAATGTGAGAGGCGTGTATCCAAATGCAGTACTATTTATATTTATCAAACTCAGAAGATGGAGGAACAACAATGAAAATCAAACATTGGTACAAAAGGAAACAATATGCAACAGCAGTTTGCTGGCTAACTTTGTATGTTACTACATCAACTAACATAAAAACAAATGAACAAGAACTGACCAAGACTAACAGAAACATTAGGGCTATATACACATGAAGACTAATAACTAAACGAGGGACAGCTGGAAACAATGAGGGATGAAATCAGGAACACCAGCTTGACGAGGAAGGCAAAAATATCTTTCACACTAAGAGTCCTTGGAACATTTCAACATAAGACCTTGGACACAGAAAGACAAGGGGTTCACACTGTGACAGAACCCCACCCCCCAAAGGGTGACTCCTGGTGCCAATAATGGATGGAAAGGAGGGCAGGCCAAACAGACCAGGAAGGATCCGGAGGATAATTGTGAAACCAAGGAGGAGTTGGCAGATGATCAGGAGGCCAGGGAGGAGCCTGTGGGATGGAACCATAGTTTTGGGGGGGTGGCTCCAAGCAGGGAGAGAGGTCCGGTGGTTTGGGAGGTGGCTCCAGAAAAGCAACTGGCAGAAGATCAGAACACCAGGATTGAACTGGCAGGGGGTTAGAGGGTGGAGCAACAGGGGGTGAAGCCGCTGGTGGTGAAGATCCAGGGGGTGGAGACACAATTGTTTCAGGGGGTTGAGTCTCAGGAAGCAGAAGTGAAGGTGAAGTGGGTAGAGCCACAGGAGGAGCAGGGATTTGAGGCTCAGGAGGAGGAGCCAGAGGAGGTGGAGCCACAGGAGGATCAGAGAATTGAGTCTCAAAGAGAGTTGAAGGAGTCACTGGAGGAGTCTCAGTAGAAGAGGGCGGAGCCGCTGGAGGAAGAATTACAGGAGCAGCAGACAGAACCCCTGGAAGCGGAATCACAGGAAGAGCGTACAGGGCCGCTGGAGAAGGAGTCTCTGGAGGAGCAGGCAGAGTCGAGGAAGACTCAGAGGGTGGAGTCGTGGAAGACTCAGAGGGCGGAGTCGCTGTGGTCAGGAGTGGTGGTAGCGACTGGGAAACAACATCTGTGGTCGAAAACACAAGTAATGACAAGGGAACGGCCTCCGTGACCATGGGCACTGGCAGTGACAGGGAAACGACCTCCGTGGCTGTGAAGATGGGCAGTGATGGGGGAACGGCCTCCATAATCAGGAACACTGGCAGTGACAGTGTAATGACCTCCATGGTCATGACCACAGGCAGTGACTAGGGAATGGCCTCTGTGGTTGTGAGCACAGGCAGTGACATAGGAACGGCCTCCATGGCTGTGGGCACTGGCAGTGACAGGGGGATGACCTCCGTGGCCATGGGCGCTGGCAGCAACTGGGGAGTAGGAGCCCTTCTTCTCCTCCTCCTCCTCCTCCTTTTCTGGATGGCCGTGGGCTCAGAAGGCAGAGCCTTGGGAGTTTGGAAGGCAGAGCTGTGAGAGGCTCAATGAAGGAGATCTCCAGGAGAAAGTAAGGCTGGCGAGAAAGTAGTCTCCATTGAAGGGAGCTCTGAGATCACTGGAACCAGAGTTAGAGATGAAGCAGTTGTGAAAGCTGGTTCTGGGATGGATGAGGCTTCAATCGCTGGCTCTGGGTTGGATGAGGCTTCAAACGCTGGCTCTGGGATGGACGAGGCTTCAAATGCTGGCTCTGGGATGGACGAGGCTTCAAATGCTGGCTCTAGGATGGACACAGCTTCAGGAATTAACTTGTTGACCATGTTAGGCATGGGCATTGGCTCGTTGACTGTGGCAGGCAGCAGCAGGGGTAAGTCTCTGTCGAGAGGGTCTCCTGGACTACAAGATCTGTGAGTGGAGCAGGGAGTGGAGAAGCCTTACCTTGCCATGAAGGGCAGGCATCTGCAGTGCTGCCCCCACATATTCCCTCCATGTGAGATTCCCCATCTCAGGCAGTTCCATAGTACAATAAAAAAATTGCCCAATCCAATAAATTGATTTGAGAGGTGGTCTGCGAAATCTGTGAGGTTAGCAATGGTACAGAAGTGAAGGGAATATTCTAGAATGGGTAAATCCACCCAGCTCAACTGAATAAACAAAGCTACTGGATCCATTATGTATGGTCAGTTCTTCCATTACGCTGTTTGGAAGAACATGGCAAGAGGTGTGGATCCAAATGCAGTACTATTTATATTTATTAAACTCAGAAGAAGATGGAGGAACAACGATGAATATCATACATTGGTACAAAAAGAAACAATACACAACTGCAGTTTGTTGGCTAACTTTGTAAGTTATGTACATCAACTAACATGCAAAGAAACAAACAAAAACTGACCAAGACTAAGGGAAACATGAGGGCTATACTGTATACACATGCAGAATAATGACTAAACGAAAGACAGCTGGAAACAATGAGGGATGAAAGAAAGAGAGTCCTTGGACAAAGAAAGATGACAAAAAGTGGTTCACACTGTGACAATGTTAGATATTCTATTTACAGTGGTTGCAAAGCGATGATGGTAAAATTTACATACTGAATTGGAATTCTTTAACTGTGATAGAGCAAGATAGTAGGGTTGCAAAAGTTAAAAAAACATAATTTTCTCCACATAGAAATGTATTTTTAAATATAACAAATATATCTTTCAAAATTGACTTTCTATGAGTACAGAGAAAAATAAAAGTTATTTTCATCTTTAGAAGCCATAAGAAAGTATGATTTTAAAGTGTAATTGCTGAAGAACTACATTACCCATAATCCTGAAGAGAGATCCACAAATCAGAAAAGTTAAGGGACAAAACATGTCTAAATCTGAGTTTTTATTTGTTAAATATTAAATTAATCTAAATTAATTTGAAGTGGATATATTTGTTGACAAAGGTGTCAGCTAACGAACCATGTAAGGGAACAGGTTTATATAGAAAATTGACATTTATTCACTTCATAACTTACATCTTACTGTCATTTGTGTCAACTCCATCAGACACACTAAAATCATGCTATTTAAATTTGATTCATCTTTAAGACTTTTCTAATAATGGTGTTCTATAAAGGAGTTAAGTGATAAAATACATTCTATAATTTGTATTTTATTTTTTTAGTTTTCACACTATTCTGAAAATTCTGACGGAGTTGACAAAATTGAATATCATCAGTATCCATCTTAACCATCTGTTGTACACTGGAGCCATTTTGTTATTAGTTTTTCTTCAGTTGAATCTGCCTCTACAACCTAAACTAAAATTCCAAAATTGATCCCGCAATTCAAACAGAAATTATCACAATGGGAATGACATGTTGAAGCTGTGACCACAAAGACTTTGTCGTTTGTTTGTTTAAATATAAAACCTTACCAGACCACATGTCCTACTGTTGCATCCACCATGAGCAGGAGGTGTGAATGGGGTACTCATACAGATATTGCTGACCATGACATATGCTGATATTCAGGATTATAAAAATAAATTATACAGAGTTGACGCAAAGTGAGGACACAACTTTGGTAGGCAGATTTTGGGGGTAAAATATTGTTTGATATCTTACAGATCACTATCTTTCATTTGATATTTATATTTATGAATTTGTTATATTTTAAAACACTTTGCTTGGCAATTTAACTATTGCTGAGGGCAGGTGAAGTTACATGTACTTCCAATGTTTTGTCCCCTTCCCAGATCTCAAGAATCATTGTACTGTTACAATAGAAAATAATATTGTGGCAAAAGTGCTTAGCAGCGACCCCCAAAGCATTGTGTGATGTGGTGGAGTCAGTCTTCCAACACTCTCAACCTACTTCTATATTTGTATATTAATGAATATTATGCAATAAACTTAAAATGTAATATATTTATAGTCAATGACAGTAAATCTTTTTTATTGCATTATTTTTAATTTGATCATGTCACTCACACTGCTTGATGGGATGAGTAGTTAATTCCTCATTAAAGAAATTAAGTACAGTCTAATACTAATACTGTTCTTTTTCTGATTTTAAAATACTTTTTTGCTTCAAATAAAGAATGTAATTTACCTTCAGTCAGACCCTTTGACTGGTTTAGGACTCCAACCAAACTAGCTGCATTAGGCAGGGCATTAAAATCTGACAGTGAATTGACAAGATCCCCTGAAAGAGATATTCGCAGCCTTTGATCATGATGTAAAGTTCCACTCAAGTGAACACTACATGTTTCCTCTTCTTTTTGTACTGTGCACTGTAAGAAAACACTGGAGAGAGAGAGAGAGAGAGAGAGAGAGAGAGAGAGACAAGAGATATAGGGTGAAAAGAATCGAAGATAGTCAATAAGAAGTAAAATAGTAATTAGCACAGAGAATATACACTCACCTAAAGGATTATTAGGAACACCTGTTCAATTTCTCATTAATGCAATTATCTAATCAACCAATCACATGGCAGTTGCTTCAGTGCATTTAGGGGTGTGGTCCTGGTCAAGACAATCTCCTGAACTCCAAACTGAATGTCAGAATGGGAAAGAAAAGAGATTTAAGCAATTTTGAGCGTGGCATGGTTGTTGGTGCCAGACGGGCCGGTCTGAGTATTTCACAATCTGCTCAGTTACTGGGATTTTCACGCACAACCATTTCTAGGGTTTACAAAGAATGGTGTGAAAAGGGAAAAACATCCAGTATGCGGCAGTCCTGTGGGCGAAAATGCCTTGTTGATGCTAGAGGTCAGAGGAGAATGGGCCGACTGATTCAAGCTGATAGAAGTGCAACTTTGACTGAAATAACCACTCGTTACAACCGAGGTATGCAGCAAAGCATTTGTGAAGCCACAACACGCACAACCTTGAGGCGGATGGGCTACAACAGCAGAAGACCCCACCGGGTACCACTCATCTCCACTACAAATAGGAAAAAGAGGCTACAATTTGCAAGAGCTCACCAAAATTGGACAGTTGAAGACTGGAAAAATGTTGCCTGGTCTGATGAGTCTCGATTTCTGTTGAGACATTCAGATGGTAGAGTCAGAATTTGGCGTAAACAGAATGAGAACATGGATCCATCATGCCTTGTTACCACTGTGCAGGCTGGTGGTGGTGGTGTAATGGTGTGGGGGATGTTTTCTTGGCACACTTTAGGCCCCTTAGTGCCAATTGGGCATCGTTTAAATGCCACGGCCTACCTGAGCATTGTTTCTGACCATGTCCATCCCTTTATGGCCACCATGTACCCATCCTCTGATGGCTACTTCCAGCAGGATAATGCACCATGTCACAAAGCTCGAATCATTTCAAATTAGTTTCTTGAACATGACAATGAGTTCACTGTACTAAAATGGCCCCCACAGTCATCAGATCTCAACCCAATAGAGCATCTTTGGGATGTGGTGGAACGGGAGCTTCGTGCCCTGGATGTGCATCCCACAAATCTCCATCAACTGCAAGATGCTATCCTATCAATATGGGCCAACATTTCTAAAGAATGCTTTCAGCACCTTGTTGAATCAATGCCACGTAGAATTAAGGCAGTTCTGAAGGCAAAAGGGGGTCAAACACAGTATTAGTATGGTGTTCCTAATAATCCTTTAGGTGAGTGTACTGCAATGCCACAGTAACAAAACAAAAAATTCTGTTATCATTATACCTTTCAGAAGAAGAATTTGCAGCTAGACGAATATGTCCATCTGAGATGACTGCTGGGAATAAGGCCTGATGAAAGCCAGCATAGATGTGCAAAGCATTAATGCCCATTGGCTCAGAGTTTTCTAGAGTAAAGTCAAGTGTAGCATTTCTTTCATCTGCCTTCAAGCTTATAGAACTGCTGATGTTTCCAAAAGGGGATACAGTTATTGTTGCATGAGCCTAGATTGTCATTCAAATATTTAAAGAAAAAGAGAAAAAACAAAATAGAAATCAAATACAATATATCTATGCAATTTATTATGCAATAAATATGCAGTGAACAATTTTAAGGGCATTTACATGGTAATCATTGTTGCCAATGGCTACTTTCCCTTCAGAATGATACTCAAAATCGCTGTAGTTCTTATGACTCCTGAACACCTCAGTTTCTAGGCTGACAGAGTTTGGGATTTCTGCCTAAAACATATAAATAAATCATTAAATATAACCTAACAAGTGTAAAACGTATGTTCTCAAGACCATAAATTGCAAACAGATAAGTGCCATGGAGGTTAATTACAGAAGAGCAGGCTACATTCAACTAGACACAGGTTCACAACACAACTAGATGTATATTAATGTGATTAAAAAGATTGTATTACCTGAAACAGCTGGGAGAAGTTGGCTTTCACTGTACAACCTTGCTGAGAAGTTAGGTCATGAAGTTGTAAATGACCAAAGGCTGCAAGTATTTCCATCTTTCCAGTCCACAATCTAACTTGAATTTCATGCACATTCTTCACAGAGAGGTTACAAATCATTAGCACATTCACAGTAATATTGACAAAATGTTATTTAGTTCTACAATAGATCTGACATTCATAAAATATCTCATCCCGTTTACCTGGTTGTTCTGGACAGTTACACAGACCTTGGAGTCTTGTGGAATTCTCTCAATGCTGAAAGATTGGACCATTGATGAGCAAACCTGTCAAAAAACACAATATATTATTTTAAATGCATTAATATAATAACATGAAATTAAATTTTACTAAATTTAACTACTTTCAAATTGTACTGTTAAGATTGCAGGCATATATGGATTTAGCTTTTATTTTGACCAATATTAATTAGCAAAGCTAACCAGTGAGCCAGTACTCTGATATACTGGTGAAATACATCCACCATAACAGGCAATGCAAAGCAACTGATTGACTAGCTTTACTCAATAGCATGTAAAAATTACATTATAACATGTTCTGAAGTATTGAGTGGTTGCCAGTTCATTGCTATAACGCTGCTAGCCATTATAACATGTTCTGAAGTATTGAGTGGTTGCCAGTTCATTGCTATAACGCTGCTAGCCTTTACAAAAAAAAAAAAAAAGGGTCAACCTCAACGGTCTATGATATTGGAATCTCCAAATGTGGCTTGGGAACCTCCTAAATGTAAATTTATAGGAATTATTCACTAATTTTCTTTTTTCTTCATCCATCAGGAAAAACTAACTTTTAATGAGTACAGGCTGCACAATAAGCTGCACAATTTGAGGTGTGCTTCCTGTCGGTTGTAGAAATATTGAGTTGAGTACAGAATTTTAATACTTAGGGTAGGGGTTTTAAAAAGCAAGTAGGCTACGACTACTTGTCACAAAATGTGATCATACGTTTCTGAACTCACGTATGGATGCTGGGGTTGGTAACCCAGAATAAGGACGTGTGTGGCTTTTTTGTTTCCATGGACAAGAATCTTTGACTCCAAAATGTATTCTCTCTGATAGAAATCAATTGTGAATGTCTCCTGAAGGATGAGACTCTGTGGGATAAACTTGAATGGCTGTCTGCTGGAGGGAACAAAACCATAACCAAACACAATTATAAATTTTCAGTAGACGTAATACAATACTGAAAATGGAACCTTTTCACAGACTGTGATGATGCATTTTGGCCTTAATTTAGCAGGTTAAATCCAGTTAATTTATTTATTTATTTAAGTGGATTTTTTCTTTTGCTGTTGGGAGCAAATGGGAATCCAAAAATAACAGTTACCCCAACAAGTTTACCTCACTATAGTTTACATCCATGCTCCAAATCAGGAAATATGAAAAAATGTCCATATGCTGCGTTCCATTCAACTCGGAAAGTCAGAATTTCCTACCCGGAAAAGTGCATTGGAATACCACTTGAAGTCGGACTTATAACTTGGAAACTCGTGCAGAAACTTAGAACATGGATATTGATGAGATGCAGATGCATGGAGTCATGTAAACATGTTTGTCACCCAGGGAGATTTACTGTTCATAACTATTGCTAATCTTTCATTTTTATTCAAATAAAATGCATCACTGAGTCCAAGTTTCTACTTTTGATGATCATCAAACGTTTACAGAGACAGGCTTGTAAAATATGTTGCATTATAGCATATGGTTAGCATTGCATAGAATGATTTATCCTTTACTTTTCTTGTATGGTTTTGTACACCTGCTATGCTAATGGAAACATTACAGTTTTGTTTCCTCATAAGCCATCTTCTAAGCATCTGGCAATGGAATGCCTTTAAGGCTGGATATATCACATAGGAATACCCCACATCTGACTTTGAATGGAACGCAGCAATGCTCTCTTTGAGTCATATCAGGGCTAGCATTGTTGCTACTATAATGAAGATACTCAACACAAAAAGTAAATTTTCGCATTTCAAATAGACCTGAAGTGAAGTTTCCATCTTTTTTGATAAATTCTCTTGTCTTTCCTCATCTCCTCTATGCCACCCTCCATCTGGAACTCCACAGAAGAGTTTTTAAGATCTGACAGAGTCACTGTCATCATCAAATATCTTTCCTTTAGCTTCTGTAACAAATAGCCAAAGGATTCCATCAAATTTAAAAGTAAAATATGGTTAACATCCATACAAATATGTCAACATTTTAATGACTTTTTTTTGGAGTATACAAACAGGAATGCTTATAAGCAGGAAAACACATTATTGAATGTTTTATACCTTCTCCAGAGTACTGAGAACTGTGGAAATGTTAAGGTTCTGCTCGCCATAGCCTGCATTTATTTCCAGAGACTTCACTTGCTTGCCATTGCCTACAGAGATTTCCCCATGCAAGACAGGTGTCCAAGCTGTGCTGATGGAGTAAGAAGCTTTTACCCCACGCTTGCCTAGTATGCTCCAGCCACCAACCTACAGCAATACAAATACAATAAATATCACCTCAAGACAAGAGTTTACAATCCTGAAGCCTTACACTTTACAGCAATGGTGCAAAACAGTTGTTATATCTCAGCTTTGCTGTAACCAAAATCCCTTTCAAAGCAAGTCAGTCCACTCAGTGGCCATCTTTGGAATGTGCAGTTATTTTCTATGGATACAAGTGAGGTAAGTACAGCTGCTATATATATGAATAGGGAAAGACAGAAATCTCCAAAGTGGTTGGACAAGATTATGATGAAAGGACATATTTGAAATCTGACAATAATGGCATCATCAATTGTGCTAATTTCACTCAGATCACGCAACAACTATGCTATTTTTCAAGCCAGTCCAGCTAATGTACGTGCATGTTTTAAGTTGACTAACAGGTGATGTCTGTATCTAAAAAGTAATTGGATCTTTTAACTGTAAGGTGGGACTTCTTTGGTGTAACCTACTTGATAATGATCTGGGCTGGTAACCAAAAGGTTGTAAGTTAAACCCCCATTAAGGAGAATCCATTAACTCTTACCATTGTAACCTTGAGAAAGGCACTTTACCTTGGTCCAAGCAGACCATCCCTGCAATTTGTAATGTGACGTACTATAAGTTTCTAAAGTTGATCAAATTGTCTTAATGGCTTTTTTTTTTTGCCTTAATCAGACTTTTAACATTTGCACGGTGCAACATTTAGACTGCCTGTAACATGAGAGAAACACTTTCATCTGTGTGAGAAGAGACATAATCAGGTTTTGCACAAAAGATATACGCACCTTGATGTAACTGACAGTGGGCATGAAAACGTGAAGCTTGCCCTGCCTCTCTTTACCCCTATCTTTGTAGAATCCCTCCATTGTCACACTTTGGATGTCTACCAACTTCCGAGTGGTGATCTCAGAAGTAAACTGTGTGATGCCACGCTGAGGCTGAGTTAGTTTTTGAGATACGTAGACATACAACCAGGGAGTATCCATGTTAATTGACCCTGGAACATAGTGACGGATTAAGCATACCTTAAACAAGACAACTCATGACTGTGACACTTACAAAAGGCTCCTAAACTAAATCGAGTACTTTACAAGAAATAAACTGTTTCGGGTGACCATCAAGTGAATATCTCACTTACATACCTTCCCACTTCTGAAGTGAAGCCTTCACTGACATATCCTTCCAGTGTATACCAGCTACCAGAGGTATTTGGTTGTTGTAGTTGATTTTAAGGTGGGTGCTGCTCTCAGATTTTTGTCCCTTGAAATGAGAGTGCAGAAGTTGTGTTCTGTAGATCAATCCTCTGTCTAGAAGTCGCAGACTGAGCTAGAAGAGGCAATATACTGTGTCATGTTTACCTAAAAATCTCAATTAACTTATTTTAATCAAGTTAAAATATTAATTACATCACTCAAAGAACCTGAATATATTAGGTTACACCAACAAATCACATTTTTAAGAATTAAAACCTCAATGGCATAACTGGTGAGGCTGGATCCAGACTGGTTTCTGAGCGACTGATTGAAGAGGATCCTATGTTTGTTGCTGCTCTGGTTCCATTGCTTTCCATAGCTTATATCAAGTGAGGACTGGACGTGGATTGGACTCCGTTCATGTCTAAGCTGAATCTGTTGGTTCAACAATCCACCAATCAGTTGGTTGACATCTCTCAGTCATCAAAACATAGGAGAGTATGTGCATGTGATAAGCAAAACTTTGAAACAGCCACAGAAGATAAATATTACCTTGTGGTTTAAGTTGATGAAGTGGGAACAGTGGAGTTCATGTGCGGCTGTCATAGAGTATGTCTGGACTGGGTCAGACTCACTGCGCAGGTTCTGGGTCATGCGACACTCATGCATGCTCTGTGAATCCTCTGAAATATACATAATTGAATTAAGGATTTCTCGTAGTCTTAACTTGTGGTATCATGCTGATCTGAGGAAATCTCTTACCTTGTACACCACATCTAACCCTCAAAGCAGAGCTCCACTCTGGGCCCTTTTGCTTCACTAAACCAAGAATCCTGATGCTGATAGTGCTAGGCAAAAGAAACCCTGCATCTACAGAATAGTGTCTCTGGCCATCTTCCAGACTTCTCTCCAGCTGCACTGTAAAGTGAAGCAGGTCATAAAGATCTCAAATCTTCTGGCCGCATTATGAATTACAGTATATCCCAGAAAAGTAACAGCTATTGAAGGCGAATTAGCAGCAAATTCTTGCCTGAGAGCGTAGCTTCCTTATTGAAGACATTTTTAA
This sequence comes from Moxostoma hubbsi, assembly GCA_032164185.1. NCBI lineage: Eukaryota > Metazoa > Chordata > Actinopteri > Cypriniformes > Catostomidae > Moxostoma > Moxostoma hubbsi. Next base: position 9,341,192 of record JAVLUX010000004.1, on the reverse strand, counting down.
GCAAGGCCTGTATTGCGATCTTCCCGCTGCTAGCATGTGTGGTGTTGACAGTAAGGGTAATTGGATGCCCATTTGCTGCTACTTTGGCATCAAGGTGAAAGTGGACTCTCACCTCTGTCGCAGAATTCACTGTCTCCATTAGTCCCTTAGGCACAACAGTGAATGATTTAGTGAAACACATTCTTGAATAAGCAGTATGTTTGAGTATGTCCGCATAACGACTTTTCATGATAATTCTCCTCGTAGATTTTTTCACTTACCTTGATAAAATAATGGTAGAGGTTGTCTATCAGTAGTTCAAGTCTCCCTGCATATTGCTTATTTAATTCCTCAAGCTGCCCTGTGAAATATTTATATTATTATTAAACATCATAATATCAATGTAAATACTGTATTTTGTAAATGCAGTTGCTCCATGTAATGCAATGTGAGCTAATATATGACAATTTGGCAGGTTAATTAGAATATTAATTTGAGAAAATCTGATATTAGAAGTGCTTTCGATACCTTGAATGAGAATAGTTTTTCGTGGATGGGTTATTTTCAGAATCAGTCTTTTAGGGCTGAGTTTCAGGTCCAGGGACACATCTCTGGCTATATTGGATTGTGGTGTGCCAAGAAAGAGAAGCAGAGTGGCTTCCAGGGGGATCCAAGAATTCCGCTGACATAGTAACAATGGAAAGAGCAATTGAAGAACATTATTTTGACAAATATTATTTTTACTTGAATACACAGATCACATGATTAAACTTCACCAACCTGTTGTTCAAAAGTATAGGCTGCCTCCAGGAGGTACTGGTTAAGACCTTTATCCAGCTTTTGGAGTCTGATTGTGAACAGAACTGGGCCCAGTGGCGGAAAGCCTTTTTCCATCAGAGTCAATGGATAGGTGACATTAGAGCATAACTGCAATCCAACCATTTTTGACACTGCAAAAAGACAATACAAATCAATTTTTTTATCCTTGTTTCTTCTGTATGAAGACGATCACCAAAGACTCAAAGCCTTGGGTAGAGGAAGATTGGTTCCTCTTCATGGATTTTTATTGGTTAGGTTTACTGGTGTGGTTATGTTTCTAAACTTTGATTTTTGGACTAGGAGAAGGGGTGTGTGTTGGTTTGTGGGTGTGGTTATGATAATGAGTGTGGTTATCATTATGGGTGTAGTTGGCGATATGGGTGTGGTTATGATAATGAGTGTGGTTATTATGGGTGTGGTTGAGGTTAGGATAACAGGTGTGGTTATCATTATGGGTGTGATTGGGGTTGTGGGGTAGATTAATGGGTAAGGTCATTCTTGGTGTGGTCAGAATATTGGGTGTGATTATCATTATGGGTTTGGTTATGATAATGAGTTTTCTCAAATGTTTTAAATGAACCCACATGTCTTAGGAATGCAAGTACTCTTCTCTTTGAGATTTCTTGTAGCTGCGAGTTCCTCTCTGCTATCCCCGCTCACCCTAAACACCCTGGAACTGTTTTATGAAGAAGAACAACCAACCATTTTTAGTTAAGACAAACAGCTCTTTAAATATTTGAAACACAAAGTCTGAGTTTTCATACCTGAAGGTCAATATATCCATGGTATCTTCTGGAGTGTTAAGGACCACCTTAAGGCTCTGTCCATGGTGCACATGTACACCTCCATCCAAGCTGGTGGAGGTTTTGAGTTGAGTAACCCACTCTGATCCCACACAACCAAATGCTCCATCCACTCCCACTTTTGCAGAGATGGTAACAAATACACTGTATGAGAAGACAAATAGGATTTTACAGAGACTTGTCGTCATGAGTTTGACCTGCGAGCACCCTGTTATGATTTAAACTTCATCAGACATACTTTGGTTTGACATAACCGGCCAGTGAGAAATGCGACCAGTTCTTGAAGTTAGGAATTCCCTTTAGTCGGAAGGAGAGAAGAGTGGACATGTTGATGCTCAGCTTCATGGGTAAACCAGAGAGGGATGGTAAAACAAGTTCTTCTGCCAGAACAATTGGCCTCTGGCTAATTTTAATCTCTTGACCCTGAGAATGGGAAGAGAACAATGAAATCTATTTATAAAGTTGTAATCTCTCTAGTATACAACATTTCTGCTTTTCTTAAAATAAATGGGAGAACATGACATGAGAATGCCTCTTTAATGTGCAGTATTTTAGAACAAATCTCTGCATCTTATTCATTAACCACAGGCATTCCAGCTGAAACATGTACTATATGCACTGGTACAGCACTGTACCATGCATATTTAGATTAAATAATTGTCACTCTTTACATGACAATTAGGCTTATTACAGGTTATTTGCCTGGTATTAACTGAGCAAATTTCATTCAGCACAAATTTTGGGGCGTGTCTGTCTCATTACCTGTTATGCATACTTCTTTTAGTGAAATGGGTACTAAAATAATACAGACAGCATGTGCAAATAAATGGCGGTATCAGCAGCGCAATCAGTTCTTAGTGAATTCCCCCATCATTTTTAAGTAGCTGTCATGGTATCTGAGAGAGGCAGTGCAGAGAGGCAATATCAAAAGGGCTTTCTCGAAAATAAGTAAAATACAACCCAAAACTCTCACAAGGGAGAGAAATAACTAAACAGAGCAATAAACAAACTAAAAGATAAACATACAACAAGGGTGAGTGGTTAGGGAAACAGATAAGCACATGGCAGAACAAACACAAAGCCATGTGCTAACATACAAGACCAAACAGACATAAGTGCACATAGCATGTGTTTTACAAAAATGAGACATGGAGCACGAGTGTCTGGGTCCTGACACCGAAACGAACTAGGCTAAAGAGACAGGACCCAGACACTATGCTCCGAACATGAAAACACAGAACATGGGTGTCAGGATGCTGTCACCACACAATAAACATGACTGACCAAAGTGACAGGATCCTGACAGTAGCATCTTGAAAATAATTTTCCTACCTTTAGCAACTTCACAATTACACCAGCTGTGCAGAGTGACAAATTTCTCTGAACTGCACGGAGGTCATCACAGGTCATAAATGTGATGTCATTGCCAAACATCTTCACATTAATCCAGCATCGGACGTTCTTGTCTCTTTTCCTCTTCCGTGTGAACTTAAACAAAAAACTTAGTCATGCCTGATGTAGAGTCAATTGACAGACACAAAATCACCATCCACAAGACTCTCACCTTAGTCTTAACAGAACTTAAACCTGTGGATTGACAGTCATCGCTCCCTCCCTGTCCAGTGATGTCCACCCGTTCCTCATCTCTGTTCTTTCCCTTCTGCTCATGCGTCATTGATTCTGTTTGATCCTTTGGTCTGGAGTTACCAGCAGTTGACAGAGGATGCTCCTCAAACATGTTCTTCAGAATAGGCTCAAGGTTTTCCATTCTAAGACTAATCTAAAAAAAAAAAAGTTTTTAAATAAAATTATGTAAATAAAAACAAATACACTGCAAAAAAGTTTGTAGAAAAGTATTTTTGTCTGTAAAATTATCTAAACATTCTTAAAATGTGATTTATTTACTTGTGAAGTAACATGGCATAAAATATTAAAGAGGCTCTATTATGCTTTTGGGGATTTTACCTTTCCTTTAGTGTGTAACATAGCTCTTTGTGCATGTAAAAGTTCTGCAAAGTTACAAAGCACAAAGTCCACGCAAAAGGGAGTTATTCTCTCCCACAGAACTGCTCAAGAACTACACAAACAGCTGGACTCAAACAGGGAGGGAAAGAACTGACACCAATGATACCATAGTTACAGTAGGGTTTACAGAGCTGCGCATTAAGACTCAGGAGCTAAAACTCAGTTAATGTCTGTGTCTCGTTTCAAAGGCTGTGTCCTCTGGAGGTCCCATTTGTCGGCCGCATACGTTATCGAGGCTGTCTCGTTTCAGAAAAGCGAGTAGGACACTTTGAATGCGACCTTCTTTCATAGGAATTCGGAGGATGTATGAGGTGTATCCTTCGTGGGTATTAACAACCCACAATTCTTTGCTTCAACGATGTCTAAAAGGCTTATTACAGCCAGTTTGCCTGTAAATATGATGTTCAAACTCAAGGAATGTTAATTCCCAATTTGAAGTACCTCAGAAGATGGGTGCAGAGTATATAATATGCATAATTATATTCATATTTAATTAATATAAAGTATTAGACTAAAATCTCCACATGTAAAATTTATTTTCTTTTCTCTTTACATTATTATAACTCTCCTAAAATTTATCTAATGCATGCCCTTCCAGAGGGACTTTGTTCCCTTCTCACTCAAAGCGCTCGCGCTTGTTAAAAAGTGGCGTGCTGTCATAGCAACCATGTTATGTTCCGTTTCCGTTTGTCCTATGAAAGCCTTCGAAACGAGACACATTTACAGGTGCTGGTCATATAATTAGAATATCATCAAAAAGTTGATTTATTTCAGTAATTCCATTCAAAAAGTGAAACTTGTATAATGTATACATTCATTCCACACAGACTGATATATTTCAATTGTTCATTCCTTTTAATTTTGATGATTATAATGAAAACCCCAAAATCAGTATCTCAGAAAATTAGAATAATGTGAAAAGGTTCAATATTGAAGACAACTGGTGCCACACTCTAATCAGCTAATTAACTCAAAACACCTGCAAAGGCCTTTAAATGGTCTCTCAGTCTAGTTCTGTAGGCTACACAATCATGGGGAAGACTGCTGACTTGACAGCTGTCCAAAAGATAACCATTGACATCTTGCACAAGGAGGGCAAGACACAAAAGGTCATTGCTAAAGAGGCTGGCTGTTCACAGAGCTCTGTGTCCAAGCACATTAATAGAGAGGCGAAGGGAAGAAAAAGATGTGGTAGAAAAAAGTGTACAAGCAATAGGGATAACTGCACCCTGGAGAGGATTATGAAACAAAACCCATTCAAAAATGTGGGGGAGATTCACAAAGAGTGGACCGCAGCTGGAGTACCTGGTTTAAGGACCATGGTATCCCTGTTCTTAATTGGCCAGCAAACTCGCCTGACCTTAACCCTATAGAAAATCTATGGGGTATTGTGAAGAGGAAGATGCGATACGCCAGACTCAACAATGCAGAAGAGCTGAAGGCCACTATCAGAGCAAACTGGGCTCTCATAACACCTGAGCAGTGCCACAGACTGATCGACTCTATGCCACGCCGCATTGCTGCAGTAATTCAGGCAAAAGGAGCCCCAACTAAGTATTGAGTGCTGTACATGCTCATACTTTTCATGTTCATACTTTTCAGTTGGCCAACATTTCTAAAAATCCTTTTTTTGTATTGGTCTTAAGTAATATTCTAATTTTCTGAGATACTGATTTTGAGGTTTTCATTAGTTGTCAGTTATAATCATCAAAATGAAAAGGAATGAACATTTGAAATATATCAGTCTGTGTGGAATGAATGTATACATTATACAAGTTTCACTTTTTGAATGGAATTACTGAAATAAATCAACTTTTTGATGATATTCTAATTATATGACCAGCACCTGTATGTTAAGGAACTTTACATTTCCAACACGCAGTTGACCAATCACAACAGACTGGGCAAGTTGACCAATCAGAGCAGAATGGGCTTTTCGGAAAGGGGGGGCTTTAAAGAGACAGGAGCTAAATCAGAGCGTTTCAGCCAGAGTAAGGAAAAAGGGGACAAGAAATGTTCAGTATGACAAAAATAATGTATGTGTATTTTGAACAGCATGTAAAGCTATTCTAGCAGACACCCAAAATAAAATTATGATCCTGTAATTTAGCATAATATGGGCTCTTTACGTCTTAAATAAATCTGATAAAATTAGTGAAATTTAGATTTAAAACAAGAAATAAAATCTGACAATTGGGTAAGAAAAATAAACTTGTTTTACCTTTGAATTAAGTTTATTTTTCTTACCCCATTGGCAAACAGTTTTATTCTTGTTTTAAGCATAAATCTCACTAAATTCAGTTCGATTTCTCTCAAAAACAAGATTTCTTATGTCAATTTACTTGTCATGTAAACAAAACCAATTTTAAGAATGTTTAGATGTTTTTAATGGAAAACAAGACAAAAAACTTATCTAGAAAATGATTTTTGCAGTGTACAAATTTATAAACAAAACTTACAACTATTTAAACTACCACAGCTGAGAGTTGTTCTTTCTTATTTTTTATTTTTTGTTCAGTCCATTAATATTGACAGCCTGGTGCTTGGACCAACTAGTCTTGGTCTGATCTTAAAGGAATATTCCAGGTTTAATACAAGTTCAGCTCAATCAATGGCTTTTGTGACATAATGTTGATCACCAAAATTAATTCAGTCTCATCTCTCCTTTTCTTTAAAAAAAAAAAACAGATGCAATAATCGAGGTTACAGTGAGGCACTTACAAGTGAATGGGGGCCAGTTTTTGGAGGGTTTAAAAGGAAGAAATGTGAAACTCGTAATTTTATAAAAACACATTAATACTTCTGTTAAAACTCATGTATTATTTGAGCTGTAAAGATGTTTAAATGTACATTTTTACAGTCATTTTAGAGTTTCAGCGTTTGTTTACATTACATCGTCATGGCAACGAAGTTATAACTTTACACAGAAAATTTTATTAAGTGATATTTCTTACACTAAAATCATATTAGCACACATTTGGTTTATGTCTTGTGGCTAAACATTTGAAAAACTGAGTATTTTAACATACAGAAATTGCCCCATTAACTTCCATTGTAAGTGAATCACTGTAACCCAGATTCTTTAATTAATTGTTTTTAAGAAAAGGAGGGACAAGTCAAAATATTTTTTGGTGGTAATCACATTGTCATAAATGCTGTTGAAAAAAGGAAAGCATTATTAACATGTCTCAATCAACCATATATGAGATTACACCAGTATCTTTAATGGTTAGATCCTTAAGGTAACAATAGCAGATTATCACTTTTTACAGCGTTCTACCTCTACTTTTTATAATAATAATTATAATAGCAATCCATCAACCGTAAAAACGATTTTAAATTGTTGGGCAAGACACAAACAGATGTCTATTTCTGTCTTTACCTCCAGAACATTGAATGCTCTGCCAAGAATGTAAACAGTCAGATTCGCCATAGCAAAACGTGGAAGAAAGGACTCTGGGGTGAAAACCACCGCTCCTTCAATGTTAGCAGCAGCCACTCCTGGGGCAGACAAGAAACTCAGACATTAGAGTTACAAACTCAGTCTTATCATTGCAAATAGACTTCCACTGGAGACAGCTGAACAAAAATGTGCAAAGTACCTGTGTCCACTGTGTAGTCGATATGTGTGGAATATTTCCATGGCTCAGCTTCAAAGTCTTTACTTATGATATCATCGGGAAGTGACTCCATCAGGTCTTTTTTTAGAGGGTCTTCTGTCTTTTGGATATTAAACAGGTGACTCCAAATAAAGGACCCAACTGAAGAGATGTCAGAACAACTAAATTAATTGAATTCTACAGCTGAACCATTTTAGAAAAAAAAGAGCTGATGACTGTGAATGAAACAAACTTGATGCAGATTTTCTTTTCATTCAATTTGATAACTCAAACCTTGACTGGACTTCTCACTGCTCAACATTGTCTTCACAATTTTGAAGATCTCCTGGTTTGGACAGTGCATTAGCTGCTGATATGCTGCGATTCTGACCTCCACATTCTCTTGCTGTCTTTGAAATGCCCAAGAAAGGACCCTCCTCTGACAAAATATGAAAGATGCAAGTCACATAACAAAGAGCATTGTGCTCTGGATGCACATTTGTTGTTAGAAAGTTGCCGTCTAACAGGTTGAATAAAAAAAAAATAATAATAATATTTGTTTCTCCATGACACTGAGATTTAATTGAGAGCAAAAAAAAGTCTCCAGCTCAAATTTTCCCCCATAGAAGTACGTATGCACACACGCACTAAAAATTGGCCTTTTTTAATATTTACACATTTCAATTTCATTGCAAAATCCCATTAATACAAATTTAAATATATATATATATATTTTTTTTTTTATTTTTTTATTTTTTTTTATTATTATTATTATTTTTTACCGCTACTCAATTCAATTTGATAGAATTTTGTTAATAAACTGAAATGCACAAATCTTATAATAAATCTTTGAGTGTGGGTCTCCTTTGGGGTTTCTGAAGTGTTCTCAACAATGTCTCAAACTGTGCTCAAATTGGCCAAGAGGCAAAAGTCTGTGATCAAAATTTCACAATAAACACAAACATTTCTCTAAATAATTTATTAGAGACCACATTTTCTGAACTACTCAGAAAATAAATGCAAATATTTATCAAATTCACACATAATTATTTTATAATAAAATTGCCTCAAATTGAATAATATTTGACAAAATTAAATTTATAAAACAAATTCATCCAAAGTTTTATTCAGAGTATTGTTAAAGAATACTCCATTCAATTTGATAGAATTTTATTATAAAATAAAAATGCTTACATTTTAAAAATAAGCTATTTTTATTATATTTTATTTTATTTGCACGATTCACACTAGTTTTATGGAATTCTCATTCTTCTCCCAATAATTTTAGGGGAAGATTTGAGACACAGTTGATACTAAGTGAAACATCACTGAGAACCTGATGTATGAAAGAACAATAGCATTTTTCTCTGAGAAGCTATTAACTAGAGGAATTTCACAAGGAAATGTACAATTCAACACATTCATATCCATATGCACTGTAAAACGAGGTCACCTGCAACTGAGAGCTTAAAGAGATATTCCTACCTGATTTAACACATTAAAATGTGTTTTGTTGGTTTAACCTAATGTATTTTGGTTGATACACTGATGTTAAACAATATTTCTGACTTGAATAAAACCAGTTCATCTTAGATGTTTCCACATAAATCAAATTTTTAGGCTTTGGATTTTTTCAGTATACTCCTCCATAAATTGTTAGGACATACTGACATCATTTTGGCATGGCATTCTCCTGAACGCTCGTACAGCTGCCAGTCGAAGCTCCAGTGGCACAGAATCGTCTTGCACACAGCGGTTCAGTGCTGGCATTAGCTCTGAAACAGCAACGCCTGCATTCTCCACCGCTTTTAACACATGCAGCAACTGCATGAGAAAGAGCACAGAAAAACTTATCCTACAGTCGTTTCAGTGATGGGTCATTCTCATCTTTCTACCTTTCTACCTTTGAGATCTGTGATTGGTCATGCACTTTACATCCTGCCTCCAGACTTTGCTTCAGAACATGGACAAACTGTTGGACTTCTGAAATCTCGTTGCAGGGGATCTGTTCCTGTTGACAGAGGCCGTGGACCAGTGAAGACACAACCAATAATGCTTTTGGAAGGATAAGAGGCACATGCAGCAGAGCCTGAGGGAAAAAGCACCACCAAAATCGACATGTCAAGCTGGTCACACGCCGTTCTTTACATCTGTTATGGTTAATTCAAAGAGTGATGAGATCATTTAACAACTTTAAAACTTACACTGATGTGGCTAATCATGTAAGAAGTGGGGTGGGAGGCAAAGCTGATGGTATTGAGAAGGGGCAGGATTTGTTCCTGGTCAACCTCTTTGTTAAGTATGAGATCTGTGGTGAAGAGGATGCATTCTTCAGTTCCACAGGCTGACAGAGTCTCTAAAAGGGGCTCCCTGCCATGCCACAAAAATAAACATTACCATCAGGTGAAGAAAATATTGCTTATTTGGAAAAATGTTGCTTAATTGTCTTAGTTACAGAGATGTTTAAAAGTCTCTGACACAGAGTCCAAGTCAAATCTAAAGTATTTTAAGGCCAAGTCTAAGTCAAGACTCAAGAATTAGTCTCTTGTTATGAGTCCAAGACAAGTCTTAAAGGTAAAGTTCACTCAAAAATGGAAACTCATCATTTTCATCCCAGATGTGTATTAATTTCTTCTGAAGAACACAAATTAAGATTTTTAGAAGTATATTTCAGCTCTGTAGGTCCATACAATACAAGTGAATGGTGCCCAGAACTTTGAAGCTCCAAAAAGCACATAATGGCAGCATAAATGTAATCCATATGACTCCAAAGGTTAAATCATTGTCTTCTGAAGCAATTCAACTGACAAAAATATAACTCCTTTTTCACTGTACATCTTGCCATTGCAGTCTCTAGGTCATGATTTCAATTACACTTCCTAGTGCTTGATGCATGCGCAGAGCAATAGATGGCATAAGGTAAGTGTAATCAAGCTTAAAATCATGCTCGCCAAGGAGACTGCTGATGTTAAGAGTTATTGTGAATTAGGAGTTATATTTTGGTCTGTTCTAACCCAAAACTGATTTGATCGCTTCAGAAGACATGGATTAAACCACTGGAGTCTTATTAATGACCTTTTGGCTGCATTTATGTGCTTTTTAGAGCTTCAAAGATTTGGTCACCATTGACTTGTATTGTATGGACCTACAGAGCTGCTATATACTTCTAAAAATCTTAAAAATTTGTTTTCTGCAGGAGAAAGTCATTCACATCTGGGATGGCATGAGGGTCAGTAAATAATGAGAGAATTTCCATTGTTGGGCGAACTATACCTTTAAATCTCTTTCGGTAACACTTGTATATATGCCGCAGGTTAGTTTTAAACCTTGTTGCAGGACAATTAATTTAGTATATTTTTTCAAATTACATTATTTGTAGGGATCTGATAGAAAATGTGAGCAAATCTGAGTTTTGGACTCAAGTACCATCTCTTCTTATTCATCAAAAAATCATAATGGTCCTAAAATGGTGTGTACAAATGTGCCATTTACTTATAATAACAAAAAAGGTATTCTTTGAAGTATCTTTGAGTACCATGTAAATACCATTATATGAACAGCCTATGGTAATCATTTTGTCCCACAATATATTTCAAAGTACCATGGTTTTGCTGTCCAATGACAATTACTGTATGTGGTACCAGCACAGCCCTTTTTTGGTCAGAAACAACTCCTCATTAATAAATAAAACACTACAATAAAGAGGAATGATCAAGTTTGAATACATGTAAAAAAAAACATTTAAGGACTAACCAGTCATCTCGACACTTGATAGAGGCCTCATGCCACAAGTCTGTCAACAGACGGGATGATAATGTTTTCAACTGAAGGACAAGACTCAGGAGAAGCTCTGATTGCTAAGAGAGATTAAGAAATTTGTGAGAGACCAGAAATCATGAGTGACATTAGGTATAAATGCTGTAAACTAGCACCTGACCTGTCGTTGATCTGCAAGGTGATCACACAGCCTCCTGACTGTGCTGGTAACCTGTTGAACTGAGGGTCCACCTTGTCTGCCTGAGGTTTGGGCTTCAGCCTCAAACACAAGACTGGTCCAGTACCCTGTGTTCTGCGCTGGAGTGATAGTGAAGATGTGGCATGCTTAATCACAGAACATGTCCATATATAGTAATTTAATCACAGAACATATACTTTTATTTAAAAAATAAATATTGATTGTACTGGAACAACATATTTAGGCACATCGAGTCTTACCCAAACCCATTGGTATTTCAAGGGTTCTGAGATGAGTTAGGCTTGAAATGGTCTTTGTTTCGGTTACTTCTAACTGATCTGGTAGGGGCACCACTGACATGGTTTCTGTACAGTTGACCTTCTTCATCATTGCTCCATCATGAATCTGGATGCATGTGAGGGTAGCACTCACTGTCTAATCAAAAACATAGAGGAACTCAAACTGCAGCCCAACTCAGATTGCTTGGGTTGATTGCATGGTATGACACGGGTGAAAGAGACAGTTCACACAAATATGAAAATGATCTCATCATTTACTCATTCTCGTTCCTTCCCAGATGTGTATGACTTTCTTTCTTCGGTAGAACACAAAAGAAGATTTTTAGGAAGATATCTCCGCTCTGTAGGTCAATACAATGCAAGTGAATGGTGATCAGAAATTTGTAGCTCCAAAAATCACATAAAGGAAACATAAAAGTAAACTATATGAATCCAGTGTTTAAATTCACATCTTTAGAAGCGATTTAAAATGCATGTGTGAGAAACAGAACAACATTTAAGTCCTTTTTCACTTTAAATCTCCATTTTAACTTTCACTTTCAGATGTGAAAGTGAAACTAAACAGGCACCACATGTGACTTTCAGATGTAAAAGAGAAAGTTAAAGAGGAGATATAAGGCCTCGATATACTTCCAACGCAATTGAAGAATGAAAGTGTGTGACGTCATTTAGAACAAAATCTGGCCAAAAAGAAGATGTTTTTGCTTTCGTTTCGGTGGTTCGTAACCGCTCACTGGGGTATACTTTTAGGAAAACTTCTAACTGACTGCTAAACACCTTGTTACTGCCATTGGACCACGTCATCTGTAGGTGTGACCTGGAGCTCCACCTACCATGATGCAGATGGCTAATTTTGTTTACAGTGTTCAGTGAGTCAAAATCAGTCAACATCATGAACACACTGAGTTATTAGCGAGCTGGTGCAAATGTGCCTAAATCTGCACAATCGTTCGCTTAGAGACATTTTCCAAGACTAAGTCATGTGATTCATGTGAAAGGAATCAAATCTTCTCAAACACTCACAAGTGCCCATTAACTCATGTACCATCTGAGGCAAAAGCCATTTACACATCTGTCTAAAGTAATATATGCCTCTATCATCATTGTTTTATCTTTGTTCTGCACATTGACTCTTTTATACACTCATCTTTGCAATAGTTTCAGTGTCATAATAAATTACAATAACCGGCTCACAATATGGCCGCTTGTAGCATGTTAGCACATTAGCGTCATGAATTCATAATGTAAACAAGACAAATTAAACATTTTGTACTGCATATATTTTACTTTAAATCATCATCGAGTGGTTAAAACAGCTTCTTCTACAGACCTCATGTGAATTTTACTCAGAATGGGGCATAAAGTCATTAATAACACATTTTTAAGGTTTTACATGTAGCGTCCTCATTTTTAAATGTACTTCTAAATGCCTCCCACATCGGTGTGTCAGGAGTCTGAATGTTCAAAGAGATACCGTTACCGTATACTGTTGCTTGGCTGTTAAAAAAAGGACTTACATTTGTATCTGTTTCTCACCCAGACCTAATATATCACTTCTGAAGATGGATTTAACCACTGGAGTTCCTTTATTTGCTTTTTGTAGCTACAAAGTTTTGGTCACCATTGACTTGCATCGTATGGACACACAGAGCCTAAATATTCTTCTTAAAATCTTCATTTGTGTTTTGCTGAAGAAAGACTGTCATACAGGTCTGGAATGGCATGAGGGTGAGTAAATGGTTAGAGAATTTTGGGTGAACTATCCCTTTAAATCATTAAAAAAAAATTGGAGCCCACCACGCCCTCTTTCAGTGGGACTGAGTGTCTCCAAAACTGATTTATTCTGTCACTGAAGCACTGCTCGAGGTTCCTTCTCTTCATCATTGACGGTCCCCTCTGTTCATAGAAACTCATGCATGTGCCATACACATCAGTCTGTAGAGAAAACAGATAGTAATTTAACACCATTAATTAGTGGTGCTTGCAAATGCTTGTACTTTTTTCACACATTCACAACCAAAAGTTTGGAAATACTATGAAACTGTACGTGAAAATTGTCATTTTCACCAAGCATGCTTTAAATTCAAGAATTACAGAAAAGACATTTATAATGACTATTTCTATTTAAATAAATGCTGCATTCTTCAAACTTTCTGTTCATCCAAAAATCCTCCACTTGCTGCAATAACACGTCAGGCAATCTAGCACATAAAGTTTCATCCCATTCTTTCTGCAGCACTTTCCAAAGATCTAAATGATTTGTAGGGCACTTCTCACAGATTTCCAACAAAAGTTTTCAAGCAACAGTGCAACACCTCAAACTTGATTTATCAATCCATAATACTCATTTAGAATAATTTATAATTAAAAACTTCATTTTCTAACTTATTTTGCACATTAAACAAACTTATTCTCATTTATCAGTTACAGATGTTGCTTTTGTTTTGTATTAAGTCTGCTGAAATTGGCAACAATTATTTGCAGCATTCCTAACATTTAACCATTCAATTTATGAGTGTTTTGCCAAATATTAATACATACCATGTGTCTTTAGTAACCTGGCACATGTATCTATCACAAATGGATGTACAAAATGCCCAGATAGATAGTGGTAATTTTCAATGCATTTTTTTAACAATTTCAAAATAATTCAACAGAACACATTTAGTCTATAAGTGCACTTTTCTAAAGTCTAAATATACATACACTCAAATGGAAATAGCCAAATCATACTGGTCATGTGTTGCACTTGCTATAGTTTACTTCCACATTGCTTCCAAGTCAAATAGCAACGTCAAATATAAATCAAGTCAATCACTGAAACAGCAATGCCTACTCTTATATAATGAATGTTACTATAACTACATCTTTGAAAACTGAGTTTCATGTGCCATGTTCTACATTTTGCTGCACATTCCTGGTGAAATTAACACTAGAGGCACTACAACAATGTGCATTTTATTCACTTTCCCACAAATCACGACTACAACGTCTGATTATGACTTATTAAACACTTATTTTATTGCTGTATTATTCACACACTGCTATGTTATATCGAAACACTTTTACTCTAACCCATCATTTGAAAAACTATACATTTTAACACATGTATTACAGACCAACCAACAGGTACACACGTAAATGTAAATGTATCTTTTAGGACACTACTGGTTAGGTTTAGGCCAACATTTGTGGTTCGGGAGTTACGTTAATCTCCTTAAAACCTCAATCTAAAATTCACCTTAAAAACCTTGTCTGATTGCCACATCATTTCACTCGCTTTAATAATTTTCATTGTTACACTACCCATAAGAGAAAGATTGAGGAATACTTAAGAGGTGGGGGCATAAGTCCTCAAAATGAATGAGGAAAAGGCTGTGGAATCAGGTACCATGTCACTAAAGACTAGAGGTATGAATTAAAGTGTTAAGGTAGCATTTTTGATCAATTTAATGCAAGGGTGGGCAACTATTTTGGTAAAGGCACCACATTGGGTGTAAGTTGAGCATGGGTGGCCACATTGTATTCCTTTTAATTTCATCACTGAGAAGGTTTACCTGCAAACTTAGTGGCACCAAACATCACAAGCAGCCTCAAGGATGGACACATAGTGGCCGTATAACACTTTTCCTTGAGCAGAATTTTGCACTACAGATCGTGAGTTTGTTCAAAGGGGAAAGCGAGAGATAGAAAGAGCACACTCGCGTGCATGGTTGCCAGAATGCACAAAATATGTATAACATTAGGCAAAATATTTCTATTTGCTCAAGTATAAATCTCAAACTGGGGGTGTTTTGGCAACCCTGAGCAAGATAAACGCTTGTGGAGACACGTTAGGTCCCAATGCAAGTTAACTGAAATATCCAATGAAAAATAAAAACGCTTTTACGATAAATGAGCCGCGGGCCACATGAAACAATGTGGAGGGCCTGATCCGGCGGGCCATATGTTGCCAATGTCTGATTTAATGTATCTGAAGTGAAGAGAAGCATCAATTTCTTTCAAGAACAAAAATGTCTTAGTGTTTCCAAACTTTTGAACAATAGTGTACAAGAAACCCCTAACCCTTGTATTAAAATTCTGTTTGTGCTACAGATGTAGATTATACCCCAAATTGTGTAGCTCGATGTTCCATTACTTTTGTAAGTGATCAGACTTACATTTTATTTTTGTTTTCTTTTTGCTTGGGGGATGATGAATCCCATAGACAGGGCTGGACTGGGAAGACAAATCGGCCTGGGATTTTACATAGCAACTGGCCCAAAAGTTGAGCGGGGGGATGTTCGCTGTCCTTTTCTGCATATCGCGGCGACGTTTTGTGGTCCGTTTTGAATAACGCGGCGGGTCATTTTAGCTTAGCACGGACCATTCGGCCCGTTTCGCGGCCGCCCCCCTTCCCGCTCGGTTCTCCCAATGGCCAGTCCGCCCCTGATCGGCCCCAAAGTGCGTCGGCCCACCGGGAAAATGCCCGGGATGCCAGATTACCAGTCCAGCCCTGCCCATAGATTTACATTGAAGGACAGACCATAGCTATATCTCAAGACCAGAATGTCTTAGAAATGCAGCAACCTCTAGCCCTGCCCTGGCAACCACCTCCAGAACATTAGCATCAATGTGATGAATTTTGCACCACTGAAAATTTTATAAAAACTGTAAAAATCTAGTTTAGATTGTTAATAATGCTTAAAATTATCTATTCAAATTAGATATGTTTTCAAAAATGACTACATCATTTTTGGATGAATGTGTATAAAAGTGTCTGCAGGGAAAGTTACAAACTGTCTCACCTCCCTAACTGTCTCCCTGGCTCGTCCCGAGTTGGAGGTCTGGAGCAAGCTCAGAATGGATCTCTTGATGTTGAGGGCCCACACCTGCTCAGCCTCCTGTGGACAGAGCGCTGTGACCTTTCCCCCCTCGAGCGAGAACCGCAAGGGGTTCTTCTCCAATGACTCTCTGAGAAATCAAAACACCAGATGGAACTTCGACCTCTCAGCAGCACACATCCCAACCATGATGATTTCAGACTGACTCTCTGCAGCAGCAATAGTGTGTCAATAAAGCATTTCATTGAATGATAAAGATAAAAGCCTTCATGTTGAGGTGTGACACCATTTGAAGTACTATGCATGTCAAGCATTTCAAAAGTTTATTTCAGTACTATTAAACCAAAAGTATTAATTCTGACAGATCACCGTGAACCTAAAATAAAACATGGCCACATAGTGATTAATAATCATTGAAAGCAAACACATACAGAAACAGTGTTGTGAGAAGAGCATGAGAACATTATAAATGTACAGCATCAGCAGAAACTTTTCAAATACCTTATGTTCTTCAAGCGTAGCACAGAATTTTCTCTTTTCGACGAGCTATGCTTTATCTGTATGTTCCTCAGCTACCAACAAATAAATGAATCATTGAATAAATTAAATATGGAAGAGATGAAACATGATATGAAAGATACAGGAACATTAACATTTTCTGAAATAGCATCACACAGTTCATATGTATACATGAGTTTTATAGGTGTCTATAATGCTTGTTAACACTGAAATCATGCAGCCTGGTCTCATTAAATATTCGTGAACATTGCAATGTTTTCGCAAAATTGAAATTACATGCTTCATTACACGTTTGGGTGCAGTTTCCAAGTGAAATGTCCAGCGGGGGGCGCCAAATCCGAGCGAATTGAGGTTGTAATCAGACAAGGTTTTTAAGGTGATTTGTAGATGGAGGTTTTAATAAGTAAAATGGACCTCCCTAACCTAAAACTTTATCCTAATCCTAATCAATGGTATCCGAAAAGATAAATGAGAGTACAACAAATCAGACATCCTTACCCTTAACCAACACCGATAGTGTTTTAAAATGCAAATTCAAAATCGTGTGTCTTTAGCTGGATTTGCACCACGGCCATTGAGCTCAGTGTCCAATGCTCTTTCAATTGAGCTACCAAGCTAGCTGATGATACGGGAATAAGTGTGTACATGGAGGTGGGTCTGTAATACAAGCATTAAAATGTTTCGTTCATCAAAAAAAAGTAAAAGAGTTTTGATGTCATAAACGTGGGGTGAGTAATAGAGTGAAAAATACGTTTTTATAAAATCAAAATCAGCAGTTATACTCGTGATTTGTGTGACAATGATTAAAGCACACAATTGTTGTAGTGCCTCTAGTGTTCATTTCACCTGGAAACTGCAGCAAAACGTAGAAAGCGGCACGCAAAAGTTAGTTTGCAAAACTGTATACAGAGTAACGTTCAGTCTTTGAGCATCATGTATTACCATTACATTGTGAACACAGAAAGTATACACCACATTACTACCTATTAAAGCTTATCAAGTTATATATATAAAGGATACAGAATAAACAAACCTTTAATGACATCTCTGGACATCCCAGTCGCACATCAATGTCAACAACACAGTCCATTGCTAATTGACTACCTCCCGATGAAGGACCTTGCAGGGCACTGGCTATTGTTGTACTGTATCTATAGGTATGTCTCTGGCCCTTCTGCACATCTGTATAAACATATGCACATTTATGTATAGCATGTCCACATACATACGTATTATTAAATAGAAAAAAATACCCACCATATGTTCATATGTAACTTACTGTGGCATGTAGATTTGCAAAGTTGACCTTGGTGCAGATTGTGGCAGTCAGCTTTTATATTTATATATATATAAAAAGTAAGAATAGAGTTTAAATGCGTTAAACAAATTGATGTGCTATTTATCGATCAGTTCATTTACTGTGCAAAAGTACTATTTAAATGTATCTAAATTAATCAAATGAATTATACAAACTAATCAGAGTTCAGTATGTATATTCCAATAAGTACTAACAGTCAAAAATAACGTATGATATTAAACACTTACCACATAAGATGACGACCAAAAGAATTAAACAAAGATCTCGGATCCATGTAAGACAGACCGGAGACATGGCCATGAGTAAGTAAAATTAAATGAATGCCTTACACCAGCACTTCTTAGGAGAGACCATTACTGGGAAAGTATAGCCACAAAAGTAAATGGATAGATGTTGAGCCAAGTCTTTGTAAAATCCACAGGACACTCAGACACCAATAAGAAGACAGCTGCCCACCAGGGGACCATCCAGCTAACAAAATCTTACAACATGCCAATGGACATCTTGAGCTGTATTCAAAATCAGCCTTTGTCTTCTCATCACATGGCCACAAATTGGGCTTGGAATGTAGTTTGTTAGTGTTTTATTAGTTTATGCTTTCTTGTTTTATGTGGGAATGGTGGGCAAGATCATTGGCACATTGCAATATTGCTTTGATTATAATTCTGGTTAATTTTTTTATACAGTTCAAATTCACACCATTGGTTGGGCTACTGGTTGGTATTGAGTTGGATGGGTCACTCAAACAAACAGAGCAATGTTTTTAATAGCACCATAGATCCACTGTGTTATTTTAGGTGAAATCAGCCTACAGATGGCTTACTTACAGTACAGTTGAATCTGCATATTAAGCTGGGATAAGAGAAAGAATTTTAACATTAAAAAAAATGTGCTTTAGGAGGTTCGGGAGAAATTATTTGCAGAAAAATACCCTAACCAGAATGTTTGAAGAATATCTCTACAGTGCTACTCAGCAAGCTCATCAATAAAACATGCTTCAGTTATCAATTAAAAGTTTCCTTAAATGAGTAGTTCACCCAAAAGTGAAAATGATCACATTATTTATTCACCCTCATGCCATCCCAGACGTGTATGACTTTCTTTCTTCTGCAGAACACAAACCAGTATTTTTGGAGAATATTTCAGCTCTGTAGGTCCATACAATGCAAGCGAATAGTCATAAATGTGAAGCAGCATAAAAGTAATCCATCCAGTGGTTTAAACCATGTCTTCAGAAGAGATATGATAGGTGTGGGTGAGAGACAGATAAATATTGAAGTCCTTTTTTACTATTCACATTCTTCTTCTTTTTATTTGGTATTGATTTATGGTGATTTGCATTATTTGTGCATATCACTACCTGCTGGTTGGGGCTGGTCAAATGTGGAGTTTTATAGAAAAAAGGACTTATTGAATTTTTCGCACCCACATCTGTCATATCACTTCTGAAGACATTGATTTAACCACTGGAGTCATATGGATTACTTTTATGCTGCCTTTATGAGCTTCAAAGCTTCAAATTTCTGGTCACCATTCACTTGCATTGTTTGGACCTACAGAGCTGTGATCATCTTAATTTGTGTCACAGATCTGGGATGGCATGTGGTTGAGTAAATGATGAGAGAATTTTCATTTATGTGTGTACTGTCCCTTTAAGGACTGTCTGCACCCTCAAATGCATTTCACTGGCACCATCTGCTGGGCTAGCTGTGCAGTTAGGCCTCTGGATCATATTTATTGTAATAATTTTAGATTCAACCTAAAAGACATCTTATATTTTCACACTGGGACAAAAAAAATGTTTTCTTAACATGTATTTATGTCTTATTTTCCAGTATAAATATCAAAATCTCTTTAAAAAAAAAAAGATAATGTGTGGGGATGAATGGGCATGTTGTGACATGAGGTGAGTTGTAACACTGTCAGTTTAACCAATTAGAAATTAGATACAGAGGTGATATTACTATTATACGTGAGGTGACAGTAGAAGTTAGTCTCTGTGTAAAAGGATTTACATGAGAAAAAACTCATTTGAAGTAAACAAGTACAATTTCACACCTGGTTTACAATTTGCAGTCATGTTAATGGATTTTAATTAGCAGATATTTTATGGATAAATGTGAATAAGTCGATTTTTAAACTACTATCATATGTAGCAATGTATTATTTACAGATATTATGGCAAAATTACAACACTTCCACACTCACACAAAGAACTTGGGCAGCTCTAATGTTCACTGATACATTATACCATTATTATTTACAGCAGCACTACCAAGTTTACCACTGAAGTGATGCTGGGCACAAAGGGAGGAGGACATCACTCATGACTCACTGCAACTGTTTGGGTTTTGAGGTTGCCCTACTTTATGCACAGTGTGTTTAGTCTCTCTGATAATCTTGCTGTGTTTCGCATGGTTTGTTCTTCTGTGTAATACTATGACATACAACAGACTCCATCTGGTCTTTATAGGAGACTGAAGCCCTGTGTTGACCTTAAGTCTATTCTGCTGGAGTTTTGGTGCATACTGATGACACCAGTTGCCTATGACATAACATGTCTTAATTACATGAGTAAGGGCTTTTTTTTCTTCAAAGTTTCAGTGTCATTTGATAAGATATCTCTCTCTCTCTCTCTCTCTCACGTCCGCGTCAATTCCCTACGTCATTTGCTGTGTTTCTTTGCATGCTGGTGATATTTCCATTTTCGACTCCTACTATGAGAAAAGGTAAACTCACGACTATTACGCCACACTGAATTTGTTTTGTAAACTCCCTGGAGCGTCCTGTCACGGTTTCTTAATTAATATGCATGGAACAGGCCACGCGTTGTTAATCCAGAGCCCTTCTACCATGGCACCTACAACGTTAGCAACAAAACGCAAATAACGCGGCGCTCCCATGGACACTTAAGGGCGGTATCTGGGAGACCAGAGGCCGTTTTTTAACGGATGTCTATGGAGTAGACTACGCTTCAGCGTGCTGAATAAACAGTTTTTGTGAGGAAATAACTCATCACCACCTGTCCGGTAATTGTCAACATGTTATACAGTAAACAATAATTTTAAAGTGAACTATGTGTAGCGTTTACAGCGATAAAATTGCTGTTTTAGAAGAGTAGACGTGGACAATTTTGCGACAAGTAGGTGTTGGTTTACGGCTCTCCCCATTCATTTGTATGGTATCGGCAAACGGTGACTTACTGTCGTAGCACGCTATTTGACCGTTACGCTAGGGTAAAAACGCGGACCATCTCTCAGCTATAAAGAATCTTTGGTTAATTTGCTAGGTGAGCACCGCCTATTTCCAACCGTCTGCCTTTCAGCCAGTCGGTTATGCCTAAATATTAATTAAGTAATTAATATTTATGAGCAAAGCCCTCGCCATAGTGATCTTAGTAAATTCGTTACCGGGGGCGTGGTGAGGGCTTTACCGGCTCAGTAGCAGACACAATGAAATGAGGGGCAATGTAGGATACCACGTTGGGGCTTGAAACGGAGACACGCTGGTAGTTTCTTTTTTTTAGACCTTTTATCTTTAGTTGTATTTATTTCGTTTGAGTTTCTCATAGATAGCGAGAGCAGAGGCCGCCCATCGAGCTGAACATCTTTGGAGAAGAACTGAACGGGCTCAGGCAACGAGGCACCCCATCATAACTTTTGCTTTGTCGTTAAACACAGTCGCGAAATAATGTCTGTCGCCTACTCGGATTATTTTGCCGCCGAGTGTTTGGTGTCGATATCCAGCGGACCCGTCCTCCACCGACCCACCCCGGTGTCTGGTGCGGCTCAGGCCCCTGCTCGGGGCCTTTCTCCCGGGGAGGCAGACGGGTCGAGCGAGGACAGGGAGGTGCGGGAGACGCTCCGATTAGAGGGGGCCAACATGATGACGGTGGCGGAGATCCTCACGGACCTGCACGGCAAATTTCGTCCCATGTCGGCCTACTCCGAGAGCAGCAACTCCTCGTGCGGAGAAAGCGGCTACACCACGTTGTCTGACTCCACCACCCCGACCATGACTCCCTCTGCCACCCCTGTCCCGGGACAGTACAATAACACCCCCCAGCAGGCTTGGGGAGGAGGGGGCGCACCCCGGTCGCCCACCAAGCGTCACCCCTGTACTTTCGACGGGTGTGACAGGGTGTACGGAAAATCATCCCACCTGAAAGCGCACATCAGAACACACACAGGTGAGCTGAACCACATGGGACAAGATGAAGTCGGTGATTCATACGGCAGATATAATAGGGATTTAAATCGATATATATATATCTAACCCTCTGATATCCACACATATATACGTAGTCATCAATCCACTGCTCTCTTAACCGTCAATAGTGTCTGGCGTTTGTTTGTTGAGGGTTGTCAGGGGCTCTTCTCGTCAGCACTCCCCAACGGCACTGAATATAGATATTGCGAGTGAATTTGTGGATGATAACGCAATTCACTATTCGTTATTTGAACAAAAGAGGGTAAAACTCCCCAACTGTGGCCTCCGAACAAAGGAAGGAGCACGAGGAAGGACCGAGTATAGTAGTGTAGTGACGAACCTCATATTTGCATATGAACGGAGCTCGAGCAAAGACAGCGCGCGCCCGCCGGTCACGCGCAGGGTTCCCGTTTAAATGCACCTTCTGTTATTTGCCTTAAGCGAAAGGAGCTCTTTAGGCCACGCACCTGGCTCCTCTCGTCACGAGCTATTCGGTACACAAACTGCCTGTAAGCACTTGGTTTTGTCCAAGAATTAAAGTGCAATTTGGGGTACAATGTGATGCCTTTTAACCGAACACTAGTCCATGAGTTTGTACACTTAAGAAAATGGTAGTACATGAACGAGACACGTGTACAGTAGCTGGTTTACATTTACGCTAATGCAAATGTAGTACGGTTGCTAGTACACCCGCAAGTCAGCACCGTGGGTACTAGCACACCAGAAAAGTCTACGGTGCGTCCCAATCGCGTCCTGTATTATTCTACGCCATTTTGTCGTGCGAGTGTGTGTGTGTGTGTGTGTGTGTTCACACTGAAAGAAGTGTACAACTTGTACCAGATGTTCTTCAACCCAAAGAAGGTTGTACACTCAGCGGTCATGGCTTGTCCTAAGTAGCGGAAGGGGTGGAATTAACTGGCCAATGCTGGCCTGACAAAACAATTGTAATTAAAGGGATAGTTCACCCAAAATGGAAAATTCTCATCATTTACTTCCGTTCATTATGTCCCAGAGGTGTATGACGTTATTTCCTCTGCTAAACACAAACAAAGATTTTTAGAAGATGATCTTAGCTCTGTAGGTCCATACAATGCAAGTGAATGGTGTCCAAAAATGTTGAAGCTCCGAAAGGCACAAAGGTAGCATACAAGTAATCGATACAACTCCAGTGATTTTATCCGTGTCTTCTGAAGAACTCCAATCGATTTTTGGGTGAGAACAGGCCAAAATATAACTCCTTTTTCACTTTAAATCTTGACATCAGCAGTTTCCTTGGCGATCATGATTTTAAGCCATCTAGCGCTCTTCGCATGTGTCAAGCGCTAGGAAGAGTAACCAAGCTTGAAATCATGATTGTGCCCAGAGACTGCAATGGTGAAATGTACAGCGAAAATGTGTTATATTTTGGTCTGTTCTCACCCATAATCACTTGGATCGCTTCAGAAAACATTGATTGAAGTACTTGAGTTGTAATGAACTCAGCCATGTAGTGAATTAAATATCAAAGTAATGGAACATTTATCATTTTTTCTTTTACTACACGGAAGCAATTTGCCATTTTTCAGATGACGAAAGTGACATTTCAAAAGCACCCGATGCGTTGCTGCTAGCTTTAGCGCGGTAGCCATTCATACCTCCAATAATGTACATATTCACACAGCGTGGGGTGACGGTAAATCATTCAACTTACATTTGTAAGCTGCTGTCTTCACTGAAGTTTTGATAGTTGCTACATTCACCATTAATTTTTATGAATTATTTTCAGTTGAAGAAGTACATCATCTGGGTACTCGCAGTACACTTCTATTTTGCATTTTCAGTGTAAACATACACTACTTTGTAGTGCTAATTACACTACAAAATGGGGTAGAGTCATGCAAAGTGTGAGGTTTGAAACGCATATTGCATGCACTTGAACCTTCACTTCTGTCAGCTGAAAAACAACGAACGCTTCTCTATAATAAAAAAACATTAGTGTTGTATTTGGCGAGTGTAGTGTAAGTGCATAGCGCGTCATTTGGGACAAAGCTGTATTCAGTTGGTAGTACGCTGATGAATCTCTAGCACACTAGCTAGTAGGGCTGTCAACTGGGCTGAGAAACTAAATGGAGTGGTAGTGGCTAGAGCACAGGGCTGCTAATCAGAAGGTCGCTGGTTCGAACCCCACGGCCACCACCATTGTGCCCTTGAGTAAGGCACTTAACTCCAGGTTGCTCCGGGGTGATTGTCCCTGTAATAAGGGCTCTGGATAAAAGCGTCTGCCAAATGCATAAATGTAAATGTAGATTTTTTTACCTCGAATTTTGGATGTGGCAAGCAACGATGAGTTGAGACCAATCGATATATGCGCTAAAAAAGGCTAGATGCAGCGCACCATATACAGTTTAACAGAAGGCGGGTGTCTCGAGAAACGTTTTAAAGGTTGAAGTTATTTTTTACTTAACACGGTATTTGAAAAATACGAGAATAAACTGGCTGAATAAACAACAAAACGTGGTGTAACAATTAAAGAAGTTCATTTAGCATGTGTTTACATAGAAAAACAAATGGTAAACTGGATGGCTGCAAAAGCGTTCGATTTGAAGAGCCTCTTAGGTGGAGGTCTTTGTTGGTTGCGTCTTGCTCTCTTATCAGCATTTCTCAGAGTATGCAGTGGGGTTTAAAACACTGTTAGGAAAGGAGTCCATTTTGGAAATGTCTTGAAATGCTCGTATTTAGTTTTGTTCTATTCCGTTCTGCTCCTTCTGTTTGAACATCCCCTGGGCTCTTAATTTGAGCCGCTTCACCACGGAGTTCAGCCGAAAAGCAGTGCTATCTGGGAATATTACTAACTTGCAAACAACTGTAATTAATAAAAACACTATGGTATTGCGTTATTATTAAGCTTGAGTCGGGGGTACTATACTATGACCATAGAGCTGTCTATTGAAGCAATTTTCCCCCCTCGTTTGATTTTTTTACTTAACATTTGAGAATATGTCCCGACTAAAACTTTTTATTTGTTTGTTATTATTAGTTTAAAATGGAATGCCTTTTTTCTTTTTTACAGCCAGGAACGTTATTCGCAATAATTTAACAAGGTGCTGCAGGGTTTAAGTATTCAATATTCACTCTTGCGTACTAAGAAAACAACGTCAATTTAAAAATATGCTGACTTTAAAATTTCTATTTAATTCGAATATTAGTCGTATTTAAGGCACCGATTCAAAATTCTAATGCACCGTTTTATCATTCGAGAGCATTTTTATCTTTCATTGGAATATACCTTGAAATCCTTACTAGTAGCTAGTACACTTAGAATACTAGTGCACATCGAGGGAGTTTAGGGGAGCACAAAGGGTACAGTACAGTATATGGTGAGCAAATATATACTCATGTGTTGTTTTAGTGAGATCTGTTTGCAATATACTTGCTGTTCACAAGTTTTTAAAGCTAGTAGTTGACAAAAAAATCGTGTGCTAATTGTCCATATGTACTGTCTAGGCGAGAGGCCCTTTCCGTGCACCTGGCCCGACTGTGAAAAGAAGTTTGCCCGATCTGACGAGTTGGCCCGGCACCTTCGTACCCACACGGGCGAGAAACGCTTTCTGTGCCCGCTCTGCGACAAGCGCTTCATGCGCAGTGACCACCTCATCAAGCACGCCCGTCGGCACCCCAACTTCCACCCCTCCTTGATCAACCGGAAGGGCTCGGCTCAGGGATCTGCCTCAACCCCGCCAGCTGTTGCCTCAGAATATGCCAGCACTGCCTTATAGACACACCCACTGCCTCACCACTCCACTCCGGGACCTCGTCATACCCTTGCCCTCTGCAATATGACCACCATCTCGGCTTGATTTGATCACTGTGCATGCTGGGATCCTTTTAAGCTCAGTTCTCACTTCCTCAGGCCAAAATTAAGAACTTCACAACGTCTTCCTCCGAACCTCTTCACCCAACCAGAGATGACCAAAATGGGCCACGGATACACATAATGCTCAAGCACATTCCCCTACAAAGAGCCTGAGTCATGTGATTTATTTATATATATATATATATATATATATATATATATATATATATATATATATATATATATATATATATATATATATATATATATATATATATATATATATATATATCGTGACTGACAAATGATGCAGAATACAACTTTGGCCTTAAATTGTGCCAGCTTTTGGTGGAATATATTGTAAGCTTTTAATTTATGGTGATCTAGGCAGAAATACGTAAAAACAACAGCATTTTTTTTTAATACATCCTGACAAAATTACCGCCAGCATTAGCACAATGTTTTCCAACAAACAATTTGTTGTTATCCATCATTAGTTGTATCGCTTGTCAGCCACTTCCAAAAGGATGCATCATGGTTTAAGGGAAAGTTTACCTGTTTAAAAGCCTTTTTTTAAACAGTCGATTCATCAATTATCAAAAATTTAGCACAGACTTTTAGTCATGTCTTTTTGAATAGCCAGAGTACATCTGAATATCAAACCCTCTCTGGTGCTGTTGTTTTGCTTGTCCATTTGTGCTGTATGATACAATAACCAGAATTAATTGAATAATTATTGCAAAGCATTTTTGCATTACTCATTTTGTCACATGCAGCGACATTGTGCGTTCCCAAAAGGTTTGGTACACATTCAGCCAAACCAGTGAGGGATAGTTCACCCAAAAAATTAAAATCCTCCCATCATTTACTCACCCTCATGCCAACACACGTGTATGACTTTCTTCTGCTGAACTCAATTGAAGATTTTTAGAAAAATATCTAATCTCTGAAGGTCCATACAATACACGGGAATGGTGACCAGACCTTTGTAGCTCCAAAAATCACATAAAGGAAAGTGGAGATTTAGAGAATTAAAAAAAAGTCTTAAAGATTACTTCTATGTTTCCTTTATGTGATTCTTGGAGCTACAAAGGTCTGATCTCCGTTCACTTGCACTGTTTGGATGTACAGGGGTGAGAGATTTTTCATTTTTGGGTGAACTGTCCCTTTAAGTAGGGATGTCAAGGTTTTCTGTTCCTAAGAATACTAATAATATTCTTGACACCCATTGAAACTTAACATTGATGGTAAATGAAACTGAAATGGCTAGCGAGTTCCTGTTTAGGTAAACATTGCCTGTAAATTTCCTCATAGCTTTTTGTACTGAAATGGTTAATCGTATAAGTTATTGTAATTTTTTGCTTATTTCCTTTTGTTTGTTTTTTATTAGCATCAGCATGGCATCTGAAATATTTGGCTTGAATTATTATTATTATTATTAGACCATGCATATATTATTATTGTTTTCCGCTTGGAGGAACTCTTTTGTTTGTTCATGTAATGTTGACATGTTTGTACATGTAGCAATGTCTAATAGTAATGTGGATATGTGTAGATGAATATCTATGCCTGCAGCTTCAGTGGAAAAGATGTTATTATATGAACTGCTAGAAGTAATACTTATACACCTTATATTAGGGGGTGACAGTACTCACTTGAATAGAATAGTTCAGCTTGTGCGCGAATGTTTGTGTGTGTGTGTATATATATTCATGCGTGAGTAAGGGGAAGCTATCTCTCTTTCTCTCCAAACTGTCCCGCCTGCAGAGTGGACCTCTTACAACTATCTCAGAGAACAAAGAATACGTCAGGATACTCAGAAAGCCTTAAAATCCTTTGATTGTTTTGCACCATTGTTTACCGTTTTATATTTTCTACAGGTGTGCCGCCAGGCACGGATTCTCTCAACTAAAGAAATACACATGCAATATTGCACTTTTTCTTACTGGTATTGTCAATGAAATACAATTCATGCTAGTGTGATGGGTTACACTGTAGAGATGCTACTGCATAGTGCTTCTACAAAATGAACACTGTGGAAGGGGGATCTGTCACAATATATTGATACATTAGTCGAAGTATGCACCTTTGTCCGAGTGCTTAAACCAGTGTGAGGACGGACAAAAACAAAATGGACTTGTGGACTTTTCAGTTTCGTCCGTTTTTTTTTTTGCATTTTGTAGTACGGGGTCATTTATGACCGGTTTAATGTCAGACTCTCACAGTTGTTTCAGTTATGGATACAAAAGCTCTGCCTTGCAAATGTGTTGTTTATGTCATTTGTCTTGTGTCTTCCCATTCTGATTCTAAAATATAGATCGTTTTTTTTGTATTGGTTAATGATGCATTTAGTCTGAACTCCCTTTTGTCTGTGCTATTCATGCAATATCCATAGTGCTTTAGGTAGCTGCTGGCAGTTATCTGAAGTGCGATGATAAACTCTTGCGTTCTCGGCTACAATTACGGAACCAAACCAGGATAGTATCTAAGACTATGTGTTCGTTCTGTAGCAAATGTTATGATGTAATTGTTAAATGCTTTGTATGTTTGGGCATTATCTAAAAGGTTTCTCTTTTCAAAGGCCTTTTAAAGAGCTGTTTTCCTGTCGTCCCGTGATTTGAGCTGTCTGTGGATCTGTTGTACTGCGTTTGGCTGATGCACTATGACATCAATGGTACACTGTGTTAGGCTGCAGTGGGCTTTGTATCGGATACTAAACAGTCTTTTGATTTTCACTTACAATGTCCTCTTTTAGCAGTCCGGATCCAACTGATATCCTCCCATTTTACCAAACACATTTGCAGCTAGTGCTCTGGACAGGCGATGCTATCACAAACCACTGGATCAAGTCGGATTTGTTTATATTTGTGTTTTGTGGTCTAAGTTCAATTATTCACTTTTCTATTGTTTGGTTTGTTTTACTTGAAAGTCACATTTCTTATGCATTTAAGTACTGCTCTGTTTACATACTATAGATGTATATAAAGTATGCAGTCTTCTAGATAGAGTTTAGGACGGAGCCCAGATATCTGGTATAGCTTAGCAATCATATAGAGAAGAAAACTAGTATTCTATAGTTCCTTCGGGAGAAGTGCTGCATCATTTGCTGTGTTTGAGGCATCCTGTCCCTGTGTATTAAATTCAAGTGAACTGAGACGCGTGTGAGTGTGGTTGCTTTTAATCATACCACTAGATCGAGAATTTAGAGGACCGACTGTATTTTGAAAACTGCTTTGTTGCTTGGTGTACAATCTAGACCTTGTCCATCCTTAAGTTTCCTCACACTAACCTGATAATGCACTGATTGGCAAACTGTCTATGGTAATCACACTAAAAGGACGTCGGATGAGATCTGTTTTAGGTCTCAATCTACCTATAGCCATGTCTTCTATCAGTGGACCAGCGGGTTTTGTCAAGACAAAAGCTTCCGTGTATCCTCCTCAGGTGATAGAACTTGATGCTTTTTTTTTTTTTTTCATTTGTTTTGCATTATTCCGCAAATTTGTATTTATTACATGCTTTTGTTTCGGTGTGCTTTTAAGGTTTTTTTGTTTTTTCAGTACTTATGGTATGAGACTTGACTAATCATTTGATTTGACGAATTGATCCATTGTTTGCTTCCAACAAAAACCCTCCAGTGCTTTTTAAATAATAAATAAACGGATGAAGAGTTATTTGGTGTTTGGGTGTTTTTTGCTTGCATTTGAAAATACTGAGATAATGGGGTGTCATTGTAATGTAGTGTTTTTTTTTACACCACCATGTCCTTTAATTTTGTATTCTCAAATATGAACTGTAAAAAAGAGGTAAATCTCATTTTCAGTAAGATTGTTTTACTAATATTCAACCGCACCTAGTCTAGTTGACATGACATATTTAGCAATGTTCACAATGCTATAGCAAAGATACACTTGACCTAAACCCATTTAACCCTTTACTCATGTGCACTGTTCATTTGTGAGTCACACTTGTGTTGTTCTAGGGTCAAAAGTGACCCGAACATGTGTAATATTTTACTTTTTTTGTGCTTTTTAAGTTGTGAGGGTGGGGTTATGGTATTTCAAACTTATTTAGCTCTAAATTACACCATTTTCATATTAAAAAAGCACATTTTATCTTATCTTGTAAAACCTTGTAAATTGAAAGTGTCAAAACATCACAATTTGTCATGCACTGGGGGCGCTAGTGGCATCTGCTGGAATAATAAAATAAAAAAAAACGACCAGTAGGCCAGTAGATGACTTCAGTGCTCCATGAATTGGCTGAAATCTATAAGCTCATGTTCTAGCAAACTTATCCCTTGTGACATTGTTGTCTTTTTTTTTTTTTTTTTTTTTTTTGATAATTTTGGCTTTGTGTTAATGCCAACAGCATGAATTGTTTATTTTGGGGGGAATTTTGATAGTTCAACCTCAGTTCCTAAAATACACACACACACATATATATATATATACATACATACATACATACATACATACACTGAGTACACAAAATAGTTACACAGTTCCTTCAGGACAAAAATGTTCCATTAAAACTCCTATTTTCTGTTTGCTGTGTTATAAATGTAGCTAAAAATGTGTGGGTGTGTTGGTATGGATGTCAGTGTGTGTTTTGTTATGTGTTTGTGTGTGTAAAAACAACCGTGGCATTATGTAAACAAACTGACATTTAAAGGGTTAAAATCCTGAAAATATTTGATAGTTATGATTAGGACTGATGTTGGTTAAAAATATAAGTCAGTGAAAGTGGAAAATAATATTAAGAAATAATATTTTTATGGCAGTTTTTGACATGGACATTTTGTCCTCTTGTGTTTATTTTTTAAATCTGACACTGCACTAAAAATAATAATACATCAAAAATTAATGTTGTTGCTAATCATTGACATCCCAGACTGTGAGAACTTTCAAGAGTAACTTTTTTTTTTAATTGACACACAAGAGTTAATTTCTAGATATTATCACAAGTTATGCAGATATATTTAGACTTTATTAACAAATATATACTATTTGTCAAACTGTAGCATGTTTTGTTGATGTTGATGTGTCAGATTTTGCGATGATCCTCCAATATGCTGCCAAACAAGACAATGCTCCACAGACAAATCTGATTATTCTGTTATTTTGTCACCTGTCTTTTATTTCAAACATCAAAATTCTAGCCCTAAAACTAAACTTTGGCACAAAAGGTTCAGACTCAGACTTTGACCTGTGTGCAATGTTTGGTATAGAGGCCAAATGTCCTCATAGGTAAAATAAAATAAAAAAGCTCTTCAGTTAGTCAGGTTCCAAAAAG
This sequence comes from Moxostoma hubbsi, assembly GCA_032164185.1. NCBI lineage: Eukaryota > Metazoa > Chordata > Actinopteri > Cypriniformes > Catostomidae > Moxostoma > Moxostoma hubbsi. The sequence continues at coordinate 9,309,717 of JAVLUX010000004.1, read as the reverse complement.
ACCTGAACAGCACACAAGGGTTAAAGGGATAGCTCACCCAAAAATGAAAATTCTCTCATCATTTACTCACCCTATAATGCCATCCCAGATGTGTATGACTTTCTTTCTTCAGCAGAACACAAATAAAGATTTTTTTGAATATCTCAGCTCTGTAGATCCATACAATGCAAGTGAATGGCTGCCAGACTTTTGAATCTCCAAAAATCACACAAGTCAGCATAAAAGTAATCCATAAGGCTTAGAGTATTTTCCTTTTCGGGTGAACTATCCCTTCAAGTGCATGGGAATTTCTCCAAACATTATAAGGTACATAGTCAGGTCTTTAGAAACCTGGCACATAGATCTATCAAAAGTGGATCTACAAAATGCCCAGATAGTGTAAAATGTCCAAAAGCATTTACAAGACAATTAGAAAATAATAGAATAGAAAATATTCTGATACATTTAGATGTTATATTTTCCATATATTAAATAGATGATGCAACATAGGACTAATATAGGACAGGATTCAATACTTCCGCAATGAAATTTCATGAGACGCATCTGGCTGTCAAACATAAATTGAGCTACACATAACTTATAAGCTACACATGCTGTATGTATTTTCTTAGGTACTTTTTTTAGTCTACATAAGTGCACAACATACATCATTTCTGTAGTAAACACAAATGACAATAGTCAAATCATATTCTGTTCATGTGTGACACTTGCTGTATAGTTTACTGTCATGCAGCTTCTTTGTCAAATAGCAATGGCAAATGTAAATCAAGTCAATCACTGAAACATCAGCACCATCTTGAGTAACAAATAGCATGGATAATATGTACTGTATGTGTACATAAATATGAAATACTGATTCATCATTGTTGCACAGAAAAATCAACATGATATAGTAGTCATTTGTATGACTGTAGTACTCATTTGACTTGTGATAAACAAAAATATATACAGTATATCTGTCACATAAATAATCATACAAATATGATTTATGGAAGCGAAAAAAAGTGACACTATATACATATCTCGGGTGTCTGAACCTTTACTCTTTTGATTCTGGAAATTCTGGAAAATATATATATATATATATATATATTTTTTTTTTTTTCAATTTTGCCATTTTCTTCGTGTTACACTATTCATTAGAGAAATGTTGAGGAATACTGAGGAGGTGTGGTCACAACTCCAAAAAATGGATAAGGTACAGGGCGTGGAACGAGGTCCTGGGTCACTAAAGATAAATAATGTTCTCACACTGCAGAACTATAACTGAACTGCACATATAAGGTGAATACAATTTAGGAGGAGTGAACTTTTGGAAAAGGAATTAACATGGTCAATGTCACAAATATTTTTAATTCTAAAAACTGTTTATTTCTAGATGGAAATGAAAGAAAAGAAATGTAAATGTTCATACTTTCAAAGCCTACTGTATACATTGATTTTAACCCAAAATCCTGATCATCTGAAGTTTAGTGTGGTCAAGAATGCATTGAACAAATTCATTCATTATTTCATATTAAAGGTTTCTTAAATCGTAACTGTAGGGTTGTTTCAGAGTTACTATATTACGTCGTCATGGCAACGAAGTTGTAAAATTGGACATAAATTTACACAGAAAATGAGAGTAAGTGATTTTATCACACTAAAATCATATTAACATATATAGTATATCTTGTGGCTATACTTTTGAAAACGCAAGTATTTTAATGTTTACCGATTGGCCCCCATTCACTTCCATTGTAATTGCCTCAATGTAACCTCAATTGTTGCTTTTAACTATTTTAATTATTGCTTTATATTCGTTTTTGTGGTAATCAACACAATGCCACAAATGCTGTTGATTAAGCTTAAGATGTGTCCAACCCAGAACATTCCATTAATAAAACCTTTTTACTATTTATTTAATTTTGCCAAAGATTGCTCAATTCAATTTGATGGAAATTTGTTATGAAATTTAAATGCACAACTCTTAAAAATATTTGTTTGAATGTGTAGATCTAGATTAAAGTTAATCTTTTAGTCGATTCTCAGAGATGGTTGTGGGGGTCTTATCACCATGACTGCTGTCTCCAGGGACACGATGGACACAGTCTTATCATTCCAGATGGTGGAGGTCTCGGCGTCCCTGAAATACCCCAGCTTCCCAGTGTAGTGTGTGGGAAAGAGGAGCAGAGGTTCTACAAAGAAAGTCCTCAAGTTTCTCTGATTAAAGTGATCCATATATTCCTCCCTACACACAGAGAAAATACCAAAGTACCCGATGTATGAAAAAGGTAGTTATAAGAAGTCCAATTCTTGAGAAACGAAAAAATGTCTCAATTAACGGCGTCCGAATATGCATACTCCCCTACTAAATAGTGTTCTAATAGAAGTATGTCAAATGAGTACAATGTCTGAATGCTGCTGTATCCATAAAAAAGTATGTGGAATTCAAATAACCAGCTACATCTGGCAAGATTCACATATATTTACATATTGGACTTTTTGGAATTCTCTCTCTCTCTCTCTCTCTCTCTCTCTCTCTCTCTCTGTCTCTCTCTCTCTCTCTCTCTCTCTCTCTCTCTCTCTTCTCTCTCTCTCTCTCTCTCTCTCTTTCTCTCTCTCTCTCTCTCTCTCTCTCTCTGTCTCTCTCTCTCTTTCTCTCTCTCTCTCTCTCTCTCTCTCTCTCCTTTTTTAAATTTTTTTTTCTCCTTCTCTCTCTCTTATTAAAGACTTTAAAATATTCCCATGGACTGTGCTCTGGCGTTCTGCATTTGGGTTCACCCCTTTTCTACCGTGTTCAAGTGCTCACACACTAGACTTAGCTCTTGGTTTCTGACACATCTCTATTATATCACACTGATTATACTGCTAATAACTTTCATTAGTAAAACATTAACAAACTCAAGAAATGCTTAACAATTTAGTTCATGTGCATTAAAATACAAATATAGGCCTATGACAATATATTAATGGCATTTCAAACTATTTTAAATGTACTTCTCTAATGATCTGTTAGCATAATGTAAGAATGAATGTTTGCACTACTGTGTGTAGTGTGAAAATTCAAAATCCAATAATTAGTCATGAAAATGAAGTTCGCAATTTATGTTTAGATTTATTTAAAATGAGTGCTTGTTGAAAACATGAAAGCTATTTTTTTCATTATTTCATTGCAGATCAATATTTTATGTCCTTTTATTTATTTGGGTATTAGCTGTATAATAAGCGATATGATGTACAGTCAGCCTGCAAGTTCCTGATCACCCTGTCAGGGTTTATTTTACGATAACAACCGGCAGACTGTATACCATTTTACTCAACAAATAGAACCTTATTGTAAAGTGTTACCAGTTATATTATGTAAGCATTGTTCCCCCAGAAATCCTTGCCTGTTTTATTAAGATTTTAGTTAAGAAAAAGTATTGTGTATTTTATCTTTTTCAATTTACCCTTTTTTATTTACAACTTTGCATCAATCAACTCTGCATGAAAGGTCATCAAATGTGTTTTTCTGGAGGAAAATGACATCCTTGTGGCCAGCAGGACGAGCCAATTAGGAATCTTAACTAGCTAATAGACTATGACTAATTTGATAAAGTATGCTATCACAAGTACAATCTACTGGGTTATTTGTCGAAAGCTAGCAAGAATCAAATCAAACCTGTTTTGTAGAATTAATATTACTGGTTTCTAATGCCTTTATTTCACAGTAACGTTGGAAGGACTTTTGATGATAAATTAGTTAATTTAAAGAAAAAAAATGGGGGAACACAATGTTGCAATTAATTGATCACAAAGCGTATCCAGTATAGTTAGTTTTGAGTAGGGATGTCCTGATACCATTTTTTAAATTTTTTTTCTTCTTTTTTTTTATTTGAGAATGAGTACGAGTATGAACTCCATATCAACAGTTTATTTAAATGTTATCTTCAAAATGGTGTTTAAACAAATTAATTCATTACAATTTTTATCAAATAAAAAATGTAACAATTAATTTTCAACATAATATTGTATTATTTTTTTATCAAATTAAGTGCTTATATACAGAACCCCACAACACAATCCAAAATACAAGATTGGAGTTATATTTTGTTAAATAACGCACAACAGAGCATCACAGATGTTAGATAGTCAAGTGTTTTTTTATTGTCGTTTCAACCATATACAGTTAGTACAGTACACAGCGAAATGAGACAACGTTCCTCCAGGACCATGGTGCTACATAAAACAACATAGGACAAACACAGAACCACATGAGACTACACAAACTAAATAAAATACCTATATAAAGTGCACGTGCAAACGTGTGCAAAAAGTACGGGACAGTACAATAAATTACTAAAAATGAACAGGACAATAGGCACAGTGATAGACAGTGCAGCACTGACCAGTACACAGTAGTACAAAAGATGACAGTTTCTAAAAATGCCAAATGTAAACATAACATATGAGATAGTGTTCTATGGACATAGCAGTTATTGAGGTAGCAGCCAGTTATAAAGTGACAATAATTAAAGTGCAACTCAGGACATGTGTGTGTCAAACCAGTCTCTGAGTATTGAGGAGTCTGATGGCTTGGGGGAAGAAGCTGTTACACAGTCTGGTCGTGAGGACCCGAATGCTTCGGTACCTCTTGCCAGACGGCAGGAGGGTGAAGAGTTTGTGTGAGGGGTGTGTGGGGTCATCCACAATGCTGGTGGCTTTGCGGATGCAGTGTTTTTTGTAAATGTCTTTGATGGAGGGAAGAGAGACCCCAATGATCTTCTCAGCTGTTCTCACTATCCTCTGCAGGGCTTTGTGGTCCGAAACGGTGCAAGTCCCAAACCAGGCAGTGATGCAGCTGCTCAGGATGCTCTCAATAGTCCCTCTATAGAATGTAGTGAGGATGGGGGGTGGGAGATGTGCTTCCCTCAGCCTTCGAAGAAAGTAGAGACGCTGCTGGGCTTTCTTGGTAACAGAGCTGGTGTTGAGGGACCAGGTGAGGTTCTCCGCCAGGTGAACACCAAGGAATTTGGTGCTCTTGACAATCTCCACAGAAGAGCCGTCGATGTTCAGCGGAGAGCGTTCACCTTGTGCTCTCCTAAAGTCAACAACCATCTCTTTTGTTTTGTCGACATTCAGGGACAGGTTGTTGGCTCTACACCAGTCCGTTAGCCGCTGTACCTCCTCTCTGTATGCTGACTCGTCGTTCTTGCTGATGAGACCCACCACGGTCGTGTCATCTGCGAACTTGATGATGTGATTCGAGCTGTGCATTGCTGCACAGTCGTGACTCAGCAGAGTGAACAGTAGTGGACTGAGCACACAGCCCTGGGGGGCCCCAGTGCTCAGTGTGGTGGTGGTGGAGATGCTGTTCCCGATCCGGACTGACTGAGGTCTCCCAGTCAGAAAGTCCAGGATCCAGTTGCAGAGGGAGGTGTCCAGGCCCAGCAGGTTCAGCTTTCCAATCAGGTGCTGAGGAATTATTGTGTTGAATGCTGAGTTGAAATCTATGAACAACATTCGAACATATGAGTCCTTTTTATCTAGGTGGGTGAGGGCCAGATGGAGGGTGGTGGTGATGGCATCGTCTGTTAAACGGTTTGGACGATACGCGAACTGCAGTGGGTCTAGTGAGGGGGGCAGCTGGGTCTTAATGTGCCTCATGATGAGCCTCTCGAAGCACTTTATGATGATTGGTGTGAGATATTGCTTAAGTATAAGTAGTAGTATTACAGTGAATAACTTTACAGTATACAAATATTTCTTGTACTTTTTTCCTATAAATGTAACTTTTTTTTCCTTCCTTTTTTCTCCCCAATTTGGAATGTCCAATTCCCAATGCGCGCTAAGTCCTTTTGGTGGCGTAGTGACTCTTCTCAATCCGGGTGGCAGAGGATGAACCTCAGGTGCCTCTGTGTCTGAGATAGTCAATCCACGCATCTTATCATGTGGCTGTTAAGGCACGTTACCATGGAGACATCCTCTGCGGCATCCATGCACAACTCACCACGTACCCCACTGATAGCAAACTACATTATAGTGACCACGAGAAGGTTACCCCATGTGACTCTACCCTCCTTAGAAACCTGGCCAATTTGGTTGCTTACGCAACCTGGCTGGATTCATTCAGCATGCCCAGTCAGCCCTAGTCAGCGTCTTTACTCGCTGAACTACACAGGCACCCTTATAGATTTTGACAGAGCATTTATTTTGAAGTGTTTCTGTGTTGTCATGACCAAGGAGCTCTGATGTTTGACAGCAGCTACCCACTCTGGAAAAGCCAGTCGCTACATGACTCAAAGTGATTATTGAACCGCAAAAGGCTGCTTTTTAATTAAATAAGTATGTACTTTGTATGTGCCTCTCACTACAATGTGAATTTGCACTCTGTTTACTGTGATCTGCTACAATCAGAGCGTGCAATGCTCATGATGGTGTTTTCCCTGTATGAGCCAAGGAGGAGCCTTAAAAGGTATGAGCAGCCGGCGTCAACACAACACTGTCTCCACACATTCACAAGCGCTCATTTGAATTACATGCAAACTGTTTTATTCATCTCATTAAATCGCAGCTTTTGTGGTTAAATAATCTCACTAGGACTGAAGGTTTAAGTTATGACATTCGTATGTCAGATGGTATCGGTTAATGGTAAATATCAGATGTTAAAGGGATAATAGTCATTTGAATGTTTACGGTTGTTTTAGGTTTTACAGCAATATGTCCTCATGGCAACAAATGGGATATAACATTACACGGAAATGGTTGGTAAGCAATTTTATCACACTAACCATGTTAACATGCATATTGTTTATGTCTTGTGGCTAATTTTGAAACATTAAATGTTGTAATGTTTACGGATTGGCTCCAGTCACTTCCATTGTTGCCTCACTATAACCCTGATTTTTGCTTTTTTTAAGAAAAAGAGGGACAAGTCTAAATATATTTTTATGCTACAAATTCTGTTGATTGAGCTTAACTTTAATTGAACCTGGTATAACCCACTAATTAGTCATCTCATCTATCTATCTATCTATCTATCTATCTATCTATCTATCTATCTATCTATCTATCTATCTATCTATCTATCTATCTGTCTGTCTGTCTGTCTGTCTGTCTGTCTATCTATCTATCTATCTATCTGTCTACCTACTTACCTACCTACCTGTCTGTCTGTCTATCTATCTATCTATCTATCTATCTATCTATCTATCTATCTATCTATCTATCTATCTATCTATCTATCTGTCTACCTACTTACCTACCTACCTGTCTGTCTTTCTTTCTGTCTGTCTGTCTATCTGTCTGTCTGTCTGTCTTCTGTCTATCTATCATCTATCTATCTATCTGTCTGTCTGTCTGTCTGTCTATGTATCTGTCTGTCTGTCTGTCTGTCTGTCTGTCTGTCTATCTATCTATCTATCTATCTGTCTACCTACTTACCTACCTACCTGTCTGTCTTTCTTTCTGTCTGTCTGTCTATCTGTCTGTCTGTCTGTCTTCTGTCTATCTATCATCTATCTATCTATCTGTCTGTCTGTCTGTCTGTCTATGTATCTGTCTGTCTGTCTGTCTGTCTGTCTGTCTGTCTGTCTGTCTATCTATCTATCTATCTGTCTGTCTGTCTTCTGTCTATCTATCTATCTATCTATCTGAGACATTCAAATTAAGAAGGAGATAAGTGGAAGGTATATAAAAACCAACAAAGTTTAAATATATTTATTTCTTATTGCTCTGTGAACAATGTATTGCACGTGTCATTGATTGTACATGCCCTTCACTATAACTTGCAGATAAATAACACTGTAAAATCAATGTTTTGTAAATTGTCCTGTCCTTTGTTGTCATCTTTACAATTCTATGGTGTAGTTTGCACCATTTGCATCAATGCTTGATCCAGGAATGTTGAAGGATCCGGATAGTAGCTTTGCTATCACGGGTCATTAGGCGTGTAACCTGATCTAGGGTCAGTCCAGCTATGATTTCCCCATTGACTTCTAAAATCTCATCTCCAACACCCAGAAGCCCAGTGTAGAGGTTCTCTGTGGTACTGTCTCCAACTCGTTCCACATATATACCTGTAAAATCGCAATCCATATCTGTCATTTTGTTAAAAACCTTTAATTATTTAGAATCATCTCAAACATCATAGTTTTTCATAGAGTTAAAGGTGGGAATAGTCACAAGAACCACATAAGTCTACCTGAGTCTGGTCTCCCTTTACCCCTGGAGATGACAAAACCGAAGGGTCCATTGGCAGGTCTGATGAGCTCTATAAGTAAAGTTCCATCCGGAAAGGCCTGTATCAGCCGCCCTAGTGGACCTGTCCCTAGAGAATCATCCACTACACTCTCTTCCTTCTGAAGTTCCCTGCAACAACAATATAAAAATCCAAAACTTATCATTTTAAAGCTCTTACTTACAGTATCTTTCTGTATAGCTCAAAAAGTGTTGAAGCATAAAGTGTGGCTTCAATGCTAGAAATAGATAACATGTATTGTTTTACATACCTGGGTCCCAAACTCAGTGGCAATGGTAACTCTCCTAGTATAGTGGAGCGTTCAAACTTCCTCTTTGGGGACTGTAGACTCTGTACTGAAGATGCTTTACGTAACTGTGTCAAAGGAGACACCTGGTGGCAGATGGCAATGACACAACATTAAAACACTTCCTTTTTTATATACAGTGGTCCCAAAACGTTTTTGGACACTTTAACCACACTTAGAAAAGCATACATAATTTACATTAGATAACAAAATATAAAATCATTTATTATTAAGAAAGATTGCATGAATCAGTATTTGAAGACAGGAAAAGCCACCAAAGCAGTGCATACACTTCACTAGCCATATGGCATTTACAGCTCAAATGAAGCAACATGGCAGCAGAATTCAGTTCTGCCATGAGCTGCCATTGTAACATTTGAGACCTCTCTAGCGGCCAGTAAGAGGTGCAGATTATATTAGACTTTTATTTTGAAGTTAGTTTTAGGTTCTGTTCCTGGTTTCCCTCTGATTGCTTCCCAGGTGTGTTTTGTTTACCTTGTGTATTTAATGCCCTTGTGTTCTCATTGTTATGGTCAATTCTCATCCTTTCTAAGCTGTAGTGGTTGTGCTCTTGTTTCTTGAATTATCCTGTTTGTTCATATGAAGGGAATATGTTAGCATCACTCTGGAGAGTGTTTTCCCTTCATGTGAGGATGAATCCAGGACTCCCTCCTTAACATATGGGTCTTCCCAAGCAGCCAGTTAGTGCTGTAAGTTATATTGGACTTTTATTTTCAAGTTAGATTTGGGTTTTGTCTTGTCTCTGTTCCTGGTTCCCATCTGATTGTCATGGTTGATTCTTGTCCTTTCTAGGCTGTAGTGATTGTGTTCTTGTTTATTGAATTCTTGTGTTTGTTTTTTTTTTTGTATTTCTTTTGAGCCTCATTAAAGCTGCACTTAGATCTGTTCTCTTGTCTCATCTCGCAGCACACGTTACAGCCATGAGCAAAGATGGCAAATTGTGTACTTCTAGGGGGAACCTGTGCTAGCCGAGCAACTTGCATTGAAATGATTGGGAATGCTTACACATAGCTTTCTCTGGGTATAATATACTTTGAGTTGGTTAAAATAATTGCAAAAATGGCTTAGTTTTTTGCCAAGTTAGTTTTAAAAAAAAATGAATTTTCAGGTGCCACTTGGTTTGATATTTTGTTGTCTAATGCAACAATATTTATACATTTAATATGTGGTGAAGAATCCAAATATTTGGGGGGGGACATTGTGCATACACAACCATTATTAACATTCTGGTTAACTTAGATTTTACTGGCATACTCAAACCTTTGACATCACATGGATTTTATAATTTTAGTCAACATGTCTCAATGATCTCATTTGGGCTAAAATTTCAAATGTTGAATACACTCTAAAATCTCTCAATTGATCTCTTAAATTAAAAACTGCGGATTACATTTTTCTTTGGTGTTACTAAGTACTTTTATAAGTAGTAGAATTAACATTATTTGTATTATTCTGTAACCTAATTATCTTCAACAAGTAGATTCAGTAAACATGTTTCTGAGCAGAATAATTGTTTTCTCTGTTTGTTTTGCCAAACTGATCTAAATATGTCATTACATAAGTCTGCAAATGTACAGTATTATGATCAGCCGTCTAATCACATAATGTGTTTTGCAATTTCATGAAACAAAGCCAGAGATACAGTCCAAACTATCTCTCAGGATATTGCAATGTTGGGTGCTTGGTGGATTAACTCTTTAACAAACTATTCTGAATTCAGGCTTACTGTGTGGAGTGACTGGAGAGAGGGGGTTCTCAGCAGAGGGGCCAGGCCTCTGTGTGTAGGACTGGGGGAGGAAGAACTGTAGCGGGATGTAGGGGAACACAGATGCTCCATGCTGTTGGAGCGGCTGCCCGTCACCAGCTTACCCACACTGTTCAGTCCCATGGCTGAGAAAAAGCGGCGGAGAGATAACTTAGGCCTCCCTTCCCTCTCCCCTCCTCTCCTACACATAGGTAATGGGGAATAAGCCCACAATTAGAGCAATAAACAACAATATATGGGAAAATACACAGTGAGACAATTATCTCAAAATATATCCCTACAGGGTAAACAGGACCCCAACGTGAATGTGGGAATATGAGCACAATATCCAATTTACCACAGCTACTTACCAAATAAGTAAATACGTGGACATGTACCGTAGTTCAAATTATTTTATTATGTGCGATGACAGAGACTGGAGAGTGATAGGAGAGACATGAAACTAGCACAGCTATGTTGGAAATCAGTTTCCTGGGATAACTATGCAGTTTAGAGGTCAATATGCAAACATGTTTGTCTACAGGATGTCGTGATTGACCGATAAGAATCAATTATCACAAAGAACTGTGTAATTATGTTTTTGCTGTAAAGATATGTATTATTATAAAGGTAACTAGATAACTTTAGGGGCACTCCACCTGGTGATTTTGACTTCAGTTTCTTTATGAACCTTTATGAATTATGGTGCTAATGTCGACATATATAAAACCAATGGATACAGTATATCCATTATAAAGATCAGCAAACTCAGTCCTAGGAAAGGGACATAATTATTTGTCTTACCTAGACCCAGCTACACTGTCATCCCAGTGCATTTCAGCTTTTCGGTGCTCTGCTCTCAGAAGTTCTGCCCTCAGGTCATCTGCCTTGGACAAGCCCATAGATCTCAGAGCTGAGAGGCACTCCGAGGGGACAGGAGTTGCGCAAGAGCTTCTGGGATCCCTGCAGACACCCTCGCTTGCCAAATGACCTAATGCACAATAAATGAGAGCAGCAAACCATGTAGAGTCAGGATTTGAGTCAGCAAACCATGTAGAGTCAGGATTTGAGTCAGCAAACCTTGTAGGTTTGAGAATCGTGAACCAGTTCGTGTTCAGGACAATGCTGCATTAGAGCCGCATTAGGGGCCATTCACAATGAATGTAGTGCCACGAATAGAGAATGCAGTGTCTTGATGCATTTTTAACAGTTCAAGTTCTTTTTAACTTGATGCGACGTCTAAAATAAAATGTTCCTGTTGTCAAGACATTGCCATCAAAGATGTCTTTTTAGTGCATGATTACAGAAAAACAGCGTAGTTGGTGTGAATGGCCCTTTAAATTACATTGTCATGAAAATTAGTGCACATCATGCTTTCTGACAGCTAAGAAGCAACAATATTTTTTGTGTGTTTTATACATTGTTTAGCAATAAAAGTTATGAGTAACCTGTTTTTCATCTAAATCATTTGAAAACTTAATTACAGATAAACTTACAAGTGACTGGGTCTGCTGCAGGGTCCCATATTTTTAGAGCCTGGATGTCTGTTGTCAGCATAGATGAGGAATACCTGAGAGAGGATGGTCTGGTACAAAAAGTCAGTCCTGAGGTGACTGGAAGAACCTGGGGGGAGGCACTGAGAGTGACACTGAGGTGTTCTTCAGGCTGAATACTTTCGTGGTGAGAGCCTCCATCCAGCTTGTGGTCAAGGTGAATTAAGTGGTACTTAACCGAGGGCATTAGCTTAACCACCCGCTGCCCTGTCTGCCTGCTCTTGGAACCTGATTTCAGAGCCGATTTGATGGGAAGCTGGGGAGTAGGAGAGTCCCTGACATCGCTGGTGAGATCATTATTCTCAAGCACAGATGAGGTTTCTATGGCAAAAGCGACACCTTGTGCAGGTGTCCTCATAACTTTAGAGCGAGTAGTTAGATCCTCCAGACTTGACCTGGTTTTGGAGTTTCTTCTCTGAGTCCAGAGATCCTGACATCGGGCATAGGGGCCATGACCTGTTTCACCTCTGCTCTCCCCTTTCCTGCTCCTTCTTCGCAATTTCCCAAAAGCTGACATACTTTCACCTGCACCACCCACACCTCCCCTACCAACACTTTCAGCCAGGCTGTGGCCTCCAGTGAAAGTGATCCTTTCCATGAAGGTTGGGCTCATGGTTTGACTGGATTGGTCAGGGCTGACCCATCGAGGGGCTCCCTTCACTCGAGATTCTATGCTACTGTGTGTTGTTGTGGCAGGAGAATCTTTGGTCTGTGCAGGTCCCAAGATGCTCCCACAGGCTTCACATGTCCTGAGCATTTCTTTATTTGGCACCATGGCAGCTAGACACTCTCCCTCTTTGGTCAGTATGGCCACAGGGAAACCAATGTTTAACCAATTTATCGAAGTCCCTCTGCTTTCTTTTGGGATGTTGAACGGAGGTTCTTCTTTTAGCTGCTGGGTGGAGTGGGATTTCTCCACCACCACTGACCCACGTTCGCGAACCCGCTCTAGGTACCGTCGCTCAGCCTCCTTTTCTGACTCATCTTCGAATCGTACTCGCGTAGGTGAGTGTCCATACCGATGTAGGTGCACCCCACGTTCATGGTCCCTGCCACGGATGTCCAACTGCTGATGAGGGGAAGCCACCTCCTCCTGAGCCGTGACAAGAACAGCACCATGCAGTATGGATGAAACACTGATTGGTAAGACCTCCCTACAAATTAAAGACTAAAACTATTAGAGAACACCTCTAATAGAGATCATTTAATTATCTAAATATATCACTTCATGATTTTACATAATTATCATTCAACTCAAAATTAATTGCAAACAAATGCAAAATTAATTCTTGATTTGAATTTTATCAAATTATCCTTTTTTATTCTTTTGATGTGCACATTGACATGCTTAAGTTCCCAGTAAATATTTCAATTATTAATTCATTATAAAAAATATGATGATTAATAAGTAAGCATTTCCCAAATATAGATGGAATACATGTGATCATGTAACACAAGAACAGACTCAAATTATTGTTTTGAGATTGTTTTGTACATATATTTTTGTGTATTAAAGGACAGGGTTAATGAATTTAGAATGGAAACTAACATTTCACACAACTCCTTGAAAGGTTTGGGAAAAGGTGATACAGGAAGACTGTGCAGCTGCCTTTCTACACTGATCTGAGAAGAATGAGGCATCTCTGTATAATGCACAACAGTGTCTGCTACTTCGTGTTTCCATATGAATTTTTCCCATTCATTTTTTTTTCCATAGAGATTTTATAAAATCCTTTATAAAAGAGATCTAAACCATGAACGAAACCAACCAGCTCCAAGGTGAATCACAACATTACATACATTGATTTGAAGCTAAAACGTATTTGAAAATTGGACAAAAAGACATAAGTACAAGACTGTGTACTTACTGTCTTTCATTAGGGAATGAACCACAATCACATAAAGCCTTGTGAATAACATCATCAAATTCAAAGTGATGTAAATATATACAACTTTTGATTTAAAGTTGCTGACTATAAGTATAGAAACAATATATTTTAAGAATACTGGTAAATATTTCTAAATATATAAGTAGTTTAAAAGTTCAAATAATGCAGACTGAAGTATAAACCATCAATTAAGAACCTTGGAGCTCATAGTAGATCTGTCTTCAAAAGTTAATAAGTGTTTATAATATAATTCCCCTATGGCAAAATGTATGCAATATTAACTTTTGCAACCAAATTGTTGCACTCTATAATTTGAGGATGTTAGTTAAAGTGTACTAGGACAACCTTTATTTGGAGCCAATAAAAAGTGTTGAGGTCACTTACAGTTCCTCCCTTTGAGCAGGGCAGGTAGGGTTGTCACTTTTAGGGTTTTGAGAACGTGCTTTGAATCGAGCTCTCTCTAACAGACGCTTTGCTTGCTCATGGCGTGGGCTGAGAGTTACTTCAGTGGTGGCAATCAGAGGTCTGTCCACAACAGAAAAGGGATTTTACACTTTCCTGAGTAAATTCTGAACATTTTATGAAAGATTGACGATTTGTCAAATGTTTTGATGTGTCTTATAAGACATCCAAACTTCTGAAAGGCTCTGTCTGACTTGATAATGCATACTTTCCATGCTCATACTTTTATGTATACATAAAAGTATGAGCATACATACAAGTGTATATACAGTATGAGCATGGAAACATACATACATAACATACAAGTATGAGCATGGAAAGTATACATTGAACTCTACTAAGATTATCAAAATGATGATCTTGCACCATACTTGCCACAAATCACAAATCATTCAATCTACAGAACATCCGATTCATTTAAATCTGTTTTATGTAATCTCTATCATGGGCCTGTTGTGTACATACTGAGTGGTGGTCTTAATCTTGAAATTATGGGATACGCGTCTTTCACATGGATTTGTATTCTGTCTACCACAGAGGTCTACTACAGTTCAGGGATGTGTTTGGTTGAGCACAGTGTCTTTTACCTATAGTTAAAAACAGGCTCCTTTGTGAAGATTGCTGAGTCCCAGTCATCTACTTTGTAGGGTGGTAAATCTGTGACAAAACACATATTGCTGTAGAATAACATAAAGCACATACTTATAATGTACAGAGGTTTCAAAAATAAAAAGAGGTCAACAGCTTCTTGATGGACCCAAGATCTCACGAAAACAAGCTTTATGGTACCTGCAAATGGAAAGATAATTCAAACCCACTGAACCCTCATCCTGTAGCCCTCCAAGCCAATAGATTTCAATCTGCTGTTACACAACACTCCTGAAAACTAAGCTGGCAGATTACAGGCTCACTCAACATCATACAGTATTAAAACACTGTTATCTCCACTGCCCCACTCTCTCCCAGCCCCTTCCCCCACATCTGTTATTACGGTGACAGGCAGGCACATCTGTTCTAAAAGATTATACTAACCTCCCTGCTGTGAGTTTTGGCTCATTGACCAATATGTGAGTCATGCTTGTTAAATCATAAATACAGTGAAAACTTGCACAAGGCAATTAACCATCAGCAATTATTGATTACTTTGTTAAGTAGCATTAATTTTTTTTTGGTAATGATCAGTTAGAATACTAGAAACATAAAACTTAATTTTTTTTTTCACCTATCAGTTTTGAGAAGTAATACTTACTTAATATACGTAAGTAATAGAGATTTTTTTTTTGTCATTTGCGTTTAAGGGGACTGCCCACAAGAGCTCTGACTTATTCCAAACACTGACATTTGGTAGGTAAAATGGTTTGCGAATGCTGTTTCGAGTTGATTTCAAGCAAAGGACTTACCTCTGTATGGCTTCTTTGGTGGTTGATACTGTCCCTCTGGATGCATAGAATTTGTAATCTCAATGGCCTTGACTTGGTATTGGTTCAAGTACTTCTTGCTAATCTCTAATTTCTCTGCAAGAGACAAAGTCCCTCCTCTTGTGCACACAGTCTCCCAGCTGTCTGCCTTCCATAGGCCACAGACTGGATCCGCCATGCTGATTTCCTTCTTGAGACACTCACAAAAAGCACTTTCCAAGCTGTCAGACCTTTGCAGCTCCTTGTGAACCATTGCACCCACAGCCTTCACCTTTGGCTTCCGTTTTGGATCCTTCTCAATTATAGGTGGTACATCCTTTGGAGTTGACTGTGTGGAGGGACTCTCTGAATTTAGAAGTAACGTCTCTGGTCGGGTCACTCTCCAAAAGCCCTTGGGAGGAGCCCAATGCCTGGGAGAAGACATTGTTGACTTTGATGGTGGAGTGTCCACTTGAGGCTCACCAGTACCAACTACTGCATTGTTCTCCAGGCTAGACCCTTCACAAAACCCATGGGACATCCCAGCTGCACAATGAGATAGGGTGTCTTTCCCACTTTTGATACAAGTCTCCTTGTCTCCTTGCATCACAGAGTTGGCCAGGGCAGTGAATACCTGAAATTTGGGTTCCAACACTTCTTCATCACCAGTGCTTGAATTCCTGCTCTGCTCAGTGTTCTCTATTTGACAAGGAGACAACACCTCATCATCTTGACTTTTCTTGCCTGACTGTTCTTTAGAAAACTTGTTCAATATATCATCTCTCTCCTTCCCCTTGAGCTTTCTCTTGGACACTGAATTAACTTTAGATTGCAGGGCAGAAACAGCTGAACCAGAGAGAGTTGTTGGGGAATCAGGGTAGCAGCAAGTAAAACATGCTTTGGATTTAAATGCAGTGGAGGGCTCACTTTGAGGGTCATCTGTTAGATCAGTATCTTTCTCTGCCCCACTTCTTAGTGGGTGTATGCCAGAAAGATCTTGGCTTCCTTCTGTCTCCGCCTCCATTGGCAATGAAAGGACACTTAAAAGTAAAAAATGTCAGAGACACAAATTTATACTAGATAAAGGGGCAGCATTTGCTACACTATATGGATTTCCATACCAATGGATTAAATACTCTTGAATCCATTTTACACGCAACATACTGCGTACACGTTTGCATTATATGAATACTTCCATAATGTCGCATCAATTCTGTCGGCAATCTAGAATTATAAATTAAATTATACTACAGGTTTGTGACAATATGACAATCTCCAATAGTTTATGACAAATGCACACAAAAATGAATAAAGTTAAATATTTCACTGTTTCTTCTTAGGCCTAAAGAACAATCTAAATAAAGTTATAGTTAAGTAAACAGAAAACAGTTAATTTGCACTGATACTTTGTAAACTGTAAAGGAAAACTTATGTTAACATCTTACCTCTTTTAACGATGATCCATTTGAGTCACGGTTCACAGTTTCAGTGGTATAAAGTGCTTGAACAAAACATGTAGATTTATTCCTGCCTCTCCTTGCTCAAACTTGAATAATTGTAAAGGCCCAAACCAATAAATGTTCCCATTCCAAACCGCTGAAATTAGGAATTATTCACATTATGCTCCTCTTCTTTCTGGTATCACCAGCACATATCACTGTGCATCCACTAGTGGTGGATTTCATCACCAACCTACGAGTGCTCACTCAATATTCATGATTGGTCTGTTAATCCTCGCAGAAATCATACGGATTAGACAAAAATGGAAAATAAATGCGTACTTTAAATCCTTTGATGTCAACTGTAGCTTTTTATTGCATAAGTTGGTGCAATCCACACAAACAGTATTTAAAACATGGGCACATGTAAAGGTTACATGTGATGGAACAGATATTTTAAGAGACATGTTGATTGCAATTGTGCACAGAGATAATCCATGTGAGAACCTCCAGTGCTGTAAATATCTAAATTTTTCATGAATTTATATTTAGGAGGATCTATCTTCTTTTTCCTTGTGTATGCAAGACTCACAGAGATACATATTTATTAAGACCTCTTATGCAACCACTTCCATACTATGTGTACTACACAATATGCCATTCTGTTTTAGAATAATCAGATTGTTTTGATGACTAAAATAGTTTGGCAGCATGAATACCGTAATCTTTTTTAAGCACAGAACAATTTTTTATAGACATTCTGTTGGTGAAGAGCTAGGATGATAAGTTATAAATTTCCTAGTAGATGTCAGCACAGACTCTGAAATGTAATTCATAGGATTTTAAATGTCATTGCCCTACGTCCGTATGGAAACAGTTATTTGTGTTTCTACACAGCTCGTGTAACAAGTCGATTTTAGTCTCTTTTGTCTGCGTTTTGAACGTTAAATCACTAGCCTAATGGTAGATTTTACACTAAGGTGTCACATGCTTTGCAAAAGGAAATTATTTTGTCAATCTGACACACTCAACTTGTGTAATGTTACAATATTGTCCAAATTAACCCAAGTATATTTAATTTGCATCATAATTAATAGTGTTACGGTATTAAAACAGACTGAAACACTTATTATTCAGGGGGGTATTATCTAGGCA
This sequence comes from Moxostoma hubbsi, assembly GCA_032164185.1. Lineage (NCBI taxonomy): Eukaryota > Metazoa > Chordata > Actinopteri > Cypriniformes > Catostomidae > Moxostoma > Moxostoma hubbsi. Next base: position 9,291,550 of record JAVLUX010000004.1, on the reverse strand, counting down.
GAACCATTTTTACACCTCTGCCTGGATTCTACCTCCCTCTTTATTCTGCATGTATGCTCAAAATGTCATAACAATAGGTACAGTGCATTGACACAAGAAGCACTGTATGTTCCATAGCACATTCGATTTAATTGACTTAAACACTTATTATTCAGGGGGGTATTATCTAGGCAGGACATTTTTTACACCTCTGCCTGGAATCTACCTCCCTCATTATTCTGCATGGATGCCCAAAAAGTCATAAAAATATGTATGGTCCATTGACACCAGCAGCACTGTATGTCTCATAACAAATTTGATTTATTTGACATAGTCTTTTTGTTCAGGGGTACAAACAGGAAACAAATAAAATATATAAACGTTTTTGAATATGTATAAAGCTTTTTGGAACAATAAAGAATATTCAGTTCAATTCAATTTCCACCCATACACTCCATCTGGATTCAACCTCTCTGTTCAGGTAGGGTAATTACTCTGATCTCAGCAACATCAGTGCCATCATCCACCACCTCAGCAACATCAGTGCCAACACCCACCACCTCAGCAACATCAGTGCCAACACCCACCACCACAGCATCATCAGTGCCATCACCCACCACCACAGCATTATCAGTGCCATCAACCACCACCACAGCATCATCAGTGCCATCACCCACCACCACAGCATCATCAGTGCCATCACCCACCACCACAGCATTATCAGTGCCATCAACCACCACCACAGCATCATCAGTGCCATCACCCACAACCTCTGACATGGCTGAAATATTTTTCACCACAGCTGCATATGTGTCATCCCCTACCACCTCTGCAGCATCTGCAACACCTGTAACTTCAGTTGCAATCATGCCATCACCCACCATCTCTGCCAAAGAACGATCACCTATAACCTGAGCAAAATCTGTGCCTTCTCCCTTCAGATTAACAGCAGTTGTGGTATCAACCACCACAGAAAAAGCAGTACAGCACAACCTCTACAGCAGTACCTCAGCAGCAGGATTAACAGTTGTAAACCAATGTAAGTTAGAAATCTTATTTGGTCACATATGCTGACTAATAGTGCTTTGAAAAGTTTACTTTTAACATCCATCATTACAGGTATCCAAGTGGCTTGGTCAGGAACAATTGTACGTGTTGCTGTCCAGAAGTGAACCATACAAAATCTTCTTTGCAGACATTCATAAAAATGATCCAAATAATGAGCCTGAAAGTGAGGAAAAATGTTTTCAAAAATGTCAGTGATTTAAATTATAGACAACGATCATGTATCAAATGTTGACTTTAACTGTAAATACCTAATTGTCTTGCTTAAGGTCATAAATGCATAAATGCATACATTCAAATGCATACTACTTGTAAAGAGATTCAATGCACATTCAAAAGAACAAGCATTCCAAATTGACTCATTCGAAATGACAAACATCTGGAATGGAAAAAGATCCAAACAAAAGGTTGTAGTACAGAAATGTTAAAATACTCTTTCTGAATTTCAGCCTGCTTATCCTCTAGAGCTTGAGGTGGATGAGCTTGCGCTGCATTGGAGAACGCGGCGTCTGACGCAGATGACTCCCCTGGGCTACCGCCTTCGGGCCAGCATGCCCAGGCTGACAGATGACGATATGCTTTCCCGGGCCGCCGCCAGCGTGGGGCTGGACTGGAACCCTCCGTCCTCCCCACAGCCATAGCGGTTGGATGACTGGTTCCTGGGGTCTGCGTGCCACTCACAGCCTCGCCTCCCCCCGGTCCCGTTTTTCTTGGAAGTGCATAATGAGCTGATGTCTTCATGGAGGGCACCCCTCTCCACTCGTCACAAAGCCACTCGCTCATCTGCTCTCGCTACCCTCGACGGCGGAGCAGCCCACGGATATACGGCAATACTGCAAGTCCACCAGGCCAAGGCACTTAAAGATCTCCACGGGGGTAGCCCTGATCCCGATGTGTTGCAGGAACTGCGCTCAGCAACTGCCCACGCACTCAGAGCCACGTAGGTCACAGGGCAGGCGATGGCCACGCTCGTGGTCCAGGAACGTCATCTGTGGCTGAACTTGGTCGAAATGCGTGAGACCGACAAAGCTCGCTTTCTCAACACTCCTGTCTCCCAGTTCGGCCTCTTCGGCAACACCGCCGAGGACTTCTCCGCGTTGAAGAAGCAGACGGAGGCCATTTCACAAATCCTGTCCCGACCGCAAGCCTGCTGCCATGGGCCATGCCCCGTCTGCTCGCCGAGGGTGTCTTCCTGCGGCTAAGAAACACCCTGCTCCGACTCAAACCGGGCCCAGCTCTCAACCCCAGCGTCGAGCACACCGCAGGAAGCAGACGCCCCCCCCGTCTCACGGACCCCCTAGAGGACCCGCAAGGCTCCCAGGCGCTCCTGAGACGTTCAACCCAGGGACCAAGATGTTAGCTCCGGAGCTGGTAAGCAGACCACTCCGTCCCCCGGTGGAGGGCCGGGAGGAGAATCTTTTGTTGAATTTATTTCATTTGCCACCCACCCATACGGGGCTGCGGTACCTACATTCTCAGTAAAAGAGCTACTGCATTTCCTTTGTCTCTGGATCACCTGGCCTGCAAATGCTGTTCTCACAGCACACTGCCGCCAGATCTTTACAGTCCCGGCATGCTGGACGCGGACCCCCCGCCTTTAGCCCCACGACTGTTCCCCGGCCGGCCGGTCCTAACGAGTCTAGAGGACGCCTACATCGGACCTCCTCCTCAGTCACTAACCCGCCCCCTGCCGGGTGTGTGGACCAAGGTAAGTGCTTCGAGTCTTTTCTCAGCACTAAAGCCTCGGGATGCGTTTTCACCTCCCGACGACGTACTACCTGCTCCGCCCCGCTGCGAAGCCGGGTACGTCAAAAATAACTGTACCCTTGGTGCCCCTAGCACGGAGTTTGGATGCGTGAATTTCACTCCCAACCAGTCACGCTGGCTGGCCCGGACCATCCGACTCGGTTACGCAATTCAGTTTGCCAGGCCCCCGCCCCCCTTCGCGGGTGTCCACTTTACCGTAGTAAATGGCAAGCATGCCAAATCCCTGCACACGGAAATCGCTACTCTTTTCTAAACAAAGACGCGATAGAGACTGTCCCTCCAACCGAAATGAAGAAGGGTCTCTACAGCCCTTACTTCATTGTACCCAAGAAAGGCGGCGGTTCAGAATGCTCACGCAAAAACATATCTTAACTTGCATCTGGCATCTAGATTGGTCCGCAGCGTCAGACCTGAAGGACGCGTACCTTCACGTCTCAATTCTGCCTCGACACTGACCCTTCCTACGGCTCGTGTTCGACGGCCAGGCGTATCAGTACAAAGTCCCCCCCCCCCCCCCCCCCTCGGCACGTCTCTGTCCCCTCATGGCTTCACAAAAGTCGCAGAGGCTGCCCTTGCCCAGCTCCGAGAAGCCGGCATTCACATTACCTCGACGACTGGCCCATTCTAGCCCACTCCAGAGAGTTACTATGCACTCACTCACTATACAGCCGATAGGGCTTCAGGTCTACCGAGAAAAGTGCTAGCTCGACCCGGTTCAGAGCATCTCTCTTCTCAGCATTGAGTCAGACTCAGTCTCAATATCAGCACGCCTCATCAATGAGCGTGCACAGTCAGTGCTAAAATGCCTCCCCGTCTTCAGACCTGGCACGGTGGTCCCTTTAAAAACTTTTCAGAAGCCCCTGGGGCATATGACATCCTCCACGGCTGCGCCGTGCAGCAGGTGTCCCAACGCGTCCTGGCCATGACCGACGCCTCCAAATTGGGTTCAGGCGCCGTGTGCAATGGGCACGCAGCCGCGGGCCATTGGAAAGGGGCCCCACTGCGCTGGCACATCAATGGCCTAGAGTTGCTGACTGTTTTCTCTACCCTGTGGAAGTTTCTCCCGTTAGTGCGGGACAAACGTGTCTGACAGCACCCCCGCGGTAGCGTGCATAAATCACCAAGACGGCGTATGCTTCTGCCACATGTCACTACTCACTGTTGTGGCCGGACCATTTCCAGCTCCTCAGAAAAAACCTGAATGAAACAGACGTATTTCCCCGCCTTTATACCCATTTGTCCGGGGGTGGGGTATGCAAATACTGTCTGCCAACTTCTCATTGACCTTTTTTCATAGATCAGAGGCATATTCTGCACTCAAGAGAGACCCCTAGTGTCGCTTCTTCGACATAATGTCTCATTAGACGCTTCTTGTTAATTTAATACCCTTGTTTTTTTCTGTAAAATAAACAGATGTATTTATTAAGTTACATTGTTCAAATACTGGATGCTATTTGTAAATTAGGAAATTTGTACATATTTTGTTTCTTCTGATATTTGTTTAATTGGAACGCTTGGGCAGAAAATACCCTCTTCCAAGTTATTGGCTAATTTTGTTTGTTTTTATTTTTCTCTGTGAAATTTTTGTTATCATTTATTTGTTTATAAATATTTTGATTCTCCTGAAAGTGGGATAATGATAAATGTTTGGGCATAAGATAAGTCAATAAGTGTTTATATAATCACCTTTGTTATGAGGCATAGAGTGCCTCTTATGACAATACAACATAATGCAGTAAATGAGGGAGGAATCAAATGTGTTATGGGACATAGAATGCTTGTGACAATGCAACATACCTATTTTTTGGGCTTTTTGAGCATCCATGCAGAATAATAAGGGAGGTAGAATCCAGGCAGAGGTGTAAAAAAATTCCTGCCAAGATAATACCCTCCCTGAATAATAACTGTTTAAGTCAGTAGAACCAAAAGTGTTATGAGACATAGAGTGCTTCTTGTGACAATGCTGAATAATGATGGAGGCGGGATCGAGGCGGGGCTTAATATTTATTTATTCTATGTCTTGCCTGCTCAAATAAAGAAATGCCATTATTATGTGTGTGTGTGTGTGTGTGTGTGTGTGTGCGCACTTACCGTATGCTAAAACATTTTCAAAACAACCAAGAAGAAAAACTGTTTAAGTAAATAGAATATGTCATGGGATGGTATTGCTTGTGTCAGTACACAGTATATATTTGATATTCATGTGTGTTTATGTTGTTTTTGTTTTAATACCCATAACATTATTAATTATCATGCAAATTAAATACACTTGGGTTGAGTGTGTCAGATTGACAAACTCATTTTCTTTTGCAAAGCATGTGACACCTTAGTGTAATATCTACCAGTAGGCTAGTGGTTTAACGTTCAAATAGCAGACAAAAGAGACTAGAATCGACTTGTTACACGAGCTGTGTAGAAACACAAATAACTGTTTCCATAAGGACGTAGGGCAATGACATTTGAAATCCTATGAATTACATTTCAAAGTCTGTGCTGCCATCTACTGGAAAATGTATAACACATCCTAACTGAAATTTCGGATCTTGAATGAAGACGAAATTCCAACTTTTTACTGCAATCAAGTGGAAGCACGGCGGTACTGTGCGCGTGCACGGCTTCAGCTGGGCAGTCGGAATTAGGCACAACACCGGCCCTAACTAAGAGACATAAGCGGCTGCATTGGGCATCGCGGCCACCAGGGTGCCCCCTACCACTGGTTCAGTATAGTCAAATAATAATTTGCAAGTGATAATAGCACTGGCCACACAGCCCGGTTATATACACGTCAATAGTCTGATGGAACCTGTCAAAACTAAAAAAAAATAAAAATATAATAGATGCTTTGAATAAAAGACAGAGTGATAAATGTGTTAATTTGACAAGCTGCAACCTAAGAACTAGTGTGGCGGCATTACTATGACAGCTGATTAGTAGTGCGGACCTTCCGGGTTCAAGTTCACCTTTTGCTAATTTCACAATTATTCTCTTGTCGATCCATGTAAACGAAGATGGACTGTGGCTGTATGTCATCGGTAAGTCGTTTATTTTAAATCAAAATGAACACAAAAGGTGTAAATAAAGTGTTTAAGGGGATTGTGATATCACTGGAAGTAATTGACGTGTTCTAGTCGAGGTTTAGATGTGCAGAGAAGGGTTTGGTTTAGGTAGGGAGGGGGCACTGGACCAGCGGCTCGGTGTCTCATGGGCCGGTGGACAGCAAAGGTCATGACGTCGACATGATACCCGATCCCTGGAGCTGAAGAGACCCCTCCGAGTAGGCAAGGGAGGGAATGCATCCTCAAAAATTCAGAAGAGCAAAGTAAATGACTGTACATAAATAAAATAAATATAACATAGTCACTTGCTCAAACAGCGACACATAGTAGAAAAAGTTTCAGTTGGAGGCGTCTCTCGCGCCTCAATGATAAGCTCATTGCGATATCACCGAGTTCAAAAAGCGTGGTAAATATGAGGGGGGTAACTGCCGAATATGGACGAAAATGATCGGGCCAGCCCTGCTTGGGTCAAAGTGAATTCAGAATCAATGCCAATCAATACCAAGTACGATATGACCAAACCAGAAAGTACATATTTGCAAACAAATGTTCGCACAAACTATATCCATCGACGAGTTCGATGCCATAGTTTCGTCTTTACCTGAAAAGTGTTTGCATACCTGAATGAATTGTTTCGACATCGTTTTAATCAGAACAGTAGAGAAAAACAAACTAGACCAATCTCCTCATCACAGTACAAACATGCAGATTCCATTTGGAATTCTATTTGTGTCCGAATAGATGTTGTTGCCAGGCAACAGTTTACGAGTCTGCATGCAGTGCGCTGCTCGACCAGAAGGGGCGCCCCGGGTCTGACACGGCTCTTCTCTTCCTCGTTCAACTTGAGCGCTGTTGCTAGTTTTTTAAGCGAGGAACTCCCGGACTACTTCGGCTACCCGTTATAACGGTCGACATGGCGACCGAGGAAATAACGAAGCGTTTTCTTAAGAAAAGATGAAGATAGCCGATACTCCACCAGAATGGGTGAGTGATTGTATTTGTTTTGTGTTTTTGCTTCAGTCCGTTGCAGAACGGTGCATTTCGCGTGTGCAGTATGTGTGTGTTTCTGGGTGTGGACCGCAGACTGCTGGCTAACGGCTAGCATGTTTAGCTTCGACTTGAAACGTTTATAATATTTTGTTTCGAGTGTGGAGACTTTATTTGTGATTATTGTCATATAATTCATCTACGTGAGTAAATCTGATCTTGGCGGCATATTCGATGGAAACATAGTAGATTGCTGAAGTAAGCAGATGTAGCTTGCTACCTTTAACCAGACTGGCTAGACAGAATGCTGTGTTTACATGGGGCCTCTGCTGACAATAATGGCTATTTACAGTTATCCACGTGACAGTGGCAAATTATTTGCGTGACATGTTTCCGCCACAGTGTCGTGAGTGTGCTGCGTGTAATAACCGTGTGTGTTGGTCAGGTTCGGTGGTCGCTGTGTTACATAATCACAGGATCTCGTACAGATAGCCTGCAGTGTTGCACTTTTCGTCCTTTTCATCCCCTTTCATTTCAACTTTGCAACTAACATCTTGAGCAGTCAGTTTAGCTCTTTCTCGATGCGCATACGTTGTTTTTGAAACGATAAATGTGTTGCTATCATATTTAGTACATTAGCAGAGCTAGTAGACACTATGTTAGCTTGATGGCTAATGCACTGTCGAGAACAAAACATTAAACAACAGTTAAGCAGTTTTGCTCGCTTGTGACGGGCAACTGAGATGGCTTTCCATGATTTACTGCGAATAATATGCATATACGTTAATGTAATACGTATAAGTTTACAATTGCTTAACCTATTTTGTTTATTGACAGACGAGTTAGCATATACTGGTATTCTCAGAGCCATAATATTTTCAGTATACGGTTATTAGTTTTGATGAATAAAGTTAATGACAGTCTTTTGTGTTTTAAATCTCATGCTCCTAACTATATAGGGTTATAAGAATGTAATGTTATAGTTATATATATTAGTCCTTTTGCTGGCTTTTTTGCTCGTTTTTGTAGTAACTAGTCTGACCGATATATCGACCAGGCCAATTAATTTGCCGATATCTGGCCATTTTGCGATTGTCCGCGTCGGCCGATTAAAAGAAGTGTTCTCTTTCCTTTGTGTCAGTTCTAAAATCTACCAATAGGTTTATCAAATACTATCAATAGATTTATACTCCCCTCAATCCGTGTGGCAGAGGACGAATCTCAGTTGCCGCTGCATCTGAGACAGTCAATCCGAGCATCTTATTACGTGGCTTGTTGAGCGTGTTACCGCGGAGACATGGCGCATGTGGAGTCTTCATGCTATTCTCCGTGGCATACACGCACAACTCACCATCTGCCCCACCGAGTGCGAACCACTTTATAGTGACCACGAGGAGGTTACCCCATGTGACTCTACCCTCTCTAGCAACTGGGCCAATTTGGTTGCTTAGGAGACCTGGCTGGAGTCACTCAGCATGCCATGGATTCAAACTTAACGACTCCAGGGGTGGTAGTCAGTGTCAATATACGCTGAGCCGCACATGCCCCGTAAAGTAAGGGTGTGTTCACACTTGGCTGGTTTGGTTCGATTAAAACGAACTCTGGTGCGATTGCCCTGTTAGTGTGATTTATTTGAACAAGTGTGAAAGCTGCCATCTGAACCTTGGTGCGCACCAAACAATTTTTGGTGTCTCGATTCGCTTCCAAACGAACTCTTGTGCTGTTCGATTGATATATAAAAGCAGCATGGACCAAAGACGTCTAAACGGACTAGGGTTGCAGTTGTATACCGTTTTCACAGTATATACTACGGTATGAAAATTGACAGTTATCATACCATTTACATTTGATTATCTACGGTATTGAGAAAAAAATGCAACCGGATGGAGAATCTCACCTGCATATCTCCTGTCCTCCTCGACTGTCTGTCAGACTCGTTAACTTGCCCCACACACGCATGCAGTGGAGAAAATGTTAGCGAGAGAAGCGAGGCAAGGGGGTCTGACATAAGTGTGTGTGTGTGAGAGAGCGCTAAAACATTGTTTCTCAAATGGTGGGTGGCAGGTCTATTCGGACTGGGTCGTGGACCGCAGGGTAAGAATAATGCCATGGTTCTCCCATTGACGATTTTTCGGCAGCTGCCCAAGTGATAGCCTGTTTTGGACTGCTGAGGCAGATTTAATGATAATCTCGCAATCAGCTAAAGGCTTCTTGTCTGCACTTACGCACGAGTGTAACGGAACCAGCTCGCGATCATGATCTGCTCTTCTCTCTGGCGCGTGCGTGCGACAACTGGGCTTTCCTCGATATTGCAGAGTGCAGACCTCAAAACTGATGACAAATGTAAATTCTAGTGAGACTTTTCTAGTTTAAAGCGTTACGTAGTCAAGTCGAACCTCTCAAACAGTAAGCAGTCCTGACATGCCAAACAGCACTGAGGGAAAGAACTGTGCTATGCACTATTTTTTATTTTATTTTATTTTTTTTTACAAAATTGTTTCATGATTTTACATGAGTAAAAGTAAATGTTATATTTTGAATAAATGTTATAGTTTCATATGAAATAACCTAAAGGTAGAATTTATTAGACCTCATTTTTATATCAACAGTGGCAGTTGTAGTTAAAGTTTCAAGATGTGTTTCAGCTAGTATTTAATTTTTTCATATATATACTATAATTTGTTATTATTATTACTATTATTTTAGACTAGCTACACTGACATGTAATCTTTAGGTTCCATGTAATGAGGAGCCTTTCCTCCTGTGTAATATGCATGTTCTGTTTAAATTATGTTTGAAATTAGAAACAAACGGGAGAATAATGGGCTCATATAAGTAAATATGCTCTTCAATTTTTAAAAAACTTCCTGTAGATATGACGTCAACAACAAAAAATAATGTCACTTGATGCATGGCCTTGTACTCGAAATCCATGAACAAAACTATGCAATATAAAATTATATGCGACCCAGGATACATTAAATACAGGTTATGTTTTTACTATGGTGGGTCGTTACTTGATTTCTAATGTAAAACCTGTCCTGAAGCAAAACCAGTTGAGAACCAGTGAGTTAAAAGTACAGACAGGAGCAGTTTATGTTAAGTATTAATAATCATAGGACATTACTTTAAAGCTCACACAGCTGATGTTATTTTTCATTTAGTAGTTAATTTAACATGCTATGCTAACATGTAAACTAACATGCTTTAGTTATAAAACATGTTATAGTTACATGCTTTTATTTTATCATAGCTTTTTATTTATTTTCTGTATTTTTCAAAAGGGAGACTTTTTTTCAACCAAAAAAAACCAAAAACCTAACCTTTAAGGGTAATTGTAACTGATAACAATTGTGTAAAACCATATAATGTGAAACCGTCATATTTTCTGAGACGATTATCGTACCGTGAAAATCTCATACCATTGCGACCCTTAAAAGGACCAATACCAGGTAATAATTTGCCTAATACTGACCTCAAGCAAACCTGGTTCTTCTCATCATAGGAGCTATGTTGCCCATTACAGTTTGGTACAGGCATTGGAAACACCGTCAGCTGTCCTTGCAGCATATCTTCATTTGTGTGTACATCAGAGGAATTCCCGGCGCTGTTTTGACTCTTTTACACATTTTATTAGCTCTTCGTTTGTTCTCAGCTGGTAAAAATACCAGCATATACATATATAAAATCCAACCAGTGCATTTCGCCAAGCAGCCAGCATTGTTTTGGATGTTCGGCAAGTTCCGTTGCAAAATATACGGCACACAAGCTGTACAAACAGGTTGTGACTTTTACTGATGCCTTTTGTTTTGTATCTTTAGGTTCGGTGTTATAAATTCCTGTGTGAACGCTAAGTGAACCAGGACTAAATGTATCATTTTCTTTTTTGGTCCAGACCAAGAGAACTGAACTAAAAGTGCGAACACACCCTAAGTGTTTTGAAAAGTGTGTTCATCGGATTTGCGGTTGTTAAATTGTATTATGTTAATTGCCATTTATATTGGCCATCCTTGGTCATTTGAAAAACCTGCATTGGTCAACCACTTCTAGTAAAAACTGACTAACGTTTGTCCTCGTTGTGGGTAGGGAAGGGAATCGTAAGAAATGTAACGGTTCCGATTCCTCTTAACAATTCTGTTTCAAGTAATTCTTTTAGTACCTTTTTTTTTTTTTTTTTTTTAATAATTATTTGAAAATGAGAAATGCTGTTCTTATTGTATTTATACCCTCTGCTGTTTGTTACCCACTAATGAGATCATTTCTACAGAGCAGATATAACAAATCAGAAATAAATTTCAGAAATACAGTTTCTTGTAAAAGGTGTGTTTGCAGATTTTTAGATACATAAATACAATCCAATAGATCCTTACTCTATTTTAAATAATCTAATCTAAACCAACATGAAATGTGATGCCATATTTTATTAATGCATTTATTCTTTTATAAAAATTAAAAAAAAAAAAAAAAAGAAAAAAAAAAGTATACTTCCTCACAATCTCAGAGAGAGACGGGCTTCAGAGTTATTCATGTTAATGACAGTAACCTAGGTAACAACTTGAGGTGAACCGATTTCTGAGATCCCATACCATTGCGCCCCTTAAAAGGACCAATAACAGGAAGTAATTTGCCTAATACTGACCTCGGGTGTCAGTCCGACGAGCCCAATCCATATCCAGTTCTGTGTGTTAGTCATGTTCGTTACGTCAAGCTCCAAAAATGGCATTAAAGAACCATAAAAACACCATTTAAGTAGTTAATATGACTCTTATGCATTTTATTCAAAGCCACTTGAAGACTTGCAATAGCTCTGTGAATCACAAAAAGCTGTGTTTAATAATTAAATGTATAAAATACATGTGCAGCTCCAGCATGTCAGTGAATGGCGCTGCACTGTTTAAACACATGCGTGCCTATTTTTAGCCTTCTCGCTGTGCGCAATATTTGAGCGCTACTCACGAACAACATCTCATTGTTCCCCCTCATCTTTTTTTTTTTTTCTTTTTTTTTCAAGAATTTGAAAAAGAAGCAAATTAAACTACTCTGAACTTGTCTACAGACAGACACTTACAGAAGTGTGAGGGGTTAAAGGTGCACGATTGAGATATATTACTATTATAATATATTATTATTATTATCATTTGTTTACAATTTATTATAATATTTAAGTTGAAAAGATTCCAAAAAATAACTGTGTGAATGAAAATTGGACTGATATCTGAAAAAAAAAAAACTTATTTTCTACTGCTGAATTGCTGTTAATTTTGCTGCTACATTATCCAGTATACTAGTTAATAATAAGATATGTTAAAGTTTCTTAATAAGCTGTACATTTATATTGAAATAATGTGTAGTTAGAGGTTTGCATTTCTTTACATATTGACTACTCCCAATTAGTTCCACACAATAATGTAAAGATATTCTAAACTGATAATGCAAAAAACAACTCGGATCAGTACCAGCCGATACTGAGATTCCCGATATCGAATCGGGAGTGAAAAAGTGGTATCGGTGCATCCCTAGTAACAACGCCTCAGCTGGCACAAGCGATTGTAAATGTGCTGGCACATCTAAACCACACCCACGAATAGTTTTAACCAATCATCAAAGCTCTTCGACCAGCCGAGTTGCAAATGTTGCATGACAGCATGACTAAACGGTTGACCAAAAACCCATAATCTCCTCCACAGAACTCTTGGCTTAAAAGCACATGTGTAAATGGCAGGTCGGATGAGGTTAATATGATGTATTTATGAATTGATATCTGTAAAGCGCATGTATGGGATTACATAAGGCATATATCATATCTTGCAAATTATAAAGGTGATTAAGTTTTGGGGGACATTGTATTTTTGTTCTCCCCTTTATCTCCCCAATTTGGAATCCCCAATGCACTCTTTAAGTCCTCATGGTGACCTAGTGACTTGCCTCAATCTGGGTGGTGGAGGAAGAATCTCAGTTGCCTCCGCGTACGAGACCATCAATCCGTGCATCTCATCACGTGGCTTGTTGAGCGCATTACTGCAGAGACGTAGCACGCGTGGAGGCTTCACACTATTATCCACGGCATCCACGCACAACTCGCCATGCACCTCACTGCGAGAGAGAGAACAACACATTATAGCGACCACAAGGAGGTTACCCCATGTGACTCTCCCCTCCCTAGCAACCAGTCCAATTTGATTGCTTGGGAGACCTGGCTGGAGTCACTTAGACACCCTGAATTCAAACTCACAACTCCAGAGGTGGTCGTCAGCGTCTTTACTTACTGAGCTACCCAGGACCCTGGGGGACATTGTATCAAAAACATAAGATATGTTAAAAATATTTATCTTCTGACATATTTTAAAGCCATGATGGTAAAAACAGCTTTTTGTCATTTTTGTGTTGGGGCCAGCGAAACATTTTGGCAGGGCAAGTAAATTTCTGAAGCACTGTCCCAACCAGACCAGTAGAAAAAATTCTTAGCGTTGAGCCCTGCTTATTTAACTGTAAAGAACTGAAAGGGTATTTATAAGACACATTATAAAATGAAAGTGGAGTGTTTGGATTCATCTTTGAATTCAATGTGGTTTGTAATTTTTTTTGGTTCACGACATATAGCCATACCTAGTAACTATGCTGGTTTCTTTTTTCCATACTTATTAAATTATTTTCATCAGCTGCATCTCTTTTGTTCCAGGTTTCTGGTTTCACACTATGTGATGATCACCCCGGATGTGTGAATTTATTCAAGAACTCCTGTGTTGAGAAGATTTTTTGATTCCAGTGGAATCTTCAATTTTTCCTCCCAATCTTTTTTGTTCCTTTTTGTTAAATGAAACACCCAATCACACACAGACACGCACACACACCTTGGAGAAACCCCCTCACCTTTTTTTACATGTAGAACACCCTTGCTACAATGCCTGTACAAGCTCCACAATGGACAGAATTTTTACTGTGCCCAATATGCACCCAAACGTTCGAAGAGACTGTGCGTCGGCCCATCAGTCTGGGTTGTGGCCACACAGTTTGCAAGATGTGCCTCAACAAGCTGCACCGCAAGGCCTGTCCATTCGATCAGACAGCCATAAACACTGACATCGAGCAGTTGCCCGTCAACTATGCCCTGTTACAGCTGGTCGGGGGTCAGGTGGGACATTTTGACCTCTTTTGCTACATAGCTTCACCATCGTTTTTTGCATGTCTAAATAGATTATCTGTGTATGCTTCATTTAATTAGTCTTTCTCTCAGGTGTCCAGACAGCAACCTGTGGCACTCATTACCTGTCCAGAGGACACCAAGCATTATGATGAGGCACGACAGTGTGTTGAGGAGCTGGCCCTCTACCTCAAACCCCTCAGCAGTGCACGAGGTACACTCATTAAACCTCTTCAACTCTGAGAGGTGCCATATGGCAAGCCATTTTAACACTTAAACACGGAAGACCCTGGATGCATAATTTTTGCATATCATTGGTATAATTTGAAAGCTTAGAATCTGAACTTTTTAGAGAGAACTTTAATTTCATAAAATAACAAAATAATGCCTGAAAACATTTGTGTTGCAAATTGGCCCCACCTAGAGGTTACATTGCAGAAATCTTAAAATTTATATAAAAGTCCTTCACATTTAAATAGACAAATCATGTGTCAAATTAATGCACTCAGTCTCAGGAAGGTGGTTGTACAGTTTATTTTGTTGCCATAATACGACAGTTTGGATTATTTTAAAAAATATCACAATGTGAAATTTTATTTTTGTAAGGCATAAAATGCAAACGGCACTTTTTTGTGCTCAATTTTTATACACAATCTTACCTTGGGTCGTTAGCTTTAAAACGAGTCAAATAAATTACTTGTTTACTTGTTTTTTAACTTGCTTGGATGAATAATCAAATGAAGTCATGAATAGAAAACATGAAAAGTATGAGAAACGAGAAACAAATCATCAAAACAGATTCTAATCAATAGAAGATGAAATGTTACACATCATTGTAAAGCGGGGATTCTCTGCTTTCTAATGACATCTTTTTAGACACCTCAGAAGCCAATATATTCAACAAAACATTCTGGAAGCTCTCAATACTTCAAAAAAAGACTTGTCTATGGGTGATGGCTAAAATGCGTTATATACACAGTATAATGTGATGGGAGATGATAGAGGAAATATTTTTTACTAGTACTTGCTGCCATCCAGTGGATTAAAATTTTAAACAGAGGACACAGCACTTAAATGGCAGGCTTTATCATAAAATTGTAAACGTATACAATGTTATTTATAAATTATTGCAATAATTTCTTAAAATATAGGGAGTTATCTGTAAAATGTGACCACTGTATGTGTAAACATGGAGCTTTTAGATTTGAGTGTGAACATTTTCAGGCAGCAGCCCAAAAATCCTGAAAAGTTTAAGAGGTTAAAATGAAAATGTACTTCAAACACACTTCGTATGACTGTCCGTCAGACTCTGTCACCATTCACTTTCAAGCAACTTTTTTCCATACAAAAGTGAATGGTGATTGAGTCTTACATACTACCTAACATTTCCTTTTGTGTTTCACGGAAGAAAGTCATATGAGTTTGGAACAAATTGACGGTGAGGAAATTATCATGTCAGAATTTTCATTTTTAGCTGAATTATACTTTTATGTCACTGCATTGGTCTTGGCCAAAATCCATAGCATATTTTTGTTTGCTTTGTCTAGGAGTGGGGTTGAGTAATGCTGCTCAGAGCATGATGAGCCGCCCCATGCAGAGGAAGCTGGTGACTTTGGTGCACTGTCAGCTGGTGGAGGAGGAGGGCAGGATCAGGGCCATGCGGGCAGCCCGCTCTTTGGGCGAAAGAACTGTCACAGAGCTCATCCTGCAGCACCAAAACCCCCAGCAGCTCTCCTCCAACCTGTGGGCTGCTGTAAGAGCCAGAGGCTGCCAGTTCCTGGGCCCAGGTAAGATAACTGTAAGAGTTTCTTTTGACAATTTACAAATGGAAATTTTGATTCTAGTGTCTTATCTGTTGGCCCTGCATTTATTTATAGCCATGCAGGAGGAGGCACTAAAGCTGGTGCTGTTGGCATTGGAAGATGGATCTGCTCTTTCCAGGAAGGTTTTGGTCCTCTTTGTGGTTCAGAGATTGGAGCCAAGGTTTCCTCAGGCCTCCAAAACCAGTATTGGACATGTAGTTCAGCTCCTGTACCGTGCCTCCTGCTTCAAGGTTGTTCCCCTTTTTCATGAATTAGATCTTATGAATTGGTGATTTATGTTGTGTTAATCATATTCAAAGATAATGGAAGTTAATCGGATTCAATTCTTTTGCTCTCAGTGTACAAGTAACCTTTTCTTCACTGGCTTGACTAAACATCTTACTTGTAATAACATTAATGGGGTTATTAAAAGGTAATTCTGTCATAATTTACTCACATATGACTTCTGTGAAACACAAAAAAGTTGGGCAGTATGTTAGTCTCAGTCACCATTAGGGCTGGGTAAAAAATATTGATTTTACGATGCATTGTGATCTTCATCGATCTCGATATCGATTCTTAAATCCCAAGATCGTTCTTTTACTTTATGTGCAACCCTCTACTACAATAAGAGGAAATAACTTGCTTTTGCAAACAATTTCACACTGTCTATAAATGTCTGAGATTAGGCGGGAACAGCACGGGACCCATCTTGGATGGGAGCCCGTGAAAGGAACAGTGGCGCGCTCCTTCCCTCCATAGTGCTAGGGTCTTCTCCTTGGGCAAGAGAGAACCACCTTCAAGCTCCCCTTGCTAGGGTCACAGCTATAAAGGTTTTTCCACTACTCTGTAAGAACCCAGAGTTTAATAGATCCCTTTTTTACCACTTTACTTTTATAAGAAATAGGAAAAGAGATCCGGTTGATCTATTTGTACCCAACCCTGGATCCAAAGACTGCAACAACGTGGTTCAGGGCTAATTTTACAGAGCTACAACGTTTAATTGCAATCACCAATCCTATAGCCATATGTTTTCAGGAAACACAATTACCATCAGATTGTACTCTTTTAATTTTTATTTTTTTATTTTTAACACCTTCGGTCCCAATGACAAGCAGGCTTCCGGTGGAACAGCCATTTTAATAAGAAATGATGTGATCCATAGACATAAATATTAAAGCAACCTTCAGGTGAAAGCAGTACGACTGACTCTGCAGAAAACCATCACAGCTGTTTCTATTTACATTCCTCCAAACTCAAACTTGACACACACGGACCTTGTTGCTCAGCTCCCACCCCCTTTATTCTCATGGGTGATTTTAATAGTCTCAACTTTCTGTGGGGCAGCAATCATTGCAATACAAAAGGTAAGAAGATTTAAGATTTGATAGATAACTTACTTTATGCCTTCTAAATAATGGATCAAATACCTACTTACACCCGGGACATGGAACATACTCTGCTATCTACTTAATTTGGCAGACTGGATTGTACTTGAGTACAGTGAGTCTGGCATGACCTCTGTGGTAGTGACCACTTCCCGATCATTTTAACCATAAAAGGAAGAGAGGAAGAAACAAATGTACAAAGAAGGCAAATTCAAAAAGCTAATTGTTTTCAGTTTCACACCTTCTGTTATCAGAGGCTTGCACGGTTTCCAGAAGACAGCCCTAATGCTATGCAAAATTGTACTAAAACACTTATAGCTATAGCTAATGATACAGTCCCAAGAACATCTTTATATATGAAATGTAGGTGACTTCCATGATTTGATAGTAAATGCAAGGAAACCATAAAAGAAAGGAAAAGACACCCGTCAACTGAAAATCTTATCAAACTCAAGAAGAATCATAAATTAAGTTAAAAAGGAAAGCTGGAGAAGATTAATTTCCAACTTGACAACAAGTACTTCAGCAAACCAAATATGGAACTTGATACGGATAATGAAGGGAAAAAACAATGGCCCTCAAATACAACACATCAAACAGTATGATATACTGCTAACGTCAAAACAAGAAATTGCAAACATTTTAGCAAGAACTTTTGAAAGCAATTCATCTATTGAGAACTGTCTTCCTGCTTTTTGAATATTTCATGCTCAACAAGAAAAAGAGAAGATTAACTTTGTCTCTAGCGATGCAGAGCCCTACAACCAAACCTTCTCCATTGAAGAGCTACAGCGAGCTATTAAAAATCCCACGACACAGCTGTTGGACCAGATAAAGTCCACTATCAATTTTTAAAGAATCTACCCCACCTCTTTCTGATAATGCTCCTTAGAATTTTTAACTCCATCTGTATATCTGGAAAAATTCCAACTGCTTGGCATGAAGCAGAAATTATACCTATTCCAAAGCCAGGAAAAGACCATAGTGATCCCATAAATTATCGCTCTAGAGCCTTAACCCCAGCTGCTTATGTAAAACAATGGAGAGGAAGGTTATGGATCACCTGGTCTGGGTACCCGAATCTGAACATCAAATAAGTAATGTCCAATGTGGTTTCAGGAAAGGCCGAAGCACTACAGATCATCTTATTTGTCTTGAGAGCTATATTCGTGATGTTTTCATTAGAAAGAGCATGTTGTTCTTTGATCTGCAGAAAGCCTACGACACGACTTGGAAACATGGCATTTTAAAGGATCTGTATCGAATGAATTTTAGAGGTCCCCTGCCAATCATCTTTGAAAAAATTTTAGCGAACAGACTTTTTAGAGTAAAGTTAGTAAACACCTTGTCTAATCTACGTAAACAAGAACTCTGAGTACCTCAAGGTAGTATTCTATCAGTAACTCTCTTTACTAATAATATAGACAGCATTGCGAAAGTCATTGGTTCTGATGTTCATTGTAGTTTATATGTAGATTACATCTGCATTTGCTACAGAAGAAAGTACATGCATACTATAGAGTGAAAAATCCAACTGAAGATAAACAAATGCACTCCTGGTCAACTCAGAATGGTTTCAAGTTCTCACAAACAAAAACTGTCTGTAGGCATTTCTTTCAGCTTCGTTCATTGCACAATGAACCAGAGTTGTTTATGGCCCCATCAAAGTCAGTAAAGAGAACAGGTTCCTTGGTATCAACTTTGATTGTTAGTTGTCTTTTATCCCTTATATTAAACTATTGAAAAAACATTTTTTTAAAGCCATGAACATTTTTAAAGATTTATCCAAAACCAAATGGGGAGCAGACAGTTCAACTCTTATGAATATGTACAGAACCTTGATTCTCTCAAAGCTGTACTATGGAAGCATAATTTATGGATCAGCTAGGAGATCATATATACGACTTCTAGATACTGTTCACCTCCAAGGTTTTCGACCGGCCTTAGGAGCATACAGAAAATCACCAATTCAAAGTTTATACTGTATGTTGAAGCCAATTAACTTTTGGCCCTACAATATACAAACAAACTGGAAAAAAAAGACAATCCAGCCTATCCAGCAGTTTTCTCAACTCAACATTCAATACTATATGAAAGTCACATTCGTCCATTTGGCCTACGTATTAAAAACCCATCTGGAGAATCTGAAAGTGGATTTAAACATTCTGGAGCTGATAATTTTTTGCAAAATCCCCCCCATGGGATCTCAAAAAGCCCCAAATCCATCTGGATTTAACGAGAAACCAAAAATAAAAAGGATATAAGAGCAGTGTTCCCACAACATATCCCAATATACACAGATGGATCCAAATCTGGAAATCAAGTGGCAGCAGCCTTTGCAACAAGTCAGCTGTGTCAATGCATACGCATCCCTGACCAGAGTTCAGTTTTTACTGCAGAGGCAAATGCATTATTACTAGTTCCACAGAAATCTATATTAATGATAACTGATCTAAATCATGTCTGGAAGCATTGAAGTCTATAAAAAACGATCACCCAACAATTGTGTATATTTTAAACAAATTGTCATCTCTGGAATACAATAATTTTTTTAATTATTTTCTGCTGAGTACCTGGCCATTCAGGAATCTCTGTTAATGAAGAAGCAGATAGAGCTGCCAAAGAAGCATTATCCTCAGAACCAGTAAAATGCTTTATTCCGCTCACAGACCTAAAACCAACATTAAACGTATACACTAAAAACAAATGGCAGTTGGAATGGGATCAGTGTTTAAACAACAATTTATGGGAAATAAATCCTGTTTGTGGGACAAGACACGTATTCCCTTGTAATAATCGTCGAGACACGTATTCCCTTTTAATAAATGTTGGGATCAAGTCGTCCATCCTGTCAGAACCCACTATCCGTTAAACATGTCTTACTGGACTGTAACGCTTCTACACACTTGAGGAACCTGTATTATTCTTCAAAGTTTAATCTTAAACACACTTTTTTAGTTTTACTCTTGAATAACCAAACTGGCTCTCGCCATATAGCCATAGAAGCTGGCTTGGCGTTAAAAAGGAAAGAAAGTAAGTCTGAGATTAGCCACTGGCTGGTAAATGTTCAGATTTCACTCAGCAATGATTGAGTGGTATAGTGATGAAGTATATAGCAGTGAGATCCTTTCACTGTGTGCTGAGAATTAAAGTTTGGTTTGACTCGTTGTGTCCAAAGACTAGATCCATGCAACTAATTTGTCATTGAATAGTGTCTCTTTTAAAACCTTTTCTGATCCTTATAGTGAATTTTTGATCCGAAACAACAAATACAATTTTTATTCTAATCAGGAATGGCACGAATGAGGTAAAGCCTTTCGAGTCCTCTTGGTAATATGCGCTCATTTACAGATACTTTTTACAGAAATACCAGTTGTCTTGGAGACAATACCGGTTTTTAGCACATGTTCAACAAATCCATGTAAATAGTACAAATTATGCATAAAAATTATGTAGATAAATAAACATGTAAGAAAATATAATGTATGCAATATAATATCAGATTTATTGATTGAATACATGGATTTGTTCATTTTTAGTAAGCTAAATTGTGACCAAATTAATGAAAAACTAATAAAATATAATTGGTAAAATTTATATTTTCCTAATGTACCTAATCAGAAGGTCCCCTGTATAATGAATAGCATTAGCTAGGAGAAAATGTCTTTCATATGGAAGCAAAATGGACATTATAACCAAAATATACACACATGAATCGATATTGAATAGATTCGAGGGCTTGTGAATTTTCACTGCATCTTTTTTTCTATACAATGAAAGTGAGTGAGAACTGTGACTATCTTTCTGCCTAACATCTCCATTTTTGTTCCACAATGGAAAGCAAGTCATCCCTCTAACTACTGTAGTTTCTCTTGAATCTCAATTGTAGGTGACTAAACGAGATGAGGATTCATCGCTAATGCAGTTGAAAGAGGAGTTCCGCACGTATGAGGCACTTCGGCGGGAACATGACTCTCAGATTGTTCAAATTGCCATGGAGGGAGGACTACGCATCGCCCCTGATCAGTGGTCTTCTTTACTTTATGGAGACCAGTCCCATAAGTCCCACATGCAGTCCATTATTGACAAGGTCTGACATAGTAAAAGTTCGAAATTATTCAGCCTAAACGTGACACCTCAGTCATACTAAATTATACCATAGTGTCCCAATACCTCTTTCATTTCCACCCACTTCTTATTTCCTTTATGCACTGCTTGAGGATTTCTTGCCTACCTTCACATTTACTATTGCCTTGCTTGTCTTTTAGCTGCAGACGCCAGCATCGTTTGCTCAGAGTGTGCAGGAGTTGACCATCGCACTGCAGAGGACGGGTGACCCCGCCAACCTCAACCGGCTAAGATCTCACCTCGAGCTGCTCGCTAACATTGACCCCAGTCCAGGTTTGTTACAAGACAGACAAGTGACGTTCTGAATGCCTGTTTATTATACTAAGGTATTGTGAAGGCTATAAAATCATCAGCTGGATTTGCTCGACAAACTAGTCTTGCAGCTTTGTTCTGATATGTTCCCTGATGGTCTGCTCACATTTTGTACACTGATCTCTGTTGCGATTTTCAGATGCTCCTCCACCAACCTGGGAGCAGCTGGAGAAAGGGCTTGTTGCGGTAAAGACGGTGGCACATGGGCTGGTGGACTTCATTCAGAACCACAGCAAGAAAGGTGCTGACACACAGCAGCTGCCCCAGCACAGCAAATATAAGACCTATATGTGCAGAGACATGAAGCAGAAAGGAGGCTGTCCCAGAGGAGCAAGCTGCACCTTCGCCCATTCACAGGAGGAGTTGGAAAAGTGAGTGCCACTATATCTGTCTTGTCTGGTAGTGTTCTCTCATTATTTACTCACCCTCACGATTAGGGGTGTAACGATCCATCGATCTAGATTGATGCAACGATCCAATGTTATCAATAAAATGCAGAAATATTGATATAGGCATTGTTTTAAGATGCGCCTTTATTTGAATACTCTTTTTTTTTTTTTTTTTTTATTTCGAGCCACGTCCAAACGCATTTCCATCAGGTGATGCAGCAACCTTATTACATTCATTTCACTTTATGAGCACTAAATATGAATTTCATGTGGGACAAGAATGTGTGCAGGGTCTATGAAGCCAAATTGTGCTCTGCTATCCACACGCACGTGTCAGCTGGGCTTCCCACGAAATGCGAGCTCCAGACAAGTGACAGGATCTGTGCAAGCATGTCAACTAGGCGCTCCTTATAATGCAAGCTCTTGTGACAAACGCAGAGCGACTCACATGCACAATTAATTCAGGCTTCCATCGATATCGTTGCAGATGTGACCCATTCGAATTTTACAAGAGATTTTTACATTTGAATCATGCGAAACGTCTTGACAACACCGACATTCTGAACAGCACTAATGAGGGAAAGAGAAATCAACTGCTGCCCAGCACTAGCATCAGTTATAAGACTTAACATATTTACACAACAACACCCTTACTAACATTTATTCCAGTTTTATTTCATTACAACTGAGGAAGTTGTAGCCAAGAAAACGGCAGATAGCATGGATAGTTGGAAACAAGTCATGCGTATGTAAAGGGGCTTTTCCACTGCATGGTACAGTTCGACTCGACTCTCCTTGCTTTTTGGGTGTTTTCCACTGTGAATAGTACCTGGTACTTTTTTTAGTACCACCTCAGTCGAGGTTCCAAGCGAGCTGAGCCAATACCAAATGTGACGTCAAAACCCTGCAGATCACTGATTGGTCAGAGAGAATCGTCACTACCAGCATCACTGGATTTGCGACACGGAACATCAACCCGCTTGTTTTAAAGTTAGCAACAGCAATAGCAGTATCATCTGTTCACGTGACTTTCGAATTGTAAAAAGAAATTGCTGTGCGCAAAACCATGCCATGGTTGATATCATGGCAGTAGAGGCTGCACAACTATGACAATCATCCTATAATCCCACCCACGTTGAGGCAGCACTAAACTGCTGTGGAAAAGCAAGCTCAGAAAAGTAAAGCGAGCAGAGTTGAGTTGAACTGTAACGTGCAGTGGAAAAGTGCCATAAGTACTTATGAATAAAACTGAAAAATAAGCTGTAATCAAACTATTGATGATCACTTGTGTATAACTTTATTATTTATATATAATGTTTTTTTTCATCATCTGAAGTACCTTATTTTTTGTGGATATCCCAATGCGGATACTAAATTTGCACTTTTCAGAGAGCTCAATAAAATATTCAAATTATATTTTGGTGGCATTTCAGGGCAAAATGTTTTTAATTGACTGTGTAAAATTGGCACATAATATCGGAATACTGGTCGCTTACATGGCATTTGTAAACTTGTCCGGCAAATGTACGCCAGTTTTGCTAGGATGCAGTCCGTCCGCATGATAAAATCGTGCTTGATCCCAGAAAAGATCCTGGTTTAGGGCTGCAGCTAACGGTTATTTTGATAATAGACTAATCTAATGATTATTCGAACGATTATTTGACTATTTGGTTGATTATTGCAACGATTAATCAATAGCTCTTAACCTTAACTATTCAGTGTGTGCCTAGACTTAAAAGGTTGTATTAACCCTCTGGGGTCTGAGGGTGTTTTGAGCCCTGGAGAAGTTTTGACATGCCTTGACATTTGTGCTTTTTTTCAGTTGCTTAAAAACATATTGTATTCAGCACAAACAGGGCTACAATAATATGTGAGCAACATGTGTGTACATGTTTGTATTTTTGAGAAAATAACGTTTATGCATGGTTTTTTGAATAAACAAAATGTTTAAGTAATTGAAATAAGGCCATATATCACATACTAAACATTTGACCACAAGCCTTTTGAGAACTGGATCTTGTAGCCTAGAGTTTTTGCTACAAAATGATGTGAAAACCATCCTGATCACTCATACAAAACAATATAGTAATTGAACTTTTGTAAGACATTTTTAGTTTTAGAAAGGTCATATGCGTGAACTATTATGAATATTGATTGTAATTCACACCTGAGGAGACAAAAGACCCCTCCCCTGGGCCTATCAATGAGGAATGTGACAGAAAGAGAATGAATGTGAGGAGACTTAATGATCAAAATCAAGTTTTAAGTTAAGTCTCTTCTGCTCACCAAGGCTGCATCTATTTGATCAAATACAGTAAAAACAGTGATATTTTGAACAATTTTTTACAATTTAAAAGAACAGTTTTTTTTATACGGATGTATTGTAAAATGCTATTTGTGATCAAGGCTGAATTTTCAGCATCATTACTGCAGTCTTCAGTGTCACATGATCCTTCAGAAATCATTATAATATGGTGATTTTCTAATATGGGCATATTTAAAGTGCATTTTACTCATTTAACCTGAACACATATTTGCAAGCACAAGCTATAATGAGGCAGCATAAACACTAGTTAAAATATAATCCATACAATCGTATTATTTTTACATCATATTACATATCATATTTATATCATACAGCATACAATTTAAATACCTGCTTTAGCCAAAACAGCATTTAAATGTAACTAAAACTTGCTTATTAGGACATATTTCAAATTTCAATACTCTGAATCCTGGCTGGCAAGTCTGTAAACAGTCTCACTAGTAAAATATGTACATGTTTATATAAAATAGCATGTCAACTAATGAAAACTAAATGACTTACTCGTCTGAAATTGTATCCTCGGCTGGATAAAGTCTCTCTTCAAAATACAAACGTTCATCGGAGTCCTGCTCTTCTTCTGAGGAAAATTGTAACTCTTCGTCACTATCCAGGAGTTTTCTCACTTGTGTATCATGCTGTCTTCCAAACGTGCAGATAAGTGAATTAATTATATGTTTTTAAGGCATAGTCGGGGGTGTTTACCATTTGATTTGATCATCTCAGCACATTAGCGTTTGAATGACGCGCTCTGCCCGTGGGTGTGATAACATTAGAGATAATTAGCTGAACCAGTAGGAACTGTACATTGCTTTGTTTCATACAGATTACATTTCAGGAGAATATGTGTCTTAAATTTGAATTGTTATATTTAAAAATAGACATTTTAAGCTTTCTTTAGACATATGCTTCATGTTTGTGTGATAAGTATTCGTGGAGTTTGTTAATTTTTGTGACGTGTTTCAGATATATGCTTGCAAACCCAGAGACTGCTTACAGCTCACCCTTTTTATTTTCTTTATTTTACAAAAGCACAAGGTTTTGTTGTTATTGTGAGTGTACACAAATAAAAGTAGACCCTTTATAGTCTCTAATGATGTCTTATGCCTCAAAACGTCAGAGAATTTTATGTTGTTTCCGCTGTAATGATGAAAATATCCAGCAGGACTTGCCGGCGCGTCCGTCGACCCCAGAGGGTTAAATGTGCTTACTAACAATAAAGAGGACAAAATCATCTATTAAAAATATCTCTAAATGACAATCACTGAATTCCAAGGAAAAAAAAATGTCTAAAAAAACTATATTATCTGTTATTATATAATATAAATGTATGTTGTTTTAAAGGTGAACGGAAATGTTTGTCGACAATTTTTTATTGTCGACTGTAAAGGGATTTAGATGGGCAAGGAGGAGGCGAGAACTGGCATGGCAATATAAATAATATTTTAATGAAAAATGTAAACAAAAGATATAAACGCACACATGACGAACATGCCGTAAACGATCTCTCTCTCCCGCACCATCTTCCGCAGTCGGCCAAGAGGCTTGGTTAGCCTGATAAGGGACACCGGGTGTGTAGAATCACTACCCGGCTCCGCCCGCCGCCCTGTCACATCGACTTTGTCAATAATTTTGACTAATCGTTTCAGCCCTATCCCAATTATTAATAAAATCCACCGCCTTTATCCCTGTGCGCCCCGTCATTTTGATTGGGACCGGGTGTGCATCATTCCAGCCCAGCACCGCCACCCTACGCCGCTCTACACTCCTCCCGCCGTTGCCCCCGGCATGATGTACACACCCACCCCCCGTCTTGCGCCCCATCTGCCTTTCAAATATAATCTTATTTGGTGTCATCATTGCAGGTATCGTAAAATGAACAAACGTCTTGCAGCACGTGTGACCTGCCCTGCTGGCTTGCTGCCTGATGAGGTGGTTTCTCTTGAACCTGGGCGGAAAGCATTAGCTCTTGCCAATGGCATTGACACACCTGGTCCTGGGACCCCTCTCCCCCAGCTCATCCCCAGAGGCACAGACCCCTCTGCATATGACCTCTTACCCAAGCCCAAGATGGACTCTAGCCTGAGTGCTCCTGGGTCACCACCTGACTGGTAAGCTTTTGTTTCTTCATTACATGGTAGAATTTGTTCAGAGAATGTGCTTGTAAAATCATCTTACTTAAAATGCTTAATTTTTATGAACCTACTAAGGAAAACAGAAAATAAATGGATCCAGTAGCTTAATCCCCAAATAAACAACTTAAGCTTTATCAACAATTACAACAAATATCCTGAAAAGCATATCCTTCTAAAGTATACCAGCGTTAGAAATGTTAAAAAATGACCTGATCTTTTCAGACTGACCTTTTATGGCTCTTTTTGTTTCCTTTCAGTTTGGATAAATCTGGCCTGGCCCTGACACCCCACCCTGTGCCTCACCCCAGGGTCGAGCACTTACCCATACACAAGCAGGTGCCAGCCATGCCCAGAGGTACGCCACAGATGTATCCACAACAGCAGCCCGAGCTCTTCTACCCTGAGCCAGGCAGACCACCTCCCTCAGGATCTCAGTATGAAGCTCAGTACTCAGCAGGTGAAGGGAGTTGATCATATGGATGGTTGTTTGAACACATAATGAATAATTAAAATCCTTGGGACTGACTGTGATGTTGCATTTATCAACATGCTTGTTTATCCTTGAACAAAATTCATTTGAACCAATCAGATTTTAGGGTTAGGTTTAAGGCCTATGGCAGATTTAAGTTTGTTTTCACCAGTCTATAGCTTCCACAGTTTACTTCACAGTTTATTTCAGAATCGCATTAAAACAGCGTCGAGACTTGCGTCGCTGTCTTCTGGAGAAGCACACCAGGCGTATGTGCATCTCACCGGGTTCATACGGTCATGGAAGTGCACAAATGGGTAGAAAAATTTGAAAATGCTGCAAAAGAAGTTGCGTTTTGAAAGTTCATGAAAAAGTAATGGAAAAGTAATTGAAATGTACTAGTCAAAATGTGTACAAAGCCTGATCTCAAGCTGTAGAGAAACACTGCACACATATTACTTCACTCAGCAGAAAAACGTTTCAGTGCAATGATCTCAGGAAAATGGTCATAAAAAATAGAAAAAGAAATTAGCCAAGGTGAGAAATTATGACATTTTAATATTTCTTGGTTAACGAAAGGATATGTGGCAAATTCCAGTTTAGCTTTTTGCTTTGCCCTTTTTTTTATTTTATGGAAAATATTTAATGAACAATTGTTTATTTTACCTTATTGTTTCGTTATTATATCACAAACAATTGAAGTTTACATTCGCTTAGGTTGAAATCATTAAAACGAATTTTTGAACCACTTCAGAGATTTCAAATTTGCAAACTATAGTTTTGGCAAGTTATTTAGGACATCTACTTTGTGCATGGCACAAGTAATTTTTTCAACGATTGTTTACAGACCGATTGTTTCACATTTAATTGACTATATAACAATTCCAGTGGGTCAGAAGTTTACATACACTAAGCTGCCTTTAAGCAGCTAGGGAAATTCCAGAATAAGATATCAAGCCTTTAGGCAGTTAGCCAAATAGCTTCTGATTGGCTTATTGGAATCAATTGGAGGTGCACCTGTGTTTCAGCTGTTTGTAAAATGTGGGTCATGTAAACAAAAGAAAATTGGCAACTTGGCCCCTGAACTGGCTAAAGTTGAGTACTAATGTTGAGACTAAATAATTGTCTTTTAGAATCAATTGAGGAAAGTATGTCTCACAGGGCTCCAGACTAAAAAAATTACTAAGGAGCCACCGGCTTCTAAACTGAAACATTTATGAGCCATATGGCTGTTTTAGTTGCCACATCAAAAAAATCATAGTCTTTCTTTACTGTGACTAAATGGCTCAGACACAAAGGCTACAAGAGGGCAAATTGAATGAAATCCCAGATAGTTTATTGTGCTACTCCAATCCCAAATAATAATTTCCAAGGGGGAAAAAAATGGACCATAACACGGGACTTGTAATTTTAAACAAGCCCGACATACACATGGGACAATTATTTAGAAATGTCTGCATTTCCTAGTTGTGAATTCACTAATGACTGATCGCTGAGAAAGTGACTTGAATTCAAACTGCTAACCAGAGCTGCTGAGTTTAAAAGAGTTCTTGTTGGGTGATTAATTCTAAAAATCCGGTTAAAAAGAGTCATTTGTTTCAGACATCATGGCTCATGCTGTGTTTGTTGTCGCGTGCAGCCAGGGAGCTCATGTAATCCACAGAATGGGTGTAAAGCGGCGCAAGACACACTGGCGCTCTAAAGATGTATTCAATAACTCACAAAATGATATCTGCTGAATCCGCATATGAAAGCACACATCCCGACTATCGCCAATAGCGACTAGATTTTAAATATTTGTCGCATTCATTTATTTTTGGTCGCGTTTGCGGCCATTTTAATCGCAGTCTGGACCCTGTCTCAGTTGATGATCATGTCTGATATTAGAGTACTTACATGTAATCTCTATACATGTTTATTTGATAATTTGGCCCAATGAATGCATATACTCAGAAGGCAGATCGTATGGCCGATTTATAGAAAAAAAAAAATAATAATAAACTTTTTCTGATACTTTATGTATTTGAACCAAGAAACAGAAATGTATCACATTTCTCTACTGCTTAAATTGGTAAACTTAATCATTGATGTGATTCTTCTGGATTAATCTAGAATTATTTTTTTTTATCTGACCAAAAAATATGAAAAAATAAATTTTACTAATGTGTATTAATAAATGTTAATATTTTCTCCTTGAGGGTTCATATGTTATCGACAATGTCCTGTCCTGGGCATTTTCGATAAGCATTTTTCACCTGAACAGTCAGTCAAACTTCCCTCAGAGCTGCTTAATTCACTTAAAATTCACTGCTGCTTCTGTCACGCACACACTTTCTTGAGAATGCTCCTGATTTTTGCTGCCAGGACTTTTTTTTAAGTAGACAGGTTTTTTTTTTTTTACAACCCCAATTCTCAAAAAGTTGGGACAGTATGAAAAATGTTAATAAAAAAAAAAAAAAGAGTGATTTGTAAATTATATTCACCCTTTGCTATATTGAAAGCACTACAACTACACATTATATGATGTTTTACCTTGTGAATTTCATTGTTTTTTGAAAATGTAAAGTAATTTTAAATCATATAATTGCAACACCCTCAAAAAATTGAGCAATTTAAGACTAAAAACAATTTGACGAGTTGAAATAAGGCTATGTGAAACAGGAGGTGTTCGTTGTCTCCCACTAGCTCTGTACATTTTCCTGCTTTTATGTGCTTAGCCGATCACATGCCTGCTTAATGCAAGTCATAATTTTCATATTTCTTTTCTCGTACAGGCAACCACTACCCTTATCAACCTTCACAGTATGTACCTTCCCGCTTCATCCGTAACCCACCTCCCCATGGCGAGTCTGCAGTGCCTCCTTACCAAGAGCCCTACCCAGGTTATGGCCCAGAGCGCCAATATCAGGGCCACCACTCTGGTCCACCTTTCTCAGCTCACCCCTACGCACCAACCTCCCATTATAGCCGCAGACACGGACACTATCCTGCACCCCCACCTCCGTTTGGCCCTTCCAGAGATGACTTTGTCAGGATGAGCCCGGTTCCTTTGGATGTTCCCCCAGCCCCTATGCCTCCACCTCCAACAGGGTCTACAGGGTCTCTTTACCACCCCCAGGAGATTTTATCCCGAGACAGATACCCACATGACGGGTACTATACTCCAGGACCACACCCCAGCCAAATGAGGTCCCACATAAGAGTGAGTTCTGATTTTATCAAAGTTTCAGCTTGTAAATAAACAGGTTACCTTCTTCTAGCTAGTAGCTACAGAATGTAATGCAAAAAGTAGCCCTGCACTCAAACAGTACGGACCTGCCCAAAAAAATGGCAAGAGGTGGTAAAAGCTTCCAGTTGTTCTGATAGGCTCACTGCTACACAGCTACTGGGAGTCAGAGTGACTCAGTTCACTCATCCTTTGACTTGAGGGTTATCAGTAGAGTTTGGAAATGACAAAAGTGGGTGTTGACATCTTTGCTATCTATTTACATGTTGGTCCAGTGGCCCTTTCCTAATTGACTAGTTCTTGGCCAGAATAAGCTAGAATGTGTATGAGATGTTATGCCGATGATATACTGAAACATGTTTTTGCCACTGACTGATTTCCAAAGCTCTCCTCTTTATGGTGCTTTGTGCCTTCTGTCCCAAAAGGACCCGTACAGTCGCTCTCAGCCTAGTCTGGATGACTTGCACCGCAGGCGTAAGGAGCTGCTGGTCCAACTGGAAGAGAGAAAAGTCATCTCTCCTCCACCTTTCGCTGCCTCCCCCACCCTGTCCACTCACCCGTTCACCAATGACTACCCTCAGGAGGTGAGACCATCTCCCTGCAGTCTTGAATGGTTTTGGCTTAGTGCTTTATAAATATAATACTCAACCATTTTTAAATGTCTGCAGTATTTGGAGGATGGGTCTAAAGCCTTTGGAAGTCGGGAGCCAGACTATGCAGGGCAGTATTCCCCCTGGTCATGTGACACCATAGGATCATACATTGGCTCCAAGGATGCTAAACAAAAAGATGTCAGTAGTGCTGTGGAGAGGATGGTAAGTAATGTATCTCAGCATTATTGTTTAATCATAATATTAAAAATACTAACATTAGGTCAGAAACTTAATATGTCTCTCTCTCTCTAACTCGCTCACTA
The DNA here is from genome assembly GCA_032164185.1 of Moxostoma hubbsi. Classification (NCBI taxonomy): domain Eukaryota; kingdom Metazoa; phylum Chordata; class Actinopteri; order Cypriniformes; family Catostomidae; genus Moxostoma; species Moxostoma hubbsi. Next base: position 9,260,467 of record JAVLUX010000004.1, on the reverse strand, counting down.
AAGAATGCAGAAGCAAAAGTTCTGTGCGAGCCTCCATTGGACACCCAGCGACGCTCAGCAGAAGCCAAAGATGACGACCCCATCATTCCCTTTGGTCCTCTGCCTACAGTGTCTCCCTTTGGAGCCATTTCACGCACCTCTAAAACGGGTTACCAGACCACTGGGCCTGTACAGGCCATGGCCTCCTCACAGGCCTCGGGCTCCAAACACATGACCATGACAGGTGAGATCTTGATTATGTAATCAAATAGTTGAAAATCTTCTTATAAATCATAAAGCATGGCATGAAGCTTGTTCAGGAATCTTTTGAGGAATATCCCAGGTTCAATACAAGTTAAGCTCAATCAAGAGCATTCGTGGCATAATATTGATTTCCGCAAACATTTTTTTTGACTTGTCTCTCCTTTAAAAAAAAAGCACAAATCTTAGTTCCAGTGATGCACTTACAATGGAAGTGAATGGGGCCAGTTTTTGAAGTTAAAATACTCACTTTTTCAAAAGTATAGCCACAAGACATGAACAATATGCGTGTAAACGTGATTTTAGTGCAGACTTGCCAACCTGTACACATTTTGCGTAGAAGGTACGCATTTTGACATCAAAATACGCTGGTATGTTTTGTCACTCTAAACTATGCAAAAGGCTGGTTACCAGGTCTTGCAGCAAGAGACAGCTGCATCTAGTCAGCTGAAAAGCAAAAGAAGAAGAAGAGTTCGACCAATCATAGCGCTGGGTACATTCCCCCCCCCAAATATCAAGCAGGGATGATTTACAAATGCGTAATATCAATCATTTCAAGAGACTGCAACACGAAATAGGTTTTATCCGTCTCGTTCCCCCTCTTCACTCCGTCTGGATGGTTCCTCAAGTGAGGATGGAGCTTTTAACTCCTTTGCAAAGGTAAACGGGCTGGAGTGGATGTGGAAAGTTGAGTTATCGCATACCTGCCAACCTTGGGAAAATATTTAACTTTAGCCTCACATTATGTCATTTGCAAGCTAGCTTGCTTGTTCACCAGGCATTTAATTTGGCAGTGTAACTAAGATTGTTAGATTGCAGATTGTTAAACGTGACTTTCCATAGTACCGTATTCATAATTATTATTGCAGGCAAACCCATCACCGTAATGAGAGGAGCAGATGTCAGGGTGAAAAAAGCAAGTGCACATCCCGCATAAATAACGTTACCTAGAAATTTACCTGGGTGTGTGCGCGTGTGTGTGCGTGTGTGTGTGTGCGTGTGTGTGTGTGCGCGTGCGTGTGTGTGTGTGTGTGTGTGTGTGTGTGCGCACGTGCGTGCGCGTGTTTGTGTGCACGTGCGTGTGCGCGCGCGTCTTGCAGTTAAAATAAACATGACATCAGATTAGGAGGAACTGGCAGGGTAAGAGCGAGAAGCAGACCTAAAAAGAAGTGAGTCTATGCCCCCCAGAATTCCTCATAAATTATCAGGAATAATGGCTGTGTCTCCGGCCCTCAAAACTATCATATATCATACAATGAAATATTGGTCATGAAAATGGAATGGCCGTATGCAAAGCGAAGAGCTGCAAAACATGTGAACTAAGCGTTGCTCTATTGTGGTACTCAAAATATTTTCCTATGGTTGGCAGGTCTGTTAGTGTGATAAAATCACTTCCTAAACTTTTCTGTGTAAAGTTATAGCCAAATTTACAACTTCATTGCTATGACAATGTAATGTCAACAAACCCTAAATTAACTGTAAAAATTACAATTTGAACAACTTTAAAGCTCAAATAATATACATGGGTTTTAACAGAACTAAATTACATACAAAGTCAATGCAAAGATGCGAATAGACGCAAATTCTCACTGGGCGGCGCGAATGGCGTGATTCGAACACGCAAAATCTCTTCATTTAAATTTTTCGACTCGAGCGAAAAATCCGCATGATGCGTTGTTGCGAAAGCCTATTAGCATTGAGATTGTCCAGATGTCACTGACATACTGACATTGCATCAGAAGAAATCTGGGAAAATGTATTAAAAAATTGTTGTAGCGGTGTGTGGGCACCCGGGATTGTATGACACAACATCATACATGCACAGAAACCCGACCAAAAAAGACCTCGCTTGGAGGAAAGTGAGCGAGGAATTTGGATTACCTGGTAAATTCTGAAAATACGCTTGTATACTTGATTCCAGCTATTGGTTGTACTTTACTATGAACCAAGTCTTAGAAGCCCCCCTCCTGTCCTTTTCCGGAAGAGAAGAGGGAATACTCGCGGGTTTGCGCGAACGCAAGTTTAATCACATTTATAATCCAGCGGTCAAACTAAATTTTCTTTGCGTTGTATGTGAACGCACCATTAGATTCTCATTATTTGTGTAGTTTCTCTCTCTTCTGTTAAGACAACCGGTGGTTGTCTTGTGGTCATAATAAGCACCCTTTTCATTAAAGAAAAGATCAATCAATTTCCAAATTATATTTTATTTCATTTATTTATTTTACCATAAATAAAATTATACATTATATTTACGTGTATTAGTGATGGGCATTAATACTTGGAAGTGGCAGCAGTGATTTATCTTGAAAACAATTTGACTTTTTTTTTTATTTATTTTTCCCATCATTAAAACTGTTACATTTTAATAATGTCATATGGTTTTCAGAGTTAACTCAGGGTTTCCGCGGGGCATTAAAACGCATTAAAAGTCATTAAATGGATTTTGCGAAAATTAAGGCCTTAAATAGCATTAAAAAGCATGAAATGTTATTCCTACAGGCATTAAAAATTTTAGATAGTTTTGAAAAAATAATATTACCAATTTTATTTATTTAAATTATGTAGATTGTCTCAAATATCCAAGATTATCATCATTGCATCATTGTCAAATTGAATGGTTACAATTGGGACATGGGCTTTTTAAAAATGTATCGTTTGTATATGTGCGTATGTGTAATAAAAATATATATATATATATATTACACGTTGTTAGTCATGGGTCATGTATGGCATTAAAAATAATTAAATTAGATTTGATAATACCTGCAGAAACCCTGTAACTAGTGGTCTGACTGATTAGATTCGGGGCAGCAACAGTGCTTGAACAGTCTTGCTTTCAAAAACATGTAGACCGTGTAACTTATGGAATGGAACCGAGTGCATGTGTTCACTTCATGTGTTCTTAACTCAGATTGGATAATGCAACTGCCAAATACATTAATCTAACATAGTCCAGCAAATACAAATAGTGCAGACGGCACTTTCTCCATCGCCCTCCCTGTCCCACTGCGAATACTTAGCTGTATATCTATTGAGCATTTTAAGATGACCAAAATGCACATCTCTAAATCATACTTTGTTGATTTAGACTTTCATTGTCTAACAGTCGGGGAAATGTAGGTTTCTTTTTATTAAACTCCGTTTCCCTCACAGCAGACTACTCATATGTTAACCACAGTGGTTGGGGTGGAGCATCGTACCCTCAACACCAGAGCATGAACTCTCAGGGACACTTCAGCGAGCGGTATGCACCCTTACACCTATTACCCCTGATACCATAGCTAAATCAGGAGACATGATGTAGTTAAATCATACATTTAACAAGAAACGCAATGGAATTACATGTATCTGCTTCTGTCTCATTGCTGTTTCTTTTTTTTTGGACAGTGTGCCCGTGACTGGCCCTGATCGTGAGCAGCTCAAGATTGAACTACAGCAAGTCAACCAGCAGATCAACCAGCAGACCCGTGGCATGGAGGTGTGTGTAAAAAGTCCATCTAAATTCATCATGCCTAGTTTACACCCCTGACTGTTTCCTGCTCTATAATGTATTATTTAACTAAAATTATCTTTTTTTTTCCACACGCACAGGCTGCCAGTAACTCCATGCTCCTGCAGAGGGAGGCGTGTGCGCTGGCATCTCAGCCTGCGCCGGCGGTGAAGTGGTCCTCAGGTGGCGTTGTGTCCAGTGAGCAGCTCAGCATGGAGCTTCATCACGTAGAGCGAGAGATTGGAAAAAGAACCCGTGAAATTGCCATGGTGAGGAACTCTTCTGTCTGAAACATACTCTGCGCAAGTACCCAAATGCAGATGTGAATGCTTTGCAGTAACAAACCTCAGTGCTCAAGGGGGCGATAAAGTTATCTTCAAATATCAATGCCAAATGTGATGCTATTATTCAGGTAGTTAGATATAAAGATGTTGAAACTTGAGCTCGCTGAATCTATTTCCATGATTGTAGGAGAACCAGGTGGCCCATGAATACAAGCTGAAGGCCGCAGAGAACGGGCAGCCTGACCATAAAGCCCAGCTGGAGGAACTCTCTTTAGCTTTAAGGTAAGTGAGGGAATAAGTCTTACATGCATAACTCTTTGCTCATCAGGCTAATGTATCCACAGATACACTCACAGTCTCTCTCTCTTCTCTCCATCAGTGAGGTGTCTAATGGATCCAGTGGCATGAAGCCAGCCAGTAATGTGGGTGGATCTATGCTGTCTCTGAGCAATAAGACATCTTCTCTCACCCTCTGCTCGGCAGAGCAAGCGGCGAGTAGCTCAGACCTTCAAAAGAATGGTGTTGTGCATTCTTGCTCATAAGAGTGTATTTACACACAAACAACCTCACCACCTCCAAAGGTCAAATTCTTTCTTGGTGGGCTTAAAAACATCTCTTGACTCATTCGGCGTTAAAGACGGAGGATCATTAGAATGACGTCAACATGTGTTTTGTAATATTCAGACGGAGCTATGATGCTGAGGGACGCATTCTCACACGCGCACACACGTTTGCATGCTGCTACATGCATGCACAAACACAAACTTCTCTGTTGTTTTATTTAGAGAAATGAGCAGTATCTGCCGTGATATAAATTTTCTTTCTTTTTGTTCTGTGAATGAGCTTTTAGTTTTAAATTACTTCTCATCCCCTGGAAACCAGGGCATCTGAGCAATGCTGACTTTTTGTTGTGTTTCCCTTAAATCAACAAAGAACAGTAAGCCCGAAGCTAGTATGGAAAAGATGAGGCAAATTTGATAATTGGCGGAGTCAAAACAAGAATCAAGCAAACTGTGTTTTTAGCATTAGGGCTAGTCGGGGCCTCTCTTGAAACGTTTAACTCCTTGGATCTTTGCAGCCTTGAATATGATCTGACTCACCTGGTTTCAAGTAGCATGGAGGATCTTTTGTGAATCCATTTTTATGGACAGTTAACACGGGTCTCCCCACATGAAACACAACTGTGGCAGTGTATCGCTGTAAGGCAGTCAGACTGAACTCTGGATAACACAAGGGAAAATGTATTTAATCGGTTGTCAGGTTTAGTTTAATTTATGGTTTGGCTATACAACTGTTAAGGAATTTATAAATGTACAATAACACATGTCTAACGCATTCTGTTTTATAGAATGCAAACAAATGTCTTTCCATGTTTTCCTTCCAATGTTTTTCCATGTGTATGCTTTTTAGTAGAGGAGGTGCAACACTTCAAGTCCTTTGTGTTCTTCAGAGCTTTGTGGTTTGGGATGATTTTCTTTTTCCTCATACTGCCACAGTTGTTTTGTAAGATTTCAGCCTATTAGGAAATAATTTCATCAGTTTCCCCTAACTTCTGTGAAGTTGCTTATTTGGCTCTCCTGGTTGAGTTTGCATATTCGGGTCTTGCCGCAAAATCGCTGCATAGAAATATAGGGTGCGAAGTTTCAACCAAACTGGGTCCCGTAGAGTTACAGTTTAGACACTCTGGAGAAAATTCCTGAAATTTGCATGAATAAAAATCCTGATGGTTTTCCAGCCAGGTGTTCATATTAGATTAGCTATTTGATGTCTTTAAAATGACTTGGATCTGTAAATGTCCTCTTTATAAATTTGTTCAGAAACAGTTCTCCAGAGACAATTATGAATTTCTTCAGAAACATGAGAAGCAAATTTCTGTGTAAATAGCTTGTAAACACCATTCTTGCATAAACAATTGCAATTAATTGAATGCAACGGTGTACGCAGGGAATGGTTTTACAAACGTTTTACACAATTTGTTTTGCAAATGAGACCCATTGAGTTTAAACCTCAATCACCCTGCTTTGACTGAAATGTGTGTTTTTACACAATCTATTCAATGACTTTAAAAACAAGGCCCCATAAAACAAAGAGAACAAGATTATTTGAAGTCTGATGTCTTAGTGATGACATTCTTCACGTGTGACATTTTGTTCTAGTCTCTTGAGACCGACTATTATATACAGCTCCAATTTTGGGTGCAACCTCTTAACGTGTAATCGTTGTCATTTTTGTGCTATAGACATGCTGAGTATAGTTGATTTATCCTATTATTATGACGATGACTTGTCATTTGTTATTTGATGTTCTTGCTCGTGAAAGAGCACACAGCCTTTTCAAGCAATCGTCAAGATTGAAGTCGGGCTGTGCTGACACGAAGAGGTGACGTCGACCCTCCTGATGAGGTGTAAACTTACTGTGATGTTAATCACATTCGCTTAGCAAATTCTCCAGAATGTCATCTTACTTAATGCTAATGCTAAACTGTCACCTCCTCCCACTCCTTCAATAGGAAATACAATTCTTTATGGATTTTTTGTAGCATTTTCCATGCTGTTGAAGATGAAAAATCCCATGACCTTGTTAATGCCTTGCCTGATTTGAGATGTGCGGTGTAGTGCTAGCCAATGATTTCTCAGCTGAGCCTCTTGTTTCCCCTCTGGTGAATCTGGCCTCCGACTAGAGCTTCATTATCTTCCATCTGCCCTTAAAAGGTTTAGGATTTGAAGTATCCTCTAATTAGACAATTGGGTCACATTTCACCCCAAAATAAAAATAAAAAATCTAAAATTGTATTTGATATAAGGTAAATTAAGCAGATTTTTAGGGCCATTCAGATATTACATTTTTTTTATAAAAATTTTTGGTATTGTGGCATTGTGGTAATATTTTAGGGAATTTTAATTTTAAATAAAACCAAGTCCCTTTATTCTCAGTGGGGATTCTCATTAGATGCATTGTATTGCAGTACATTTTTACTGTAATTCAGTTCAGTATGATAGTAAAAATCACTGTAACACAATTATTTTTATTTAAATTAGCATAAATTAACAGCAGTGCAACAATTTCTACAATAACAGATAAATACTTTGCTTAATGCTCCTAAAAATAAAATTAAAGTCTGATTTTCTTTTTTTTTTACACAAGGTAATTGAAGCTGATTTTAAGGACCATTAAAATGTCCATTAAGATTATATTCATGACACTTGTGTTCATTATAGTAATATGTTGTCATTTGATTTAGATGCATGTAATTTTACTTTAATACGATACTTTATTAAATCAGCAAAAATTAAAGGCAGTACAACAAACACCAACATTATGTAAAAATGCTTTTTTTCACATTACTGTAATGAGAATTCATAAATTGTTAATGTTGCTTATATAGCCATAATTTTCTTGATGCAAAATTGAAGTGATTTATTTCTTATTTGGGGTGAAATTTGACCTGGGTGAATACGAGTGGTGAATACACTTTGGATATCTGTCTTTTACATGCCACCTCACCGATCCAATCTGCATTTCTTCAACGATTTTCTTGAAAAATTAATAAAATATTTTTAATTAAACTGAGGACCATTGCACCAGGAGGATATAATACGCTCACTGAAAGCCCTTTATTTTCAAACGGGAAAAGGAAATGATTGCTCTCTGCTTAAACTTTAATAGGATATGTTCAGAAAGTGGCTACTCGATAAGTGACATCGATAAAGGCATATGAACCTGATTAACCACAGTACATGGCAAGGCTTGTTATGCCGAGGAAAGGAATTGTCCTCCAGCTAAATTTACAGGAGATTTGCTAGCATGCTCCAGTCACCATATTTGGTTTTGTACTAGCATGGTGAGCATTTGATTTCGCAAAGCTAATTGCTAATATGACAATTAAACAGCACCTGACACATTAGCCAACGCTTGGCGGGTGTACTGATACTTTTTCGTTTGGCTTTTACAGAGTGCCCAAAGCTGTACTACGGTAAGCATTCTCGAGTGGTGCATTACCAGGATGCTTTTTAGCTTTGAATCTTTGGATTATATGGGAATGTGCTATCTTGTATTTAATATTTGGCACTTGCTTGGGTACTATAGAATATTTTTCCCCCTCTAAATATCAGTGATCTCACTGAGCGAATTACTTCTGCGTGGATATTTTTAGTTTGTTTTACATTTACATTTATTCATTTGGCAGACACTTTTATCCAAAGCGACTTACAAAAGAGGATCATGTCAACCATCTTAATGGGAAAACACTCGGTAAGGCTCATTTACAGTTTCGTGCATGAGGTTTTTCCCTCAACAGAGAAATTGCAGGATAACGTGATTTTCTTTGAGAATAGGTCTGTTCCTAATAGATGATATTCATTTCTCTGCCTTGATTGTGTCTGTTTTGAACAGACCTGTTGAATTCATTTAAAAGAAAAGCAAATGAACTCATTTTGAAGCTTATAACACCGTTATGACTGTCTTTTTTTGTTTTATTCCTAACTTTTTGGGAAATGTAATGGCTTTTTTATGATTACTTTCAAGTTGTCTTGTAAAATCTCTTAAATTAAGGTACAGGCTCAATTTCAACAAGGAAAGGTTTTATATATATAAATATATATTATACTCCATTAAGGAATGTTTAGAACCATCTTACTCCAATGTGGATGTAGCCATTATTACGCCATTTTATGACTTTGTAAAAGAATTCACTGTGTGAAAATTGGTTTGCATTTTTGTATAATACAATCTGCTTTTTTTTTTTTTTTTTTCGTTTGTTTGAAAGGGAGGTGAAACTGGATGTTAGCGGACAAGATTTTTAAAAATAATAATTTAACATAAACCTGTGATATTGAGAAGAAAATGTTACTTGTGTACAACGATGAATCTAAATGAGAGGGATGGAATAAACAATATTGGGAACACTGCTATAAAAATGCGTCTCTCTGTTGTTTTCTATTCTTAGGATTCGTGTCGTTGCCAGCATTGATATCAAAAAATATAACAAAATGCAGAATTTTATTTTCACAAAAAGGGTGAAACAAGGACCATCAATCAATTACAATCAATTATCTGTAGAGATATATTTATTATAAGGGCGTGTCAATGTAAACGTGCATCAGACAAACTCTCTTTTGCGGCATCTCACTATGGTTGTCACTCCATAAACACAGTTTTTAGGACGTTGTGTCAAGTTAAACATGGTTTGAAATGTCTTGAGATCTGTGTATTCAGAATTGTGCTTATTCCAACTGTGTTTGAACGCAAGTATGCATCCTCATCTTGTGACGTCACAAGAATGCATCCTCATCTTGTGACGTCACAAGGGTCAAACACGAGTGTGGTTTGTTCTACAGTTGTGCTTTGCCCATACATCTGGTGTTTGGCTAATTGCCCCCTGCTGAAAACAGGCAGTACTTGAAGCTTGAATTGCTCCAATGGTAGAAATATTCCTTATTATGATCCGGAGACATGATTAACTGCATTAATTTGTTTAACGCGTTATTTTTATATACAATCAATCGCATCGAATGAACACATTAAATCGACAACCCTAGTAAAAACATTTGAAAACGCTGCAAAAGAGTTTTGAAAATTCATGGAAATTTACTAGCCAAAATGTGTATCAACCCTGCTTGGAATATGACACACGGGTCACATGGAGGGCTTTTATGATGCTTTTGGGTTCGTTTAAAAACTTCTCATTGAGTTGCATTGAAAAGACGGACCGGGACATTTGTCAGTACTTGTTTTTTTGTTTTCCACATAAGAAAGAAAGTCATACAGGTTTGCAACAACATGAGAGTGAGTAAGCTATGACAGAATTGTAATTTTTGGGTGAATTGCTTAACCGTTTTGTGGCATGCCATGACATCTGACCTGGTAATGTTGAGCTCTTGTAAGTGTCTCAAATGTGATTTAGTTATGCTGAATTTTGTTGCATGCACATTATTATATTTGATATCCTTGATGGTTTACATAACTAGTCATTTTAAATTTGGACATGCGTCGTTCATGTGTACTTGAGAGCATAAAGTCTCCATACTATATAACAACAAGTAAGCAAGTCGTAATCAAGAGAAATTCTATGAAAATAGAAAATGGTTTATATTACTTTTGGATTTGAAGACTTGGGTGTTATTTGCCTTGTATAGCTTACATCTGTCCAGAAGGTGGGGTAAGACATTTTCTATTAGTACCTTTCTTTACTGAATATTAACTTATGAATAGAACATCAGTATAATTTTGTTAACTAATTATTTAAATGGTACTTTGTGTCAGTTTGCTTAGAGAAGTGTAGGATACCCCAAATATTCTCCTTTCACTTATTGAAAAATGTTTGATTTAATGACCTTAAAATTAAAAATAAGTATTTTGTCTCAAAAGAAATGTTAATTTCAGGGAATTTCACTAGCTACATAAATTTGCAACGTTTTAAAGATTAATGAGATCACGTTGCCTCAAAATCAACCTTTTGACACCATACGCAGAAATCTCATGCAGGAACATTTTAAAGCATATAGTGTCAAACAGGTGTTTAGGAAAGTACTGTGGTATAGTTTTGTTGCTATTTAGTATTTTGGGATAAAGGATCAAATCAAAGTAGCCTTTTACACCTTTTGGCCCCCAATTCTGCAATATTATTGAAAACGACTGCATCAGAGTGCTGTAAATGTCATCAAAAGCCATGCCAAAATATATTTCCTTAGAACAAACGACATTTTCATTGAGCAGAATCCTGTAAATAGAACGGCTAATATAACGATAGAAACGGGTCACTTAATGGAAGTATTGAAAGGTGCCTTTAGGGGACAGTTTAATTAAAAACTATAGTCTCACTAAATTGATTAGTGTGATTTTCTGACAGAATAACTGTATCACTGCAATTATTATACTCCATTACAGTAAAACACCAGGCAACAATACATTTGTTACACAGTTTAAATTATAATAATTAATTCCTTTAAATTGAAAGGAAATTTAATTTAAACTCCAAGGAAACACATTTTGGAGAGGAAACACACACCCTTGTTTATCTCACTGAATATGATGCCAATCCAAACACCTACACAAAGGAATTCCATACAGTTTACAAATGTGCAGAAGACGCAACAGGCGGGGGCACATCACAATGTACAGTAAGTGGTGAAAGAAATGCAGGAGACCATTTCCTTTGTACACAATGCGTCTTATATGGTAAGATGCAGACAAATGTATCAAAACAGTTTTTAGAGAATCTAATTAAGGTGGGGGAAAAAAAAAAAGTACTTTTTTTTTTTTTTTTTTCTTGAGATATTTTGACCTATTCACTTGACCTATTTTTACTGTTTCATGCGGTGTTGTGATCTGTGGTTACTCTGGGACCTGGAGGCTGGATCACTTTTGCACTCTCTCCAAAAACATTTGTTACTCACCTTCCCGTACCCCTAGAACAACGAAGGTGTGCAAGTAACACCAGTCATGATATGCCAAAAAAAAAAAAAAAAAAGATATATAGATATTATTAATTGCCTACTTTCAAAATGCTCTTCCTTTTTAAAACTACGCAGTAGAAAAAAAAACAGGTAGAGGCAAATAAAATTAAAAAAATAGCCATACCCTAAAAAAGTAATTGAAGCTTTATGTCTTGTATTTGTATAAAAAAGTATATACTGTAAAAACACAGATTTTTCTCAGATTCTGGCTTTGTGAAACATCTCTCAAACTAATTAAATTACATTATTTTAATTAGTCATATTTTTTTTTTTAATTTTTCATTGAGTTGTCAATTGAAACAATGGAAAGGTTAATAAAACTCTCCAACACTGAATGTGGCAAAAGAAGTTGGTTGTTCCCAGTCAGCTGTGTCTAAAATTTGGTGCAAGTATAAACCAAAATGGCAAGGTTATAAAAGGAAAACCAAGGAAGACGTCAAAGCGTCAGGATAGAAAACTCAAAGCAATATGCCTTGAAAATAGAAAATGCACAACAAAACAAATGAAAAACAAATGGTCAGAAACAGTAAGAAATCGGCTAAATATAATAGGATTTACATATAGAAAAACAGCACTTACACTTAAACAGAATAAACAAGGCTACAGTGGGTTAAAGAGAAGAAGTGTGGAAGATTGGATGAAAGTGATGTTCAGTGATGCACCTCAAATCTGCATTGGCCAAAGCGATGATGCTGGAACTTTTGTCTGGTGCCGTTCTATTGAAACATCTAAAGATGATTCCTTGAAGAAAACAATCAAATTTCCCCTGTCATTTATGATATGGGGTTGCATGCAGGGGCAGTGGTTGAGGGTCAGTGTTACTGACCAGAAGGTCGGGGGTTCAAGCCCCAGCACCATCAAGTTGCCACTGTTGGGCCCTTGAGCAATACCCTTGACCCTATCTGCTCCAGGGGTGCCGTATCATGGCTGACCCTGCACTCTGACCCCAGCTTATCTGGGATATGTGAAAACTAATAAATGTCACTGTATATATGCAAAAAACTGTGTATAATGTGTGACCAAAATAAAGGATTCTATTCTATGTCAGATAAATGACCAGGGGAGATGACAATCATAACCTCAACAGTCATTGCACAGGTGTACATTGAAATTTTGGACACTTTTCTCATTCCTTAGATAGAAAATAGATTTGGTGATGTTGTCATTTTTCAGGATGATAATGTGTCTTACCACAGAGCAAAGAGTGTTAAAGCTTTTCTTCAGGTAAAACATATCAACTCAATGATATGAACAGCAAACAGTACGGATCTCAATCCGATTGAAACTTTATGGTGGAAATTGAATAAATTGGTCCATGACAAGGCTCCATCCTGCAAAGCTGATCTGTCAACCGCTAATCGAGAAAGTTGGAACAAGCTTGATGGAGAATATTTGTTTTCATTAGTGAAGTCCATGCCTCAAGAATTCAGGCTGTCATAAAAGCCAAAGGAGGAGCAACAAAGTACTAATTGTGATTTTAATTTGATTTTTTGATGACTCCAGTTTTGTTCTATACTTGATCTGGAAAAAAATACGCCATTAATTAAAATAATGTAATTTAATTAGTTTGAGGGATGTTTCACGAAGCCAGAATGTTATTTAAATGCTATTAAACAAAAATGGTTTAACTCTTGAAGTGTGGTGATTCCATATCTTTTGTCAGGGGTTGTATTTATTCATTTTAGATTGACCTCTTTTCTATTAATTTTCCAAGCCTGGAAATCACTATTTGAAAATTCCCTAATATTTCCTGGCTTTCTATGCTTTGGAACTCTGCTTTGTTTCATTTGAGAAAAACCTATCCCTAACCAGACAGAATGATAAATTCATCCAGTCCTTTCACCACCAGTCGAGTCCACCTACAACTCTACACTGGGGCGGACTGGCCATAGGGAGAACCGGGACTTTTCCCAGTGGGCAGGCCACGAAATGGGGTGGCGCATAATACAGAATGTGCCACAACTGGCTGAAGAGGGCCACAAAACAGCGCAGTGATATGCAGAAAAGGACAGCGCTGCCCCTGAATCTATATACTTTCCTGAGTATGTCACTGTGAGAAAAGGAACACCTCTTCGTTGACCTCTCAGTTGACATATGTTTAAGCTGACATTTGACAGCTTGTACTCAGTTACTTTTTTCATAGTGTGTGTGTATGTCAGTAACGGAAATCATGTGGAAAGTGTTCCCTTTTTTTCTTCTAGAACTGTTAATTTACATAATTAATGTAGAATCTTTATGTATGCTTTCTCCAAATAAGGTAATGATTTATATATAATGTGGTGCTGAACAATAAAATACGAGAAATCTTTGATGCATGCTTTGTGTCTGTGTCACTCATTTCTCCCCTTGTGAGGGTCCGGATCGAGTCAGTGACGGCAGACCTGACTTGAAATTTAGGGGCCAATCCTGAAAATTCTTAACAGCCTTGGTGTCAGAAAGTGGGACATTTTTACAGGTAGGACAAGATTATATACAATTTTAAGAACTCCCGTCCGCTGAAATATTACTCGCAAAATTGGTAGAGAATTTGACAGGTGAATTTAACATAGGTGGTAGTCCTCTTTTGTAGAGTGGATGACTGCCTTAGATTGCCAGATTGACTAAGAAATAAAAGCCATTTCTAAAGCTCTTCAAAGTCACATCACCTGTCCAGAATGAAATATATAAGTGAAGGTAATGTTACAAGGAACTAGAAAGGTAAGTGTGTCTCAGGACACAGTGGTGGTAACCCAGGCCAACTCCTCACTAATACATTTTCATTTGAAAGTGCAAACATTTTGCTTCATTTCATCCAAACTGGAATGGCACTGAAAACTATCTCCTTAAACACACTTTGAAAAACAATGATGTTATAAAATTGAAACCAGACTTTTCAAACTATTCAAACGCATAAGTGGATGTGACCCCAGTGGTTGGAGGCACTCTAAGGAAACACATTTTGGAGAGGAAACACACACCCTTGTTTATCTCACTGAATATGATGCCAGTCCAAACACGTACACAAAGGAATTCCATACAGTTTAAAAGTCTGATAACCAAGAGGAAGAGCTAAAAGAATGGCAAATGCCTTTAATATTTAACAGGTCTAGTGCCAAAACTCAACCATTATTGTTGCTGTTACTTTTTTACATTAGTCTGTTTTTTACATTATTTAAGTAGATATGTTCAGTATAGTAGCAGTTTAAATGTTTTAGTGAATAGTTCTAGTGAAAGTGCTAGTGAACAGTTCATTGTCTGGAAAAAGGAAAACACTTTTTTAAATCCAAAAAAGGACCGCTTCTCACCAACACCTATTATATCACTTCTGATGATATGGATTAAACCACTGCAGTCTTATGGATTACTTCTATGTTTCCTTTATGTAATTTTTGGAGCTTCAAAAGTCTAATCACCATTCACTTTCATTGTATGGACCAACAGAGCTGAGATATTATTCTGAAAACCTTCATTTGTGTTCAGTAGAAGAAAGTCATAAACATCTGTGATGGCATGAGGGTTTTCAAATAAAAATGTTCATTTATTTTGGTGAACTATCCCTTTAAAACCATAAGTGGTTGTCTCTGCAAATTTTTACAGGACAATTTAAGTATATTAACATTGAAAAATAACCAAAAAATTCCCTTGTTGCTCAAATTACGTAGGTAGTGACAAATGTAACTAAAATGTATCATACAGTATAAAATATGACACTACAATGTAAAGTGACCAATATATAAATTGCTTTTACACCCCACCACATTCTCCACAATTCAAACAAAACCCAGCCATCCATATATCCATACCAGTCCATGAGATATTTTAAAGATAATGCACAGATAAAAGTTACTTTCAGCAGAAAATTATTGTGTTGTGGTAATGGGTCATCTCTGTTTAGTTCATTGAGATGTCACTGGAGCTACTCCTGGCTTTTCTAAGGTATCGGATCAGCAGAGCTGCAACAGTCAGCAGGGACACGGATGCAGCAGCAGGCAGAATGGCCATTGGCAGATCTGGCATCTCTGAGACATTGTGTTGCTCTAGATTAAAGGTTGAAGAATAATGTCATTAGTTCAGAGCAGAAGAATCCACTGTAACTGTGTATTACTTTCTACAGCACTTTTCACACACACAAAAAAAGTTTGTTTTTCAGCTCAACTAATTGAAATGTTTGGTCTCATGCAAGTCATAACACACTCCTCTATGTAACAAAACTTCTTTTGAGTTCCATGCTATTACAACAATCCACAGAAATCCATGTTGTAGTCATCTATTGCCCTCCAGGTCAGCTGGCAAACCTTCTTGAGGAGTTGGATGTTCAACTTCCCGGAAGATGGTAGGCCACTTGTGGTTCTTGGAGATTTCAACATACACCAAGACAAGCCCCAGGCCACTGAACTTCATGCTTTTCTGGCCTCATTTGACTTGGAAAGACAAAGCACTACAGCAACTCACAGAACGGGCAACCAGCTGGACCTCATTTTTACATGTAAAAATACCAACACAAATATTCTTGTTACTCCTTTACATGTCTCTGATCACTACTTTGTTCAATTAAACATGACTCTCCCATCTATATTAAAATAGACTCCGCCTTTGGTTTCCTTTTGCCGTAACATAAAACTTATTTTCCACCCTTATTTTCCACCCCGCACTGCCACACCAAGATCTACTTTAACAACCTGACTAGACACCTGACCAGGCCAATCTAGCCTCTGCACTCTGCTTACACGTCCATGCACATGTAATCTGTGCAGTGTGTGGTCTGGCATTGTCCTGCTGGAAAATTCAGGGATGTCTGTGTAAAACACATCAGGATGGCAGTATATGTTGTTCCAAAATTTGTACATATCTTTCTGCATAAAAGGTGCATTCACAGATGTCATGATATTCATTACAGACGAGTGACATTTTTTAAGACAGTGACAGTGATTATGCATTAACATAAATTAACATAACATTTGTACGTTACTTTTCATATTGGGTGGTTTTCATAAATATTTTGTAATTGCACTCCAATTATTGAATCAGATTGACACCAACAGTGCTTACCAGTTTTTCTGCTCAGCTGGAAGGTGCAGCTCTCATTACCAAGTTCATTCATAAACATAACTGTGTAAGATCCTTCATCATCAGATGTGAAGTGAAGCAGGTGAAAGACTCCATCCTGGGACTGAATCTCATATCCATCCCTCTCTCTCCTCAGAATGGTGGAGGGATGAGGAAAGCCTTTGACAGTGGTGTGCACAGTGACATTCTGACCTTTCATCACCTGTAGTGATGGAAACACCTCCACTCTGGGGTCCCTGGGAGGAGCTTGGCAAAATATACAAATGACTGGATTTTTACATTTTCTTTTTCCGATTAACACTGTTTTCTGATTCACACAACAGAAAAGCAAAACATATTCACAGTAAAATTTTAACCTCCATTCTTTCCTTCCCCCTCCAAATCCCCAATCCCCTTTTGATTGGCATCACCAGCAGGTGGGTGTGTCTTTAAGACAAAGCCTATACAATCTAGAGGGTGTCCATGGAGTGGTGGTGGCCTAGTGAGCTAAAGCACATAACTGTTAATCAGAAGGTTGCTGGTTTGATCCCCACAACCACCACCATTGTCTCCTTGAGCAAGGCACTTAACTCCAGGTTGTTCCAAGGGGATTGTCCCTGTAATAAGTGCACTGTAAGTTGCTTTGGATAAAAGCATCTGCCAAATGCATAAGGCGCACCCTTGCATCTCTAGATGTAGACTTGATGTTTTTTAGAATCCTTGCCCACACTCCCACTTCCAATACCAAGTTTAAATCTTTCTCCCATAATCTATTGAGTGAAATTGAAGCTCTGTCCCCCAGACTCTGATTTAGCAGGGAGTAATACACGGATGCCTCATGATCTGTTCCAAAAGCAATAATCACAACTCCCAGAGTATTTGCCACTCTAGGGGGTTTATGCTACTCTCAAAAATAGTACAGAGCAGGTGGTACAGCTGTAAATATCTGAAGAATTGAGACCTGGGAATTTAAAAATGTTGAACCATATTTTCAAAGGATCTCAACACTCCACTCTCATATAGGTCACAGAGTGTATAAACCTCCCTCTCAATCCACTTTGTCCAGCAGAAAAGGGACTTATTAATACATAATTTTGGGTTCAGTCATATGCTTGAAGAAACATTTAAATAAATGTCTGAATTAAAAACTCTGGACACTCATGTCCATACCACATGCAAATGTTACGGGGTGTAACTTTTAGAAAGGCTTTGCAATGGCGAAATAGGGGCAAGAACCAGGGAGGGGCTCTCTCAGGTGGATTCGACCAATGAGCCAAATGTCTGAGACCAAATACATAATAAAAAATCTTGGGTAGGCCTAGCCCACCTTTGTCAATTGGCCTATGAAGTGTAATCTGGGATGTTTACCATTCCAAATGAAAGACTTCGTTATGCTATCAAATTGCTTGAAATAAGAGAGGGGGATATCTATAGCATGAGATTGTAGCAGGTAGTTGAATTTTGGAATACAATACATTTTAAGAACATTAACCTTAGGAGTCATAGATAAATGTAATGAAGCCCACCTGCTCACATCACTCGAAAACTTTTTATTAAAGGGTCAAAATTAACTAACTAAATCACACAAATTTGCTGGTAATAAAATACCCAAATACTTAATGCCCTGCTTGGGCCAATGGAAGGTGCCCGGCTGAAAAGACGTTACTGGGCAGTAATCTGTCAGAGCCAAAGCTTCGGATTTAGACTTATTCACTCTGTATTCTGAGAACTTAGAAAAGGAATGACTAATTCTGTGGAGGCAAGGCATAGATCTGGTAGAGTCAGGGACAAATAATAAAATAGCATCTACGTAAAGCAAAAGCTTATGCGCCACACCTCCCACCACCACCACTGGAAAATCCTCCTCCAGTCTTATCATGGATGCTAATCGTTCCAGGGCAAGACAGAACAATAAAGAGGAAAGAGCGCAACGCTGCTGGGTGCCGCTATCAAGAATAAAATTATCTGAAATGAATCCATTAATTTGAACTGCCATTACCGGGTGTCTAAAAAGTAACTTGATCCACCCAATAAAAGTATTCCCGAACCCATGCATTTTCAAAATCTTAAAAAGATAATCCCATTCTAACATATCAAACGCCTTTTCAGCATCAACCGAGATGACAGCGACCAGAGTCTGATCATTTGCCACTGCCCACATGAAATTAATGAAACGCCTAATGTTTTCAGAAGAGTTACAGCCCTGAATAAACCCCACCTGATCTATATGTATAAGAGATGCCAAACATTACTTAATCGGTTAGCCAAAATGTTTGACAATATTTTAAAGTCTGGCTGGATCAGGGAAATTTAACAGTAACTCTTATACTCGCTTGGTTCTTTGTCCTTTTTAAGAATCAGACTGATCTGGGCTTGCGTCATGGTTGGCAGAAGCTTTCTATTCTTTAACGATTCCATATAAACTTCTAGCAAAAGTGGAGCATAAAATCTAAAAACAATCAGCTGTAAAGCTATCTGGCATCAGAGCCTTGCCTGTAGGCAAGGCCTTAATTACCTCACCAAGCTCCTCCAAGGTTATCTCAGAATCAAGAATCAATTTGTTTGCTCAGTCGTCAGGTTAGGAAGTTCTAATGGTTCCACAATGTTTCTAATATCCTCATCAGTAGACGAAGACGTGGAACTATAGAGATCAAGATTTTAAAAGTATTATTAATATCAATGGCTGAGGCAAATATTTCACCACCAGCAGAATTCACTGAGGAAATGGTAGAAAAAGAATCTCTCTGTTTTATACGTATATCTAGCTAGAAGCTTCCCAGCTTTGTTCCCTGACACAAAGTATGACTGTCTTGCCCTGAATAGCCAAAACTCCACCTTCCTCGACAAAAGAGTATTATATCTGTGTGGCAGGGCAGAGGGCGGGGCCAGGTCGTGATCCTACACACCCAGTCCCATATTAGGCTAATCAAGCCTCCAAGAGGGATAAAGGACGACTGCAGAGGATGGTGCGGGAGAGAGAGATAGTTAACGGACATGTCCGTCATGTGTGTGTTTGTGTCCTTTCGTTTAAGTTTATAATTAAAATATTATTTATGTTGACAAGCCGGTTCTCGCCTCCTCCTTTCCCTTGAACCCCCTTTACACTGGTGCCAAAATCTGGGAAGGAAGAGGGATACGCCGTAGTAGAGTTCTCGCCACTACAATCCACCCCAATGGAGCACCCACAGCTATCTGCCAGGGGACGAGGAGCCCAGCCACCTGGAAGTGGAGGTACGGCCACCGACCGCGAGGGGAGAAGGGGCTCCTAGCCGACTGTCTGGAGCGGTCAGAGGTGGAGGAGTCCCCTTTCAGCCGCTGAAATGCGGCGGGGTCTGAGACCTCCGACCGCAAGAGGGGAGGGGCTCGGAGACTGACCGCCTGGAGCGTAAGAACCACTGCCAGGGTCGGGGGAGACCCCTTCGGCTCCCCGAGAACGCGGTGGGGCGTTCTGTCCACCAGGGGCTGGAGGACTGCCTCCGATCTGCCTGAGAGGCACGGCTGTCATCCATTAGAGTGTGGAGGAGTGGCCGTGGAACAAGCTAAGGCATATCGGAGAACTGGCGAGTACGGGGTGGAGGGCGGGGCCGGGTCGTAATCCTACACACCCGGTCCTGTATTAGGCTAATCAAGCCTACTAGATAAAGGCCTACTGCAGAGGATGGTGCAGCAGAGAGAGATCGTTAACGGACATGTCCGTCATGTGTGTGTTTGTGTCCTTTGGTTTAAGTTTATAATTAAAATATTTTTTATGTTGACAAGCCGGTTCTCGCCTCCTCTTTCCCTTGAACTCCCTTTACAATCTGTATTTCAATTGGGTCAATTCCCTGAGGTCATTCGACAACATTTGGCACTTCAGATCTGCCTCGGGACATTTCCAATTCCACGATTTCTTGTGATTTGGATTTTTTGGTGAATGAGGCACACTGTATGCTCCGACCCCTAAGAACCGCCTTAAGTGCCTCCCAAGCCACACCCACAGAGGATACTGAGGACCAGTTGGTCTCCATATAAAAATTGATTTTGAACTATATGATTCTGTAACAAAGGACTGGACTGGACAGGGGAAGAAGGACACAATGACAGGCTGGAGAACTCAAAGGTAAGGTTTCTTTAATTTTTCAAAAGGTAATGGGGAACACAAAGTTGAACACAAATGATCTTTTTTTAAAGGGGTTGTGAAATCTCTAAATGAGGCTGCCAACGCTGGACTGGCATTCTGTGTCGACTGGCGGTGTTGTGGCTCTTATATGCCGCTCTCCCCGTGCTCACTGAAATTAGAGACAGGTGTTAGACATATTTTAGCTCAGGTGCAAGCGCCCTTACCGCTCCCCCTCTCCGGACGGGCGCTTGACCACGCCCCCGCTGCCACAGATTCCCTTTTCCATATGTGGCAACACCTCTAAACACACCAGGGTGTGATCTGAGACTAAAATGTTCCCAATTGAGCAATCAGCAACTGATGAACTTAGGGACTTAGATATATATATCTATATCTATTCTAGAGTAAATCTTATGGACTGATGAAAAAATGTATTGTCCCACCCAGATGGGTCTGTGTGAAGCGTCAATGCTGCTCTAGGGGGCTTGGACACTTTTCTTCACTATGATCAAGGACTGAGTCCATCAAAATTCTCCTCCCAGGATTATATCATGAGGGGTGCCAGCGGCTGGCAACATCCCTTAAAAGATCTATCAGTACATGTGAGCTAGGAATTAAATTAAACGGTCTTATTTCTACATTACTATGTAAGGAAATTTACAATGGAATCAGTCGCGTTTGACAACCGTTATAATTTAGATAAATGACAAATAATTAGATTATTTGTCTGAACAAATTCTCCACCATTAGAATCGTAATACAATGTCTCGTTGCATGAGCTCACAATTTCTACTGTATGGAATTAGCTTTAATAAGAGAATTTTGATTAAGTCTCTTATTGGAATAATATTATTCTCATGGCTTATTGACAAAAATATTACACATATAGGTATTGTTTTGAAGCGAAATCTTTTAGAAACAGGGATGAGATTATTTATCAAAATATTCCACAGTCAAAATATAATTAAAAAGGAAACATGAATAATTAATCATAATTACTTATGAACATTTGGATCAGTTAATAGAATCAACTTGAGGTAGCTGAATTAACATTACAATCAATTTATCTGTTCGTCCAGTGAACACTCAGTATTGATTGTCTATCAATTCTCAGAAAAGAGAATTTTTCATGGTCACACATAAATAACTCTTTCTTAGCATGGAGCTGATCGAATTGTAACATTTACATTGATTTACATGCAGACCAGAATCAACTCGCAAAGAATGTACACAAAAGTTTATTTAACTAAAATATGAACACTTAACTAATCAAACAAAAACATACACACAAAATCACCCATTTATGGGAAAGGGAAAAGTGAAAATGAAACCGGAACAGAATAGGGGAAATGCAGTTATGAAAGGAGTCATTTTGACCATCTGCGGGAACCATCGAGCTCTTAATTTTAAAAGCACCTTTTGTTACCAAGGGGTTTACCTCTAATACTAAACATAGGATCAGTTAGCTACTGGTACGATGCTTGCAATTGCCTTGGCTGTTGAGAGAGCCCGGATGCAGTCACAGGAGAACGTCTTGATGGTTCCTCGATGTTGTTCAAGTTGCCATCAATTTCTTCAGTGTTGAGTTAAGAAATTAGGAAGAACTCTGGTGTTCATTGACTCTATGGTCCAGGTAGTGCACATGGCTTGAGGTGTTGAGGCCTGCCAGCCTGCAATCTCATGGTCAGCAGGACCAGCAGCAGAGGGTTAGGGGAAAGATCCAGGGGGAAAGACAGAGAGTAAGAGGTGGGATGTGTCTTTTAACTTCTGATGAAGGTCAATCCTCTCGAGTCTGGCTTGACTAATGAGAAAGGTGCCATTTCCAAGTGGGAAGTGTTCCTTTGTTCGGAAGCTGACTCATTTGCATGATTGGGGGTAAGTTGTTAATGTGTGCCCCTTTATGCTCTGATTAATATAGCAAGCATACAATTCATGCTATCAGAATTATATATATAGATACCACTTTGCAGTGTGTCACACAAGGATTAATTTGATAGGAAACATGATACTAAATAATTTTACATTAGCTGGTAGTCCTGTCATAAGTCATGCATAAAACAGTATACAGTAAAAAAAAAAAAAACACTTTACAAGTAATGATCCTATGTCCTACAGAGACATACAGGTGCATTAGCCGAGGTTGTGCCTCCGCCTGGTATTTGACGCTGCTAAACCAGATACTTCAGATGTGTCGCTAGACTTCAAAATCAGATGATCTGCAGTACAAATGTGTACAAACCTGTATAAATGAGAACCAACTGATATACTTCAAATCTAGATAAATGTTTTAATGCAAAGAGGAACTTGATGATAGATTTGATGATTATGTCTGATAAAAATATGTCTCGGCACCACCTGGCATCTTTTGAACCCCTGATTTAGCACAAACAAATCTAAATATGTATCCTTACTGCTAGTGAACACATATTTTACCTTGCATAGTTGTGTTCATGTTTATCAAGAATGAGGTATGTAACTTGCCCATGTTAGCATCTGCCTAGTTTGGCTAGCTTCTACTAAGCGACAGATGAATTTGCACCAAAATACCAATTTGATTGAATTCACAGCATTTTGACGTCAACAACAAAAGATGCAGTATGGGAAGTGTTTTATCCTCTCTTTTAAAAGTATTATTAGCCTATTTAATTTGTTATCTTAACTATGCTTCTTGCATGTTAGCATTAGCATTTAGCATTGTTTAACCCTGCTGTCCGTGACCCTACCAGAACAGATTTTTAGGCCACAATCTGCCAGATGAGAATCATAAAATATAAAGATTCAAAACATTTTGAACAAGAATAATCATCGAAGCTCAGATAAAATTAGTTTGCTAACAGCACCACTAGGGACAAAATGTGTTATAATACTGCATTAAAGTGAGTCAGTTTCTGTCTGAAGAAAAAGGCTGATGTAACAGTCTGGCTGACAAATCTGCTGCTTTCACAAAGCTCTAATGTTTTTCTCCCTGTAAACACGTGTGGTGTTCCACATTGAGACAGAGCGAGAGAAGAGACAGGAAGAGCTTAGAAACACACAGAGAGAAAGTCAGAACATGCCCAGCCAGACAGGTATATGTTAACAGTCAGGGATCAAAAATAAGGATGGACGAGACTGTCCGGGACTAGTGCGGGAGTGTTTTAGGCCACTGCTGCATTGTCATTAAATATTTGTTGATATTGTGCATCTGATTTAAATGCCTTGCAAACTTAAACATTTATTTCCAGTGATGTATTGTGAAATGAAATTGGGAGATTGTCTTGTGAAAGTCTTGGAAATATCTATAAGAATGTGTTGAGTCAGTAACTAGTCAGTAATGTTTGGAATTAAATCTCATTGTTTTCCAGCTGCGTTTATGAATTTATAGTCATGCAGTTATTAAAACTGTCTAATTTTTTCGATATTTTTAGAAATGTAAAACCTTAATTTACTTATTCATTTGTTATTTATTTTGGTTACTCATTTCAAATTTATTTATGCAATACAAATGACTAATATGCAACCTAGTCTCATAGACTGAACGTTACTATACAATTTTGTAAACTTTTACATGCGTGTTCTATGTTTCTCCACAGTTTCCTGGTGAAATGAACATTTAGGCTCTACCCTTTGTAAGGGTAGAGGTGCTCTATTACTCACACACTGCTCTGTTATGATATCTAAACACTTTTACTGTAATGTATAATTTGAAAAACTATACATTTGAACGCTTGATTTGCAGACCCACCTACATTTACACACTTACTGTGATTAGTAGCTCACCTCATAGAGTGTCTGACATTGAACTTGGAAGACGGAGACTCAAGCCCAGCCCAGAAGCGAAACAAAATGACATGGTTACTTCAGAAAATGTGCTTTTTATTTCACATCTTGTTTTTGGACATTAATGGTTAAACTTAGGCTTCTATAATCATGGTTAGGTTTAGGTGTGGGATTAAACTTTATAATATAATTGATCTATTGACACATATTATACATGCATTTTTGCATATATACAGTGAAATAATTTTTTTTTCACATATCCCAGCTAAGCTGGGGTCAGAGTGCAGGGTCAGCCATGATACAGCACCCCTGGAGCAGATAGGGTCAAGGGTCTTGCTCAAGGGACCTACAACAGTGTTGTCTTGTTAGTGTTGGGGCTTGAACCCCCGACCTTCTGGTCTGTAACCCAGAGCCTTAACCGCTGAGCCACTTGTCATAATAAAATGTGAAATTCTAGCACATAGGCTTTAAAAATATTTGTAAAAATACATTTATTTTCTTTTTGTTGTATATTTTTATACATTTTTTGGTGGCTCAGTGAAAATGTTGGCCGACAAATACAAATATGAACTATTGGCCCCGTCGGGCCAGCAGAGCTAAAAAATCCTCATTGCAAGGGGGGGGGGGGGGGTTGATTTATCAGTCCTTTAAGGCAGACTCTTAACCTTGAACAACCATATGGAAACAAATGAGCTGCCACATTCTGGCACTCTCAAAGGAAGTTCCGCTCTGTCCACCTGCTCCTTCCCAGCGAACAGTCCAGGAGGCCCGTCCAATTCGCATTTTATTACTGTGAGTCCACCTCATCATTTGTTCACACTCCCTTCCCTCCTCCCCACTCTCTGTAGTCTGTCTTTTAATTTTCCCCATTACTCTCCCCTCCGCGTTTATGAATTCGTCTCGCCTTCTGCAGCACCATCCATCTCTGGTATATCGCTCTGTTAGGACCCTATCAGATGTGTCAGTGGAAGCTGTGGGCTGCTTCTGTTGGCAGCTTTTATCTCTGACACCACTGCAGTCCTCCACCCATTACTGAAATTCTCTCTCTCCTCTATGCTGAGCCCAGATAAGGTCTGTTTGGAGACTGTGGATCAGCATGGTTGGAGCCGCACATTGTTCAGACTGTATAATGCTCAAAGACTCCAGATATTGCCTAATGCAACGGAATACTAGCCTTGCTAAGCTCCAAAATCAAGGCCTTTTTATATTCATCTACAAAAGCTTTTATCCTCTTAGTATTTTTGGCCTTTTAACCCAAGTACTCATCGCAAACTCCCCACTAGAATGCATGTTGAAATCAATTAGATTCATATTTTTCTTATAACACTGCTTGTTTGGTAGATGAATTTGCATTTTAACCATATTTTAGTGTGTGTGTGTGTGTGTGTGTGTGTGTGTGTGTGTGTGTGTGTGTGTGTGTGTGTGTGCCAACCAAATGTCCTCACAAGGATAGTAAAATCTGAAATCTCTGTCATTGGAAAACAGCAGAATAAACATCCTAAAAAATCATGACAATGTAAGAATGCAAAAAGATTTCTGTGAGGGATAGTTTTAGGGTTTGGGTTCAAGATATAGTTCGCCCAAACATTAAAATTCCTCATCATTTACTCACCTTCATGCCATCCTAGATGTGTATGACTGTCTTTCCTCTGCAGTAAACAAATTAAGATTTTTTGAAGAATGTTTCAGCTCTGTAGGTGCTCACAATTCAATTGAATGGTGATCAGACCTTTGTGGCCCCAAAACTCACATAAAGGAAACCAGTGGTTAAATCCATATCTTCAGAAGGGATATAATAAGTGAGTGAGAAACAGACAAATATTTAATATTTAAGTAATTTTTTTACTCCACATCTCCACTTTCACTTTTACATCTGAAAGTCACATGTGGTGCCTGTTTAGTTTCACTTTCACATCTGAAAGTGAAAGTTAAATTGGAGATTTAGAGTGAAAACATATTTAAATATTGATCTGTTTCTCACCCACACCTATTATATCACTTCTGAAGATATGGATGTAAACACTTTAGTCATATGGATTATTTTTTATGTTTAATTTTTGTGATATTTGGAGCTATAAAGGTCTGATCACCATTCACTTGCATTGTATGGACCTACAGAGCTGAAATACTTTAAAAAAAAATCTTTATTTATGTTCAGTAGAAGAAAGTAAGTCACTCACATCTGAGATGGCATGAGAGTGAGTAAATGATGAGAGAATTAATAATTTTGGGTGAACTATCCCTTTAAGGGACATAAAATGTCATTAGTTATATATAAAAATAGATGTCTATGGAGAGGTCCCAACATGATAGAAAAACAAATGTGTGTGTTTATATGTGTGTGTTTATATGGGCCAGGTTTTCCCTATATAATGGGGACCAAATGTCCTCACTAGGGCAATAAAATCTGAAATTACCTATATTTTAGGGTCTAGCAAATGGTTCCAATGAGAAAAACAGCTTAGTAAAAATACTTAATAATCTTTTCATTAAAACCTTAAAATTCTACAACGGTTTCAATGAGAGTTAGGTTAAGGGGTAGGGGATAGAAAATATAATTAGCTCAGTACAAAGGAAAGTCTCCACCATGTGTGGGTTTCCTTAGCTATAATTTTGGGGACAGATATTTGTTCATGATATATTTGGTACATATATATATTTAATATAAAAAATATTAAAATAGAGCCTTAAATGTCCATCCATCCATCGATGAACAACCGCTTATCCTGTAGAGGGAGCCTATCCCAGCTAACTTTGGGCGAAAGGCAGTGTACACCCTGGACAGGTCGCCAGTCCATCGCAGGGCCACACATAGACAAACCACCATTCACACTCACGGCAATTTTTGGAGACATCAATTAACCTAGCCTGCATGTCTTTGGATGGTGGGAGGAAGTCGGAGTACCCGGAGAGAACCCACACAGACACGGGGAGAACATGCAAACTCCACACAGAAAGGCCGGGGCAACCGGGGTTTGAACCCACGACCTTCTTGCTGTGAGGCAACAGTGCTAACCGCTGCACCACCTGCCCGGAGCCTTAAATGTATTTGATTAAAATATACATGACATTTCATTCACCATCAAAGCCTTCATCAAACTGCCAATGCCTTGAAGGTGGCCTTAACACCATAAAAAAATAATAAAACATATATATGTATATATGAAAAGTATACATATATATATTTGGTTGCAACTCCTTCTTTTCAACTATTCAGAGTGACATTTATGTGTTAAAAAAAAAACAGATTTAAAATTAGCATTGCTGGTGACTGCTTAAAACAACATAATAAAATCTATTTGACCTGCAAGTAACCTCTGCATCTCTTCCATACAGATTTATAATCTGTATTGTGGCATCTGCCAGCAAACACTCAAAAGCTTTGGCGACAATCCACTTTAGATTTAAAAAGCCAAACACTCACCCTGGCACTGAGTGTCTGTTTTGTCCGGCTCAAAGCCCGGCATGCAGGTGCACGCTCCCATGGGTACCATCCATTCTCCATCTCCATTACAGTACAGCTTTAGAGGGACTGATACCTCCACGGCATTTAGCACGCAGGCTCCAGCAGCGATGACTAATGAGGTGGCCTCGGCACCCGTGGCTGTCTCTGGGAAGACTGCAAAGTTGGCGATGGTGGTGGAACACTTTATAAAAAAGACCCTGGCAGAGATTAGAGACATGCAGGCACCCAAGTCCTGGAAGGCCAGGTAGAAACCAGCTTTGGAAAGAGGACCAAAGCTCCGTACTTCGGTGTTGACAATCCCTGTCTCCAGCAATGAGAAGCTCTCATCAGGGGCTATAGTGTCCACCTGGGACAGAGGACAAGAAGACAGAGTATAAGGAAAACAAGAGGATATAAAAACAATCGGTCCCTTTTTCATAGCTCATGTGTCAGTTATACCTTTTAAGTGTCTTTCTGAGATGTCTCTCTTAAAATTCAAATTTCTCCTAAGTGAAGGTTTTTAAATTCACTTCTGAAACACTAAGCCTGGTCTCACGAATATTACATGACCGTGGCAACATTTATGCGTAACAAAATAATGTGCCTTTTTACACAATTGGCTGCAGTTTCCTAGTGAAATGTCCAGCGGGGGGCGGCAAATGCGAGTGAAACACTGTTGTAATCAGACAAGGTTTTTAAGTTGAATGTTTGATAGTGGTAAATGCTCCTCCCTGACCTAAAACTATAACCTAAACCTAACTAATAGTGTCCAAATACAAAATGAAAATTGAAAAGCAAATTTTCTGAAGCAACCACGTCATCTTGTGTAAGTTCTATGACACTTTCGTCTCACGTTTCAGCTTGCGTGCTTGACTGTTCTCCAACCACTGACATCAGAGTCCAAAGTCCATCACATGATTGATTAAGTTGTGATTCCTTGATTCTTTTTGTACATAAATCTAGTATATATATATATATATATATATATATATATATATATATATATATATATATATATATCTCCCGAAGTCAAGAGTGAAAATACCACCATTCACCGAAATGTAGTAAAATAAATCTCTATGCAAAGTCATTATTTAAAAGGCAAACTCATTCAAGCTGACCTTTACGTAGGGGTTCTCCCTCCAAGGCGGGCTGCTGGCTGTGGCTGTGTCTCCATCTGATTCATAGTAGAACAGATTAAAGGTCTCCTTACAGGACCCGGGAATATTAGGGATACTCCCACAGTCCCGCACAGAGAACTTGAGCTCCACGTAGACTCGAAGGATTCCTCGACGGGGGATGAAGTCCGTCCGGAGCCAGTTGTTCTGATTGGGCTCTCGCACGTTACAGACCTGGTATGTCTTGAAGGGGCTCATTTGATCATCATATCCACTCACTTCCTCCCACTGAGAAGATGATAAATGACTGTCACTGACTGAGTGTACAATGGACTGTCTTTATAAGGGCAAAGTAACTGTATTTATATTGTTTAACTGTTTCCAACAAAGAGACCAGTGAAATTGTATGACGAGTAATTTATCAGTCAGTTTCATGGGAGTGATGACCAATATATTGGCCAGGCTGACCGATATTTCGAGATTAACGGCATCAGCTCATAATCATGTCCGCTTGGTGTTACCTCACTCATCTACCAGCATCCTTTTCAATGGATAATAAACAATTTGTGTTTTTTCTGTTTCCTGTTAAGCTGTACGTTTTGGTACAAATGAAGCTGTAATAATTTACACTAATTCGCCACCTCGTAGTATCCTGATGAATTCTATTGAGACTGTTTAGTGGCATAGACACGGGTGTGACAGGGTGGGCCTTTGCCTACTCAAAGATCCAGGCCCACCCCATAATATTACGAATATTTTTTTTACTTCAAATATCTATTTATAAAATAGTTTCAAAAATGCATGAATTATGATTTCTGAAAGTGTGGAAGAACTGTTTGAAATGTGCAGCATCTCTGTTAAGGAAATTTTGTAAAAAAAAAATTTTAATAAATTGTGCGAAAAATTGGCCCAGCCATTTTTATTAAGGCCCACAAAAAAGTAATTTCCTGGCTACTCCCTTGAGACTGTTGATTTTTGACTTGTAGATGCTTAAAACAGGTGATAAACTGCCAATGCTATTCAAGATACATTCTTCGAAAACAAGCTTCGGAAAAATTTACTTACACTATTTCAAAACCTGTTTGACTTTCTTTCCTCCATGAACCAGTAATGTTAGGCAGAATATTAGTCTCACCACTTGACTTGACTCATTCACTTTCTTTTCATATATTTTTCCCATACAATGAAAGTGAATGGTGACTGAGTGTAAAATTGTACCTAAAATACAATGTTCCAATTTTTGTATACAATGGAAGAAAGACATGTGGTTTGGAACAAAATGAGGTTATTTAGTAAATTATACAAAGTTTTCATTTTTGGGTGACCAATTACTTTTAAAATATTTTTAAAAAATAAGCACAATTTTGCTTATCAGGTATATGTATATAATTAAAAGGATCTGTAGAAGATACTGAAGACTATGTGTGGCCTCTTGATATCAGTATTCGCATCAGGCGTACAGTATATCGACCACTAGTCCAAATTTACTCGTTACAATAAAACTAGAAAGAAAAAACATGGAACCCAGAAACGGCATAACTTGTTACACTCCTCATCCTCTTTGTTCTCTAAGCCATCCCTGTATTTCATTTCAATTTCAAGGTAAATGATACCAGTAATCCAGTAAATCTAGATGTACTAATCGTTAAAAAGATGACAACACCTTCAACTTGTGCCCCAAAGTAGCACTAAATGGAAGTGGGAATAATGAACAGCTTAAAATGCTCAATTAAATTCATGTTGAGGGTTTTGGGTAAATAGAAATGTTTTCTCAAAGGTGACATTTGGGTTTCCTGAACTTCTCACAACACAATTAATAGGCATCACAGTGAGGGGTAGCATGTGTTTATCTCCAGGTGTGAAGGAACACATTACTTATGATGATGCATTGCTTTTGAGATGCCAGACATGGAGCACCAGCCTGCGGAAAGGGCTGAGCTGCTTAAAATTGTTGCCATGGCAACCCATCATTTCCATTGACTGACTTCACATGCACATTCCAAAGACAAATCGTACTATGGGACAGAGTGGATTTGGGGGGGTTGGGAGTGGAGGTGTCAAGCTTAAGGTCACAATTGCTCTGGTTAATTTTCTTAGGAGTCACATGTGCAAAATAAACTGCCGTCTTAAAGGGATTGTTCACCCAGAAATGAAAGTTATGACATGATTTACCCTCAGGTTGCTCTAAATCAGCCTGACTTTCTTCCTTACATGGAACTCAAAAGGAGATGATCACCATTCACTTTCATTACATCTTTTTTCCACACATTTGTGCTTAACAGAAGATAGAAAGCCATAAGTGTTAACAACATAAGAGTGAATAAATGATGACAGAATTTTTGATGCATAAGTTGATGAATGCACACCCTTATAGACAATTGCACTGAGGAAAAAACAAACACACTCACCCCACTTTCTGGATAGGTGGTCCATGCCAGCTCTGTAGTAGCCCACCTGCTGTCCATAAGCGTCTCTGCAAAATAGACAATCAGTGAGGCTCCAGACAACAGCAGCCTCAATTGCAAACACAACAGTGCATCACTGTGCTAAAAACTGTAATTTAAACCTTTGCATATCAAAGCACTTCACACATTTGAATTCCTCGCATAGTCTGTGGAAGGCGTAATCACAGTTTTCAATTTGCACACTAATAATGCAATCTGC
Source organism: Moxostoma hubbsi (assembly GCA_032164185.1). NCBI lineage: Eukaryota > Metazoa > Chordata > Actinopteri > Cypriniformes > Catostomidae > Moxostoma > Moxostoma hubbsi. The sequence continues at coordinate 9,228,886 of JAVLUX010000004.1, read as the reverse complement.
ATTTATCTACACACTACAGCACTGGCCTGTGGCTGATCTCAGAACAGATCCTGTGCTCGCCACACAATGAAATTCTGCATCAGACGCTCGCTTTTCTCTAAATACACTCCAATCAGTGGAGCAAAACTGTAAGTGACAGTTTCTGCAAATGGACTGCACATGCAAAAGTTGTATTCACTTTATAAGTCTGTGTTCGATGAAGCTAAGCGCTTGCTTCAAATTAATTTGACACACACACATCTGCAAGCAAGTCCATGGAATATTTAGAGCATAACATCAACTTAGCTGATTAAGGCCCCGGCAAATACGTCCGCATATGCAGTGCACACTGGCGAAAATACACATGGTGTTTATGTGTATGTTGCACCTCCACTTTTATAGTGCTGTAAATCATAGAGAGAGAAAGCTAATTGTGTGATGAAATAGCTGTAAGTATATCTCGCTGTGTGAAATATTCATAAAATTGGATTGAATTTCTTTTGATGCTTTGATCAATCCCTTATGACCGCATTCAGTCAAGTTCCTTAAGTCTCGTTGCATCTGCGAATATGACTTAATAGGTGAACACAGTGTCACAATTCTTTCATTTCCAAACAAAGCAGCTTATTACAGTGTATTTCACAGAAGTTAGTAACATACACAGGATGTTCTTTAAAACTATGCTTTGTACAGTCAGCAGATATACCAAACACATTTTTCTTGTGAATATTTTTTGTAATTTTGCTATGCTTCCACCATGTGCACTCAGAAAGAAAAAAAAGGGATTTTTTTATTAAAAATGTTACAAACGTATAATAACATTGTAATAACAAATAATCGCCAAGCTTTAGACCACAGTGACAAAACTGCTAACAGGCCTAACAAAAACTCTTTTAAAAAACTTTTTTTTTTTTTTTATATATAGACACCACAGTGCCTGGGAGGCTTTAGACAGATGGACTGACTTGACACAAGGGACCCGGGATGCATCTTGTCCTCTTTTCCTCTTGTCTGAGGTGCTCTGGCCCACTTGACCTACACTGCAAGTGTAACTAATGCAGTCTGTTAAGAAACCTGCTTGGAAACTTGTGCCTGTGAGACACACACATACTATCTCTCACACAGACACACACACACACACTGTATCGATTGAGATCCTGACAGTGAAACTGAAGAAAAATCGGGGTAGCCATGGCCAAGGTGAAGGAGCATCTGGCTGTGCTGTAATTAAGGATTCCTGGGACACGACTGAGGTGCATAATAATGCCAACTATGCATGTTTGCACAATTTAAATATACCACATTAATGGAATAGTTCACTCAAAAATGCACACTCTGCCATCATTTACTCACCCTCATGCTTTTCCAGAAGTGTAGGAGTTTCTTTCTTCAGCAGAACACAAACGAAGGTTTTTAGAAGAATATTTCAGCTCTGTTGGTCCATACAATACAAGTGTATGTGGCCAGAACTTTGAAGCACCAAAAAAGCACATAAAGGCAGAATAAAAGTAATCATATGACTCCAGTGGTTTAATCCATGTATTCTGAAGTGATCCAATCAGTTTTGGGTGAGAACAGACCAAATTGTAACTCCTTTTCCACTGTACATCTCGCTATTGCAGTCTCTATGCATAATAATGATTTCAAGCTCAATTACACTTCCTAGAGCTTTATGCATACGCAGAGCGACAGACAACACTATAGGAAGTGTGATTGACTTTGAAATCATGATTGTCAAGCAGACTGCTTATGTTAAGATTTATAGTGAAAAGGGAGTTATATTTTGGTAAGTTCTTACCCAAAACTAATTGTATCACTTCGGAAGACGTTGATTAAACAACGGGAGTCTTGTGGGTTACGTTTATGCTGCTTTTATGTGCTTTTTTGAGCTTCAAAGTTTTGGTCACCATTCACTTGCACTGTATGGACCAACAGAGCTGAAATATTCTTCTAAAAATCTTAATTTGTGTTCTGCAGAAGAAAGAAAGCAGCAATTCGTTTTGAATATGCAATTAATATAAGTGTTAAATTTCAAGGAAAAGGGAAGACTAATTGCCTTTATGGATTTTTTTAATTTATTTATTTTTTGACCAAATATGCAAACTACAGATTTCTATCGCCCTCAGAAACGGACTGTAATATAAATGATGATGTAATGCAAACATATCTGCAAGCATTCTACAACTCTTCACTGTATAAACAGCAATTTCTACCTGATCTAACCCTTTAAAATGACTCTTATAGGTGTAACCTAATGTAATCAGGTTGATTAGCCTATGCGAATTAAATAATTTTTCCGACTTGAATAAAACCATAGATTTAGATGTGACCACATGAAAGACATTTTCGGTTACCTGACAAAATCTGCATTTATTTATTTCTGTATTTTTACAGTGTAACAGGATGTAGCCTAAAAATCTCAAGGATATCAATAGCTTCTAAAAACCACACCTACATTCTCAATTTCGGCACGTTTCACCTGGCCACTGGTTTCAAAACAGCAAAATATGTTGTCCCGTTGATGTTACTCCTTTTCTTAACGCTGTACAGTCATTTGAACAGCTGCGATCACACAAGCCAATTAACATGTGTTGCAATTATCCCGATGTGATGCTTCTATCATCACTGTCTAGATGACTTTAAAGGCTTTGGGGGGAAATGTGTCACACCAGCGCAACAGGGGGCTTTCAGTGTATGGAGTTTCCTTTGTGTCTTTTTTAATCAATCAAACATAATGTGTTTGAGAGTAAAGCTAATTATTTTGTAACAAAAAAAAATAAAAGAGTGCAACAAAGTCTTCTAAAGGCTCAAAAATAAATAAGTTGATAACAAAATTATTTGCAGTGCGTGTAATCTTTTGAACACTTTTTTTTATTGTTTTGTGCACTTCAAAAACTTTTCATCACAAACCCACACATTTTGCTCTCTTTTCTGCTGTCTTTTTTGCGGGTGTAAATATTTTGCTTGCGCGTTGAAAAGTTTTGCTTGCGAGTTGAAAAGTTTTGCTTGCGAGTTGAAAAGTTTTGCTTGCGAGTTGAAAAGTTTTGCTTGCGAGTTGAAAAGCTTTGCTTGCGCGTGAAGCTGTACCTCAGTGGGCGGTCTCTAACGACCAGATGAAAGGGGTTTTTCTATTGGTCACCCTCGATTGAAGTGACAGGTTGGCCACGCCCACTACAGTTTCGCGCCGCTGTAATTATCCCGATGTGATGCTTCTATCATCACTGTCTAGATGACTTTAAAGGCTTTGGGGGGAAATGTGTCACACCAGCGCAACAGGGGGCTTTCAGTGGTCCTATAAAACATGTGTCGCAAAAACCACAGAGCACACCTGAAAATCGAACAACTATATGCCATTTTTAATAAAGCATTGATCAAAGCAGAACACCGTCTGCACTTCCAAGCTTGCTATGAAAGAGATGCTGGGATGCGTAAAGAGCAAATTTGTTCAGCACAACAATTGCTAATAGAATTGATTTATTCTCTATGGGTTTAGAGTTGGTTGTAATAATAGCAAAGGCAGAGAGCATGTGGGGAAGCACCATGTGTATCAATACAGAAGACATGTTAACACATAAACATCTCATCACAGCGCTGTGAGAAATATGATACACTAAGCAAAATCATTTCACGAAAACAGACATCTGGGAATCAAGATTCTTTAGAATTATGTAAAAAGGCAAGAATTATAGGTCGTAGCTGATATAAAAATAAAACAATAATAATAATAATAATAATAATAATAATAATAAAACAGACACACACGTACAACCCATATATTTCCATGGAGTCAAATTAAACGATGATCCCGCACATAAAACGGACGTTATCGCTTCTCCCCTCACACACATTTATTCTTTAATGTATTTTATAGGCTCTGCAATATTGCACATTTGTCGCTATTTTTCGTGTATCGGTATTCAACTGCAGGGCGAAGCATTAACGGCACTTCGTCATTAAAACTTCGTCAAATGTGAATTAAACAATAATAAATAAATAAACAAATTAATAATAATAATAAAAAAAAAACATTTAATTTCTGCTACAAACATGAGTACATGTTTAGGTTTGGCCTGCATTATAATATTTTTGTATGGCTTTCATAAGCGGGATCAGACAACTGATGGCCATACGAGCGGCTCGGAAACAAAAGTAGCTCCGTAACAAAGAGCGTCCACACTTACCCTCAACAGCGAGAATAACGGGAACCCAAAGGCTGTATAAGAACAGCGAATAATCCATTGTCATAAAGCTTGAGGTTGCAACATGAATAGCGGTTTGCCCATATGCCGTCGGGAAGCAAAGTCTCGTTAAATCTCAGCGTACATGGTACTGGAGTGGCAAATTCACGCCTTGTCCGAGTATAAAATTCCGCCTGGGAAAAAAAGCACAGTTTCTGTTGGTAAGGATGCCTTCACATATTTCATTCAGTACTGGAAGATCTCCGTCTCTCATGCTGCTATTCTACATGTGTGGCATCATCCTCGGTGTGAAAGAAGCTGTTGATTCTCTGCGACTACGCGGAGGAGTGTCAACTGTGTGGAATAGGGGGGCCAAAGCTCTATTGGTCCTAAGGCACGCCCCTGCGGGACACCGCAGATAACTTACAGATGAACTACTCCCCCATGTTCTTTCATGCATTTAATAGTCTTTTTAGATAAGTATTATAATGACTGGTAACTATTTTATTGCATACACTATTATGAAGACACAGTGGCGGCACCAGAGATTTTCGGTTGCAGGTGCTATGGGGATGCTTAACACTTAAGAGAAGGTGCTTTGAATTTTGTGGCGTTTCATTATGGAGGTCGCATCGGACCACCCTACACACGCGCGTACATGCCCGCATTAACTATACTCGCTCCGCGACTATAAGCAAGCATATATATATACATATCGCGTATATATGTAAAAGTTTTCAACACAAGGGCTATAGATACAACATACATAAGCCTGCCAATGTAAACCTCTGAAAATAATATTTCACACAATTCTGTCACAGTCGAGCCCTGAATACAACGGAGCAGCAAACAGCAGCAACAGAAGACAACAGATGTGCACGCTTCGGCCTAAATGCTCAGATCACGAAATCACACAGCCCTTACCAACATTAGTCTAATGAAATTTGTAACAGCCAACAGAGTGGAAAATCAAGCACTTACCATAGACGTCATCACAACAAAACAATACGCCTGTTGCTGTGATTGAGTGCGAAGGCATCAATGATGTTGTCGCAGTCAAGGGTCCTCGTTCTCTCCGTGTTTATAGCCAAAAGTGCCAGATTACTGGTCCTAGTGTCTCCACTGCTGTTCCTCAGGTAGTTTTTTACACGGTTCAGGCAAGAAAAACTGCGTTCACAGCTCACTGATGTGACAGGAAGTGTCAGGGCTATGCATATTAACTTATACAGGTCCACAAATGCATCTTTATATGGCCGCATTAAGGATAGGAACTCCTGTGTGCTATGGATAGCATGTCCCTGTTCTTCCTTCCTTTGCAGAAGCCGCCGCACCTGGTAGAGCTCTGCTGACAGGTTTTCCTCACTGACACCATAGTGTCGGGCCATGGGCAGCAGAAGTTGTTTGTCCAAAAACGATGTGTGTTTTGGGCTGAGAGTTGGCACACCTCTCAGTACGTCATTTGTCTCTGTTGAAAAGCGCCGATTCATTTCCACCATCAACCTGTCTATAACTGGATAGAAAGAGTGCGTTTTCATGTCATCGGTGTTATCTGTCTGTGTTCTCTCTATCGGGGCCTCCACAATAAAATCTTCCAGGTTTCGAGTTTTCTGGGTCTGCCTTTTCTCGCGTGAAGTATGTGTTGTGCCTGTGTTTGCACACAGAGTCTCTGATTGTTGTTGTATTTCTTTCCACTTAGTATCTGTGCGCTTTTCTGATAGAGCATTAATTACAGACTGGGCCAAATCCTCTGCCGCAACGAGGTCAAAATTGGGGGCCTGTAACTGATCTGACATGAACTTTGTTGTTCTAAATAAATCCTCAAACATGATGAGATGCAAAACAAACTTCTCATCGATGATGGCACTGATGGCTCTTGCCTCTGCCTTCCGATGTGCGTTTGGCTGAGTGATGACATCACGCAGGGTGGCTCGGATAGCGGGGAGAGTTTTCTTGACGGCGCAGATCGCATTATAGTGGCAAGCCCAGCGAGTATCGCACAGTCTTGAGTTCCACTGTTTGTGCTGTCGGGACGAGCTCTTTTTGTTTTCTCATGAATAGATCGTGCACCACTGATCCAGAAAAAAACTTGTAGAGCATTTGTATTGTCTCAAAAAACTCTGCTGCAGCGCTGACATTATGTACACAGTCCACTAACACTAAATTCAGCTTGTGTGCGTGGCAATGTATATAGATGGCTTGCGGCACTTCCTTTCTGAATTTTTCCTGCACACCATTATTACATCCTGACATCACAGATGCTCCGTCGTAGCATTGACCGACACAGCGATGTATATCAATGTTACACTGACTGAGTGTGTGTTTGATGCTGGCTAGCAGAGAGTCTGCATCCAATCCATCTGCGGCAGTAAAATGCAAAAACTCCTCATGCACTTCCCCTGACTCTGGCTGCAAATACCGCACGATAACAGAAATCTGCTCTTTTTTACTCGTATCTTTACTCTCATCCACCAAAACAGCAAAGCACTCGGCATCACTCACCTCATCACTTATCTTCTTTCTTATCATTTCTGCCATTACAGCAAATATCTCATTTTGAATTTCATGATGAGTGTATTTGGCATTTGATGGGTTAGAAGCTAACTTTTTGTCCACTGTTGCATCAAACTTAGCAATGACATCCAGCAGCTCACGGAAGTTTCCCATGTTGTGTGATTCCTCACCCTCTCTGTGGCCTCGCTGTGCGATCCCCTGGCAGGCTGTGAAGCGCAGGCTCTCCACCACAGCTTTCATGTATTTTCTGTTCTCAATAACTAACGCAGAATGTCCCTTATCAAGCATGTTTGCTATTTTAGATCCGCTTGACTCTTTTTGCTTGAACTCACTCCATCCTTCCATTGCAAATTTGTGCCCCATACTTTCATGATGGCTCTTCAGAGATGCTGATGCTTTCCGCCAGTTGTTAAATCCGTTGCTGGTAAATGTTGGCTCTAAATGAAATCCGTGCCCTCGTTTCAAAAAATGCCTACACGCAAAACAAAATGCTGCATCTTTGGTCACGCTGTATTCCAGCCATGAATACTGATCCATCCAACTTTTGTTAAAACTTCTCTGCTGATTCCCAAATTGCCGTGTGGGGTATTTTTGAAGGACTGGCCTTCTTGGGCCCTCTTGAGGATAGCTGCTAATATCACCTGCAGCACAAACCGTAACGTTAGCATCCTCCATGGACACCCGCTTCGAATGTTATCACTCGATTGAATGGGCGTTATCAGTGGTTATCAGCCCATCGATATGGGCCAGAAGGGGCCTGCTGCGCCTACTGGTAGGCTCAGAAGGCTGTTATCATCCATCCACATGGTTAATCACTGACAAATAGGAGAGAAGACTCCAGATCCAATCCCAGAGGAATCCAGATCCAGCTCGTCGGTCGGCAACGTTGCGATATTTCGCGCTTTATATTTTCAGGTAAGACCATTTAAATGATAAAACCGTGCATTTAAACGGTAATTAATTAGTCAATAAGGGAAAACAGTATACATAAAATGTGTTTTAATGTAGCGTGACATGAATGGTGATGACATGAGATAATTTACGTTGCGATATTTCCCGCTAGCTAATTTCAGGTAACGTTAAGACAATTTAAATGATAAAACCGAACATTTAAACTGTAATTAATTAGTCAAAAAGCGAAAACAATACTTCAAATGAGTGTTAATGTTGCATGACATGAGTGTTGACATGAGATGCAACGTTGCGATATTTCGCGCTTTATATTTTCAGGTAAGACCATTTAAATGATAAAGCCGTGTATTTAAACGGTAATTAATTAGTCAATAAGGGAAAGCAATATACATAAAATGTGTTTTAATGTAGCGTGACATGAATGTTGATGACATGAGATAGCTTATGTTACATGCTTTAGGCCTATGTGAGCGTTAACGTTGCTAGGCCCTGTTACGTTATTATTAGCCTGTCGTTACGTTACGTGCTGTAGGCCTATGTGAGCTTTAACGTTGCTAGGCCCTGTTACGTTATTATTAGCCTGTCGTTACGTTACGTGCTGTAGGCCTATGTGAGCGTTAACGTTGCTAGGCCCTGTTACGTTATTATTAGCCTGTCGTTACGTTACGTGCTGTAGGCCTATGTGAGCGTTAACGTTGCTAGGCCCTGTTACGTTATTATTAGCCTGTCGTTACGTTACGTGCTGTAGGCCTATGTGAGCGTTAACGTTGCTAGGCCCTGTTACGTTATTATTAGCCTGTCGTTACGTTACGTGCTGTAGGCCTATGTGAGCGTTAACGTTGCTAGGCCCTGTTACGTTATTATTAGCCTGTCGTTACGTTACGTGCTGTAGGCCTATGTGAGCGTTAACGTTGCTAGGCCCTGTTACGTTATTATTAGCCTGTCGTTACGTTACGTGCTGTAGGCCTATGTGAGCGTTAACGTTGCTAGGCCCTGTTACGTTATTATTAGCCTGTCGTTACGTTACGTGCTGTAGGCCTATGTGAGCGTTAACGTTGCTAGGCCCTGTTACGTTATTATTAGCCTGTCGTTACGTTACGTGCTGTAGGCCTATGTGAGCGTTAACGTTGCTAGGCCCTGTTACGTTATTATTAGCCTGTCGTTACGTTACATGCTGTAGGCCTATGTGAGCGTTAACGTTGCTAGGCCCTGTTACGTTATTATTAGCCTGTCGTTACGTTACATGCTTTTTTTGTGACGGATGGCCGAATTCACAGATCATTATGTCAAAAAGACCGAAGCCCTCTGGTGCCCAGGGAAGAAAAAAAAGAAGAGAAGAGGGAGAAAAACGGGATAAAGATAGAGGTAATGTGATGTATGATCAGTTGTTTATCTATGTTTCATTATGCACAGTTAGCAGTTAGTTTGACGATGCTAGTAACGTTTGCTAATTTGTAATTATTATCATGACATAGTTAGTTGAACTTGTGCATTATTTTATGGTATTTTTATTTGAATTGACTAAATTAGTAATGTGTAGTTAGTAGGACATTGCTGTTACTGGAAAACAAACACTTTCAAAATTAATTTAGAAAATGTAGGCTAACTAACTTACTGTTTGTATGCTAGAGAAGTGCTCAATGAATACAGTTTTGTGCACGAATACCAGATGTAATTATTATTGCTGTTTGTGTGTTTAACTTTAAGCTATAACGTGGTTTTGGTGCTGTCATATTTTTATAGTTTCACTATCATCAGCTTTTTTAATTCGCATAGAAAAACTATCCAAACTTAAATGGTTGTAATTCAAGAATGCTCAAGAATCAAGAATATATATTATGGTTGGTCTTTGTGGCACGGTGGAGGGCGGGACCGGCGCGTGATTGCGCACGCCCGGTCCCATATCAGGCTAAATTGAACCGTCAAGAGGGATAAAGGCCACTCGCAGACGTTGATCGAGAGAGCGAGCTTAATCAGCAGACATGTCTGCTGTCCTATATGTTTGTTTTAAGTTCTTCATTAAATTATTATTTATGTTGACAAGCCGGTTTCTCGCCTCTTCCTTGCCCATGAACTTGAACTGTGTTACAGTCTTGTTTTAAAGACATTTGCCAAATTATTGTAGAAGTTTAGAAATTATGAAAGTGAAACAGAAAAAAAAAAAGTTATATCAGTTTGAGTTTATGAACGTGCAATGTAAAAATATAATTATTATATTTTTTATAAAATATATATATATATATATATATATATTACAAAATATATTTTACTCTAAAACTGCAAGAAAATGAAAGCCACAAATTTGTGACACAAAAAGTTGTGTTCCAAAATTTAGGTTGATATCTCAAAAAATTTGCAACAATTTATCTTTTTATTAAGATATTATTGTTTTAAATATATAATGGTGAATGTCCCACCTGTGGGACAGTGACATTTAAAATAAAATGTAACACCCAAATGTAACAGGTCACATATAATCCTCATCTTCTCTCTTCAGATGCACTTTTGAAATATTTGAACCCCGTCCCTGCAAATCCTGGGCCACCTGTTGCAGACATCTTCACTTCAGCACCACCCAGCGATTTAAAAACTACCTGAGATCTACAATGGCTCAAGAACGTCTCAGTGGACTTTCAGTCATTAGCATAAATCATGTGGTCTCCCAACAGCTGTCTTATGATGATAGATGACTTTGCTGCTAGAAAGGCAAGGCGAGTAAGGCTGTAGAACATTTGCTACATTTTGCATTCCAGTTTGTTTATAGTTATTTTTTTTTTGTGTGTATCTTTGTTTCTGTAAAAAAAAATTCTGAAATAATCTTATAATATACATTTATTTATATTGTATTCATAATTTAGTAATACCTGTGTGTGTGTGTGTGTGTGTGTGTGTGTGTGTGTGTTTGTTTACAAAATATTTTCAAAATAAAGAAAAACAATACAAAGCTGCACAGTTTGTTTCTGTGTGAGTGTATGAACAATGATCAGTGGTGGAATTGTCTGTGATTCCAGGGGCACCAGGTGAAATCTTGCCTAGGGCAGCAAATTGGCCAGGGCCGGCCCTGGAAGCGGACGTCCTACTTTGAAAAGTGACGCCCACTGTCGATGAGTGACGTGCTGAAAACCATAACCCTAAAAAATTAAAATACATGAAGCTCGTGCTTGAATAATAATAAAACAAATCAACCCAGATATAATGCTTAAGTAAAAACTGATGCAAATTAGTGCTAAAATTTAGTGCTAAAATAATAATTAACATTTTTATTGATTTAATTAGTGATTTATTGATTAATATAATAATTGCATAGTTTTTCTAATGATTAAATTATGCATTTAATTATTTATTTAAATATGTAAATATTTATTTAATAATTTACTTTTGAGAAATTTGTCCCTCCATACTTGACTGCCATTGGAATTTCAGTGGAAATAATATTGTCAGCCCAAGTAAGATATGCTTCATAAGTGATACATAAGATAATCAGGGTCAATGACCTTAAAAAAAAAATACAAAATAAATAAATAAATGCCAACACATCGAGTTAGACATTATATGTGGTTTTAATTATAATCCCAACTCTAAATCCAAATTTCAGTTAAAGTTGAAAGACAAGGTGATTACAATATAATGTATTATTATATAATATGACTATATTACAATAACATGTAGGCAGCACGCAGTACCATTTTGATAAAATGTTGTATAAGGTAGACATCTAGTGGTCTTTCATCAGGTGCCTGCGCGTGAGGTGAAATGAGTTAAATCAGATGATTTAACGCAAAATTCGCTGTTGTATAAATTGTTATTTATAATTATTTTAAAATAGGCTATAATGCATACGAAAGAAGAACAGATGCATAATATGTACACATTGTGGATTCATTGCAATAATAATGATATATAAAAAAAAAAACCCTGACAAGTAACGGTTCAATTACACATTTAATTGCATACCTTAACGCAAGCTGTAGTTTTATCTCATTCGCCGTTTTAATACCTTAGACTTTGATGATGTGAGTTGTCTTCATTTACAGGGCTGTACAGGAAACCTGTTCCCCTCCGCGATCTGCAGCAGAACAAAAGGCACATTCATTTGAGCTGCAGTCCGCAGTCAGCAGTGTGTTTCTCTGGAGGTTTCACTTCTCTTTCTCACTGAATGTCACATTTGTTCAAAAGTGCCGCATATAATGAGGATTATAATCTGGAGTATTGCAGGCGCGTTCCTGTTCAACTTCATTTTCGCACAACGACAGCGAAGGTATGTGGATAAAATACTTAAAAAAAAATAAAAAAAAAAAAAAATACATGGAGCCACAAATTTCTCAGTGGCCTAAAGTATTTGAATAATTAAGGTTGTATAGTCCACTTTAGTTTGTACCTACAATAGCTTTTAGAAGTGAGGGATAGAAGAAACCTGTTGGTGATTTGCATATAGCTATAAGAGTGGTTGGACACATTTGACATGACAGTATCCATAGACAGTATCCTATAGACAGTATCTATACATTGTATTTTAATATCATACGTTATAATTGCAATAACAATGTCTGTAGTTTAACATCAGGCTGTAGATGAGTTAATTATATTACGTGCTACTCATGAAGACTACATGAGCAATCTAATGTGAAGTGTGACAGTGTTGTCTTTCTGATGAATACCAAACTCAACATGTGCTTTCTCCACTTGAATATGCTTGTTTGCCCCATTGTAGACCAGTTTTCACATGTTGAAGGAACTTTTCTGGAGACACAGGACTGACTGGGAGTCAGGGGTATCCCGGCATCAACCCATCCAAGAGCAAATGTGTGTGGAGAATTACAGTAAGGGACAGATATATGGGAGATATCACCCTTTATTAGGACTGCAACTAACGATTATTTTGATTGAAGATTATTCGACTATTCAGCGATTATTGCAACGATTAATCATTATCTCTTAACCGATTATTCTGCTTGTGTCCCGACTTAAAAGGTTGTATTAAACGTGCTTACGAACAATAAAGAGGACAAAATCATCTTTTAAAAATACCTCTAAATGACATTCTCTGAATTAAAGAAGTAAAACTTTTTATTAATTTGAATTCAGTAAAGAAATTCACTGCAAAAATATCCTATTTTTATCAAGTGTTTTTGTCATGTTTTCCATTTAAAATGGTCTAAAAATCCTTAAAACAAAATAAATTTGATATTTAGACTTGCTTTAAGAGAATGCATCTTAAAAATAATGGTATTTTGTATACAAGTGTATACTTTCACTTGGTTATAATTCTGCGAGTGGAGTGAAGACAAAATATATTTATATTCAATATCTATTCTCTAAAAGACTAAATATCAGATATGCTTCTTCTCAGGTGAATGCATCTTTTTTAAAGGAGATGTTGGAAAACGAGCCAAAACAAATTATAAGCTTATTTTGTTGCATTGTATAATGGGGCGAAGACTACCTCTCTCAACTTTCTGTTCACTTCAATCCATCTTTAACTCACTGAAAACAAACCCCATCTTATTAATAAAGCTGCTTATTGCTAATATTCTTCACGATAAGAAATGCACGGTGACATATTTTATGATTAAATAAGTTGCGATCCATCACGTTATAATCTAGCTTTAGCAAGTTCGGGCTCGAGGGATGAGCATCCCCAGGTGGACTGGCAATCTGGCATACCGGGCACTTTCCCTGTGGGCTGACGCACTTTGAGGCCAATCATGATCAGACTGGCCAGTGGGAGAACCGAGAGTGCCGGTGGTGCGTCCGCGAAACGTGCCGAATGGCCCGTGATAAGCAAAAATGAGCCGCCGCGTTATGCAGAATGGACCACAAAATGGCGCCACAATATGCAGAAAAGGACAGTTGCCATGTAAAATCCCGGGCCGATTTTATTCCCAGTTCAGCCCTGGTCCCCGCGACAGTGTTCATCAGCCGGGTGCAGTTTCAATCTCTCCCCCTTAGACATAGAAAACACATAGAAAAAGCGCTGACTGCACAGAGAAATGCCAGTTTTGGAGTTTGTAGTTAATTACATGACCTGCTTTCATATTATTTGAACTTTAATAAAGCTGTAATGCATTAAAACTGTGGTTCCTTCGACTCCCGGTGGCCGGCAGTGACTCCTCCATCCCCTGGCGGATGGCAGAGGTTCCTCTGACTCCTGGCAGCTGGCAGCGACTCCTCAATCCCCCAGCGGATGGCCGTGGCTCCTCTCCTGGCGGACAGCAGCGGCAAGGACTCCACGACAGTGCATCCCTCCTCCTTCCTGGGTTTCGGCACCAATGTAATGGATGTGCAAGGAGGAGGCGGGATCCGGCAGATCAATCAATGTAAATTTTAATTACAGAAACTAACTTAAAACAACATACAACACAGATGCGCATGCACACACACACGGCGACCACGTGTCTCTCTCTCTCTCTCTCTCTGCTCGTTTCTCGCCTTTGTGCGCATGTGCGGAGTGGATGTTGTGAGGAGTGTGTGAGTGAGAACGCTGATGTGGTGAGTGTGAGCTTTTTTTCTTCTCTTTAAATCCTGTTTTTCCCTACACTGTCTTTGTTTAAGTGTGTTTTGTTGATTGTTTTTAAAACCGGTATAATTGTGTTGAGGGAATAGTTAAGAGGACGCCGTCGGCTGGCGTTGGCCGGGTGGCTATGGCAGCACCGACGGTACCCGGTCAAAGTTTTGACCAAATTTCACGCAGGCATGGTGTTAAAGTATTGCCTGCTTTTAATTGTTCAGTAGAGGATTGTGCTTTGGCTGTTGGGAAGGCTGTCGGGTATGACAGTATTGTCTCTGCGTCCCGGATGAATAGCGCTGTAGTTATTTTTTTGGATGCCATAGAGAAAGTGAATAGTGTTGTTCAGAGTGGAGTTGTGATTCAGGATATGCTAGTTTCTGTTGTTCCGTTGATTCAACCTGCAAAAAGAATTATCCTCTCTAATGTCCCGCCTTTTATTAAGGACGAGTTGTTAACAGCAGAATTGTCTAGGCATGGAAAAATAATGTCGCAAATGAAAAAAATACCGCTTGGTTGTAAGTCTCCATTGCTCAGGCATGTCGTTTGTTTTAGACGGCAAGTGTATATGATTTTAAAGAGTGGCGAAGATGAAATGAACGTGGCGTACAAATTTCGGATTGACGGATTTGATTGTCTTTTTTGCATCTTCTGATACAATGAAGTGTTTTGAGTGTGGCAAAGAAGGTCACACCAAACGAGTGTGCCCTGGGAGAGTTGAGGGAGTGGGTGCTGGATTGGTGACAAATGAAAATGCTGGTAGCAGTATTGTGGAGCATACTAGCACTGACAATATAACTATGAATGTGCGAGAAGAGGGGGAAGATGTAGATATTAACAGGACTGTTGTTGTTAGAGAGGTTGAGCGTGAGAAAAATAGGGATGGTGTTTCAGAAGGTCTGGAAACTACAGAAAATGAGAATGAAAGTGAAAGTATGGTGACAGCTGATGTTATGGCAGCAGCAGGACGTATTGAAGCTGAGGAGAATAATACTGACTTTGAAAAAGATGAAGCTGTGTTTAAAGCTCCTATTAGTAAGAGGAAACGTGTCAGGAAATCCCCAAAGAAAACAAGTGATAAAGTGGTGATGGATAAGCAAGCTGATGATACTGAACACAGTGCAATGGATGATTCTGATAGTGAGGCTGTAGATGGCAATAATGAGAAGGGTCAACAAAGAGATTCCTTTGTAAAATTGAGAAGTTTTTTACAAAAGACAAAAAATATGAAAAATGTCCAAGTTGTAGATTATTTTCCTGATCGGAAAGCATTCATTGAATCAGCTGTGTTGTTAATGAGGGGAGAAGGGGAAGAACGATTCACAGTACAGGAGATATATAGGCTAAAGAAATTTGTTTCTAAAGTGAAATTGGAACTAAAGATTGAAGATGGATTTGAAACTACATAGGTGTCTTTTTCTTAATTTATTGTGTGTTTCTGTATGTTTAAACTTATGCAATCAAATGAGTGCAATAAAAGTGGGCACCCTTAACCTGAATGGTGCTAGAGATATTCGAAAAAGAGCACTTTTGTTTGAGTTAATTAGTCAGAAGGGTGTAGATGTAATGTTCATACAGGAAACACACAGTGATTGCTTGAATGAAATTGACTGGAGGAAAGAATGGCAAGGGCATGTGTATTTTACACATCTGAGCTCAGTTACAGGTGGAGTGGCCATTCTTTTTGCAAAAAGTTTTTTACCAATTTCATGTGAAATAAAGCAAATGATACCCGGTAGGCTTTTAATCCTGCAAGCAAAATTTGAAAAATTTAATTTTGTTTTTATTAATCTATATGCTCCTACAAATGGTACTGAACGAATTGTGTTATTTAAAAATGTCAGTGTTTTTTTGCAAAATTGTAATTCTGATGATTTTCTTTTTTGGGGGGGGGGGGGGGGGGGGGGATTTTAATTGTACGGAAAATCATGCTCTTGATAGGAATCATCTGGAACCTCACAATGCTTCAAGTCATGTAATGCGTGAATTGATTGAAACGCATAGTTTATGTGATGTGTGGAGAGAATTGAATAATAACAATAGGCAGTACACATGGACGCACTCCAGAGATAATGTTATTTCTATGGCCAGGCTTGATAGGTTTTATTGTTCCAGACATCAATTTAACATAGTCAAAAAGTGTGTTATTACCCCAGTCGGGTTCTCAGATCACTGTTTGGTTTCGTGTGAAGTGTTTATAGCAAATGTTAAAATAAAGAGTGCTTACTGGAATTTCAATGCATCTTTGTTGGATGATATGAATTTTAGGGATGTGTTCTGTAATTTTTGGGGAATTTTTAAAAGTAGGAAAAATTGTTTTAAGGATTTAAGACAGTGGTGGGATTGTGGGAAGGTTGAAATAAAAGCTTTATGTCAACAGTACGCTTTCAATGTCTCTCGAGATATTACACAATCAATGCGAAAACTTGAATCGCAGATTACTGACTTACAAAAGTTGTTTGAAATTACTGGGGAACAAAAATGTCTTGATGCTCTTAAGTGTAAAAAGTTATCTCTTATGGATCTGCTGGGTATAAAGACACAAGGGGCTCTGGTTAGATCACTAACACCTACCAGATGCTCACACAAATGGATGCTGGTTAGATCACTAGATCACGCTACCAGATGCTCACACAAATGGATGCCCCATCAAGGTTCTTTTTTGGCTTAGAACGGAAAAATGGGCAGAGGCGATATATTCACTCTATTCGAACAGATAAAGGGCAGGAATTGAAAGAATCCGCAAGTATAAGGAAAAGGGCCGTACAATTCTATGCTGAGTTATATAAGAGTGAATATGAAGAAAATAAGGAGCTCTCTGCCAAATTTTACGATGGCTTGCCAAATATTGCACAGGACAATGTAGTAAAACTTGATGGGTCTCTTACGGAGCAGGAGCTTCTAAATGCTTTAAAAGACATGAAGACTGGTAAGGCACCAGGTATTGATGGCCTTTCCGTGGAGTTTTATAAGGCCTTTTGGGGAGTGATGGGCAAGATAACGACATTCTAAAACTCAGTACACATCATATTAATAAACCATACTATGTATAAAAAAATAAGATGAGTCCAAAATATGAACGCAACGCATTTAATTACACGTTAAGCATTTTCTTCCCATAGAAAATCGTTATAAGAAAACGCTTAACGTGGCTTATTGTACTAAGACAGTGATATTAAAAGACCAAACTCAGTACACATCATATTAATAAACCATGCTATGTATAAAACATAAGATGAGCCCAGAATATGAACGCAATGCATATGATACAACTATGCTACATCGTGACTCTATAAATCGTGAGTTAGTTGATAAATTGACTAACTACGCGGGAAGAACATTATAATTCCGTGTGTCCAAACTCTGTACATGACGTCTTAGTAACAAAAAAGAAAAACAAACAAAATACTCACTTTACACTAATCCGTCCGTTTGTCCCTGCTTTGGCTGGCGTTTCCAATTTATCTTCGGGATCCTAAAATAAGTTTCCAGGACTCCCCTGTCCATGTGTGATACAAAACTTGGGTGCTCAGTTATACATGCTCATGTTATCGGTGCAGTTTCATCAGCGGATTCAGCGATCTCGTCCAGTATTGCTGAAATTCGCGACAGCAATAGGACTCTCTCTCTGTTTCCATAGTCGCACAGCGAGTGCACCGACACCACCAGTCCGCCCCAACTCGAGTCTGAATATAATTTAACACACTCTTCCTCCTGCCTGCCAAGCAGGTTTTGCTCCCCTGCTCCAGCCTCTGTTCATCGCTGTATTGCGGCTCGTACAGGTAGCGCGAGCATCAGATTCTCGCAACAGATCTTCGTAATCCCCTTCTGCCATTTCAACTTCAAAACTACCTTCAGCCATCGTGATTAACCTACTTGTATACAAACTTTGTACACAGAGCAAGAGCCTGTTTTCTTAGCTTCTACAGAAAGATGGCTGACACTGTCTTCACATTCTGTGAGTGAGATCCCGCCCCATATGGGCGTGGTGAAAACATGCGGAATACTCGCTGTAGTTTTAAGCCTCTGGACCAAAAATCGTCCGATGACGCAAAATGACGATTTTTGCATCATCTGAGGATTTTTTCCAGACTAAAAATAAATAAATCTCTTGTCTCAGGGGGTTATGAAGGGGGGGGGGGGGGGGGGGGGGGGCTCGGTAATTAGAAAATACTACTGGTTTTCTACTGATACAAAGCTTAATGCTAAATCCTGAAGTAACCCTTTAATTGTTTAAGAATACAATGAGGATACATACAGTAGATATAGTTTCACTTCTGATAGGTTTTATCCAGTGTTAAATATTTAATAGAAAAAACAAAACAAATTAGATCTCTTTTACATCTCAGTCGCTTCTCCAATCTGGTCTTATCACAAGTCATAATAATAATATGAGATGGAAAAATCATAAGAAATTGTACAAGTTGGCTTTTTCTTTCATAGAGAAAAATAAACAAATAGACAATGTTAAAATTCTTTCCTCCTAACCACCTAAAGTTTAAACCCTAACACAAACTAATAGGTAAATCGTCTCGGGTTATGTATGTAACCCTTGTTCCCTGAAAAAAGCAGAACGAGATGCTGCGCTGAGAGCGCTTTGGGAACAATCCTGTATTGAGACCAGCTGTGAATATGTGTGTAAAACGTCAATGAACATTGACCGGAATTTATAGCCTCGGCTGATGTAATCATTAGACACACCTGTGGCCAGGCTATAAATGGATGCGTCACCAGAGTATCGTCAGATATGTTTTTTTGAAGAGCAGTCCTGGGACATCCCAGTCCGGCAAAGAAGCACAGCATCTCGTTCCACTTTTTTCAGGGAACAAGGGTTGCATACGTAACCCGAGACGTTCTCTTTACAAAAAGCTTTGGAAACGAGAATACCCACGCCGCCGCACTGTGGCTGTCCGGACCCCTAACGGTTGTGTAGTGCACAAGAGTGTGAGCGGCCTCATACACAAGCCTGAGATGTCGACTCAAGGACATAAGAGAACATCCAAACTATAAAAATCTAATGAATGTGTGCGGAGGGGGCAACCTGCCGCATCACAAACTTGTTGTAGAGGGAGACCTCTAGCCAAGGCTTTAGAGGAGGCGAACCCTCTGATAGAGTGAGCCCTAACAACTACTGGCGAATCTTGACCGCGCGCCTCGTAGGCCAGGGCAGTGGCGTCCCTCACCCCAGGTGACATAGTCCACTTGGAGGTGACCGCCCCCCCGGTTATGGCTTCCATGGGAAGAATTGTTGCCCTGGCTTTACGCCACTGGCAAATACGGTGGGCATAAGTCCGAAGGGTACATACTGGACAAAGTCTGTAAAGTCTTTGCTGCTCCATCGTTACAAACGGCAGGGAGCAGAAGGCTTAGAGAGTGACCAGATGCAGGGTTGCGAAAGGCACCTTAGGTAGGTGGTCAGGGCGAGGGTGCAAAATTGGTGCAAAAACCCAGGAGACTGGGTGACTCGGGGAGAAGTAGAGGAAACATTGTGCTGTTCATAGAGGCGAAGAGGTCCTCTTCTGCCCTTTAAAATCTACCCAGATCTTCTCCAAGTGGAGGGAGCCATAGCACTTAAAATGTCCTTGATAACCTCAGGAGAAAGCCCTGTGCACCTCAGTTGGTACCCAACAGGGGCCAAGCATGAAAAGGTTCCACAATTCGGGCCGGGGATGAAATACAGTCCCCTGTCCCTGAGAAAGAAGGTCCTTGCTGTTCGGAACCGCCCGAGGCGGGCCGTCGAGGGGAGAATTTAACTCCACCAGAGAACCATACTCTGTTCAGCCAGTGCGGCGCTATCAGAAGGAGGCAAGACCCTTGCTGGCGAACCTTGCCTGCCAAGACTCCCAGGAGCAAAGAAACCGGGGAAAAAAACGCATACAGACGCATTCAGGGTCATGTATGTGCCTTTAAGTCCAGACCCAAGGGGGCTGGGTGACTCAGGGAGAAGTAGAGGAGACATTGTGCTATCATAGCAAAGAGGTTCTCTTCTGCCCTGTGAAAACTCACCCAGATTTGTTCACTACCTCAGAGTAAATCTGCTCCACACACAAGGGCATCCAGGGACGAAACTGTCCTGAGTGACAGGAGCTGCCCTGGGCCCCAAGAAGGATCCAGCGTGCCAGAAATTTAGCTGACATGAACGTGGATCCCCCTGATGGTTTATGTAAGAGGCATTACTGTAATGCTCTAGCAATAGAATTTATGATCGCTTATAATTTGTACAATGTGTTATCATCATCAATGTGTCAACAACATCAAATTACCATCCCTCAAAGTCCTAATGCTTTCAACCGTCCCTATCATTTCTTTCAATGTTTTCGTCAGCTTCAATGGATTAATCGCTTTTACCGAATCAACAAACTTTAACAGTACCTTATACTCCTCTTTCCTACTTTTAGCCTGGAGATTTCCTTTCTCACTGCCCGAATCTGAAGATTGTCCCCAATTCTTCTTTCTTTTCTGATTTTCCAGTACACTCCACTTACCACTTTCATTCTTACCACCTCCTCTATCCACATCCTCCATTTCCGGATCACTTCCGGAATCTACGCTACTTCCTTCCAACATCGCTCCAGTCACAATCCAGCTGTCGCCAACCGCCGATGATCCATGTTCTCTGTTGTCTTTTGTTTTGTGCTTTTATGTTGAAGTTTCCTGTTCAGTTCCTGTTTCCTGTTTGGTTTTTGTAGTCCTTTGTAGTTCTGTTTTTGATTGGTTTTCCCCTGATTGTTTCTCATGAACTGATCGTTTCCCCAGGTGTTTCTAGTTTTCCCTTGTGTATTTAAGCCCTTGTTTCCGTCCTGTCCAGTTGTCTGTTATTCTTAGTGTTCTGGTTTTTTTTTTGGCTTCAATAAATGCTGCACATAGATCCTCTCCCGTTTTTGACCGTTACAGAATAACAGACCGACCAAACATGGATCTAGCAGCTATCTTTCTTCAGCTGAGCCGAGCGAACCTCCCATTAACAGAATACTCACGTCTGTTTTGCACCGTTGCCCGATGCACTAGTTTTCCTGATAGGCATCTCAAATCCATTTTCCAGCTCGGCCTCCTGTCCCAAGGTAGATTGAGTTCCCTGAGACTGGTGATTATACGTGGGAGAGGTATGTAAACCTGGTTTTGGAGACGTTTGCCCCTGTGGGTACCTTCAACGAGCCCTCGCCTGCCACGGACAACGAGCTCACGCCTTCCACGGCCAACGAGCCAACGCCCACGCCTGCCACGGCCAACGAGCCAACGCCCACACCTGCCACGGCCAACGAGCCAACGCCCACGCCTGCCACAGCCAACGAGCCAACGCCAACGAGCCAACGCCCACGCCTGTCGCGGTCAACGCGTTGCCAGCCTCGTACGTCCCAGTGCCAGCGTTGCCAGCCTCGTCCGTCCCACTGCCAGCGTTGCCAGCCTCATCCGTCCCAGCACCAGCGTTGCCAGCCTCATCTGCCAAGAAGAGGAGGAGAAGAGGAAGGGCTTCCGCTCACCAGTCTCCTCCCTCCACGGCCCCGTCCTCAGTGCCAAAGCCAGAGCCAACGCCTGTAGCCTCGACCGTCATAGGTGGAGCAGCGCAGATGCTGGAACCATGATACACCTAACATCCACCAGAACACTTTAGAAACCACCTTGTAATGTGTCTCAGCTTTTGCTTAGGAAAGGACCTCTCACTTTTTGAAAGCGATTCAAGAAGTGGCGCCATGTGAGAATCCGACATGTGAATGGCGAGCTCTGCGCACTTGCTAGTTTTAATACTTTTAATGACATAAACAGGTGAGATTCGATACACTCTGTTCCATAACTGTTCTAGGAGAACAATATGCCAAAGAATTCAAAATCCTCGGGCTCTGGAGACTTTAAAAAGTGGGTTGGGAACCTTTTTTCACTAAAGAGACAATTTTGTAATTTTTGGTTGATGCATTTTTTCAAAAGAGCCATACCACAAACTAATAATTTACTATTTTTCTATTCTAAGTTTTTCAATAAAACACAATGTTCTCTTGCCTAGACTACTCAAAAACAAACAAATATGCAAATATTAATAGGTAACATGTTGCAATATGGAATTGAGTACACAAGTTTTTGCGGGTCTCCATAAAATTACTAAATTTTACTTAATTAAATATTTCACTTCCCTTTTGGGCTGGGCAATGTATAAAAAAACATTTGAATGATAATTGTATTTAAAATATCAATATCCGACTATATGGTCAAGCTGAGGGTCTGAATATTTTTGCTTTATTGATTTTGCTTTAAAAATTAAATAAATGTATTGATACACAAAGAACTTGAACAAAAGACATTTCTAAATTCAAATTGCTATTTAAACTAAATGAAAAAGCAATACAAATAACGAAGAGATAAAAAAATCTTCTATAAACCACCTCCCCAAATCCAAACATTTAACGTCTCCAATGGCTCCATTTGCCAGGTAAAAATTATTAGCATACAACTTAAGAACTAAAGACAATTATAAATGTAAAGATTAATTATAATCATCATAATAAATAAGCCTAAAAAATTAAAAAAAAATTGTGTTCTCAAAAAATGTGTGTTCTTATCGAATGTGTTTATATTCCTTTTTGATAAAAAAAAAATAAAAAATAGAACTAAATTTTAGGATCAAGGTGAACGTGTCTTGTATTACCTTATGTTGCAGGGACTCTCTCATACTATCCAGGATGAGATTTATCCTTTGGATCTTCCCTCTCGATTTGACGATTTGGTGGACCTGGCCATCCGAGACCATCAACACCTGACTCAGCATCATGATCATCATCGATGCCGATCTTCGCCCTCTCGTGCAGCTGATCTTCACCCACGACCCACTCCTTCTACCAGATTACCTGCCTCTCGACTCGGCCCATGCAGATGGGTAAACTTCCAGTGTCATATACGTGTAGTGAAGTTCCTGTTTGGTGACGTCCCCTCTGTAGGTGTTGACTCCACCCTAGATGCATGCAGGCAATCAGCGTCTCATTCTAAGGGGTATATTAAGATGGCTGTGTGGCCACTAGAGTTTGTGTCAATGTGCGACCGCCTCTCTAGCACGTCATTGTTTCAGCGTCTGTTGGTGCCAAGCGTGCCGCACAAGCCCTCAAAAGTGAAGCCAAAACGTCTCGATCGCCCCCCAGAGGCCGGTCCTAGTATAGGTCATAAACCCCGCCTCCCCATGTTATTCAACGGGACGTGAGACCAACTAAACAATTAAATTACACTTCACATATCTTTTTTCCAAAGACAGTTTCTGTCATTTACTGTAGTTTTTATCACGCTGATGTAATTTCAAGTGTTTGTTTTTAAAATAAGTTTGTTTTTAGTTAGTTATTTGATGCTATAAAAACGGTGCTGTTACGTCATGATTGACAGCTGTGATTGACAGGTTCTCTGAGCGAAGTAGTCACTGAAGCACCAACGGACTTTTTTTCGGGATATTCGGAGGATTGAGGAGATTGGAGCTTTAAATTGCATATCTAAATTTCTATAATTAATTATTTCACACCGACATAATGGGTTGTTCTGCAGTAGAATGTGCTAACCGATCTGGCATGTCCGATCGATCTTTGAGTTTTTTTCGGTAAGTTAAATTTATAAGCTATTAGTAAATAAATGTACATAACATATTGAATGCATGTTAACAATAAAGTATAGGATGCTAACCTAGCTAAAACAGACTGCATGAGCTAAATATGAAGTTGATTTAGCTGTCCACCAAATTGTGATAGTTGTTTAATTGTAGTAAAATGAGTACTCGTATTTTACAGTATAGGATATATTAATGTGTTACTTTTTAAATATGTGGTTAGTAGTTGTATTTACCTTATTTTAACGAGGTACTGCAATCAGCGGACATCAAAATTGAATTTTAGCGCAGAACGGAGCAGACAGAGGCCACTTAAAAAAAAGTGCAGGGGCGTGTGCTTGCGATTGATTCTGCGAGAGTGAGGGCGGGGCCTTGTTTTCGCGGCTTTACTTCCTGCTCACTACTGCGCATGACTGGTCCCGAAAACGCAAGTGCGCAGACTCAAGTTCCAAGATGTCAGCGCCATATCGGGACAATGGCGGCTTCAGTTCTCTCCGATGGAAAAGAGCGAAGGGGCGTCGTCCATCTTTTTTTACAGTCTATGGTTGGTGCTCTGGCTGAGGTGTTGAGTGTTATCCTTGTCAGGTGTCGAGCCGTGCACGGATACGAACATGTTGTGCTGAAGGTTTGTACCTATTGGCAACACGCACTGTTTGCCGGATATCAGCACCTAATGTCTAAATTGCACCAAGCTTCATGGGTGTATTGCTGTGTGACTTTCTGCTCATCTTTGTGAACTTGGCTCATCGGTTGGCTGCCGGACAAATGACGCGATCTCCGCATGTTCGGTGAATTATTCCACCTGTATAAGACTGCATTGCTTGGGCTTAGGACCTTTCATCGCTGCTGTTTTGTTCCCATTATTCTTTTTTTTTTTAATTTTTTTTTATTTCTTTTGTTTTATTGACAAGCTTGCTGCAGTTATGCATGCGAGCAGGCTTCAGCATTGTTGATGGTTGTTTTTCTTGTTTATTTGTCTGAGTTATTTTGTTTGTTTCCAGTATTCTTTTGTTTTTTTTTTTATTATTTCTTTTGTTTTATTGACATGCTTGCTGCAGTTATGCATGCGAGCAGGCTTCAGCATTGTTGATGGTTGTTTTTGCTTATTTGTTTGAGTTATTTTGTCTTGTTAGTTTGGTGAGTGCAATTAACTCGGGTTGATTGCTGTGTATTATTGATTTTTGTTTCTTGTGCTCACTCTACTATTTCTTATAATTCGCTTAATTTATTATTTTGTGTATTGTCTTTTATATTTCTTGTGTTTCAGGCACTGTGCGTCCAGAGCAGGAGGGCTAGTTGCTCTATTTGGTGTGGGTCTTGCTGAGGCACAGTGTGTGTGTGGTCTTTATTCTAGCGTCCCCTAGTGATTGATCTTGGTTGCCGTGAGTGTGTGTGAAGCCTATTGCACATGCGGGTGTACCTTGACCATCGCTGACGTTAGCGATCTTGGCAATAG
This sequence comes from Moxostoma hubbsi, assembly GCA_032164185.1. Lineage (NCBI taxonomy): Eukaryota > Metazoa > Chordata > Actinopteri > Cypriniformes > Catostomidae > Moxostoma > Moxostoma hubbsi. The sequence goes on along the minus strand of JAVLUX010000004.1, from coordinate 9,203,771 downwards.
CCCCTCTACCTGTATCTGGTAATCATATGAGTCCTGTGAGTTTGTTTATTGTTTTATGGTTATGATTGAGTCTAATTGCCTTGCACTTTAGCTTTTATCTTAAATAAAGAGTATTATTGTATTTTGTCATATCCAAGTCTTTGTGTAAAGGGGAAACATCGAACCTGTGTGTCCTCATTAGGATACTTCCCTGGTTTGGTGACCAGGGAGGCATAGTCGACTCTCTTTTTCCTTTGTTCTCTCTCTCTCTCTCTTTTGGCTTGTCTCTTCTCTTTCTTCCTGTCATCAAAATCTACCGCTCGCCACATACAGAAAGGAAGCGGCAGCTTCTTAAGGGGTTATATTTTCTTGTGGACAATCGAGCAACCTCTCTGCAACATGCCCATTAAAAGACAATGCTTGTCAGTAGTAAGAGAGTTACTGCTGAGCATGACACCCTTGGACAAAGCCTCCGAATATCGCACATTTTATGTTTTTATTTAATCGTTCAGTTAATCCATTTTTGATAATTGAATTAATATGTATGCTATATGCAATGACCTAAAAATGACAATGTGTAATCAATGTACAGTACTATGAATAACTGCATTATGAATGTTATTCAGAGTGTTAGATATTTAATCATTAATTTATTATTAAATCAATAATTTACTCAGTTTAATAATCAAAGTTCAAATCAATGGAAAAATACAACTTAACTTCTCTAAGGAGAATTACAGCCTCTCTCTCTGTATGAACCTTTCTGTGAATGGCCTAGAAGGAGATATGTGTGTGCTGATACTAAAAGGATGATTTAATGTTTTAATAAGAGCTGAGTCAGGCACTGCCTGGTGTTCAAAAGATGCAGATGATAAATGTGCATTAATTAGTGCTAGAAATGAGAAGAAACATATGTATGTAGGTGTACACACATTTCCCATCTTACAGGTATAGGGCCTTGCCAAATCAAAATGGCAGCGGAGACAGCATGGCCCTTTGTTCTATGATCAAATGTGAGACATTGAACTTGGTTTCCCAGAGTCCTTCACAGTTTCACAGCTGGATGTTTAGTCCCACCCATGGACCCAATCACAAATGCCACTGGTCAAAAGCAGCCTATGACCGATGACGTCATCTTGTCAACAAAACTAACTGACAGATTTGATTTCAGTTTCTCTGTGCCTAGCTTCTAAGCCAGGTTTAAAGAGACTGTAGCTACACATATGAAGGTGTTTTCCCTCCTTCTGGACAAAGGACAAAGAGAGACAACATTTTTCTAACCTCACAATTTGGCCACAGTAGAGCAAGATTAACAGCTTTGTTCCAGTCTAGTAGTCTACCTACACTGCAAAACAGTGAATTTATTTAGAAAACGGAAAGGCGACCAGCTTCCCTTCTCCCTCTTTTCTATCAATGCTGACCATCACCTGCATTTTTCTCCATCACCGGACCCGAGGAAAAAGCAGAGACACGTCTTTTCGCTGACAAAGGACCGATTCCAGATCGTTTTATCCTGACCGTTCAACGCAACAGGAATTCAAATGGACAGCCCTGCTGAAATCACACAGGATTTCCCAAGTAAGGCTTGATATCTGGGCAGATTTAGTTTAGAAACTGTGACTTTTCTTGTACAACTAAATAGTATATTTGATGCTGAATGTTTGATGTTTTGAGTATAATCTTGTATGTTTCTCTGATCGCTATTTTGCTGTTTTGATTTGTGAGATCGTCAATTTTGGGTGAAATGTTGTTTATTGAGTGATCTGAACTACCAATTCAGTCGCGCTGTTACCAGCGTTTACTCTCTGTTAAATTGCATGCACCCCTGTTTGTTCGCTCTCTCTCTCACACACTGAAATTCACGGAGTGAGCAGCACTGCGGTTTATGTCCGACTCAGGCTGGTGTTTTCAAATTCTCCCGCCTGTTTTGTCAGTTCCTTTGTGTGCCTAATACCCCACGTGGTATTAGCTCTGTCACATGGATCTGATTCAGCCATCTTTCTTTACCACCATATTCAAATAATCATTGAACCTAGTTCTCAATTTTTAAACCAATCCTCCATTTTGAAACTAGTTCCCCACGTGGAGTTTAATCCGCCATTTTGTTTCATTTGTTACTGAATCTAGACACACCCCCAAACATACATCCATACACTAGCATATAGCTCCTCTATTTTGTTATGACTTCCATGTTATGTTTTTTTGTTATATTCATATAGTATTGACGGTGTTCATTGCAGTTTGATTATAATAAATCTTGTTACATTATAATAAGAAGTACTCCTAGTTGTTTGTTTGAATATTGTGTTGAAGCCAGCCTCTTCAGTGTATTGTTATTTTGTTGTTGTTAGAAGCCAACTGTAACCAGATTACTGTTGGATTTGTTTGGCAATAATTTGACTAGTTTCTTCCCTTTTTGATTATTAATCAAAATACTCAACCTTCAGTGTAGATTTTTATGAGATTCAATCAGTCACTTACTATAATTTTTCTCTTGTCAAAGAGTGGTGCCCCAAGGATAGAATTTATTACATTAAATTCTATAATTTAATTGAATTAGTCATTAATAACTGATAATTATTAATAATTTCTGATTGAAAAATGTATCTAAACAACCAGTAGCACCCAACACAGGGACATTGTGTGTAACCAACGACTGTAAGAAGGGAAATAATTTAATACACTAATCAAATTAATGCAGAAAGTAATGATTGTTAGTCAATATAAATAATTTAACAATATGAAGTGATTAGTGTGTTTAATGCATATAAAATGAAATAGACAATCTTTTGCCAACATTGAAGCC